>OZ024829.1:62592819-63192819 GCA_964016985.1 Anodontia alba
GTCAGTGTTCTTCCCCCACCCTAGTGAGTTGTTCCCCAAGCCATCAGGGCTCTTTACTGTAATTACTCTTTACTGTAATTACTTAACTGTAATGATAAAACCTTCTAACTTATCAACATTATTTTGTGATTTACCACCATTTATTTCATATATTTAACTAGTTCAGCCTTATGTTGAAAAATTTCCCAGAGTTGTTGGTGGTGGTGGTTGGCGGGGTGGGGGTGAGGGGTGAGGGGTGAGGGGGTAACCAACTAGTCAGTTTCTTCCCCCGACCCTCCAGTCAAGGTGCTGTGTGATAAATTGTTCCAGCTATTTAAATTTTTGTAACAATTTACTGCCATTCATTTGCACATATATAACTAGTGTTCACCCTTATGCTGAAAAATGTTCAAAGGGTGGGTTGGCGGGGGAAGAAACCAACTAGTCAGTTTCTTCCCCCACCCAAGTGAGTTGTTCCCTAAGCGATCAGGGCTCTTTGCCGTAATGATAAAACCTTCTAGGAAGAAACCAACTAGTCAGGCTCCCATAAACTACTCAATCAAAGCGGGTTTATCTACATTCAATATCTACCTGAATCTACCCCCACCCCACACCCCCGCACACACACACTCAAGTGAAGGTGCTTTGCAGCAATGATAAATTGTTCTAGCTATTTAAATTATCATATATAACAATTTACCACCATTTATTGCACATATATAACTAGTTCACCCTTATGCTGTTTTGCTGAAAAAAGTCCAGGTGGGTGGTGGGGTGGGGGGTGGTGAAGAAACCAACTGGTCAGTTTCTTCCCCCACCCTAGTCAGTTTCTTCCCCAAGCAGCCAGGGTTATTTGCAGTAATGAGAAAACCTTCTAGTGCCGGCCTCGGTGGCTCAGTTGGATGCGCCGTCCGACTGGAGACCTGGAGGTCGCGGGTTCAGCCCCGCCAAGGTCGGCAACATTCTTTCGTGGAGATTGATCATGAAATAATTTCTACGCTGATTCTTTCCCTTCTGCTGATTCAATAAGGGCAGTTGTCAGTTTCTGGTGAAAGAATGTGCACAATACTGGTTAACCGCTTAGAGGACAAAGCCTGCCCAGTAAACGTGTGGTTAGGTAAACTGACCGCACTCGACATGACCCACTGGGTTGACTGGTCCGTAAACCTCAAGACAAACAAACAAAACCTTCTAGCATATTAACAGAAACTTATTTTATGATTTACCACCATTTATTTCATATATACAACTAGTTCAGCCTTATGTTGAATTGGGGGGGGGGGGGGGGGGGGGGGGGAATGGACGGGGGTGGGGGGAAAGAAACTGACTAGGGGAACGGGTCTGACACCGGAAATAATTACACAGACTTTTTGGATTGGTCATTAGGTAAATTGTAAGAATTTAACTATATCAAGGCCTTCACTGTTTGACACACGTCTAGCAGTTTTAAGACATATGGTCAAGTATTAAAATGGACTTGTTCAAAATTTTAGGACAAGTATGGTAAGGAGTTAAACCCCCACCTGTTCTATAAAAGGATGTAGGCAGGGCTTATTTCAAAATGGTGCATGACTTTTACATTTTGTTACTTGCAGAAGCTTTATCAATGAAAATAAAAGAACTAGAAAACCTTCATACACAAAATTTGGTTTGCTAGAAGGCATGTCTTTACTTTATATATTAACACTAAAATACTGTGTTATAAATGATTATTAAACGAGCAAGCTGAATAAAATAACCTGAAAGTGCTGAGAAATTCAAACTAGATATAACCTTTAACCTTGGTCATGTGATGTAAACATAGCAACCTGGAGTGTAGAGTACAAACACTGTCCACTTGTAAGATGGCAGTCACAGTAAAAGCAGATAAATTATCATATCTTCGATTCCTTCAGAGAAAATTGCACTCCTATTTCATGATTCAAAAAGAAAATTGTTAAAACCATTATTAATAGGCATTTATAGAAGCATATACAATCTGCATACATGTAGGGAGATATTTTAAGTAGTCAGTTACAATTTTATTCCAGCAATGGAAGTTGCACTAAAACATGTAACGTATTGTGAATCCTGTTTCTTTAAACCAAGTAAAATATAGTAAACAAATTTCGAACCCTATTATGCCACTGTTTGCTGGGTACAATTTATTAAAAGTCACAACCATTTGTGCCCCATGTAAGCCAGGCATGTTAGGCACGAGTTTAAATCTTATTTGCCATATTCATACCTAGAAGTGAGTATATACATTATTTTGTAGCCAGGAGGCTAGCAGACCCCAGGTAAACATACAAACAGCTGACCAGTAATCAATAAGCCCCGCCTACATTTTCTGGTGGTAGCTGCTACCGCAAATGCCAGTTTAAGGTGTTCCAATATGTAGGATAAAGATGATAAAAGGAAAGTAACAGTTTTCGATCAATATTTTTCTTATTTCTACACAAAAAACATATGTTGTGGGTACTCAGGTGCTTCTAATGAGTACCCACAACATATGTTTTCATGCTGAAATAAGACAAAATATATACCTAATCCTCCTTCTTATGTGGAGCTGTGATTATAGCAGCAAGGTTCCATAAATCTTTTGAACTTAACCCTTAAAAGCGCCAATCACAACTGCAGCAGACGACAATTTTTTTATTTTTTTTTTTTATTTTTCAGAGAAAACAAGTCTTGACATTTCATGTGAATCGGCCGGCCTCGGTGGCTCAGTTGGATGCGCCGTCCGACTGGAGACCAGGAGGTCGCGGGTTCAACCCCCGCCGAGGTCGGCAACATTCTTTGGTGGAGATTGATCATGAAATATTTTCTACGGTCATTCTCTCCCTTCCGCTGATTCAAGAAGGGCAGTTGTCAGTTTCTGGCGAAAGAATGTGCACAATACTGGTTAACCGCTTAGAGGACTAAGCCTGCCCAGTAAATGTGTGGTTAGGTAAACTGACCGCGCTCGACATGACCCTATTGGGTTGACTGGGCCGTAAAACCTCAACACAAACAAATTCATGTGAATCGTCTGCTTGGCAGACGATTCACATGAAATGTCAAGACCTGTTTTCTCTGAAAATAAAAAAAAAAATAATTTAGAATGTCGTCTGCTACAAATTTTACTTGGCACTTTATGGGTTAACAGTGGGTAATTTCAGAATTGAGTGGTAAAGAAAGGCTTTTGACCAAATTTTCATTATCTTTGTAGATAGATAAACCTTTACATTTATTATAGTGAAGAGTTATAACTTTAAATCTGGTAAGGGTCTCAGTCATAACTTAACCTGTACCACTCTCCTGGGTAAGAGACAAGTTGATGAGATTTTTATTTTGTCTCAAAAATAAGCTTGGACATTTCATGCAAATCGTCTTCAGAGACAGTTTGCATGAAATTTCTAAGCTTATTTTCTGAAAAAATAAATAATAAGAAAAATATTTGAAAGTGTTGTCTGTTGAAATTTTTACCCAGCATGCAGAGTGAAAAATTTGGAGAAGGTTTTATTGCGTCATAAGTAATATGATAGTACTGTTAAGGGTATCAATTATGATTATTTTCAACCTTCTTTAACAAATATAGCTCCATATCTCTTTCATTGTTTGTATAAGGTAATGGTGTCACTTATAACCTGACTTCCTTTTGGTGAAAATTGCATAGGTTGTTGTAAATGTATGATGAATGAAAAAAAATATACTTCAACAAATATCCATTGAAAAGTTTATGGAGGTTTGGAAAAATAATAAAATGATGACAGTCATAAAATATATAGTATATGAACACTGTATTTGAAAATCAGGGCGGCCCACCCCTCTTGCCCATTTCTGCTGCCCCTCTGCCCTTTGAAAGCTGTCTACTGGCTTTTTTCAACTCCAGACATCAAACGCTACATTATGATGAAAATTTCATTTAAAATCAGACCAAAATTAAAAGATTTATCGATATTTAACGTAAACCACTCTGGGCTAATTCAGCAGATGACGATGATCTTTTTCCTTTGGAGACAATTTGCATGAAATGTCAGATGCTGTTTTCTTGGAAAAATAAGAAAAAGTAGTATGTCGTCTGCTGAAAATTTTACCCAGAATTGATTCTCTGCACATCACATGACACATGGTGCCCTCATTCTTGTATGACCATGCAAAACATGCCCTATCCGGCACCCCTCTGCCCTGAAATCCTAGCTGGAGCACTGGATATTGAATGTAGATAAACCCACTTTGATTGGACAGTTTATGGGAGCCTCTGTGTCTGTGTGTGCTTCTAATTACCCACAACATAGGTTTTTGTGGAGAAATTAGAAAAATATCAGTACTTTTTTGTTGAATGAAAAGAGCACCTTATCTGGAGCTATAATGTATGTGTGTGTGTGTGTGTGTGTGTGTGTGTGTGTGTGTGTGTGTGTGTGTGTGTGTGTGTGTGTGTGTGTGTGTGTGTGTGTGTGTGTGTGTGTGTGGACCTGTGTGCACGTGTGTGCGTGAATATGTGTGTGTGTGTGTGTGTGACAGAGAGAGACACACACGCACAGACAACACAGACAGAAAGACAGAATTTATCCTGAGACAGCTGAATTTCTTCTAATTGATGTCTTTGGAGAGAACCCATCCTTGGGCAGCTGTAATTTCCCTCACTTGTGAGAGATTAAATACCCAGACTCTTGGTAAATAGGCTGGCATGTTAGTGGACTATGATTTTTATCAGTCATATGTGTCAATCCATAGTTTACTGTAGACACTTAAAAAAAGAACTTCAAGAGATTGAGAAAATATAGGCAGTGCCATATCTTTTGATTACTTGCATTTGATTCATCTATTGTTTGCATTTCTGACAAAAGAAACAAAAACTGTTAAGATAGAGTCTGCATGGTTGGCACATGAGCCTTTTGGATCTGAACAGGTGAAAATGAGGGAGGGGAGGTAGAACAATTAGAAAACAGTGTTTGAACTTGAGTTCAGACAAGTCTAGTTTGAAGGTACATTCCGCCCATTTTGGTGAACCTAGAACTAGTAAGAGTTGTGCCTTATTTCTGCACAACCTGACTTGTACTCATGAAGGTATCCTGGTTCCCAGCCTAAGCTAACATTTGATTAATACCTTTCCCATGAGTGCCTTCCCATCCATTGTCTCCTTCTGGCCTCCCTTCATTCAATCACATGAATATGAAACAACTGAAAACACATGTATTTACATCGGTAGACTGTATTGAGGTCAGGTGAACTGACACAATTAATATTTTAATTTTATTCAAAGTCTTGAGTGCTGTCAGTATGATGGGGCATTAATATCAGTGGCCAACTATTTTAAGGCTTGCCATGGCAAATTAATGTTTTGTTTGTTTTTTGGGTTATTTTTTTTTTGTCTTTATTAAGCAGGATACAAGTATGTTTTCATCTAGGATAAAATAATAATAATAATATATATAATAATAATGAGGAAGGAGTCAAATTTATCGCAACAGAAAAATGTTAATGAAACAATAACTGATACATTACCATGGTAACTATGTATTTGGACAGACAAGCCTGTGCAAAAATTGTATCCCCCGATCAGATGCCACAAAATATGATGTCCGATCAGCATCTTCAGTTTGCTACTCACTCACCCAGAAGTATTTTAGACACATGAAGAGGTAGAAGAATGGACTCTTTCAAATTTTAGAACAAGTATGGTAAGTAGTGGTTAAAGTGTCAAAATACGGTAAATAATGGTATATGTATTATGCATAATGTGGGTAAAGGACCTCTGTCTTGTACAAACATGGAGAGAGAGACAGAGACATAGACAAAGACAGAGAGACAAACTATTAAATTGGCAAATTATTTTCTTTTTTCTCAGCCAAAATAGATAGTATGGCAATAATCATAACCACCACATTGAGGCCATTCTTATGAGCAGCACAATATAAGAAATGTGCTTTAACCCTTCTCTTGCTGAACATGACATGCCCTGTCGTAGCAAACAGTGTAGATCCAGATCAGTTGGCTTCTAAAAAAGCCAACTGATCTGGATCTACACTGTCATTTAATATGTGAATTTCTATCAAAAACCCGGATCAAATAATCTGATTGGCTGGAAATTAGAAGTGGGCATGGCATCTTAATTTATTCAGCATGACAAGGGTTAAAAGCAGCTACAGCTGTGCATTCTGATCAATGCTTTCACTAGCACTACAGAATCATTGGATACTGTAAAATATGTATGTATAGCAAAGTCCCTATCAGGGCCCAGTTGTTCAAAGTATCCTTAGCTTAACGAGATCATTAATGTCAAACTTGTTAAGTATTTTCAAATACATTGATTGATGTTTTTGCTGCAAAAATGTGAGTGGCTTTTAGCTACTCATATTTTTTCAGCAAAGGATATCAATGTATTTGCCATATTTCAGGATAAAACTTTTATTGTCACGTAAGCTACAACTTTGTTAAGTTTTGAACAACTAGGTCAGATTGTGTGTCAAGTCTGGATCTTTACTCTTTACATATATGCCTCCCAAAGACACCTCTTTTCATGATACAGCTAATTGGTTTTGGTGGAGAAATAAATAAATAAAAAGACATACCGTATATCATAACCTTTAGCCCAAAACTTATTTTATCTTGGGCTAGGCTGTATCAGAGTATCAGAGCAGCCTACCCTATTCATCCTTTATAATGGGACACCCTAACTCTTTACCATACTTTGTCTTAAATTTGAACCATCCCACAGGACTGAATGATATTAGGTTTATGTAAAAACTACTGAGTGCCAGTCAGTAGACCCTAAAGAGCTGTTTGATCTGGATCTACACTGTTTGCTCAGGCTCTTCTTATGGTAAATATTTATGGTAAATATGGTAAATATTTTAGTAGATAAATTGATAACAACAATTACGTAATTACGTAATTACTACCAAAGTGATAGTGGCAACTATGGACAAGATTGAAAAACTTATTGTATCTCGGGTGTACAACAAGTAAATGCTATAGGCTGGCCATATAAAAATAAATAAATAAAAGAAATAAATGAATTAAAATAAATGAATACCATATTTATTACCCTAATCATTGAGCAAACAGTGGCTTCTGATCTTGGCCAGCACTGTTTGCTGCTCATCTAGCAGTTTTTAGTCATAACAGGTTGTAAAATGGACTTGCTCAAAAATTTAAAGACAAGTATGGTAAGGAGATTAGGGTAAATATGGTCATAAATAAATGGATAAATAAACAAATAAAATGAGAATTTTGCAATAGTTTTTGTATTCTATTTCCTTTTGGTTTATTTAATCAGAGAAGGTTTCTTGTGCAAAAATAACCAGAAACTGATTTTATCCCTTTTGCCACAAACACCTGCTGTATTGGTAACAGTTTGTATGTTGTTTTGTATATGTGTGCGATTTGTGATTGTATGACATCATTTTCCCCACGTACTGTCATTTATGACTGTATCAGGATGTGACAGGAAGCTTAGTACACACTTTTAATTTCCAGAGATATGTTTACATAGTGCTGCACATAGTGCTGCGATAAAAGAATTGATCACTAATAAGATTTAAGTAAAGATCAGGGCCCAGTTGTTCAAAACTAACGATGTCGTTAGTTAACATATCATTAAAAATTTGATCATTAAATATGGCATATATATGTCAATATTTTTGCTGAAAAATGTGAGTAGCTTTTGCATTTGCAAAAGCTACTCACATTTTTTTCAGCAAAAGACCTGTGAATTTGGTATTGTACTTACTAGAACAGTTAACATTTTGACCACTAACAAGCTTGTTAAGCTAATGATGCTTTGAACAACTGGGTCCAGAACAGTTAGACTGGTTGAACAACAACATGAGCTGTAATATGAGAAAACATACCTTCTGACATGTTCACCCAATGAAGACTCAGATCATCTGCCCAGTCTGATCAGTCTTCATTATCTGCATGAAGAAACTGCATGCTTGGCCGTCCAAAATGCGCTTAGTGAAGATTCTGATCAGTCAGGGTAAATGCATAGGCTGTTCTGTGCTGGGCGCACTTGTCCAAGGGCACGTTTTCTGATGTTGTGGCTCATTTTCTGTTCATATCACATCTTGCCATGATAGTACAACTGGTAGAGCATCAGCTTCAAAGAGGTGCTCCCAGGTCATATCAAAGACCTTAAAAAATCTGCTACTGTTACTCTCCTTAATTAATTTCTAACCTTACTAGTCAAGATGACAGTAGCCAGTTTACCAAAGACCCATGTAGGCTGGCCTGGGGTTTTGTTATTCCCATTGTTCACGCCTGGGAATTGGTCAACTTGCATGCCGTCGGAGTACTATTGAACAATAAATTGACCTGTTACGGTAGACAAGTTGACTCTAATATGTAAACAAACACCAGAGACGAAGGTTATTACGTTTACCGTAAGTTTATTTTACTTTTTGTCGAAAATAAGAAAATGTCATAATTTTATGCTGTGGCAATGAATGAAGACAATCCTGACACAAGGATCATAGAAAATATCGAAGGATTTCTACAGCTATCCTTTTTGGCTTTAACATGCCTTACCATGATTCAAACTACTGTTTAGGTCAGTTTCTCAGTAACTATTGCTCCTACAGCCATTGATACTTAGTACATGCATACATCTTAGCATGGTCATCCATATTTGACCTTGACCTCTATTTCGCAGTCCATTAGACATGCTACATTGTCTTACTTGTTAATATAATCATTTTGAATTTTGATCAGAATGTTTGCCTTGATCAGTTCTAGGTCAGGTTCTCAAAGTGCTATGATACTCAGGTGAGTGTTACAGGGCCACCATGGCCCTTTTTTTATGTGTGTTTTTTTTTTTAAAATAGGAATTGACATTTAATGTCATAAGAAATGCCAATTCTTATTTTTCAAAAAAAAATAAATAAAATAAAATAAATAAATAAATAGATAAACAAATAATTAAATAAATATATAAATAAAAAATAAGTAAATAAATAAAACCAATGAAAATAAATAAAAAATACAAAAAAAAAAGATAAATAAAATGTTGGTCTTTATATTTTGGGGGCTTGAAGGTTAATCTGGGCCAGCCTTGATGGCTCAGTCAAATGTGTGTCCGACTGTGGATCAGGAGGTTTGTGGAGATTGATCACGAAATATTTTCTGTGGTCACTCTCTGCCTTCCACTGATTCAAGAGGGGCAGTTGTCAGTTTCTGGCAAAGCACAAGTACTGGTTAACCAGTTAGAGGACTAAACCTGTCCAGACAAAAAGTGTGGTTAGGTAAACTGGCCACGCTTGACCCAAATAGGTTGACTGGGCCATAAAACCTCAAGTCAAACAAAAAAGGTTAATCTGAATACTTCTATCTAGAGTGCAGAACTTTGTTCATTGTTCACATTATACATGAGGGCCTTTTTAGCCTGACACAGAATCTCATATCACAAATCACTGATATTCCCTATCATGACAATGGGCAACTTAACATGTTTAACAAAAATAGATTACATTATTAGTATTGTGAAGGTGCATATCCATGTCTGACCTGACTTATTGTCTTAAAATAGCTACAGGTATATTCATACTGTTATACCAGCAGTTTGTTCCCTTACCTGTTAGCTTACCTGTATTTTGATAAATGATTACTATAACATGGGAGTAGGGAACCTCTTCCAGCTGTTTTAGATAAAAAAAAAAAATATAGTTTTGTAACTGATAATCAGGAAGATGATTTTGTAGCGAAAGTTGTTTGCACTGCTGCCAACATTGGGTAGTTTGTGTCCAAAGGGTTCTTGGAGTATTACTATAGATAATCAGTTCGGTTTCTCTGTTTTGTGTTCAGTATTGGAATTCTGTAATTTTTTATAAGTGATCTGCTGCAGAATACTATTTGGCTTTAATGCTTTGCATGTTGGGTAAAAGTTTCAGCAGATGACATTTTGATTTTTTTTATTATTTCAGAAAATAGGGTGTGGTATTTTATACAAATTATCTCCTTTGGAGACAATTTGCATGAAATGTCAACCCCTATTATTTGAAGAAGGAAAGGGTTTGACATGACAGTTTGCATGAAATGTCAAACCCTATTTTCTTCAAAATGCAATAAGTGACATTTCTTGCAAATTGTCTTCAAAAGAGACAGTTTGCATTAAATGTCAAATTATGTTTTCTGGGGAAGGAATAAGAAAATAAAAAAGCATATTATCAATTTGTCATCTATTGAATTAGACTGCAGAGCGTTAAAGGTTGACAATATGGAATTATATGTATCTGCTGTTGTTTGACAAATAGGTATTGGAGAAGCCAGGAATAAAAGTATTTGGGCTGTATTATGGAGCAGGCATTTTAATAATATTTACATTGGTCATAGTTTAACCATGTATGCGCACAGGACGGATTATTCACGTGGATATATCGTGGAGTATCTTGACTCCAATGAATCCCTTGCAAATCCTTGCCACAAAAGTTGGCTTTTGATACCAGCCCAGAATTTCTGGCCAGAAGGTCTTAAAGGGACACTATATCTCATATGCATGGGATACTTTTTTATTGGGATTGCCATTGCTTCAGATATTTTTATGAATAGTATAGAAGCTTTGACGAGCAAGGAACGTGAAGTAGCAAAATGGGACAAAGTCAACAATGAAATGATTCGGTTCAATGTAAGGATCTGGAATGAAACAGTCGCTAATTTGACACTGATGGCTCTGGGTAGTAGTGCACCAGAGATTATGTTAGCCACTATAGAAGCTGTTATACGACTGCCAGAGTCGGGTACTGCTAAAGATTCTCTGGGAGTGTTCACCATCATAGGAAGTGCTGCCTTTAATTTATTAATAATAACAAGTGTATGTATTTCGTCAGTTCCTGGTAATCATGTAAAAAAAATTCAGGAGTTTGGAGTATTTTTATTGACTAGTGCTTGGTCTATGTGGGCATATATATGGATGTTGCTTGTAGTTCGTTACATTAGCCCAGGGGTGATAGATCCCTGGGAGGCATGGGTCACTCTAGGATATATGCCATTGTTTGTGTTCCTGGCATATTGTCAGGATAATGGTTGGTGGTGTACATGTTTGAAAACCATTACTGTTGAAGAAGATGATCTCGAACCAGTGGTAAATATTTCTCTTGCAGTTTCTTTAGATTCACACATTTCATTTCTAAAATTCCTTTTAGTCATAATGCACAGAAAATATTTACAGCCAAAGAAATGAGACCATTCTAATGGAATATCTTGTGATTAAATATGCTTGCCAATATAACATTGCAAAACTCATTGAAATCGTAAAAAAATGTCCAGAATAATACATCTCAAATGCCTGCATTCATGCACTTTATCACCTAGCACACATGTGTCAACTCCGACAAAACAAAATTTATGTTTGACAAAAAGTGTCAGTCAAATCTAAGGCAGGAAGCCTGTTTGTCCATTATCCAGTGCCTGTAAATACATTTCCAAAATAGCTTGCAGGGTGGGTCAACTGAAAAATATAAATGATTCACCTACCACATTTACCCTTAATACATGGTTGCCACTCATCACGAAAACAAGCCTATATAATTTTGACCCCCTTAAACCCCACTTTTATATAGTAAAACTGGGGTTTACAGGGGTATACATTATTTTTCTTATTTCTGCTCAAAAACATAGATTGTGGCTACTCGTTAGAACCGCCTCACCCCTAAAAGTGCTGTGTCCATATTAAACCCATAAAAGTGCTGTTCATATTGATCCATTAAAGTGCTAAGTATTTTAACCCATAAAAAGTGCTAAGTTCATATTAACCCTTCAAAAAGCCAAGCAGATTTGTAGCAGGTAACATTCTAAAAATCATGAAATGTCCAGCCTTATTTTCTCTGAAAAATAATTTTGAAAAATTCAAAGTTTTTTCTCCTGCTTTAAGGGCTAATAACTTGACTTTCAAAGAAAAGATATACTGCTGTATGAGTGGCAGAAGTTTAGACCCTGATGCCATACCGTTTGTTCAGGACTGCCAGTCTGACTACTAAAAGTTAAATCAGAACACTTCTGGAACTTCTTATTTGGAGTACTATTAATTCCATAAGTAATATTGGAAATCAAGCAGTTTGGACTGAATTGTGTCCATTTATTGCACTCCCTGGAACTATATTAACCATTTCAGACTTACAAAATATTGGTTGCCTCATTGTGGCTAAGATAAATGGTAGAAATCTGCTATTAAAATGGGAAATGGATCTGACAAATTAAAATCTGCCCCTGCAAATGAGACAAAGGTTAACCATAATTACAGAGTCATGATTTAGCATAGTTTGACATATTTGCTTAAAACCCTTTCAGCCTGGTAGACCAAAACAGATACCTTAATTTGTGAATAGTGTAGATCCAGATGAAATGGCTTGTAAGATTCAGGTTAAGATTTTTGTAATAGGTAGATTTCAGGGTTCCTATCATTGTACAGGGCTCGAAATTTTTTTTTGAAGGTACTTGTCCTGCAGGGCAAATGCTTTCAAATCTTTACTTGTCCTTTCAAAAATCTACTCATCCACTTACTGAGTGGATTGAGAGAAATAATACTGAACGAAACTTTCAATGTATAAGAAACATCGTAAGACAAAACTGACTAGACAGTACACTTACAGGACTAGTAAAAACTAAGATAAACAAGAAATATCTTTAAAAAAGATAAACGGCGTAAGAGGTACTGGAATATGAATATTGAAGACCTTCTACTGAAGAAACATTTCTGTGAAAAAAGAAATCCAGCCAGACCGTACTAGCAACAAGAGGGATAACTCAGTGCTCCAGCTAGGATTTTAGGGCAGAGGGGTGCTGGGTAGGGCACTTTTGCGCATGCAGGCAAAAAAAAATAGGGCACTTTTTTTTTTCTTTGAAATGGTCAGTTATCAGTACCATTATGATCTACAGTGTACTGTGCAATTCAGCCTCATGTAACATAGATCTATTACTTTATTTTTGATCTAAGAAACAGTAAGGGTAACAGAGAAATAAATTAAATGGGGTCTTACAATTTATATTTTTTATTTAGGACTGATCTCTTCAATGAGAGAAAAATCTGTGTATCACAATAGTAGCAGACACTTATTTTTTTTCCTTTGTAAAATGTCAACATTTCACATGAATAGTTTGGCATAGAACAGTTAGTGTCATTATTTGGATGACTGACTGACCAGATATTTTAAGCTACAAGCAACTGGTTCACACAGAGTGACCATTTAGTCACACAATATGTTATTGTATCAATTAAATTTCATTTTTTATCAAGTTGTAGATCCTCTTCCTACCAAGTGCTCTAATCTAAACAGATAATCACATTAAATATTACATTTCTACTTTTTTTTTATATAATTTATTAAATGATTATTATTATCTTTTCTCTCTGATGTTCAAGACTTAGTATTAAACTTGGAATTAAATCTCATAATAGTTGAGCCTCTGTATTACTGTTCAAGGGGAATAACTAGGAAAATTCTGCATCCGTCAGAAAACGGAGAAAGTGAATTCAGGACAAGAAAACTTCAGCAAACAACATCGCCATCTCCCTCTCTCTCTCTCTCTCTCTCTCTCTTGATCGTTTAACTAACTGTTTGCAATATTACTGCATAATTAATTGGAATGGATTATTATTGTAAAGATGAATTGGTTAAACAACAATAGTGATCTGGCTTAATTTCACGGTGACTGAATGCACCATACTTCAAATAGCCGAAAAATAACGGTCTCTATTCATAAACTTTGAACAATCATTCGGCCCTCCAACACATTGACTTTTCAGACGTGGGAAACACGTGAAATGACCAGGAGCAGAGTTTGTTATTATTTTTAGCTCCGCTTCAGGTAGGATGTTTTAGAATATCTCGATTTATACCTGATGAATTGTTTTCAAATAAAGCACAGAGTTTGCGGAAAATCAAGCTCTTTCTCGTGGTGTCAGTGCTATTCTGCAATCTGGTCTGATTCTCGAGAGCTTCGGAGAATGTTTTTTGTCAAAATTCATGTACATTGTCCCGGTGACCCAGATTGACAGCAAAAACATTCTTTGAATGTTCTCGAGAATTAGACCAGATCGCAGAATAGTGCTTACACCACCAGAAAGACCTTGATTTCCTGCGTACTCTGCGCTTTATTTGAACAAATTCCAATCGGTATGAGAAGAGATATTCTAAAAAATCCTACCTGAAGCGGAGGCTAAAAATAGTAATATTTCTTCTTCGTGTCCTTTAGGCTCAGACGCAATAGGCCGCTTACACCGTGAATAAATAAAAAGGGTGTTCAACAAACCTATTACCTAGTTAAGAATGAACAATATTATTTATGTTGCCAATATTTCTACCAAGCTTAAGGCATAGTTCCTGTTTATTTATTATATAAAATTAAACCATGCAATTTTACATCCCTTTTGCACATAATACAAGGCACATGATAATTCTGTATATTATGGACACAGTGGAGAGAAGTAAACTTGAACTTCCCTTGTTCGCTTAGCGTTTGGGCCGCTTATATCAACATGTTACACTGTACAGAATTAAAAAACTTGTCTATAATCATGTATTTCATTGCAACTATTTTATTGGTATTATTTAAATTATGGGTATTTTTGTCCATTGTTTAACATCTGCATTGCCATACTGTACAACTTTAAATAGATAAATGTCATAATTAAGTGATTGTTCAGTCATGAATATATTCGTCAAACATAGGTAAATTCTATACTTACCCCTACTTGTTTGCAGAAGTTTACACATTTTTAACCAATCGCAAATTACTATTTATTCATTCGAGACTAATACCAATAAGTATGTCAAAAGCCAGCTTATACAGCTACGCCGAAAAAATATTGACATTGTATAATACACATATCACTCGACTAGACAGAAAAAGAAAAACTGTCTAATATCACTCATTTTTCACTCGGTCGTATTCTACTTCCACTTCAGAAGGCCGGTACTTTCCCTAAGTTTCGTCCCAATTCAAGTTTGTACTGAGTGGTTTTGCCCATGTAGGTTTTGTTTCTAGAGATTTCTGCATCAAAGTAGATTTTTTTTCTGCTTTATACAAGACAGGACATGAGAATAATATCCTATACAACTTTTTGGAGTTGGACATGCATTTGTAATCAAGCAGTTATAGAGAGCAAACAACTTGTGCGAAACCACGTTGGGACAAATCCTCCTCAGGTTAATGTTCATAGTACGCAGGCACAATATTTATTTACAGTTTCCATTTCCGATTTGGGCCATACAATGTGGAAATATATGGAACTCATGCATTTTGTGTTATTCAATCTTTGTTTGCTGTAATTTGATAGATTTGTAAAGAGCTTTTGCTGACTGGCATGATGTGACAACTTTCATTGAGGAAAACTTACTCGTCCGGCAGGGCAAGTCAGTAACAATTTCCACTCGTCCTTACCGACCAACTACTCGTAAATACGAGCTGACGAGTGTAAATTTCGAGCCCTGATTGTAGCAACTTGAAACTTGGTATGAGGATTTATGCCTATAAGTACAACAAGGGGTGGTCAGGT
This sequence comes from Anodontia alba, assembly GCA_964016985.1. Lineage (NCBI taxonomy): Eukaryota > Metazoa > Mollusca > Bivalvia > Lucinida > Lucinidae > Anodontia > Anodontia alba. Next base: position 62,608,253 of record OZ024829.1, read on the forward strand.
GTGGCGAAGGTGTCGTGTATCTTACATCACCAGGGCATCCAGCTGTTATTGGCTTACAGTTGGGCAAGGCCTGCTATCCTTGTAGCAGGTAAAGGTAGAGGGAGAATGTTTTTATTTCTTCTGTTTCTTCACTTTCATTCCTGTTCTTCTTTCTTCCCTGTCCCTCTCTTTCATCTCCTCTACTCTCTCTTCTATCTCTTTTCTCCCTTTTGATAGGAGACGACACAAAATGACCCACAAGGGTTGACGTGTCATTAAACCTCAACACTGTAAGTACAACAGGAATGTAGAAATGTGTCAAAAGTACTTAGATGCCCCCATCTTGACTTAGGCTAATTTTTCAAGGTTAACATTTTTGTAAGAGGTAGATTACAGAGTTCCTATTGTTGTAGCAACTTGAAATTTTGTTTGAGGATTTTTGTCTTTGAGTGCAACAGGAATATACAAGAATCAGGTCACAATGACCCATATGTAATGGTCAGCTGACTTCTGACTTAGGCTAGTTTTGCAAATTTAAGATTTTTTTAAGAGGTGGAATTCTGGATTCTTATTATTGTAGCAACTTGAAATTTTGTATGAGGACATGTCTTAAAGTACAAACAAATATACAAGAATCAAGTCAAGCTGACCCACATGTCATGGGTCACTGACTTTGGACTTAGGCTAATTTTGCCAGTATAGGATTTTCGTAAAAGGTACATTTTAACATTTTTAGCTCACCTGAGCTGAAGGCGCAAGGTGAGCTATTGTGATCACTCACTGTCCCTCATCGTTGTCGTCGTCCGTATGTCCGTCTGTCTGTCCGTCCACAATCTTTAAACAACATCTCCTCCTAAACCACTGGTTGGAATTTGACCAAACTTCACAGGAATGATCCTTGGTTGGTCCTCTTTCAAAGTTGTTCAAATGGTTCCGGTCCATTGCATATCTAGGTCACAGGAGCTAAAAATCGATTTTTTAACTAAAAACTTAAAAAATCTTCTTGTCAGAAACCACTGGACTGATTTCCATATAATTTTGCAGAAATGTTCCTTTGGTGACCCTCTACCAAGATTGTTCAGGCCATTTGGATTTGTCAAAAAACATGGCCGCCAGGGGGCAGGGCTTATTTTCTCTATATATCTATATAGAAAACTTTAAAAATCTTCTTGTCAGAAACCACTGGACAGATTTCAATATAATTTTGCAGAAATGATCCTTTGGTGATCCTCTACCAAGATTGTTCAAGCCATTTGGATTCGTCAAAAAACATGGCCGCCAGGGGGCGGGGCTTATTTTCCCTATATATCTATATAGAAAACTTAAAAAATCTTCTTATCAGAAACCACTGGACCGATTTCATTATAACTTGGCAAAAATGTTTCCATGGTGACCTTCTACCAAGATTGTTCAAGTAATCATGATTCATCAAAAAACATGGCCGTTAGGGGGTGGAGCTCATTTTCCCTTTATATCTATATAGAAATCTCGAAAAAATCTTCTTGTCAGAAACCACTGGACCGATTTCAATATAACTTGGCAGAAATATTTCCTTGGTGACCCTTTACCAAGATTGTTCAAGCCGTCATGATTTGTCAAAAACCATGGCTGCTAGGGGGCAGGGCTTATTTTCCCTAAATATCTGTATAGAAAAAAACTTTAATGATCTTCTTGTCAGAAACCACTGGACTGATTTCAATATAACATTGCAGAAATGTTTCTTATGTAACCCTCTTTCAAGGTTGTTCAAGCCATCATGATTCGTCAAAAAACATGGCTGCCAGGGGTCGGGGGTTGGGGTGTGGGTACTTATTTTCCCTATATATCTATATAGAAAACTTTAAAAATCTGTTTGTCAGAAACCACAGGACCGATTTCATTATAACTTGGCAAAAATGTTTCCTTGGTGACCCACTACCAAGATTGTTCAAGTAATGGTGATTTGTCAAAAAAACATGGCTGCTAGTGGGTGGGGCTTATTTTCCATATATATCTATATAGAAAACTAAAAAATCTTCTTGTCAGAAACCAATGGACCGATTTCAATATAACTTGGCAGGAATGTTTCTTTGGTGACCCTCTACCAAGGTTGTTCAAGCTGTCATGATATGTCAAAAAACATGGCCCTTGGGGGCAGGGCTTATTTTCCCTATATATCTATATTAAAAACTTTAAAAATCTTCTCGTATGAAACAGTTGGACCAAGTTCAATGTTGCTTTGGTGACCCTCTACCAAGATTGTTCAAGCCTACATGATAAGTCAAAAAACATGGCCCCCAGGGGGCGGGGCTTCTTTTCCATATATATATCTGTATAGAAAACTTTAAAATTCTTCTTGTCAAATACCTCCTGACTAATTTCAATAATGCTTTGGTGACCCTCTAACAAGAATGTTCAAGCAATCCGGATTTGTCAAAAAACATGGCTGTTAGGGGGTGGGGCTTATTTTCCCTATAGATCTAAATAGAAAACTTTAAAAATCTTCTTATCAGAAACCACTGAACTGATTTCAATTTAATTTGGCAGGAATGTTCCTTTGGTTACCCTCTTCCAAGTTTGTTCAAGCTGTCATGCCGTTAGTGGGTAGGGCTTTATAGCGATATAAATCACTTTAAAAATCTTTTTGTCAGGAACCACTGGACCAATTTCAAAATAACTTGGCAGAAATGTTCCTTTGGTGACCTTCTTTCAAGATTAAGTCAAGTTGTTGTGATGTGTTAAAAAGAAAAAAACATGGTTTGGGGGGGGGGGGGGGGGGGGGGGGCAGAGCTATAAAATTTATACATAAATCTTAGAGCAGTGAACTTGGCTGAATCTTCAACAGTAAGTATGCAAATCTGTTTGCTCAGGTGAGCGATATAGGACCATCATGGTCCTCTTGTTTTGATTCATACTGCAATCCCTTTCATCATCATCATCATCATCATCAGATTTTTGTTTAACATGCAGGTACAGTGGTGGGGACGGGGGGGGGGGGGGGGGGGGGGGGGTGATAACATCCACATCAGTGGGCCCCCTTCCAGGTAGCTAGCTTGCTGCACGCATGGCAGATCTCACAACAGATCTCCAGGTATGTCTATCATGAGGGTCGATAGCTGAGCTTCCACTCTCTGCTATCCCTCTCTGTCAACTGCTTCCGTGTCATCTTGGGCCTCCCAGGCCACGCTTTCCATCAACCTGTAGATCAGAGGCTGTCTTGACTGCACCATTGGAGCGTTCCACATATCCATACCAGTGGAGCCTTCTCACCTTCAGAATTAGGTCCATATCCTCATTGCCAAGCCGCGCAAGTAGCTCATTGGATCTGATGGTGACAATGTCTTGAGGCGTGACATTGCAGATCTGTCTGATCATTGCCCTGTCATTTCGCTGCAGACGCTGGCAGTTTGGCTTTGTTAGTGGCCAAGTCTCACTGGCATGGAGCATTGCGCTCCGCAAACTAGAGCTGTACATGTGGCCATGTGTCTTGAAAGAGAGGTGGCGGGAAGAGAGAACTGGTAGCTGCTCCTTGAACTTCTTCCAGGTGGTTTTCACACGTGTTGTGGTTGAAAATTCACAGCCACCGGCTGCTGACAGCATGTTTTCTAGGTAGCAAAAGGAAGCTACCACCTCCAGCTTGTCAGGCCCAACTTGGACTTCCCTCTGTGGTCTGCCATCCAAAGGGCGTGCAGTTCCCTGGCACTGTGTACATCTGTAATCAAGGTCCTTTGTCAAGCGCTTGAGCCCACTGCGTTTCTTGTGCATCCACCAGGCCCGTACCACAGATCATGATCTTCATCTTTCCTACATTTACTCTCAGTCCTTTCTCCTCCATTGCTTCTTTCCAAGTCAGGAGCCTCTTGACACATTCCTCTTAAGCAATTCAGCAATGATAATAAGGTCATCGGCATAGAGGTCCTCCAAGGGGACCCAAGAGCGGAACTCACGTGACAAGGCTTCAAGCACAATGATGAAGAGCAAGGGGGCTGAGTACCGAGCCTTGGTGAACACCGACCTTCACTTTAAACTCTTCACTGTACCCTCATCAACACGAACACTGCTCCTCGCATTGACATACGTCCCCTGCACCAATCGCACAAGCCACTCCTCCACACCAAATTTTCTCAGCGCCCACCAGATGACCTTCCGAGGCATTCGATCAAATGCCTTCTCCAAGTCTATGAAAGCCTTGTAGAGTCTCTTGTTGGCAGTTAGATACTTCTCTTGCAGCTGCCTGACAACAAAGATTTTGTCTGTTGTGCCTCTTCCCGGGATGAAGCCAAACTGGGAATCGTTGATTGACACCAACAGTCTGATGAGGCTGTCTACAATCCTCTCAAGGACCTTCATGACTTGCTCTGTCAGCTTGAGATCCCTGTAGTTTCCCCTTTCCAATGCATACCCCTTATCCTTGTAGAGGCTGACAGTGAAACTATCATTCTCTCCCTTCCGCTGATTCAAGAAGGGCAGTTGTCAGTTTCTGGCGAAAGAATGTGCACAATACTGGTTAACCGCTTAGAGGACTAAGCCTGCCCAGTAAATGTGTGGTTATGTAAACTGACCGCACTCGACATGACCCCATTGGGTTGACTGGGCCGTAAAACCTCAACACAAAATAAACAGACAATGAAACTCTGCTCCCAGTCAGAGGGTACCTTGCCATCGCGAATGATTGCAGCTGCAATGTCATGGATCATGGAGGCGCTCGTGTCACTGGCTGCTCGTATCATCTCCACCACTATGCCTGATGGACCCTTTGTGCAGTTTTATGTAGGTCCCCAAGGCGGGGGCATCTGTGTACTATGGACACATTTCAAGTTTGTTATTTTGTTTTTGTTTTGTTTTTTTTGTTGCTTTTTTTTTTCAGAGAAAATGAGGCTTTTCATATGAATTGTCTGCTACACAGATTTACATGAAATATGAAGCCTACTTTCTCTGAAAAAAAAAATGACAACAATAACAACAACAACAAAAAAACACATACACATACAAAACACCAACAAAATCAGAATGTTGCTTGCTGTAGTTGTGATGCACAGAGAAGCATATAGTGCAAGTTATGTCATTCTGATGCATTCAAAATTATGGTAAATTTCCTAAAATTTTAAACACTTTATTCCATACTCTTTTGGCTTAAATTTTGCTTTTTTATGCAGCAGTTTCTTTAAATATTTAGTGGAATGGCAAACAATGTAGACCATGATCAGACTGCTCCTTAGGGTCTACACTGTTTGCATATGTCATTTTGTCAGATGCTTTAGTGTTCCAATTTTTAGGATATTTACCATAAATGGTATCAAAAAATACAAAACAGTTTGAATTTGTTTATCTGTAATGGAGTTAGTAGAGTGTATGAAAAATGACATGTTTTTTCCTGCTTTTTGAATAAGAAGTTTGATGTGTTGTTCTTACCTTTGAAGGGAAACACAAGGTTGGTGAAGAATGTATCTGCAAAGAAAGAGTTCGACAAATAATGCATTTGGATGTAAATTTGATCAAAATATGATAAAGGAAAGGAAGTTATTATTCAGTTGGTTGGGTATGAAACCCACGGACCGGAACCCCATGACCGAGACCCGGCACGGTGACCACAATTTCTATCCTGGATTACAAAACTAATATGTTTTTAACTTTGTTCATTTTGGGTTTATATAAAAAAGTATTAAATATACATTATCCAACAAAAAGGAAATTTAGATCGGACTTGTAGTTATTTTTTACTCAGATTTATCGTTTCAAGGGGTATGAAACCCACAGACCATCAATTCTCCGGTTTTTTGAAGTTTTTTCTATAATCTTCGATAAACAATCACTTTCTTTGTTACACATGTCTTTCAAATATAGAAATAAATTATATATGGCTAGCTGAAGCTATAACAGAAACGTTAAAGTGTTGAATTTTACAATTTTCATATATTAATTATGTTTCTAAAAATAGAACAGGTAGAAAATTTGATAATAACCATAATGTCCCTAACCTACAGAAATGTACCGAATGGTAAACATCCATACAGTCAGTGCATACAAATGCATAATAGGCTAATTGTGTTATATAATATACAGAAATATGATGTTAGAAAATACGAACTAGGTTGAATTAAGTAATAATAATAATAATAAAAAAATGCCCAATGGTTCAAGAGCAGACCTAAAAAAGTGATTTTCAAGATGGTGGCAGTGGTGGCCATTTTTTACTTCTTATAAACATGATTTTAGCTATTTTTATATTTGCTGATCCTCACAGTGTTGCTCCATCATAAGTTTCGACTTAATTCACAGAGTGGTTTGTGAGGAGATGTCGAAAATGGATTTTCAAGATGGCCACAGTGGCGGCACTTTGGATTGTTGGTCGACACAATTTTAGCTATATTCGATCTAGAGGTCATCCTGATGCTACAGTGCGTTTCATCTCGATGGCCTACGGTTTGTGAGAAGTCAAAAATTGGTATTCAAGTTATTATCAATAATAAGTTAGCACTGTTGCATATAGAGTGCTAACTTAGGTTTATATACTTGGGGAAAAAAGAAACGCAAGTTTAAATTTTTAAATACTGAAAGTTTGTTTGTGAACAAACTGATCTAGTTTTCTGTATTTGGTGACATTAGTGTACTTCCCCATGTATGGATCACACAAAATCACTGAAGCTTGAACACAGGCTACACAATATTGTTGTACCTGAATTTCGTTATATCCGTGCTGCACGGGTAGTGTCGCATGGTAGATACTTTAACACATTACCAAATCGAACTTTCGTTCCATTCTTATCTGTTGCACAAAACGTTTGTTGTTTGAGTTTGTTGAGAGAAATGGTACACTTATCGCAACAGGATAGGGGTAGAGCTATTGCTCTAATTTTGCAGGGTCGGTCGCAACGTGATGTCGCGCAGCAATTAGGGGTGCATGAGTCGACGGTATCGCACTTAGTTCAGCGTCGTAGAGCTACCGGTAGGTTAACTGACCGTCCTAGGAGCGGACGTTCGCACGTTAGGACGCAACGTCAAGATAGACGTATACATCTTGTACACCTTCGTAACAGGTTTAGGACGGCAACAGAGACCGCAAGAGAAGTTATCGGAACACATGGCCTTCGTGTGTGTCCAAGGACAGTCAGAAATCACTTGCGAGAGTTCGATTTACGTCCACGACGTCCTTACGTGGGCCCGAACCTTACGCCCAGGTGACGTCAACGCCGCATGCAATGGCTGTGTGCCCATGCACCAAATTGGTTTCGACTGGCGGAGTGTAATGTTCAGTGATGAGTCGCGATTTTCGCTTCAGCGGTCAGATAGGCGGCAAAGAGTGTATCGACGTCTTGGTGAGCGATATTCTGATGCTTGCGTACGCGAAGTCAACAGATTTGGGGGAGGGGGGTCCGTAATAGTTTGGGGTGGGATTTCTCATGGGGTGAAAACGTCTCTTGTGGTTATTCAGGGTAATCTTACAGCCGTATGCTATCGGGATCAGATGCTTATGCCTCACGTCCTCCCACTTGTCAATGCTCATAATCTCAGTTTCAGCATGACAATGCGAGACCGCATGTTGCCAGGGTTTGTCGTGACTTCCTCAACCAGAATAATGTCGAAGTGCTCGATTGGCCCCCATACAGTCCAGATTTAAACCCAATCGAGCGCCTTTGGGATGCGTTGGACAGGAGGGTCAGGAAGCGCGTCAACGTACCGAACAACGTCGCACAGCTCCAGCTAGCTCTTATTCAAGAGTGGAATAATGTCCCTCAGAGGACCATTGACAACTTAGTTGGGTCTATGGTTAGAAGAGTGAGAGCCGCGACAGCAGCCCGTGGTGGAAACACACGCTATTGATACCCATTATTCAATAACGTGGGTGTTTGTGTTTAACGCTACTTATTGCAAACGTCGTCTGCTATACGACACTAAACCACTAGCATTTAACAGAAAATGAAATAAAGAATTAAAAAAATTAAACAATCAAATGAAATCTACAATTTTCTTTAAAAATACAACCCCAGAATAAATACTTTTTTCCGCTAGTATATATATAATAGAAATAGTAATAATAAAGAAAAAAAAATCATAAGTGCACAGCCCAACTCCACAGATGCGCAGATTTGTCTATTTCTAAGCTAAATCTATTTACTGCAGCAAAAAACAAAGGTCCATATCACAGTGCCTTAATGCGCATGATGATCCGTATCTTTGTGGTCAGCCAAACCCCACACATATGCAGGTTTTTCTATTTCTTTGTTCTTATTACATGCCAAATGTAACATTATAGATGATGATGATAATAATATTTTTTTATTATTATAATTATTATTAATTTTATTTAATTCAACCTAGTTCGTATTTTCTAACATTATATTTCTGTATATTATATAACACAATTAGCCTATTATGCATTTATATGCACTGACTGTATGGGTGTTTACCATTCGGTACATTTCTGTAGATTAAACCCCTGTCACACCAGAGCAGCATTCTCACGGCCATCCCACGGCGTCCAAGAAAAATGCAGAACGCTGAGGTGCACGCAGTAAGATCGCAAGCATCACCGCAGCAACGCAGTGGCATCACCAGTAGACGCTGTGGGATCGCATAGAATGCCGAGCGACGGTGCACACTTTGAGCATACTCAAAACAAACGCCGTCGCTCGGCGTTCTAATAAGAGCGCAGTGGGATCACTGTAAGGTCACCATAGCCGCGCAGTAAGGTCTCCTACAATGCAATAGGAGCTCCGCTGGCACGCACAAGGGTCATTTTGCAAAATACGACGCGTCTACGGCGCTTAGACGCAGTGCCATTTATTTTACTGTGCTCTTACAATGACTGTAAGAAGCTTTCATGGCAATAATTGCGCTCCCTCGGAGCTTTTACCGTGCCCATTGGCATTTGTATGACAAAAGCAAACAAAATAGATTAAAAAATGAGATATGCAAACAATTATGACAAAAGCAAACAAAATACTATAAAAATGAGATATGCAAATAAGCATTCCTTTCACTATGTCGACGTATGCCAGCAAGCTGGACTCCTGCTTGCCTATATGCAGGTCCAGCAGTTCCAAAGTGCTGCAGACGCTGTTCACATCATTATTGGAAGACAACGACAGAGGAGGGGCCAAAGGCGTAGAATGCTTTGGGTCCATTGTGCAAACAAATGTCTTCAACACACCGTCAGTGCAGTTATCTCCCCTGGAGCCAAAATCTTGTGCAGGCCATAACTCCCATATTGTTTGAGATAATTTGATAATATTTGGTAGGAATAAAGAGAAGGACCAGTAGGGGTGTCCCATGTAGTTATCTCCCCTGAAGCAGAAATATTGTAGCCTCATCCTTGTGTGTTCCATAACTTTGATACCCTTAGACATACTTTGATAATATTTGGTAGGAATGTAGAGGAGGACCAGTATGTGTGTTGCATCAAGAGAGACAACTCTCACTGTCTTTGTTATTTAGTTGTCTCCCCTGAAGCCGAAATCTTCTGCAAGCCATAACTCCCATACTGTTTGAGATAATTTGATCATATTTGGTAGGGATGAAGAGGAGGACAAGTAGCTGTGTCTCATGCTAGAGAGACAACTCTCACTTTATTCATTATCCCTCCTGAAGCAGAATTTGTATTCATTCTTGTGCGCTCCATAACTTTGATATCCTTAGACATATTTTGGTAATGTTTGGTAGGAATGAAGAGGAGGACCAGAAGGTGTCTTGCGTGCAAGAGAGACAACTTTCACCATCTTCCTTATATAGTTATCTCCCCTGAAGCCGAAATCTTGTGCAGGCCATAACTCCCATACTGTTTGAGATAATAGAAATGAAGAAATGTACCAGTACGTATGTTGTATGAAAGAATGACAACTCTCACTGTCTTCGTTAATAGTTATCTCCCCTGAATCCTAAATCTTGTGCAGGCCGTAACTCCCATACAGTTCGAGATAATTTGATAATATTTGGTAGGGATGAAGAGGAGGACCAGTAGGTGTGTCACATGCAAGAAAGACGGCTCTCACTTTCTTCGTTATGTAGTTTTCTCCCCTGAAGCAGAAATCTTGTTCAGGCTATAAATCCCAAACTGTTTGAGATAATATGATAGTATTTGGTAGAGATTAAGAGGCGGACCAGTAGGCATGTCACATGCTAGAGGTCAAATGTCACTTTCTTCTTCGTTATGTAGTTATCTCCCCTGAAGCCAAAATCTTGTGCACTCCATATTTTTGATACCCTAAGACATAATTTGATAATGTTTTGTAGAAATGAAGAGGAGGACCAGTGGGCATGTCACATGCAAGAGAGACAACTCTCACTTTCTTTATTATGTAGTTACCTCCCCTGAAGCCAAAATCTTGTGAGCTCCATAACTTTGATACTCTTAGACATATTTTGATAATGTTTGGTAGAAATTAAGAGGAGGCATGTACGATGCAAGAGAGACAACTCTCTCTTTCTTCCTGATGTAGTTATCTCCCCTGAAGTTGTGCAGGCCATAACTCCCATACTGTTTGAGATAATATGATAATATTCGGTAGAGATGAAGAGGAGGACCAGTAGGTGTGTCGCATGCAAGAGAGACAACTCTCACTCTCTTCTTTATTATGTAGTTATCTCCCTTGAAGCCAAAATCTTGCGTTCCATAACTTTGATACCCTTAGACATATTTTGATAATATTTGGTAGAGGCATTGGTATCAAACAGTAGGTGTGTCACATGCAAGAAAGACGACCTCTGCTGTGGTTGTTTTCTAGTTACCTCCCCTGAATGAATTTCTAAGCTAAATCCTTGAGTATATGGTTTGAAATATTTTGATAATATTTGATAGAGGCATAGATTCGGACCAGCAGGCTTGTCGTGTTCAAGAGTACTCTCACTTTCTCCATTATTATCTCCCCTGATGCCAAACTTGTGCAGGCCATCTTTCCCACACTGTTTGAGTAACTTGATAATTTTTGGTAGGGACATCTATCAGGTCAAGAAGGTGTGCAGCATGCAAGAAGGACAACTTTTACTCTGTTGATTTTTTACCCCAATAAACATACAGCAAGTTCCTTTACCTTTACAAGGCATTTATTTTTGCTATTATTTCTGAATGTGTACACTCTACTAATTCAAAGTATTTGCAAATATTGTGTATCCTGTACACATTATCACATCAGAAGTAAATATTAGATAATTTTGACAAAAAAAAAAATAAATAAATAAATAAAAATAAAAGAACACGCAAAAATAAAATCATTCACAGTACACCTATTTTTGTTTTCACTTATTATTTTGGTCACATTTCATACTATCTTTGCATTTTTTTACTTTGCTCTCGTTCAATATATATATATACATGATATCGATTGAAATACACTAAATTTAGAAATGGCGGTTTGGTCAGGGGATTTGCCATTTCCTCTGATGGCTATTTTTAGATTATCTCATTGTATTCAGGAGACCCGTAAAAGGGTAATTGGCAAACAGTGCAGACCCAGATCAGACGCCGCAGAACGCGGCGCCCGATCAGGGTCTCCACTATTTGCAAATAGTTTAGCCATCTTTCTCTAGGAATATCTAAATCTCATAGCCGGATGTACCTAAAATTGAAATTACACTCTTCCAATATATAGTGTGGGAGAGTCTATTCAGTCTAACATGGATTAAAATTTAAGCTTCTATCTTTTTCAGCATATGAGAATTTTAAATCAAAGACCTCGAGCTGGCTCATTCACAGGACATGTACTTCCAGGAAAAGAGTTACGAGTCCTTGAAGCAGAAAAGGCTTCTCGGCTCAGGTAAGCAGCTGAGATTTTTTTTTTTTTTTTTTTATCTCTTTACTGATTTTCTAGCTCTATAGTATTTTTTTTTAGTCTGTCTGTATATTTATATTTTGTGTTAATTTAATAATAATTAACCCTTTAAGCACCTTGTAAAATTGTAGCACATATTTTCATTTTTTTTTTTTTTTTTTTTAATTTTCAGAGAAAGTAAAGCTTGACATTTCATGTGAATTGTTAGCTAGGAACAATTCACATGAAATACTAAGCATAGCTCCTAACATAACAGGTGATATCAAGAAAATATTTTTCTCATTTCTCCATGAAAACATATTATGCTATGGGTACTCATAAGAAGAGCCTCAATGAGGTACTTGTAATGAGAACCCACAATATATGTTTTCATGGAGAAGTAAGAAAAATATCAAGTTTTTTGTTGAAAAATTGCCTTTAGCTGAAGCTATGGTCAAGTGTTATTTTCACTGAGAAGTAAAAAAATATAATTACATATATATGTTTTAGAATGCTGTCTGCTGTAAGTGTAATTGCTGTTTTAAGCAATATTCTGCTTTATCCTGAATTTTTGCAATAACATAATATAGCTGCATAGATCATGAGGCAATGTACTTTATGATATACTGTATTTTCTCTAAATACAGTGGCACCGTTAATCCGTACCATACTTGTCCCCATTTTACTACCTATGCATGTGTCTGGATAAATGCTGGATGAATGTTAAACAGTGAGCTGGGTCTAGACTGTTTGCTCAGACTCGGATGCACATCCTCTTGGTGATCAGGAGGTTACAGGTTCGATCCAGCCAGGTCGGAGATTTGATCATGAAATATTTTCTACAGTGATTCTCTCCCTTCTGCTGATTCAAGACGGGCAGTTGTCAATTCCTGGCAAAAAAAATTTGCACAATATTGGTTAACCGCTTAGAGGACTAAGCCTGCCCAGTAGGCAAACTGACCGTGCTTAACATGACCCCATTGGGTTGACTGGGCCGTAAAACCTGAACACAAACACAAACTGTGTGTTCTAGTACTTACTGTCCTTTCGACATCTCTTGGAAAGATGTTTTTTGCCTGGCGTTTTATTTTAAATGAAAATTTTTTGTTCTTATTCACCGTATCTTATCAGAAACCATTTGTCTTTTATGTTTCTGTGATTTATTCTCAAATATTTACACAAAAATTAAAGTTACGGCCAAAAGTTGGTCTGACCTATGCGGTTTCTATAGTATAGTGATTTTTTTGAATTTTTGTCTAAGAAAATATTTTTTACTGTTCTTTGCTGAATTTGAATTATTGATGTTTTACAACAATATTGTGAAAATTTCAGAAAAATTGAACAAGTGGAACTTGTTGAAAATTTGGCTCCAAGTTACCCACCCTATAGATTTCTGCATGATTTGGTTTCATTTTTACTATGGGAAAAAGTGAAAATATTTGATTTTTTAAAAATCAATGACTAGAATAAAAATTTTTATACATAGGTAGTTACGACAAATGGTTTTGCATTAAATCATGACAAAAGTTTGCAAATCTACTTCTTCGGTGTAAAGCGTCAAGCAAAAAACGACTGCCTGAAAGATGTCGAAAGCACAGTAGGATTTTTACAGCATTCAATATGCAAATAACCTGTGCATGTTCACGGGGTATCGAGGGGGTGGCTGGCTGTGGTGAAGGTGTCCTGTATCTTGCGTCACTGGGGCGTCCAACTGATATTGGCTTACAGTTAGACAAGGCCTGCTATCCTTGTAGCAGGTAAGGGTAGAGGGGGATGTTTTTATTATAGCCCCGCTTTGAAAAAGTGGGGCTATACTGGATTTGCCATGTCCTTCCGTCATTCGGCCATTCCGTGATTTCGTGACTGCAAAATTAAAATGTGTTTTGCTTAATAACTTTTATGTTTGTGGTCCTACTTCAATGAAACTTATACTAGACAGGTCTCTAAGGTAACTAAGGTGTAGTTGCAGAATAACTCTGAATTATGCCCCTTGGTAGGTTTTCAAAATTTAAAATGCATTTTGCTAAATAACATATATGTTTATGGTCCTACTTCAGTGAACCTTGTACTACACTTGGTCTCTAAGGTAAGGAAGATGTATTGGCAGAATGGTAGCCAAGGGCCCATAACTCTTGGAGTTATGTCCCTTGATAGGTTTTCAAATTTTGCCATTCTTGAAAATTTTTGTAACAGATTTCCCAGGAACAATGTAAGCTTAAAATTAGTATAAACATGGACAATGACTGGATGTGTATATGGGAATAGGGGCCAAGGCTCCATAACTTTTGGAGTTATGTCCCTTAGTAGGTTTTCAAAAAATTAAAATGCATTTTGCTCAATTACTTTTATGTTTGTAGTCCTACTTCAATGAAATTTATACCACACTTGGTCTCTAAGGTAAGGAAGGTGTAGTGGCAAAACGGTGGCCAAGGGACCATAACTCCTGGAATTATGTCCCTTTAAAATTTTCGTAACAGATTTCTCAGAACCTAAGAAAGCTAGAAAGTTGGAAGTTCCTATAAACATTGACAATGACTAGATGTATCATGTTTACCAGAATAGGCCAAAGGGTTCATATTTCTTGACGTTATGTCCCTTGGTAGGTTTTCAAAAAATTAAAATACATTTTGCCTAATATTTGTGGTCCTACTTGGATGAAACTTATACCACACTGTTTCTAAGGTAAGGAAGGTGTAATGACAGAATAGTGGCCAAGGGTCCGTAACTCTTTATGCCCTTTGGTAGGTTTTCAATTTACGTAACAGATTCATCCCATCTTTTTCTCCAATTTTCAAACATCAGAATTTTTCAATACACTTGTGTCTTTCTCTTCTGATGGCACTATAGCGGGGCTATAGTCAGATCCTCTGACAGTTCTAGTTTCTTCTGTTTCTTCACTTTAGTTCTTGTTCTCTTTCTTCCATGTCCCTCTCTTCCATCTCCTCTACTATCTCTTCTATCTCTTTTCTCCCTTTCTCTGGGAGACGACACAAAATGACCCACAAGGGTTGACGTGTTGTTAAACCCCAACACAACCAATCAAATCACAAGGTATCGAAATTGAGCTATTGCTGTTAAACCCTTAAGATGCCAAACACAACAATTGTCGTCTGCTTTGTCTTCCACCGGTTTCTTTAAGTCATTGTTGCCAACAGTGTAGACCCAGATCAGACTGCTCCTCTAGGAGCAGTCTGATCTGGGTCCATACTGTTTGCCTATATGCAAAACGTATGTTTGAAAAGTTTGCAAGGATGCAGCAGACAACATAAACAGATGACATTTTCAGATATAATTTTTCTTGGCATCTTAAGGATTAAAAGTGAGAGACATAGCTCAGTGCTACAAGGCCTCTTTATCTGTAATTATTGATATAATGCTTGGACAAAAACTTACACAGAAAAGAAACCAATTGTTCTTTCTTTTCTGGTGCCCCACTCTCAGATAGATGGGATCCTGACCAGCCTTCTGTTAGGCTGTGGAAATTGGACAAGGTATTCATAGCTTTAGACCAAGGGAATATTCAGTCTAATAGGTATTTTCTTATTTCTCCAAGTAAACATACAGTGTGGGTATTCATCAGAAGTGCCTCTGTGAGGTGCTCCTGATGCAGAACACATATAACTCCAGATAAGGCACATTTGTCAAACAAAAATTATTGATATTTTATCTTATTTTTCCATGAAAAATTGTTGTGGGTACTCATTAGAAGCGCCTTGGTGAAGCGCTTCTAATGAGTACTCAAAACATATGTTTTCGAGGAGAAGTAAGAAAAAATATTTTCCAGATACTTCTTATCTAAAGCTATGCCCACAAGGTATGTTTTTATAAAGAAGTTAGAAATAGATCAATATGCAAACAAGTAGATTTTGTTCGGAGAACTGGAATTTTGCTTGTCACTTGTAAAAAATTTTGTAATTCTGCAGCCTTGCTTTTACAAGTGAATAACAGACCCTGAAATGCAAATCTCACTACAGTATCCAATGACAACTGGTAGAACTGTTTTTATGGTAAATGTCCTAAAACTTTGAACACCATGTCTGACAAAATGACATATATGCAAACAGTGTGGACCTGGATCAGACTGCTCCTTCAGGAGCAGTCTGATCAGGGTCTACACTTTTTGCCATTCCATTATTTTAAGAACAGCTGCATAAAAAGCAAAATTTAGGCCAAAATAGTATGGAATAAAGTGTTGGAAATTTTAGGACATTTACCGTATCTTAAGTTGTTGGACAGAACCCCTGACAAAACAGTGAAGAACCAGAATGAAGCTGCAGAATGTGGTCCAATAAGGTTCTGGACTGTTTTCCACTCATCCAGTAGTTTTTAGATACATATCAGCAAGTAATAAAGTGGACTAGTTCAAATTTTAGAACACATTGGGTAAGGAGTTAAGGTGTTGAAGTATGGAATATTTTTGGGTGAATACAGTATATGCTTCTTAAATATTCAGACATTTATGGCAGAGCAAATAGTGCAAACCCAGATCAGATGCTGCTTTCAGATTCTGCAGCACCCAATATCTGATCTGGGTCTATACTGTTTGCCATACTATTGACTGTTTGTACACAAATCAGCCAGTGTTAAAATTGACTTAAATTTTAGAACAAGTAGGGTAAGGAGTCAGTGAGTTTGAATACTTTTGGTAAATACGGTAACTTACCAAAGAACTGGAAAGCACCAAGTGAACTGTAAAATGAATTGTTTCACCAGTTTTCTTGTCTTGGAAGACTGTTAACTTAAATTGAAAGTAGCATTTGAGATATTCTGATCTACCTGGGTTTATGGTATTTACCTTAAATATTCAGACACCTCACCTCCTAACTGTGCATGCCAAAAAATTTCAGTAAGTCCATTTTACCACTTGTCATGTCTAAAAGAAAACCTTGAGATGAATGGCAAAAAGGGTAGATCCTGATCAGTTACTGCATACTTTGCATCTTATCTGGAACTACTCTGTTTGTTCAGCATAGCTCCATATGTCCATTTTTTTCAACCAAAAAGTATTTATATTTTTTCTTATTTCTCCACAAAACATATGTTTTGGGTATCCATTAGAAGCACCTCACTGTGGCACTTCTAATGAGTACCCACAACATATGTTTTCTTGGTGAAATAAGAAAACTATTTACCTGATGGATACCCCACTTTTATCTGGACCTATGGTTCAGCCTAGCCTATCTGTCCAAATACTTAGAATAAATATACTGTAGTATGAGGGCTGCCAAAAGCAAATGGAAGTAACTTATTATAACACATGAGCCACAACTTGAGATAATAAACCTATTTGAGCATGTGTACCAAGCAAAGACTCCAATCAGCATGCACATCTTCACAATCTGAAGTTTTCGCTGTGCACCTGAAAAAAACCTTGGATCCTTGGCTGTCTGAAGACAGAGTTGTGGAATTATCATATTTCATTACTTGTCCACGGCCAAGTAAATGGTCAAAATCCACTTGTCCAACCAAAATTTACTTGCCGGAAAATTGACATTTTTCTCGTGGAGGCACTTCTAATGAGTACTCTTGTCCAACCAAGATTTACTTGCCCAAAAACTGACCTTTTTCTTATTTTTCAAAGAAAACACATGTTGTTGGTACTCATTAGAAGTGCCTCACTGAGGTACTTCTAATGAGTACCCACAACATTTAATTTCTTTGAGGAATAAGAAAAATATATACCTTTTCCCATAATCTGGACACTCTCCTTAGCTAGAGCTATGAAGTCCTTGTCCCAGGACAAGTAAATTGAGATTTCTTACTTGTCCTCAGGGAAATGGGACAAGTTGGACAAGTCGATGGTATTTTCACAGCCCTGCTGAAGAGCAACCAGCAGAGACTGATCGGATCGTGACTATACACAGGATGATCTGAGTGTTTGCTGAGTGTGCACTTTCTCATACTTCAGCTCAAGTATTGCACCATAGCAACAGATAAGGCGCTTTTTTCATCCGAAAAATGCTGATATCTTTCTTATTTCTCCACAAAAACATATGTTGTGGGTACTCATTGGAAGTCCCTCGGCGAGGCGCTTCCAATGAGTACCCACAACATATGTTTTAATAGAGAAATAAATAAAATATTATGTGGATACCCCCTCTTATTATACACCCATTTGAAAAACTGGAGGGTATGGCGTCTGTCTGTCCGTAAACTTTTTTGTTTCTGGCTAACTCCTCCTACAGTTTACATCCTATCAAGCTGAAACTTGGTATATAGTTAGACCATGATGTGGCGCAGTGCATATTGTTTTGGGGTTACAGTCCACCAAATGTTTGCAGAGTTACGCTCCTTAGAAAATTTCTGTACACTTCATTTCTGGTTAACTCCTCCTACATTTTACATCCAATCTAGCTGAAACTTCATATATAGTTAGACCATGATGTGGAGCAGCACATATTGTTTCGAGGTTACAGTCCACCAAATATTAGCAGAGTTATGCCCCTTTGAAAATTTCAGTTGACTTTTCGTTTCCTGCTAACTCCTCCTACAGTTTACATCTGATCAAGCTGAAACTTGATTTGTAGTTAGACCATGATGTGGAGCAGCACATATTGTTTCAAGGTTATAGTCCACCAAATATTAGCAGAGTTATACCCCTTTGAAGATTTCTATTAATTTTTTGTATCTGGCTAAATCCTCCTACAGTTAACATCCAATCGAGCTGAAACTTCATGTACAGTTAGACCATGATGTGGTGCAGCGCATATTGTTTTCAGTTAGTCCACCAAATATTAGCAGAGTTATGCCCCTTCGAAAATTTCAGTAAAGTTTTCCTTTCCAGCTAAATCCTCCTACAGTTTACATCCTATCAAGCTGAAATTTTATTTGTAGTGAAACCATGATGTGGAGTAGCGCATATTGTTTCAAGGTTACAGTCCACCAAATATTACTGCAGAGTTAAACCCTGTTGAAAATTTCTATTAATTTCTATTAATTTTTTGTTTCCGGCTAAATCCTTCTATAGTTTATATCCGATCAAGCTGAAACTTCATAAATAGTTACAGGATGATGTGGAGCAGCACATATTATTTCGAGGTTACAGTGCACCAAATATTTGCAGATTTATGCCCCTTTGAAGGTTTTTGTAAACTTTTCGCAGCATATTGTTTGGAAGTAATAGTGTGCAAATTTTATTTTATAATAGGTATTTTTTTTTGCAAATAACAAAAGTTTTGGTCATATGCGCAAGATATTGATTTTTTTTTTTTTTTTTTTTTTTTATTAGATTTGCATGGAAAGGTTGCCATTATTAAATCTTTATGAATACATACTTCTTTTTGGATTTTTTTTTTTTTAATACTCTTCTGAGTTGGCTCCCTTGAAGAACAAAAATAAAATCAGTATTAAGTAAGTTAAAGGTTTACAAAAAAATTTCTTGCAGCATTTTTTTTTTTTTTTAGTTGATTATTTTTGTTTTGTTATTGTTTGGTCCGATATTGAAGTATAGGAAAAAACAAATCAGCCAAAGGCTTATATGAGCTTATAATATAGTCATACTTCCGTGGTGTGTCCTCTGTCAGAAAGCACTTCTCCCTAGAAGCAGCAAACTTCTCCCTATTTTCCCAGGAGGGAGAAGTCACTTCTTCCTTAATTCCTGGGCCAGCTTGGTCGCTTACAGTTCACCAAATATCAGCAGAGATATTGCCCCAATGAAATTTTTTTAATTTTTTTTTTTTTTTTTTTGTAATTGCACTTAGTTTATATCCGGAGCACTGAATTATACAGGATCCAGTTTTTGTGCTACATCTTTTTACTTGCCACGGGCGTATAATGCCCCGCTTGGCGGAGTTCTTGTCTGTAGCTATGTTGCACCGTAGTAGATGGCAGTTGATATTTCAGTCTTCAGAAAAGTAATGAGGGCCATCCCATGCGAAAATGTGTCTTCAGGCATATGCAGACAGCGAAGGCCCAGATCAGCCTCTGCATCCACATAATCTGATCAGGGCCTTCACTGTCCGCTAAAAGAATCATTGGCTACCTCAGAATGCATGAATGGAGAGCAAAGGCCAAGAGGATACTTTGCGCATGCACAGGTTGATCTGAATCTGCACATTTTGTGCTTGTTCTAAGGCACATTTTCTCTTGATATGGCCCATGTCATCCTTCTGTCTTGATCAACATAATCTTTGACTGGTTGACTGTCCATTTTCAGGAGTTTAATATTGTTAAACTGCTTTACAAGTAAAATGGGGATCATTAGACTGGTATGTTCCAGTCTATAATAGAACATTTTCTCTTTTTTTTTTTTTTAATTCTTCAGTGTCTGAAAACCAAAAAAGGGCTTTGCAAACAATGTAGAGTTATATCCCTTTGAATGCATGCTCATTACCCTTAAATATTTTAAAATGTTGTGTGTCATTTGAATTTAAATTTATTGACATATATAATACTATATTTGGCCTAAGGCCTAAAAAAAAAAATAGCGGTGTTTCCATTAGCCCGAACGACCCTGTTTCAAACACCCGACTCTGCTATTTTTTATCAGTAAAAATGCAAAATAAAAAAGTAAAGCACCGACCCCCCAATAAAACACCTGTGTTTTCATAAAATTACAGGCCCGACCCTGTCCTTTCTAGGGAAAAAATAGAAAAATAAAAGAAAAGTTTCCCCTACCTACCAACCAATTTTTTTTTCAGCATGTAAGTGGAAACACTGCTTTTTTTTTTTTACGCTAATCAGTAATCACATGTACCCATATAAGGACACAAGCAATTGCTGAGTCTTATGTTTACAGACTGTGTAATTTTATCCATTTCTCTATACATTATGGGTACTCAATAGAATTATCTCAGCCTTGTTGAGGCAGGTCAAATGAGTATCCATAATATATGCTTTATTGAGAAATCAGAATATCATATTGTAGCTAGTGGCACAGTTCAATAATTAGATTGAATAGATATAATTAATAAACTATTGCATCCTATGGTTTGTGTATGTCTTAATTGAGAATAAAAAAAATATCATTATATTTTGGTTGAAAAAAATAACAAAAACAAAAACCTTATTTGGATCTATGTTTACCCTTAACATGCCAAGCAAAATTTGTAGCAGATGACATTATATTTTTTTATAAAAAAAAAAAAAAAAAAAAAAAAAATGAGAGAAAATAGATCTTGACATTTCATGTGAATCATCTGCCAAGCATGAAATGTCAAAACCTATTTTCTCTGAAAAATTATAAAAATATATTTCAAACTATTGTCTGCTGGTATATATTAATATTTAAAATATTTCAGTCTAGTGAAGAAAAAAAGCTCTGTAGTGTAAGTTCATAATTGTGATTTGCAGCTCAAAATCTTTCCTTAGTTTTGCCCGTTTCTATTGGGGCTGCACCATGTGAAAAAATGTCTTTGGGCATATGTGAACAGCAAAGGGCCAGATCAGTCTGCTTTTCCATGCAGTTTGATCAGGACCTGCTTGTCTGCTAACAGATTCATTGGACACTACAGAATGTATCAATGGAGACCAAGTGCCTAGATGAGACTTTGAGCATGCATTTGATGAATCTGAATCTATCCATTTTGTACATGTTTGAAGACATATTTTCATTTGGGGTGGCCCATTTGATGTTATATTGTTGAGAATTGATTCTGAAGGAAATCTCAAATGGGGTTCATTCATTCTATTCAGTTTTACTATTTGTCAGTTATTGCCATTGGTTGAATTTTGTTCTTTTTCTTTTAGCTCACCGGAGCTATGCTCAGGATGAGCTATAGTGTCACTTTTGGTCCGTCTGTCTGTCCGTTAACACTTTCAAATGACAACTCCTCCAAAGCAATTGAAACGATTTGTCCCTATTTAAGTAAGAATGTTACCTGGGTAGAGGTATTTAAAAATGCTAAAATTATGGTGATCTTTCTCTTTGTTTGGTTGCCTTGGCAACAGAAAGCTCCCATAGACTTATAATGGGAAAATGATTGAATTGCACTTTGTCTGTAACCAGTGAGGTGATGTGAACAATATTTGGCAGTTATGATCATTTGATGATTGCCTACTCAGTTTATGTGTTTTTTGACCATTGGTCATTTTGTTTGGTTGCCATGGCAAAATGTAAAATTTGGAAAGTTGTGAAGTACCAGCAGAGAAGAAGACTATATGAAGCACTGGAAGGGAAAGGAGACCCTTTTGCACACCAGGATGGAAAGAAGACCCTGTTGCATGCCAGCATGGAAAGAAGACCCTGTTGCATACCATACCAGCAGGGAAAGAAGATCTTGTTGAACTTGTCTCTTGTCTGGCCTTGTAAAGAGATATAGGATGTGTAGCATAGCTGGGAGTGGCATGCAACTGACCTCTTCCATTTCTTTACTTGTTCAACAAAGATGAGAGCTTAGCAAGTCCCTGTGTTCTGGAGAAGATAAATAAATTATAAAAAGAATGATCCCTAAGAGCAATGAACACACACACAAAGACAACTAGATTGCGCAGTCTATGGCACACCATATAGAAATCTCTGCTCTCTACTAATGTTGCTATAGCCTGATGGACGGATGGAAAAATAATGTTGCTCTCGCACACCCTTACCATGAGGGGAAGTCATATACGAAGTTAGTTTAAATTGTGCCCGGTGGTTTAAGAGGAGGTAGCGTGTTAGACAGATGGACAGAGGGAGGTGTCACAATGTCCCCATTGCTAAAGCATGGGGATAAAAATAGCTAAAGTGGCTAAAACTTACAATATATGATTGAAATAGCAAAAGCATTAAGTTTCTATCAAAAGTTTATTGTGTGTGTTATCTTTCCCTGCCCCTGTGCTGTATACATGCATAAAATCAAGATATTATGCTCCCGGAAGGGAGAGCATTATAGTCGCAGCTTTGTCCGTCAGTCTGTCCTGGCAAACGACAAGTATATTCCAAAGTTAGCATTTCTGTAGAATTTCATATTATGAGGTTGACATCTGTTTATTCCGTCATTGTTGGGTTAATTTTGCATTGTGGGGTTAAAAAATTGGTGTTGTGGGGTTAAAAAAGATCAAAGAAAGATCAAAGGGATAACATCCGTCTTGTAAGTACGTCTGTCGGAATAGCCATCCATCCGACACACTTTTATCCGGAGCATATCTCTAAAAGTATTGAAAGTAATTTAATGAAACTTGATACACTGATAGAGGACCATGAGGAGAATTGCAGAATGCAAGAACCATAACCCTGTCACTAGTATTTACCGAGTTACTTCCCTTCTTAATTTTTGCAATAAAAAACTTGTCTGTTTTTGTTGCAATAAAAAGCTTGTCCGGAGCATATCTCTGAAAGTACAGAAGGGAATTAAATGAAACTTGATACATTGATAGACGGCTATCAGAGGAAGTGCAGAGTGCATGAACTGTAACTCTATCACAAGTAATTACAGAGTTTTTTCTCTTCCTAATTTTTGCAATAATAAGCTTGTCCGGAGCATATCTCTAAAAGTATTGGCGATAAATAAATGAAACTTGATACAGTGATAGAGGGCTATGAGGAGAAGTCCAGAATGCAATAACCATAACCCTATCATATTTATGGAGTTATTTCCTTTCCTAATTTTTGCAATATTAAATTTGTCAGGTGCATATCACTGAAAGTATAAAAGAAAATCAAATGAAACTTGATACACTGAGAGAATACCATCAGAGATCGTGCAGAGTGCAAGAACTGTAACTCTGTTACAAGTACTTACTGAGTTACTTCCCGTCTTAATTTTTGCAATAATAAGCTTGTCCATAGCATATCTCTTAAAGTATTTTACTAGCATAACCCTCCCACAACTGCGCATCTTCAGGGAGCATTCTTTGGTTTCAACCATTCTCTTGTTGTTAAACAACTTCTTTTCAGAAACCACTTGGCCAATTTCCACTTTTCATATCAATCCTACTGTTGAAACGGTATTGAGTTTGTTAAAATGGTCATGCTCCATTGACTATCATTCCCGTATATGGTAAAAAATAATAATAAAAAAACACATTCTTTTTCTTCAAAACCAAGAACTGCTGAAATGATGATCCTTTCATTAGTTGCAATGACAGTACTGGAAAAATGTTGCATAACACCTGCATATCTGCAGTGGCTATTTCACTCAGGTGAGCGAGCCATGGCCCATGGGCCTCTTGTTTTCTGTTTCTTTTTATATCCTGCCACATGATAGTAGCGAGGTATTATGGTTTCATGTTGGAGTCTTTGCATCCATTCGCCTGTCAGTCCGCCCATCCGCACATCACACGATAATGGCAAGGTACGTACATCCAGCCGTATTTTGGTTTCAGGGCGGTAACTTGAGTAAATGTGAATGGATTTTCATCAAACTTAGTATGTACATGGATATTGTGGAAATCTTGTTTGGGATTGCTAATGGGCAAATTTCGTCAATTTTTGGCAGAGTAATCGGCTTGCAACACGATAATGGATGGGTATTATCGTTTCATGTTTTTATTCCTCCTCTTTTGGCTCATAAGTTTTTGAGTTTGATGTTCATATTTTAATTTTAAAAGTTGCAAGTAATCATGAGAATTACCTCATAAATACATTTGTAAGAATATGCAGATCCGTTTTCATGGAGAAATATGAAAAACTGTTGATCAAGATATCCCTTATGAACAACTTTACTGGGATATCTTTCTTATCTGGAGAGGGTACATGTATATAGTTTTGTCAAATCTGTTGCACAGCAGCCAACTCTTTTTATATTAAGAAGAGTCCAATGTTTCATAAACTTGAAAATCAGGCCCAGCCAAACCAAGAGCTCAGCCAAAGTTTTAAAAAATTCATGCAAATACCCAGTATAAATGAGTCCTTGCTGAAACGTGTGTGCCATTACAAAACCCTAAAACTAGTTTGTAGTTGACAGTATCATTTTATTATTAGGGCTTCTTAAATTAATCCTTAAAATGCCAAGCAAAATTGCAGCGATCGATCAAAATATTTTTTATTATTTTTTAGAAAGAATAAATCTTGGCATTTCCTGTTATTTGTCCACCTAGGCTCAACATTCTATGTGAGTTCTCTGCTAGTAAGATGAGTCACATGAATGTCAAGCCTTATTTTCTTTAAAAAAATAATGATAAAAAAAAATATTAAAAAATGTCATGTGCTGCAGATGCGATCTAATTGGTACTTTGAGGGATAATGTGAAGAAAAGAATTCACTGAAGTCATTTATAAATTATACCAGCTTCAAAAGTAGTCATTAGTGCTTAACATGCTGGGAAAAAATCTCAGCAGATGACAAATTGATGATATTTTTTCTTATTTTTTTTTAAAAAATAGGATTTAATATTTCATATAAATTGTCTCCTGAGGAGACAATGTGCATGAAATCTCAAATCCTATTTTCCTGGAAAAAATCTCAGCAGATGACAAATTGATGATATTTTTTTTTTTTTTTCAAAAAAAAAAACAAAAAAAAACAGGTTTGATATTTCATGCAAATAAGGAGACAATTTGCATGAAATCTCAAATTCTATTTTCCTGGAAAAAATCTCAGCGACAACAAATTGATGACACTTTTTTTTCTTCTTTTTTTTTTCAAAAAAATAGGATTTGATATTTCATGCCAAATGTGGCATGAAATCTCAAATCCTGTTTTCCTGGAAAAATATCATCAATTCGTCATCAGATTCTGCTGAAATTTTTACCCAGCATGGTAAGTGTTAAACAAAGTTGTATTAGGAACTGTCAATATGTGATTACCACTGGTATTACAAACATGCTTGGCAGGTAAATATTTTGTATAAAAACAGTGAAAACAGCATTAAATCCTGACAGGCTTGCCAGGTGATACAGAAGAAATCTATAAACCTGACTTGGCTTTAACAGTTTGCCTGCCAGCTAAAACTTTCAGCAGACATTTTGAAATATTTTTATGTCCCCCCACCTATTGTTTTTGGTGTGCATCCCATTGGTGTTGGCTTCGGTGTCACACTTTCTTGTCTGCACAGTATCTTGTGAACCAGTGCTTGGCTTCTTAAAAAAACAACACTTTCTTGTCTGCACAGTATCTTGTGAACCAGTGCTTGGCTTCTTAAAAAAAAACAACACTTTCTTGTCTGCACAGTATCTTGTAAACCAGTGCTTGGCTTCTTAAAAAAACAACACTTTCTTGTCTGCACAGTATCTTGTGAACCAGTACTTGGCTTCTTAAAAAAAAACAACACTTTCTTGTCTGCACAGTATCTTGTGAACCAGTGCTTGGCTTCTTAAAAAAACTACACTTTCTTGTCTGCACAGTATCTTGTGAACCAGTGCTTGGCTTCTTAAAAAAAATGCTTTCTTGTCTGCACAGTATCTTGTGAACCAGTGCTTGGCTTTTTAATAAAAACAATACTTTCTTGTCTGCAAAGTATCTTGTGAACCAGTGCTTGGATTCTTAAACACACACACACACACACACACACACACACACACACACACACACACACACACACACACACACACACACACACAAACTGAAAATTTACAATGGGGGACATCTGTTTTCTCTGAAAACACTGTTGCTAGTTCTTATTTGTCCCAGAAAATAGGTTTTGACATTTCATGCAAATTGTCACCCTAGGGACAACTTGCATGAAATGTCAAAGCCCCTTTTTTTAGGAAAAACATCATTGATTTGTCGTCTGCTGAATAAGCCCAGAGAGTGGTATAGGTTAAGTACTTTGTTCTAGGTTTTCTGACAGGAGATGGATACATGTGCGTTAACACAAACCTTTGTTTGTATGCATTCCTGACCAATCATTGAAATAATTCTTAAAAATTTCACTGCTTTCTATTTTTGATCTTGCCCCTATCTGCTCAAGTAGGATCCTGATGTCATCCATACAGACTTTACCTAAACAATTTTTGGTGATAAATGTACACAAATGGTAGATAAATCAATCCAAGTTATCAAATCCTTCCTGCAATGGCCACATTTTGCACTAGTCTCTTGAAATTATTATTTCTTTTTAGTATGTTAAACCAAACTGATTTGTAATGTGACTTACTACCACATGATGGTCACATGAATAGTCTGCTAACAGTCTGAATAGAATTAGTGAAAACAAGGGAAATAATGGGTGCTGAGGTAAGGGTACCCCTTCCATAGACCCAGAGCAGAAGACTTAACAAACCTTCTGTTTGGTTTGATCATGCTGTGACAGAAATCAAGACACAAACACTGCAGTATCATTTTGTGAGCATGACCTATATGTCGCGATCCAGTGGCTTTGTCATTCTTTGCATGAATTGGCTTGTTGAACTTGTTTATACTACTGACAGGTGCCGACAGGTGTGACACCACCTTCTACAGAGTTTTTGTTCTTTCTCCAGGAAAACATAAGTTGCTGAGTCACTTTTAGTGAGTACCCAAAGCATTATATTTTGTAACGTCAATAACGTTGATCGCAGGGGAAGTCAATAAGTCAAGTGATTCTACTGAGGAAGTTTATTGTGTCCGTCGAAACTTCTACGTGAAAACTGAAAATATAAAACGGAGCAGGGTTTCAGTCACACAGGCTCAGTGTATAACACTGACATAATGCTAATGGCATTTATACTACGCACGACGAAAGGGCAAATAGTCAGCGTGAAATTGTCCATGCACACTAAGACTCGATAATAAAACGTTTACACGTAATTGTCACCACAAATAACAGAAAAGCAAATGGGAGAACGGGATTATTACCTCCTTGATCTTATTAATGACTTCTAACTATCAAATCGCAGGTTTGTCGCAAGATTTCGCAATTGTTGTCTTGACGCAATTCGGGCGGCAACAACTGATTTCATCACCGAGGATCCATCCCTTCATCTATCAAGTTTGTCGCACATGTATTTATATTTCACGCAAAACTATAGCCATCAAATAATATTTATGTCAATAAGACACGCATACGCAAAAGATTGCTGAAATAATCTCAAATGTGCCGAA
The DNA here is from genome assembly GCA_964016985.1 of Anodontia alba. Classification (NCBI taxonomy): domain Eukaryota; kingdom Metazoa; phylum Mollusca; class Bivalvia; order Lucinida; family Lucinidae; genus Anodontia; species Anodontia alba. The sequence continues at coordinate 62,635,835 of OZ024829.1, forward strand.
TTTAGCTGAATATCGCAAACGCAGGTTATTTGATAATAACGGATCCCTTCTGCGGCACGGTCGTATTTATGTAACGAAGGGAGATGCCGATATATATAATCGGTACAAAACGTTAAGGTAAAACCTGGGACTGACATAAAGGATGAACGAACAGGAGCAGTCACATGGCTCCCCTAAAAGAAGTATCTTTGCTTGTTTTACTTTATACATATATCAAATGAACTAAAAATCCTGGTCACGGTACCAGAACTGACAAATAAAAAAAAAACAACGTATAATAGATTTCTGGCAGCATACAATGAAATTATTGGCTCCTCGTTGGGGAACCGACCCTAAGCATGACTTTCAAGGAGCAGTATCAATTTATGGATTGGGCGTTCTAGGTACTTGATAGATGAAGATGTTCCTACTCTTAGCTTTGTTTTTCGAACTAATCCATCTTCATCAGCGTGTGCCTCAACAACGCGTCCTATATGCCACTGGTTTCGTGGAGTGTTTTCATCACTTATGAGGACGATATCTCCCACACACATGTTGCGACTTGCACCCGACCACTTGTTTCTCCTTTGCAAGTTTTGAAGGAACTCCTTTTTCCAACGAGACCAAAACTGATTGGCAAGATACTGCACTCTGCGCCACCTCTTGCGTGAATACAAGTCCGGTTGCTGAAATTTACCTGGAGGTGGCAGTAAGATTTCTGACTTCATGGTTAACAAGTGGTTTGGTGTAAGTGGTTCTGGAGATTGCGGATCGTTCAAATTGTCTACGGTTAACGGACGACTGTTGATAATTGACGCTGCTTCACACATGAAAGTCCTTAGTGACTCGTCGTCAAGTTGTGTGCCAGACTGATCCAATAGAGTGTTCAGTATGCTACGCACCGACCTTATTTGCCGTTCCCAAACACCACCCATATGACTGGCTGAGGGAACATTCATCTTAAATTGAAAGTCACAGCCTTTGTTCTGCAAAAACCGGGTCACCCGAGAAATATCCATCTCCCCGACTGCTTCTCTAAATTCTCTTGTGGCACCGACAAAATTTGTTCCCCGATCAGACCTTAGCAAACGTATTGGCCCCCTTATTGACAGAAATCTGCGTAAAGCATTGATAAACGAATCGGTGTCTAACGTGTTTGCTGTTTCTAAATGCACAGCTCTGCAAGACAAACACGTGAACAATACCCCATACCGTTTTAGTTCTTTGCGACCTTCCTTGATGAGCCAAGGTCCAAAGTAATCCACTGCACTATAAACAAATGGGGAAGTGGCCTCAAGTCTATCAGAGGGGAGATCAGACATTTTTTGTCCCTGGGTAGTACTGCGCAGTTTCCTACATGTGACACATTTGGATATGATAAAGCCGACAGCGGAGCTGCATCCTAGTATCCAAAAACCAGCGGCTCTGAGTGCATTGGTTGTTAGACCCCGACCCTGATGCTGACAGGACTTATGAAAATGAGTTATGACCAAGTTTGTTACATGAGACTTCCGTGGGAGTATGATAGGATGTTTAACATCAGGACCAAGATCACTCCATCTCAAACGACCACCAACCCTCAATAAACCAAATTCATCTATAAATGGGTCTAACTTGAATAAGGGAGATTTTTTCTTCAGACGATTGTTTCTAGACTCTGGAGGTTGGCGAATCATCTGGCTGAGAAGATTGATCTCATCCTCAAAGAACATAGATTGCAGCTGCCTGATTATCTCTGCCTCAGCTTTCTGTATGTCAATTATCTCAATGGTCCGATTTGACGTATTGTCTCCTTTCACTCGATTAAGGAGTAATTCTTTGTATTTTAAACACCTGGCAATAGCTCCTTTTGCACGCTGCCAATCTGAGAAATATTCTATTCTCTGTAGAATAGATGCATGTCTTGCCACGTCTGTCACTGTGTCAAATACTTTAACCTGTTTGATCTCTGGGTCATCCAATGACAGGTTGGATTCGACTTGCCCCTCAGGCTGGTAGGGTTCGTTCTTCCACAGGAACTTCGGTCCGGCAAACCATTCTGGTTTGTTCAACAAATCATGCACAGTTGCACCCCGTGATGCAATGTCTGCAGGATTTTCATTAGTAGAAATGTATCGCCACTGATAGGGCTCTGTAAGTTCTCGTATTTGTTGTACACGATTGGCAACGAAAACATGAAATCGACGAGATTCGTTCCCAATATACCCAAGTACAATATTGCTGTCTGTCCAAAACCACTCTTTTACACCGGTATATTCCAATTCCTTCTGGAGTAGAGTACTAATTTTGGTAGACAGCAAAGCTGCCACAAGTTCTAAACGTGGTATGGTTACTGGCTTCAATGGAGCTACTCTTGCTTTTCCCACCAGCAAAGAACAATGAACTTGACCAATTTCATCTATAAGACGAAGGTATGTACACTGGCCATAGCCCGTACTACTGGCATCGGAAAAGTGGTGAAGTTCTACTTCCTTCACCTGTCCAAAATAGCTAGGTTTCACACATCTTTGGATTTTCAAAGACTCTAGGTGATGTAAATCGGTAGTCCATTTCTCCCATCTTTGTTTCAAGCGATCAGGAAGCGGAGTGTCCCAGTCCGCATTCTCTCTGCACATTTCCTGTAGTATTTGTTTACCTGTTAACACGACCGGGGCCAGGAATCCAAGAGGATCATAGACTGAATTGAGCATAGATAGTATGCCACGTCTTGTCGCTGGTCGTTCATTCAAAGTAAGACGGAACTGAAGAGAATCTGTTTCTGTACACCACTGGATGCCCAGTGCCCGTTCAACTGGAAGCATGTCATTTTCAAAATCCAAATCCTTGAGTCCCTTTGCGAGGTCTTCTGGGGGAATACGGTCTAAGACCTCCTTCGAGTTGGACAGAAATTTATGCAAGCGGATACCTCCCTTTGAGCACATTTTCCTGCCTTTGTCTATTAACTCGATGGCATCTTCAACTGTTGGTACCGACTTCAGACCATCATCTACATAGAAGTCTCTTTTTATAAAGTCAGCAACTACAGCTCCAAATTCTATTTCGTTGTCAATGGCGATTTGTTTTAGAGCATAGTTGGCGCATCCTGGTGACGAGACAGCCCCGAATAAATGCACACACATTCGGAATTCTACTGGCTCATGGCTCAAATCATCATCTTTCCACCAAAGGAATCTTAAGTAATTTCTATCCTTGGAAAAGACTCGGAACTGATGAAACATTTGCTCTATGTCACATAAGAAAGCCACAGGCTCTTTACGAAATCTATTTAGCACACCTACTAACCTATTTGTAAGGTCTGGGCCCTGTAGGAGGTGATCATTTAAGGATACTCCATTGAACTTTGTGCTACAGTCAAACACGACTCTCAATTTATCCCTCTTTTTGGGGTGGTAAACACCGTGATGGGGAATGTACCACACACTGTCTGTGTCTTCATTCAATTCTGATTCTGGCACTATCTCCGCATGCCCTTTCATAATTATATCATTCATGAAGCCATTGTAGTGATCCCTGTAACCACTGTCAGATTCTAGTTTCCTTCGAAGATGTTTCAGACGATGAACTGCCATAGACTTATTGTTGGGAAGATCCGGTCTTCCTGACCTGAATGGAAGCGGCATTTCATAGTGACCATCCTTTAAGTGAATTTCATTCTGTAAAAAGTTCAGAAACTTGTGGTCATCATATGACATGGCTCTACTACCGGCTTCCTTCTCATTAAAATCCAGTTCCATCATCGCTGCTACGTCACTTGGTTTGATTACTTCCTTGATTTTCGTCTGAAAGGAAACCAAAGTTCTTTCTGGTTGATTCGGGTCTCTGCGCCAATTAGACGGAACTTGACAAGATATGATATTGTGACTTGTTCCAAAATCATCGGTTTCACCTTCTTCCACAATACCTACGATACCCCATCCAAGCTCTGTGCGTTGAGCATACGGTCCTTCCGTGTCTGGTGCTATTACTTCTCTGGGCATTAAAGCTCGGGCGCAGTTGTAACCGATTAAAAGACCTATTTCACAATCTTGCAAAGGCAAGAGCTCGCTTGCAATGGAAGATAAATGTGGAAATTTCTTGGCCATTTCAGGACTAGGAATATGCGACCTATTAGCTGGCATTATCTGTCTAGAGTATGTAGTTGGAAGCTGTATTTTCATATTTGAACTGAAGCCTCTTACTGACAGACCCTTTAGCTTAACAGTCTTTACCACCATATTTTCAGCGGTCATAGTCGAAAGCATCAGGTTAACCTCTACACCGTTGAGCCCTAAAGCTTTGTACGTATCCTCAAGTATAAAAGTTGTATCGGACTGCGAGTCTAATAATGCGTACACCAGCCTCTCTGTTCCTGGGTAATCATCATGAGATAAATAGACTGGTAATACCATAGAACTCATCTGACATTCTCTTGAATGACTTTTGAAGGAAACACCAAGCATGGAAGCTGAACGCCTATCAACAGTTGACTGTCCATCCACGATTTCCTTTGCTGAAGTGTTTTCCCTATTCGAACGTTTCGGAATCTTATTATCTCCATGCAGAGATGTGGGATGCATTTTATTACACTTTCGGCACTGCTTTCTGTTCTTACATTCTTTAGAAACATGACCGGAACATAAGCAGCCGAAACAAAGCTGTTTTTCACGTGCAAAGGACTTTCTGTCTTCTACCGACTTTGCCAGAAATTGTCTGCAATCATCAATATCATGACCCTTATGACACAAAGTGCATTTCTTCTTATCAGGTTTTAATTCCGTTTCTGGCATTCGCATCTGGTCATTGTTTGCTTCAGTTAGGAGAGTACGACCCTTGAACATGTTGAAGGTAGGCCTCCTATCTGATCTTGAACGACTGGATGGTTTATCTGTATGAGTTTGACTTTGATCTTGTTTTAAGGCATGGACTGATGTGACAGGATCACATGCAATTTTGGCTTCCCTTTCAACAAACAGCATGAATTCTTTGAAAGGGGGGAATTGTTTCTCCTTTTCTTTATACTGAACAACAATCCTATTCCAGCGATTTACCACCCATTCTGGAAGTTTGTGTAATAGTTTTCTGTTTTCTCTATCATCATCTAGACAGCTGAGGCCTTTGATGCTGTCCATAGCTGTAAAACACTGTTTCAGGAAGTCAGAAAACTTTCTTAGTTCAGTGCTGTCTCTGGGTTGTATTTTGGGCCAATTTGCAAGTTTGTCCCTGAAAGCATTCCCAATTACAAAGGGGTCCCCATAACGTTGCTCTAATAATTGTTTAGCTTCATCAAATGCGTTTTCACTGGATAAAAGGAAATAGTTTTCAACAACCTCTCTTACAGAACCCGAGAGATACTTTTTGAGGTAATGAATCTTCTCAGAGGATGGGATGCGTTTCTGTTCGATGAGAGTATGAAAAGCTGCTTTCCAGCTGGGATACTTTAAAGGATCTCCATCAAAAACACCAGGTTCGGGAGGGGGGAGTCTGCTTAAAGAAGCTTGTTCAGCCAAAGTTTTAGTAATTTCCAAAATTTCCTTATGACTGATTTCTCCACAAGTTTCATGACCCACCTTTACAGAAGCTTCATGACTATCTTTTGCCAAAGTTTCATGATAAGCCTTCGAGCTACTTTCGCAAATATCAACCAGTGTATTGACCTTAGGTACCTCTGTAAGATTTTGTGCATTTACAATGTGGGGAGGGGGCTGTTGACTTGGTATATACTGATCAGCAGCTGGGTTCAAATTTGACCTTTCAGGATCTACCTTAGGGAAAGGTTCTAATGAGTGTTCAAAATTGAGAGGAACATTTGAGTGAGTCATAACGTACTCCCTTGTACGATCTATTGCAAGTTCATGATCGCTTAGGCCAAACTTTAGTTCATCTAGCGGCTTAACCCGTTCTTCCTCTAGAACCCCAATTTTTGCTCGCGCCATTTCTAATTTTTTCTGTGTCGCAATTTTTTCGAATTCTGCCTTAGAACGCATCTCAGCATCTATGTACTTGAGTTTAACCTTTAAAGCGGCTGCCTCGGCTGCAGCCTCTGAATGACGCGAACGATATGACGCTTTAGACTGTCCCGATTTAGAGCTTTGATAGGAACGGCGTGATGAGCGAGATGCAGTTTCTGCAATTTCTTGTTGGATTTCGCAAATGCGATCTGCAACTTTGCACATGAATTTTTGATTTTCTTCTTCCAAGCTTTCAAACAGAGTAATAAAGCTCTGTATTTCGGGAGAATCTAAACCACGCAAGTCAGCTAAACGGCCAAAGGCAGAACCTACGTCTTTCATTGAATCTTCCAGCGCTTTCCTACTTGACCTTATAATGGCAGTATCATTCTCATCTGACAGACAGACAGACATTTTACTCACACTATTTCGCCATCTTGAAACGGAAGCCTTAAAACGCCCTTCCCATAATGAAATTTCGTAATCTAAACCCTTTTCTGTTATTGTACGCGACCTCGAACTAACGCGACGTAATTCGGTCTGACCTTCCAACTGTGAGACTGTATCGGCCTCAATTTTATCAGATTCATCTACCTGAGACTTGTGAATGATTTCCTGCTCCGTAACAAACATATTGATCTGACAATATTATCACTTAAAACATATAAAATAAAAGGAAATATATGCTTGTTACCACTATTCAAATTCTGTAGCACATGGCTGGGCATTCCCTGCCTAAATGCCAAAGAATGTCAACTCAGAAAATTACCCTAAAAATTATATGTGGCTGGGCATTCCCTGCCTACATATATCATAGAATGTCAATGTTAATAACACAAGCAGTCTTTCTTAATTTTCCTCGAAATGGACTTTAGCCAAGACTTTGCCAGCTTGTTCGTAGGGTGGACTCCGTCAGAATACATGGAAAATTTCCAAGAATATCTCTGTTTTCCCTTCTTGGACTTACGACTTCGCTGTAAGTCCTCGTTAAGTCTGGGTGAATAAGTTCCAAGATCTCGATTCAGGGTATCTATGAAACTGTTAATAGATAAAACATACTCAGTCAGTTTCTTATCATCTGATTTAAAACTGCTTGGGTTTGGATGACCTTTAGCTTTATTCCAATGTTCTATTGAGTAAAGTGGAACATGCAAAAAGGTGAGTTTGACATTTTTCCCTTTTAACAATCTTTGGATCCATACATAATGTCTTTTCAACAGTTCAACTGAGCTAGTGTCTCTCAGCTGGATGAATGGACTGTGTGTAATTCTGGAGCGCCTTTTACCTGAAGCACAAACCTTAAAACTTTGTTTGATTGTAAGGTCACACGTTCCAGTAAAGACATACACTGAAAGCGGTCCGTATTTGTTAATCAACACATCAGCATTTTGTTTTAACCAAAGGTATCTTTCAAACGTTGTCGCCCCGCCTTTGGGACGCCACAGGATTTTACTTTCTGGATTTCTATCTGGTGTTACACAAGCTTTCAGGTATTTGCCTTTGCTGTCAGACACAACCACCGGTGTCAGGCGCAGCTGTTTCTCTCTGATGTTATCGTCAGCCTTTTGGGTGTTTTTCGTCAGCCTTCTATCACTCATTAGATAAGAAGGGAGTTTTCACTGTAACGTCAATAACGTTGATCGCAGGGGAAGTCAATAAGTCAAGTGATTCTACTGAGGAAGTTTATTGTGTCCGTCGAAACTTCTACGTGAAAACTGAAAATATAAAACGGAGCAGGGTTTCAGTCACACAGGCTCAGTGTATAACACTGACATAATGCTAATGGCATTTATACTACGCACGACGAAAGGGCAAATAGTCAGCGTGAAATTGTCCATGCACACGAAGACTCGATAATAAAACGTTTACACGTAATTGTCACCACAAATAACAGAAAAGCAAATGGGAGAACGGGATTATTACCTCCTTGATCTTATTAATGACTTCTAACTATCAAATCGCAGGTTTGTCGCAAGATTTCGCAATTGTTGTCTTGACGCAATTCGGGCGGCAACAACTGATTTCATCACCGAGGATCCATCCCTTCATCTATCAAGTTTGTCGCACATGTATTTATATTTCACGCAAAACTATAGCCATCAAATAATATTTATGTCAATAAGACACGCATACGCAAAAGATTGCTGAAATAATCTCAAATGTGCCGAATTTAGCTGAATATCGCAAACGCAGGTTATTTGATAATAACGGATCCCTTCTGCGGCACGGTCGTATTTATGTAACGAAGGGAGATGCCGATATATATAATCGGTACAAAACGTTAAGGTAAAACCTGGGACTGACATAAAGGATGAACGAACAGGAGCAGTCACATATTTACTTGGAAAAGAATGTATATTTATTTGAATACTCCTCTTATCTGGATCTAGTAGAAACTACTGACAAAAATCCCGATCTGATTGCCTGGAAACACAGGCCTATCTATGCCTTCACTACTTGTGTAGGCACTAAGGTCTCTTTCACATGCTGTAGCTTGTACTGGCTCCTTTTATTGTTGTGTCTGTGTCATAGCTATAGATAAGGCACTTCTTTAGACCAAAAAGCATTGATATTTTTTTTTTAATTTCTCCAAAATCATATATTGTGATGCTCATTAGAAGCACCTCACTGAGGTGCTTCTGATGAGTACCCACAACATATGCTTTTATGGAGAAATGATCAAAATATTTACCAGATACTTCTCTTAACAGGAGCTGTGCTGTGATAAAATTCTATCATATAAATATTGCTTGCACATGTTATGGAGTGTAAGTTCAGATCTTCCTATCTTCCATCTGATTATAAGTTTTTACATTTTATTAATGCTTGTAATCTCCTTGATTTCCAGAAATATTAATAAGCATACATCTGGCATACCTATTAGACATATATCGGGTGTTCTTTACTTTAACTATTGAATTGTACCAGTATTTGCTGGATTTCCTGTACCTGCAAAAGCCTGGAAGTTAGCTTGAATGTTTCATTGGGGTAATTTACAGCTATATTTTTTCGATTTCTTAAACATCAAAGAAGTGTAAACTTGTGAGGCAAGCACCTGTCTTAAGCAACCACTTTTTGCCATTCCCTTATCAGGGTACATACAGGTTAGGGAAATGTCAGGGAAATTTAGTTTTTTCAAGGTCAGGGAATTGTCAGGGAATTCTGTGCTGTTTCAGGGAAAAATGAAATTTTGCAAAAATATCAGGGAATTTTAAATTTCAGCCTGATGAAGCGAGGATATTTGGTCCCAATGTATCTTTCTTGCTTAAGTCATCAAATTTCTTACCCAAATATTGTCAGGGAAATTTGAATTTACATCAGAGAAATGTCAGGAAACTGTTAGGAAATTTTGGTCAATCCTAATTGTATGAATCCTGCTTAGGTGTTGCTGAACACGGGTTTGACTGCATTTTTCATAAACCAACACTGTTCCTAAGTTGTCACACAGTGTTGGCTAAGGGGGATTATGGAAATGACGCTTGTGTAGTGTGTGTGTGCACATATGCATACTTTGGTTTGTCCATCCCAGATCTTGTTTCTGCAACTGAATTCCTTCTACAGCTTTCACTGGGTTCTTTTAAAGTTCGCATTTTTTCTTCCTATAATATGAAAATGTGCAACAAATTTGAGAGTTTTGATTTGGCTGTTTTTGATAGAGTTATGGTCCTTTTAGTCTTAGAATTCCTGTCCATAAACATTGTGTCTGCAACTCTTCTTACATCTTTTGTCACATTCTTTTGAAATTTTACTAATTTTCTTCTGATAATTTGAAGATGTGCTCATGATTTTGGATTTTTAGAATTTTAGGTTCAGCTTTTTCTGACAGTAACTACCCTTTTGAACTTAGAAATACACAGTAAGGCCAAAAAAAAAATAATCATTAGATTCTCAGGCCCCGCCGCATGTACCAAAAAGTCTGCGCATAAGCCTTTTTTTCCGTGTCCAATAAAAAAAAACACATCCGCGTCTGATTCAGCATGCCGGTGCGTCGGGGTTTTTAAAATCCTAGTTTTAGATGCAACCGAAGCATACACGGTCACGTAAACGCTTATATTATTGATTTTTTCATTGGATTGAACATTGCGAGTAAGCGTTTTAGCACCATCATTGATCAAAATGGCTGCCGAAGCGCAAGTTGTGTAAACAAAACTTGTGTTTCCTTCGTTTTCAAAGCAGATGTCTCAAATATCCACCCAGATTTCATCCGGGGCTACGGTGCATCTGTCCTGGAACATTATAGGCGGTTACGAAAAAGACTGCACAATTGCCGAGTTGTATAACGGCATAAAATCGGGATACGAAGTATCGACGTCTGGTCCTTCCCGGATGAATTATCAAACCACGATGTAAGTGCGTCGATCGGACGCTCCAAAATAGACACATTCGACAGAATTTCTGTCAACACATCCCTCTCTGAAGGTATATAAACCTTTGGTAGAAATTTAAACTGGAGCTGCACAAACTGATTTTATTACTTTACTTTACTAAACTTTAGCTGGTAGGGGACTATCCTTTATATTTAATAATAATCGGGACATATAAAAAAGTTATCCTCAGTACTTCTCCTTATCTTTAGCTATGTCTAGGTGTCCAAAAATTAAGTATTTTTATGGTAATATTACTATAAAATGCATTTCATGAAACGAGTCCTTTTAAAGGGTTCGTGTAATAAAAAAAAAAAGTCCCCTCGCCTGTTTCATGAGTAAAAAAAAAAAAAAAAAAAAAATTCCTGCCTGCCTCATCTGTTTTTGCCAAAAATGGCCTGAGAATCTAATAATTAATTTTTTTTGGCCTAATATAATAAATGTAGCAGTAAAGCTGTGATAACACAATAGCAGAGTTTCTTCTTGGGTGCAGGATTTCGGGATTCCAGCTGTGAGAATCTTCAGAGAATGTTTTGATTGGATAAAGCTGCATGGTTCTAAATGCTAGACCCATTTAGCTAAAACAGGAATGTTTTGTGACATTTGTTTGAGACAGAAGAAAAACAGTACTTTCACCTTAGGCTGTATGAATTACCCCACAAGCACAGTAGATTGGGCATGTGGAAAGCCAGAATCACATTAAGGTACTGAGGGAGGAAGCAGTGCCCATTCATCATTATCACCCAGTCATCATTTTCAAATCGCAATTCTTTTAAAGGGAGGTAATGCACATAATAATTGCTATTAGCAATTAATATGCGCATAACCTCCCTTTGAAATTGATAAATAAAAAGCGAAAGTAATGCATTAGAATACTTGTCACATTACTACACTACAGTACCATTTTTTTCATATTTCTTCTTTAATTTGACGAGTCTTGAACTGTTTGCAGCAATAAAGATAAATTTCGTTCACTTGTGTAAATATCAAATTTAATAGATTTTTATTTTTATTTATAAGGTATGGCTAATCATTTTTTAATCCCTTGATGAAAGAGTTTGGCCCCCTTTTGGAAAGAGGATGGGGAGTTGGCCCCTTTCCAGGGTGGCCACGCACTCTGGAAAACAGGGAAAACAGGGAAAATGGTAAAAAAAAAATTCCTGCAGGGAAAAATCAGGGAATTTGAAATTTTGCTGAAAATCAGGGAAAAATTTCAAAAAATCTTATCTTTGTAAGGTCAAAATATTCAAATTTTATAGCTGTTCAGATGTGGCTACTGGTGATTTCTTTCTGCCATATGCTTAAAATACCTGCAGATCTAATCTTTCTTAAAGGTGGAGTACTTGTTAGGTGGAGTACTTGTTTGCTGTATATTCTGTTTTTTTCTTTTTCTCATTCCGAAGTGGACATTTTATTGCAAACTCAATGTCTGTCATTAAATTTTGTTGCAAAAATATACATCAGTGCAGTTAGAAGCCAAAAGGGAATTGAGCAACCGTTGCCCCAGAGCTCAAGTAGAAGTGTGTATGCATGCACCAATATCATATTCTGAAGAATGTATCAAGAATAACACAATGACTATAACAAGGGATATAATTAGGGTGTTTTACCATACCATTATGGCTGTATGTAGTACTGTGTACATACATTTATACTGGGGTTCACAAAATTAATTAAGAATATTGTGACAGCATTGTGTGTAAACATGTCACTTGACAGCATTTGAATCAGTATATGACTTCTAAAAGTAGGGGCCATTGCGATAATATTAACGTTTTTAATCAGGGAAAATCAAATCAAATCAGGGAAAAATCTGGGAAAAATCAGGGAATTTGATTGCTAAAAATGTGTGGCCACCCTGCTTTCCCAAAATTTATAGAAAAATCTCTGCAAAAGTGAAGCTGTGATAGCACAGTAATAATGCAGAAGTAAAGTTGTGATAACACAACAGTAAAGCTGCAATAGCAAAGTAATAATACAGCAGTAAAGTTTTGATAATGCAACAGTAAAGCTGTGATAGCACAGCAGTAAAGCTGTAATAATGCAACAGTAAATCAGTGATAGTGCAGCAGTAAAGCTGTGGTAATGCAACAATAAAGTTATGATAGTGTAGCAGTAAAACTGTAATAATGCAACAGTAAAACTGTAATAATGCAACAATAAAGTTGTGATAGTGCTGCAGTAAAGTGGTAATAATGCACCAGTAAAGCTGTGATAGTGCAGCAGTACAGTTGTAATAATTCAGCAGTAAAGCTGTGAAAGTGCACCAGTAAAGCTGTGATAACCCAATAAAGCAAAGTAAAACTGTAATGGAGTGGCAGTAAAGCTGTAATTTTGCAGCAGTAAAACAGTAAGCTATGATAGTGCAGCAGTGATGCTGTAATAATGCAGCAGTAAAGCTGTGATAGCACAATAATGCAACAGTAAAGCTGTGATGGTGCAGCAGTAAAGCTGTAATAATGCATCAGTGAAGCTATGATAGTGCAGCAATTAAGCTGAAATAATGCAGCAGTAAAGCTGTGAAAGCACAGCAGTAAAGGTGTAATAATGCAGCAGTAAAGCTGTGATAGCACAACAGTAAAGCCGTAATAATGCAACAGTAAAGTTTTGATAGTGCAGCAGTAAAGTAAAGCTTTGATAGCACAATAGTAAAACTGTAATAATGCAGCAGTAGAGCTTTGATAGTTCAGCAGTCAGCAGTAGAGCTTTGATAGTGCAGCAGTAAAGCTGTAACAATGCAGCAGTAAAGCTGTGATAACATAACAGTAAAACTATAATGCAGCATTAAAGCTGTGATAGTGCAGCAGTAAAGCTATAATAATGCAACAATAAAGCTGTGATAATGCAACAGTAATACTGTAATAATGCAACAGAATAGCTGTTAATGCACAGCAATAAAACTGTCATAATGCAACAGTAAAGCTGTGATAAAGCAGTATAGCTGCAATAATGCAACAGTAAAACTGTAATAATGCAGTAGTTAAACTATGATATTGTTAAACTATAATAAACAGTATTGCTTTAACACATTGAAACATTGGCACGATACATTGTTGCAACACTGCTGCTTGAGTACAGAACTGTTGCTGTGATTTTACAGTTTCTATAACATACAATATTTATCCCAACTGTATTGAAACTCAACTCCTGACCATGCTTATCAAATTAGTTTGACTAGGTGTCTAACATATAATGAGAGAACAGCAAACAATGTGAAGGCAGAATATTTCTGCACTCTTTACTCAGGCCTGTCTGTCTGTCTAAATATTTAGAGTAAATATGGTATTTATTACTATAACAATGCTTCAGCCTTACTTCTCTATTGGTGTGACAAGACTGTTTGCTGTAGCAGGAGATTTAAAATTGGTCATCTGGCAATAAAATGATGGAATCAGTAGTGTTGCAGTAACAGACTTCTTATAGCTAATCATTGTAAAGAGTGCAGGTATTTAGAGTTAGTGATTGCTATTGAACCACAGTGCCATTGAACTGATGCTTCAAAACTTGTATATTTGTATGAGAAACAGTCATCAATCAAATATGCTCAGATTTTATGGCCTTAGTGACATTTAAATTGACCCTTAAAGCTCCAATCACAACTGCAAGAGAAGACATTTTGAAACATTTTTTTCTCAATTTTGAAGAAAATGTGTCATGTGAATTGTCTGCCAAGCAGACAATTCACATGAAATGTCAAAACTTGTTTTCTCTGACAAGTAAAAACAAATTAGAATGTCATCTGCTACAAATTTTGCTTGGTGTTTTAAGTGTTAAATTTTATGACACTAAGAATTTTTGGTGATGTGGCTGAGTGAAGTGCCACAAGACTTAGTCTGGCTTTTCAGTTAAATATTTGACATTTCTTGTTTCTTGTAAAAGTTGTGGATAGATAGGTTCCTTACAAAAGTTCTTTACAACAGATTTCAGCCAGCTTGTCAAGAGATTCTTTCATCCCAGAGCTTATTTCTTAATAATTATCAGCAAAACCTAGAGAAAACCATAGGAGTCACTACCATGTTTGATCTAATCTTCAAACTATGTGGTCAGATTTTTTTCGAAATTACTGGAGTGAAGTATTGACCCCAGTGGCTCATGATGGTAGAGCATCTACATTCAGACTGGGGAGTTGTGTGTTTTTTTGTAAGCCTCATCATACCTAGGACTTAGTAAATTTGATACTAGCTGCTCTTTCACTTGGTACTCAGGAAGAAGAGCTAGAACTGTTCTCACAGATATTTAGTGATATTTATATTATTTTTCCCCAGATTTCTCGGTAGTATATTTTGTAAGTACTCGTCAAAACTGCCTCAGCTCAGTTGTGGCAATTTTATTGCGTCTTTATACAACATGTGATTTTATGGAGAACTGAATAAAAATAGAGGGACAGTAATCTAAAAGCTGAAAAATTGCCTGGCTGTGCATTTAGTAGGGGTTTTGTTTCATAGCTCCCGATAAGATGGGTGTCAAGTAAATATTTTTCTTGTTTCTCCATGAAAACTTGAGGGTACTCATTAGAAGCGCCTCTGCAAGGTGCTTCAAATGAATACCCACACATGTTTATATGGAGAAATAAGACAAGTGTTGATATGTTTTGGTTGAAAAAAGTGCCAGATCTGTGTGGTTTAGCTTAACACTTAGCATGCTGGGTAAAATTTTCAGCAGATAACATTTTAATATATTTTACTTATTTTTCCATCAATTTGGCCCCTGCTGATTTAGCCCTGAGAGTGGTAAAGATCAAGTCATAAAGGTAGGTCTTCTGGGCATATAATGCATTTGTTTTAGCCACTTTTTACAGAAATAGTAAACAGTGTTTCAGGTCAAACCACTAAAGTTGCTTTGGCAATTAAAATGTGAAAGTCTAACTTCATTGGATTTCTTACTGGTTGTTGATTTTATTATTGATCATCCTTTGAGCTTAATTCTGGCTTCTAGCTCATTTGTTGAAACTCTTTCTGGGAGTAAAGTAGTTTTCTTCTCACCTTTTGAATAATTTTCTCACACTGATGTCAGAGAAATTACTGTTTAATCAGTTACCTTGTTGCTTGCTAGAAGCTTGGGCTTTTAGTTTTCAGAGTGGATTGTGGTAGAATAGTAGAATGGAGTTCTTCTCTGCAAAAATTAGTTCTGTACAAAGGTTCTTCAATTTTTTGGCCAGACTGTGCACTCCAAAATTTGCTGTATCACTTACTTTATCTATATTATATCATGTTAAATTAGTTTTAAGTCAACTAGTCATTAATTCTCATCCTATTAAGGATTTGTTTCTGGCTTATATCTTTAATTACATTATGGCCACTAGATAAACTGTAACAAGATTTGTTATAAAATGAGTCAGCCTACGACAAAACCAACAAAATGGCATGTGCGCCCAGTGAAAACTCATATAAGCTTGGGCATCTGCCCAGTCTGATCAGAGTCTTTGCTAAGCACCCAATGAGTAGCTAAGGACCCAAGCTTTCTTCATGCGGATAGCCGACTCTGATCAGACTGGGCAGATGCCCAGGCTGATCTGAATCTTCGCTGGGTGCAAATGCCATTTTGTAGATTTTGTCGTGCGCTGGCTCAAATGTTCTGGTAGTAATAAGGTGGAATAAGGTATATGTAAGGTAATTGAAAGGGATGCCCATCCTGCTCTGATGGATAGCTTATATATGTGTCCAAAGTGCCAACCAAATGACCAACAACAGCAATGAAGTAGATGTTTGTAGCTCCCACAAACAATCAGTAATGATTGACTACTTTTTTTTGGTTGATTGTTTACCATAGTATACAAACGCAGAAATTTCCTTAAGGCAATTGTCCCTGAGATTATCATTGACCAATGTAATCAAACCACGTGTTAGACGAAATCCAGGTAATGGTTATTTACAACCTCACTGTTCTTGTCCCCAATATGTCAGAGTGCTGTTGATAGAGGATTATCTGTAAAACCTGGACTGGGATATTTGGGACATTGGCAAACAGTGCAGACCCAGATCAGAATGTGGCATCTGATCAGGGTCTGCACAGTTTGCTTAAATTACAGGAAGTAAAAGATTAAATGAAACATAGGTCCCTATTCAGGACCATTTTTCCACCTACACTCAGACAATTGACCCACCAGTACTGTCCATGCTTTGATTTTCAACACTTCCTTAAGTAATCATTTCTGTTCCTGTATTGTTATGTTCACCCCCCCCCCCCACTACCCCCCCTCCCCCACCAAAGGGGGGGGGGGGGGTACATATTGTTTTTTGGATGGATCCCTTTGGCGTTGGTGTCGGCGTAAAACTTCTTGTCCGCTCTGTAACTTGAATACCCTTTGGAATATTTTGATGATACTTGGTAGAAATGTAGAACAGGACCAGATGACGTGTTGGGTACAAGAATATTAACTCTGCCTTTCTTACTTTTGGAGTTATTACCCTTTGTTTTATTTGAAAAAGATTTTGTGTTTGCTCTGTAACTCGAATATCCTTTAGAATATTTCAGTGGTACTTGGCAGAAATGTAGAACAGGATGACGTATCTCGTACAAGAATGACAACTTTGTCTTTCTTACTTTTGGAGTTATTTTCTTTGTTATATTTGACAGTGATAATCCATTGATTTCGTGTCTGCTCTGTAAGTCAAAGACCCTTTGGAATATTTTTATGATACTTGGTAGAAATGTAGAACAGGACCAGACGATGTATTGCGTACAAGAATAACACCTCTGCCTTTCTTACTTTTGCTGTTATCTCCCTTTGTAATGTTTGACAGTGATTATCCATTGATTTTCTGTCCGTTTCGTGTCTGCTCTCTAAGTCAAAGACTCTTGGAATATTTTTATGATACTTGGTAGAAATGTAGTACAGGACCAGACAACATGTCACGTACAAGAAGGACAACTATGCCTTCCTTACTTTTGGCATTATCTCACTTTGTTATATTTGACGGCGATTATCCATTGATATTGTGTCCCCTCTGTAAGTCAAGGACCCTTTGGAATATTTTTATGATACTTGGTAGAAATGTAGAACAGGACCAGATGACATGTCAAGTACAAGAATGACACCTCTGGCTTTCTTACTTTTGGAGTTATCTCCCTTTGTTTTGTTTGAAATAGATTTCTCTTCTGCTCTGTAACTGGAATACCCTTTGGAATATTTCGATGGTACTTGGCAGAAATGTAGAACAGGACCAGAGGATATGTCGGGTACAAGAATGACAATTCTGCCTTTCTTTCTTTTGGTGTTCTCCCTTTATATTTGACAGTGATAATCCATTGATTTTTCTGTCCGCTCTGTAAGTCAAAGACCCTTTGTAATATTTTTACAGGCCTCCTAGCAAAACCTATAAAACCTATAATAACCTATAATTTTGTGCCAAACCTATAAAACCTTTATTTTGTTCATAAAACCTATAAAAAGCCTGTATTTTCATGAAAAAACCTATATTTTTCACTTTTTGAACCTTCTTGCGACTCAACCCTAACTTTTCTTCAAAATGCACTACTATTTTTTACTTTTTAGTCCCATAAAAAGGGATGAAAACTGTCAAGAAATTGTAATTTTTTTCCTCGCTCGCTTCGCTCGCTCGGACTTTGTAAAATTCAGATCAACTTTATCTGAGTAATTGTGGCACAAAAATTCATCAAATATTTTTTCTTCAGTTTTAAATCTTTATTGTAAGTTTGGAAGACTCTTTTTTTAACCTGTATTTTTATTGAAAAACCTGTAAATAACCTATATTTTGAGTAAGAAGAACCTATATAAAAACCTATATTTTCAAAGTGGGCCACTAGGAGGCCTGTTTTTATGATACTTGGTAGAAATGTTGAACAAGACCAGACGACCTGTCGCATACAAGAAAGACAACTCTGCCTTTCTTACTTTTGGCATTTTCTCCCTTTATTATGTCTGACAGTGATGATCTATTGATTTTGTGTCGGCTCTGTAAGTCAAAAACCCTTTGGAATATTTTTATGATACTTGGTAGAAATGTAGAACAGGACCAGATGACGTGTCACTTACAAAATGACAACTCTGCCTTTCTTACTTTTGGCATTATCTCCCTTTCTTATGTCTGACAGTGATTATCCATTGATTCCTGTCTGCTCTGTAAGTCAAAGACTCTTTGGAATATTTTGATGATACTTGGTAGTAATGAAGGACAGGACCAGACAACATGTCACATACAAGAATGACAACTTCGGCTTTTTTTACTTTTGAAGCTATCTACCCGTCTCGTGTTTGAAATTGACTTTTTGTCTCTGCTCTGTAAAACGAATACCCTATGGAATATTTTGATGATGCTTGGTACAAATGTAAAACAGGACAAGATGACATGTTGCATACAAGAATGAAAACTCGCAGGATTGGGGGGGGACATTTGTTTTTTTCTAAAAAACCTTTTCTAGTAAGGTATAGGCTGCAAAGATTTTGGGAGTCTGCTTGAAGATGTAATGGGCAAATACACTACTATTACCCTTTTTGAAGTAAAAAGGTTTTAAGAGGTTACCATGCAGTAAGTTACTTATGCACATTGTAGATTTCACATCTGTATAGTTTAGTATGGGTAATAGGTAAATTTTGACTTTTTTTAAACAGAGTTATGTCTCTTTATATCAAATCTTGGTGTTCTGGTGATAGGGTATATAATTATTGTATTTTGATATGGCATGGATTTGTGTCAAAGACAATATAAAATAAAAAAATTGTCTGTATGTTTTGTTTGAATTTTTTTTCAGTTTTATCAGTATGAATTCTGATGAGAGTAATATCAGAAGGTGAGTGAGGGTATCAATGGTGTGAGCAAAACAAAATAGATACATAGCTTTAAATGTAGTGCAAGTTTCTGATGACTTTGTAGTAATATATTTACTGTATTGATCCTAAATATTCAGATACTTTAATTGGCCCAAAAATTCAACAATTTAGCCATTTGGACTGCCTCATAAAGTGTCTAAAAAGGATTAATCGAATGTTAAATAGTCTAGACCCTGATCAGTCAGTCTGACTACATGCTTCCCTAATGGTTAACGCTTTTGGTGCCAAATTTCAGACTACATAAATTTGTTGTTTTTTTTGTTTTTTTTATACAAACTAGCAATTGGAAGGAAGTTTATATGTACAATTGAAAGACTGACTGTCAAACAGCATAGGTCCTGATGAGACGGCTCATTATGAGCCGTCTCATCTGGATCTACACTGTTTGCAAAACCGTAATACTATTGCCCAGGGCAAAGAAAGAGTTAAAGACTCTTTTTCTTTTGGTATAGCATGGCTCATATCATGTTTTGCACTAATCTCTTATCAAAATACTAGAAAGATTGGGCCAGACTATGTGTCATCATAATGATATAGTAGCCTGTGGTTGGCTGGTAGACTATCCCTGTAGGGCTGTTGTAGTGTATTGAAGTGTCACTATACCTCTTTAAAGTTGAAAAGGGAGCATATATTGGAGTCACCATGTTGGTCAGTCTGCCTAGCTCTACATAAGAGGGGGTATCAGGCAAATATTTTTCTCATTATTCCACAAAAATATATCATGTTATGGTGCTCATTAGAAGTGCCTTGGCAAGCTGCTTCTTATGAGTACCCACAAATCATGTTTTCATGTAGAAATAAGAAAAATATCTATACTTTTTTGTTTTTGGAAAAAAGAAAGCAAAAAAAAAAAACACACACACACACAAAAAAAAAACACCAGAGCTACGAGTGCTGTTCAAGTTCATACTTCTACCAGTTTTTGTTAGATTTTATTTACTCTTTCCCCACTAGTGGCAACTTTTGTTGTCTGCTGATAACATTAGCAAACTGTTTGGATCAGGCCCGACAAAATGTTGAGACTAATCTAGATCCAAACTGTTTGACACTGATGGTATTCCTGAAAGATTTTTTTGAAAAAGTTAATTTAAAAAAAAAAATACACAGACAACAAAAAAGTATGCAAAATTACCCAGCAAGCAAAGAGTTAAAACTACTAAATGCTCTCAAAATGAGGGAGTATGTGGCATGAATAGTTGTTTGTTGCAGGGTTATCTGCTGTTGGCATTAACCCTATTCTTGAAATTCTGTCTCTCTGGAGCACATTTAGCTCTGTCCCAGGCTTAATAATGTCAAAAAAAAAAAAAAAACTGTATAAAAATCACATATAAACAGGATTAGAAAAGGTTTGATCAAAAATTGCAGAAATTCTCAGAGACAGTGGCTTTAAATTGAATTTATTTCATTTGTTGTACATGTAGTCCTCCCACAAAGTAAACTAAATAAATAGATATAAAAATCAGAACATGAAGCTGTTGTGTTAAAGTTTTGTATAACTGTTAACCCTTGCCATTCTGAATAATTTAGATGCCACGCCCACTTCTAATTTTTAGCCAGTCAGATTACTTGATCCAGGTTGTTGGTACAAATTCACTTAGTTAATGACAAACTGCAGATCCAGATCAGTTGGCATCTTCAACTAATCTGGATCTACACTATTTGCAAAGCAGGGCATATCCAGATTCAGCAGGGTCAAGGTTAAGAGTGATGTATAGCTTTCCTTTCATTGTTGGCTCACTTGGAGCTTTGCTCCAGGTCAGCTTATGCCATGGCCTGTTGTTGGTCTTTTCACATTTTCGATATCTATTCCAAAACCATAAGTTGGATTGAGCCGAAACTTAGTAGGAGGCATTGTAACAGAGAGATTCAAAATTGCTAAAATCTTTCCATTCTGATATCCAAGATGGCCACCAGGATGACCATCTGGAAATTCTTCAAACAATATCTCCTCCCAAACCGAAAGTTGGATTGAGCTGAAACTTGATGGGAGGCATCACAATGTCATAGAGATTCAGAATTGCTAAAATCTTTCCATTCCAAAATCCAAGGTGGCCACCGTGGCGGCCATCTTGAAATTCTTCAAACGACATCTCCCAAACTATAAGATGAATTGAGCTGAAACTTGATGGGAGGATTGGAGCAAAATAGAGATTCAGAAAAAATCATTCTGTTCAGATATCCAAGATGGCCACCAAAGCGGCCATCTTGACATTCTCCAAACAACATTTTTACCCAAAACGTTAGTTGGATTGAGCCGAAACTTGATAGGAAGCATCGGAGCGACATAGAGATTCAGAATTGCTAAAATGTTTCTATTCCGCTATCCCAGATGGCTGCCTCGCCGGCCATCTTGAAAATCTTTAAACCACATCTGCTCTGGAACCCCAAGTCAGATTGAGCCCAAACTTGGTGGGAGGCATTGGGGCCACATGGAGATTTAGAATTGCTAAAATCATTTTATTCTGATATACAAGATGGCCGCCATGTTGACCATCTTGAGAATCTTCAAAAGACATCTCCTCCCAAACTGTAAGTTCAATTAAGCTGAAACTTTATTGGAGGCATTAGAGCAACATAGAGATTCAGAATTGCTAAAAATCGTTCCGCTCCTGTATCTGAGATGGCTCCCACTGTGGCCATATTGAAAATCTTGAAACCATGTCTGCTCCTGCACAGATTGAGCCCAAACTTGGTGGGAGGCATTGGGGTGACATGCAGATTTAGAATTGCTAAAGTCGTTTCGTTCCAATATCCAAGATGGCCGTCATGGTGGCCAGCTTGAAAATCTTGAAACGACGTCTGCTTCTGAATGGTAAGTCGGATTAAGCTGAAACTTGCTGGGAGACTTTGGGGAGACAAGGAAATTCAAAAACTGCTAAATTCTTTCCATTCTGACATTCAAGATGCCAGCCAGGGCAGCCATCTTGAAATTCTTCAAACTTCATCTCCTCCCAAACCGTAATGTGGATTGAGCCCAAACTTAATGGAAGGTGTCTGAGCAACATACAGTTTCAGAATTGCTAAAATAGTTCTGTTCCAATATCTAAGATGGCCCCCAAGAGGGCAATATTGAAAATCTTCAAATCTTGTCATTCTGCTCCCGAATGGTAAGTCAGATTGAGTCAAATTTTGGTGGGAGGCAATGGGGTGACATGCAGATTCAGAATTGCTAAAACTATTTTGTTAGGATATCCATGAGAGCAGCCACAGCAGCCATCTTGATGATCTTCAATTTTTAGCACATATGATCCTGAATGGTAAGTCTGATTGAGCTTAAACTTGATGGTAGGCATTGGGGTGTTATGGAAATTCAGAATTGCTAAAATAGTTCTGTTCCAATATCCAAGATGGCAGCCATCATGAAATTCTTCAAATCACATGTCCCAAACAGTAAGTAAGTTTGATTCAAAACTTGATGGGGGGCATAGGGTGACCTGGAGATTCAGAATTGCTAAATCGTTCAGTTCCAATATCCAAGATGATGGCTATGGTGGCAATCTTGAAACTCCTAAAACAACATGAGATTCTGGATTGCTGATCTGATAGTCAAGATGGCCACCATGGCACAATGTTAACATATCATGATCAGCCTGATTGAGGTGAGTGATTTCTGGCCCACTTGATCCTCTAGTTTTAATGGCCATCAAATATTTTGATTGGTTACCATGGCCATTATAGAAAATTATTACAAAATGTATGCACTGACTGGTTCAACTAAATCAGTAAGCAGTAGATTGCTATTCATAATTATGCTGTTTGCATATGCCTCGAGAACTTGGCTCCTTTTCTCATTGTCCAGCTTTAAATTTCTGTTGTGAAGTTTCTGTTGTGAGAGCTTTGTCCCTGATAGAATTCTAACTTATTCAAGAAGTTTTCTTTAACCCTTAAAGTGGTGAGCACAACTGCTGCTGGTGACATTTTTTTATAGAGAAAAAAAAAAAGACAACATTTCATGTGAATTGTGCGGCAAAAAAAAAATAGTAATAATAATAGAAAAAATAGAACTTTGTCTGCTATAATTTTGCTTAGCACTTTAAGGGTTAAGTGCTTGTTATCCAAGTTTGCTTGAATTTAAAACAGACAAAAACTAATCCTTTGTTCGATGATTGACAAATATTCTCTCTTGATCTGAAATTTCATCAAATTCATGCAGAATTTTAATTGAACAGGGAAAAGGCCTAGAGGTTTGACTTTTCTTCAGTATTCTTAACCTTTAAAGTGCTAAGCAAATTTGTAATAGATGACATTCTAAAATTGTTATTGCTATTTTCAGAAAAATAAGACTTTGCATTTCTTGTGAATTGTCTGCTAGGCAGATGATTCACATGAAACATCAAGTCTTGTTTTCTCTGAAAAAAATAAAAATGAAAAAGTCTTCTGCAGTTGTGATTAGCACTTAATTGGTTAAAGCCATAATGTGCAATCTAGCAAGAGAAATGCATAAACTTTCTGTCAGTTGCAACCAGTGTGGTCTGAAATGAATTGGAATCAGAAAAAGCAGTATTCAAGATTTATTTCAAAGATTGACTACATCAATCATTTCAAGTTATTGATATTCTTGCAGAACCCAGTGGTCAATAACTGCAAACCCAGCCTGTTTTTATATGGGATTCATCAATTTTGAACATTTGCAGAAGCTGGCGGTTGCACTTTGTCAGCAGCAAATTTGTCAGCAGGAGACAGTTTGATATTTTCTAATTTTTCCTAGCAAATAGGATTTGGAATCTGTTTGTCTTAGCTATAGCTGGTCCCCAACTTGGAAGAAGTTGAAGGGGCATACTGCTTTTGGGTTGTTCATCCGATCGTTTGATACACTAATCTTGTCAGCAAGATTATTTCAATAACTTCTTGAGCTAGGGTCTTGAAACTTGGTGAGCTTGTTGGGGCTTTGGAGATCACCTTATAAACTTTTGAATAAAAATGCATTCATTTTATGAGAGTTATGCCCCTTTTTATTTTTGGCATTTTGTAGGGACAAGGATATAGTTGGGGGCATAGTGTTTAACAAATACACATTTCTAGTTTCTGACAGTAGTGATGGGGTATGATGATTTCACATTGGTTGTCTGTGTGCATCTCTTCCATCAGTCTGTATTTATAACCCTGCTTTGAAAAAGTGGGGCTATACTGGATTTGCCATGTCCTTCCATGATTCTTTCATTCCATCATTCTGTGATTCCGTCATTCTATGCTTCCGTGACTGCAAAATTAAAATGCATTTTGCTTAATAACTTTTATTTTAGTGGTCCTACTTCAATGAAACTTATACTACACTTGGTCTCTAAGGTAAGTAAGGTGCAGCCGCAGAATAGTGCCCAAGGGCCCATAACTCTTGGAGTTATGTCCCTTGGTAGGTTTTCAAAATTTAAAATGCATTTTGCTTAATAACTTTAATGTTTTTGGGCCTACTTCAATGTACCTTAAACCACACGGTCCCTACGGTAAGGAAGATGTAATGGCAGAATGGTAGCCAAGGGCCCATAACTCTTGGAGTTATGTCCCTTGATAGGTTTTCAAATTTTGCCATTCTTGAAAATTTTCATAACAGATTTCTCAGGAACTATGAAAGCTAGAAAGCTGCAAGTTCATATAAACATAGACAATGACTGGATGTATTGTGTATACCAGATTAGAGGCCAAGGGTCCATAACTCTTGGAGTTTTGTCCCTTGGTAGGTTTTCAAAAAATTAAAATGCATTTTGCTCAATAAGTTATGTTTGTGGTCCTATTTTGATGAAACTTATACCACACTTAGTGGCAGAATGGTGGCCAAGGGCCTGTAACTCTTGGAGTTGTGTCCCTTCATATTTTGCCATTCTTCAAAATTTTTGTAACATTTCTCAGCAACTATGAAAGCTAGAAAGCTGAAAGTTTGTATAAACATGGACAATGACTCGATGTATGGTGTGTACCAGAATAGAGGCCAAGGGTCCATAATTCTTAAAGTTATGCCCCTTGGTAGGTTTTCAAAAAATTAAAATGGATTTTTGGTGGATAACTTTTATGTTTGTGGTCCTACTTCGATGAAACTTATACCACACTTGGTCTAAGGTAAGGAACGTGTTGTGGCAGAATGGTAGCCTAGGGCCCATAACTATTGGAGCTATGTCCCTTGATAGGTTTTCAAATTTTGCCATTCTTAAACATTTTCATAACAGATTTCTCAGGAACTATGAAAGCTAGAAAACTGAAAGTTCATATAAATATGGACAGTGTGTATCCTGTATACCCGAATAGGGACCAAGTGTCCATAACTCTTGGAGTTATGTCCCTTGGTAGGTTTTCAAAAAATTAAAATGCATTTTGATCAGTAACTTTTATGTTTGTGGTCTTTAACTTCGATGAAACTTTTACCACGCTTGTGGGGATGGGGGGGAGGGGGGATGGGGGGGGGGTGCGACGGGTGGCTTTCATAACTCCTGGATTAAAATCCCTTGATTGGTTTTATGATACCATGTTACCTTGTCCTACATTGGTGTTATCTGGTAAGGATGAATTCAAAATATTTCTACACTGTAATGTATTTCTCCTCTGATAGAGCTGCAGCGGGGCTATAATCAGATCCTCTGACAATTGTAGTTTGTGTCTGAACAATAACTTGAGTAAATATCAATGGATATTTACTAAACTTAGTGTGTGCATTGATAATTATGGAAGTCTAGTTTGATTGCTTATGGGCAAATTTCATCCATTTTTGAAAGAGTTATATCTGCCCTTCAGCCACAAAATGGGGGGTGGGGGTTGGGGGGGGGGGGTGTTGGCTTTTCGATCCATCAGTCTGTTTGTGCACCACGCTTTTATGACCTCTCGTATCTTTGGAACCATGTAAGCTAGGATTTTGAAATTTCATTGCTTATGAAAAATTAGCTAACTGGTATTTTTTTTTCTTTTCTAGCTGTTAGATTCTTCATGGAGGAGAAAGGCCCCTTTTCAGACTTTGGCATTTTAGCTAAATCTTGTGAGCAAAATATCTAAGAAACCTCTTGAGTAAGGCTCTTGAAATTTTGCAAGCAGTTTGGAACCAGTGTGTAGGTGACCTGGGTCAGTTTGGTGAACCAATCTATAGGTGACCTGGGTAAATTTTTCAGCTTACCTAATGTGCTCAGTGAGCTATCCTAATAGACCAGTACTCCTTTGTCTGTCATCTGTCAACAATCGACATCTCCTCCTAAACCACTGGGCCAATTTGAACCAAACTTCACAGGAATGATCCTTGGGAGGTACTTCCTGAAAGTTGTTCAAAGAATTGGAATCTAAGTAGAACTCTGGTTGCCATGGCAACAAAAAGAAAAACAAAAGAAAAAAGAAAAAACTTTAAAAATCTTCTTGTCAGAAACCACTGGACCGATTTCAATATAATATGGCAGAAATGTTTATTTGGTGATCCTCTACCAAGATTGTTCAAGCCATCATGATTCATCAAAAACCATGGCCGCCAGAGGGGCTGGGCTTATTTTCCCTATATATCTATATAGAAAACTTTAAAAATCTTCTTGTCAGAAACTACTGGACAGATTTCAATATTACTTGGCAGAAATGTTCCTTTGGTGACCCTCTACCAAGATTGTTCAAGCCATCATGGTTTGTCAGAAAACACGGCCACTAGGTGGTGGGTCTCATTTTCCCTATATATCTATATAGAAAACTTAAAAAATCTTCTTGTCAGAAACCACTGGACCGATTTCAATATTACTTGGTAGGAATGTCCCTTTGGTGACCCTCTACCAAAATTATTTATGTCGTCATGATTCGTCAAAAAACATGGCTGCCAGGGGGCGGGGTTTATTTTCCCTATATGTCTATATAAAAAATTTAAAAATCATCTTGTCAGAAACCGCTTGACAGATTTCAATATAACTTGGCAGCAAAGTTCCTTTGGTGACCCTCTACCAAGATTGTTCAGGCTGTCATGATTCATAAAAAAAAACTTACAGTTTAACTTGGCAGGTGATCCTCTACCAAAACTGTTCAAGCCGTCATGAGTCGTAAAAAAAGCATGGCTGCCAGGGGGTGGGGCTTATTTCCCTATATATTTATATAGAAAACATTTAAAATCTTCTTGTCAAGTTTATTTCGAGCAGCTGTCTGTATCCCTGTTCTGCCTTCGATCTCTCAGCAGTCATTTTATCAGAAGGGTCCACATTTGGTACTGTAAAAGTCCTAAAATTTTGAACATTTTATTTCATACTTCTTTTTGTGCTGATTTTTAGCTTGCCTGTATGAAATTTCAGGAAGAGCTATTGCACTACCCCTGGTATCTGGGTTGGCATCAGCATCGGCGTTAACAAAACTGTTAAAGTTTTACGTCAGTTTTTAAGACCTTATATTTTCTAAATCCTCAGATGGATTTAGTTTATATTTGGTATAATTATAGATGTTGGTCCAAAATTTTATTGATCCCTATCCACACCCCTCCTCATGACATATACGTCAAGGTCATGGACTTAGAAATTTTATGTTAAAGTTTTGCGTCAAACTTAATTTCTAAATCCTTGCATGGATTTACTTTGTATTTGGCATGATAATAGATATTGGGCACTATCCCCGCCCCTGCTTACGGCATATAGGTCAAGATCACGTACTTAGAAATTTTATGTTAAAGATTTGCGTTAAAGTTTTTAAGCTCTCTTAATTTCTAAATTCTTACATGGATTTACTTTATATTTGGCATGATTATAGATATTGGTCCAAAATTTTATTCAGCACTATCCCTGCCCTAAGACCTAGGTGTCAAGGTCATGGACTTTGAAATTTTATGTAAAAGTTTTACCTCAAAATTCTTAAGATCTTGTAGTCACTCAACTACTTTTCAGTCTTACAATTTATGTTTGCTATACAGATGGCAGCTATGGAAGATGTTCTTCATCCAAAATTATATCCAGTACCATGTCTTCCTCCCTCCATCCCCCCCTCACCCTCCCCCTCCTCCAACACACACACACACTATGATCTGGATTTTAAGGTCATAGTCTTACTTTTTTTTTTATTTGATTGACAAGTGCAAATTCAGGCGAGCATCCTGTCTGGTGACAGGTCTTGTTGTTTTTTAATGCTTAGTGGAATGGCAAAAGGGTAGACCCTGATTGGTCCTTTCCTTTCGGAGAAGTCTGATCTCAGGTTCTGCTCTGTTTGCATATGCTATTTTGTTACAAATTTTGGCGTATGAGGTTTTAGGACATTTACCTTAAACTTATGAAACACAAAATCAGGGTTGATTCTAGGGTGTGGGATTGCGGGATTTCCGCACTTTTTAAGGCCTTGGTGCTAAGTATGCATGCCAATCTGTAGTATGATATGCATTCTGCTGGAATATGGCCCATTTCAGTTCATTCAATACGTATTTCAGTTTTTTAAACACTTCCGATTTCCCGCTTTGTCATTCGTTAAATACAGATGAAATTCGGTCTTTTCCGGACCATTTACTATGCAAGAAAGCCAATTGATTGGATGATGATTTGCATGTAGAACATTTAGGTCATATTCTCGCTGAACTTTCATGAGAATGGTACCGAGAATACCTTACGTCATCCACCCATTAGAATAATGGCAGACAAAAAGTGATATTTGTAAACTTACTTTGCAGTCAAAGATAAATGCATCATTATAACTATTAGGGGCTGCAGAAATATTCAGTGCTATTTACAAGGTAAAATTAGCATAGATTCACACTAAATGACTTAGTGAGTGTAATTAAAAAAAAAAAAGAAATCTTTGGTGTAATCAGTTTTTGCGACTTCTCGTTATTTTATAAGTTTGGCAATTTTCTGAAGGCAAAAAACTTTCTGCACATCGGAAACGAGTTGGCGCATTTTCAGATACACAATGCATGCATTGGCCCCGTTTTGAAAATTCCTAGAAGCAACTCTTCAGAATAATATTCTATGAAAAAGAATGGTCAAGTGCATTTTATCTGCTCTCCACTGTCTTGACCATTTTTCTTTCTCTCCATATAATATAGTAGGAACATTTTTGTCAAAGTTTTCTCAGGAATAATCTAGCTGCAAACCAAAACATGTGGACAGACATGCTTAAACAAACTCTGCCTACCCAGATCAGTCTGCTTCTACACTAGTGTACTATCAGTTATTGATTGCATTGAATAGTTATTGATTTTTGACAGGGGACATGGGTTGATATTCTAATGAGTACCCACAACATATGTTTTTATGTTGAAATTGAGAAAATTATCCCAGAATTATCACCAAATACTCCTTCTTAATGTTTCATATGTATAGCAATTAATGCAAATAGTCTAGTTTTTATTTTGAAATACAAAACGGATCGAACTCCTTGAATTGTTTAGATATGACTTTACTGTGTATTACTAAACATAATTTCCATTAATTGAATGATTTTTTTTTTTCTATTTGTGCTTGCCAAATTATAAATACACAGTGTCACTGAACTATCTGCAGTTTGGTAATTTTAGAACCAAGTTAATGCTTAGCATGCTGGGTAAAAATTTCAGCTATGACAGTTGGAAATATTTATCTTATTCTTCCCTGAAAATAGGCTCTGACATTTCGTGCAAATTGTCTCCTTAGTTTGGAGACAATTTGCTTGAAATATCAGAGCCTATTTTTCTGGGAAAAATAATAAAAATATCATAAATTTGTCGTCCAGAGAGTGGTAAAGGGTGAATAGGTCAGATTTTAGGGCAATACATAACTTAAAATCAGTGACTTAAATTTTGTACTTTATTAACATACCATATAATCCCTAAATATTGGGACACCACAACTCCTTACCATGTTTCTCCTAAAATTTGAAAAAGGTCTGTTCAGGCTACCTGGTGATTTGTTGAAAATATTGCTAGACGAGTGCAGACAGTGTAGACCCGGATCAGATGCCACATTCTGCGGCATCTGATCTGGGTCTGCACTGTTTCCTTAGGCCTGTCTATCCCAATTCTTCGGGTTATTACGGTACATAATTAGGTTTGTGGACTTAATTAAGTCTCCTGGTATTGTCTATTGTTACAACCATGAATAGATATGACACCTTTGTATTATTTTATCAACCTTATATTTTCATACATTTCCATACAATTAAGCAGCGGATCCTAGATATTTACTACCAGACATGGTATGCCTCTATTAACAATTCTACACGTTTACAAACATATAACTTATTTAAGCACATATTTAAGCAGGAAGAGTATCTTGATTTTATTAAGGAGAAAAAATTCCGGGTGGCATTAACGAAATTTAGAATATCAGCACATAAATTAGAAATAGAACGCGGACGCTACACAAACATTGCGAGGGAGCGCAGACTATGCAACCATTGCAGCTGTAGACAAGTCGAAAATGAATACCACTTTTTGCTAATATGCAAAAAATACACCGATTTAAGATCAAAATATATCAAACGTTACTACTACACATGGCCCACAATACAAAAATTCACAAATTTAATGTCCGAAAATTCGAAAACCACCGTAAGAAATATAGCAAAATTTATATACTTTGCCAACTTGAGACGAGGAAATCCATAAGAAAGTTAATTAATATAAAAGGTAACTGTTGTATGAGCGATCAGCAGAGAATGCACTGGCCAGCCTTCATAGCTATGAAGACTGGCCTGGGCATTCTCACTTAACATCACTTAATCGATATAGACTTATTTCAACTGCTTATATGTATATGTGTGTGTATGTGTCTGTATTTATGGGTATATATACTCATAATATGTTCATAAAGTATCACTGGACTTAGCTATGGTCCTGTCTAATCTGAATCTTCTCGAACAAGAGTGGTCTACCATAAAATGGAAAATACAAGTCTGCAGTAGTTCCGTCCCCTGATGTGAAGATGATATATTACACAAGAGCGCCCAGATCACGGTTTGCAGTTACACAACCTGATCTGAGCGATCCCATGTTAGACTAAAAGTAAAAGGAGATTCAGGTTTCTTAAATACTTGATGATAATAATAATAATAAAAAAAAAAAAAAAAAAAAAAAAAAAAAGGTTCACATCAAGAAAGATCCAAGCTCCTTTGGAAAAAAAAAAAAAAAAAAAAAAATCCATGGATTAACCCATTTGATGATTACTTTGCTCTAAACATATTATGTATGTTTAATGCAATAAAGTTATTGTATTGTATTGTATATTTTAATTTACCGTATTTACTGTTACAACCATGAATAGATATAACATCTTTTTATTATTTAATTTACCGTATTTACTGTTACAACCATGAACAGTATATTTAATTTACCGTATTTACCCTTAGAATTGGAATAGACAGGCCCGAGCAAACACTGTAGACCCAAATTAGATGCCATAGAACCTGAGTGATTGGTGTCTACATTGTTTGCTGCTGATCCAGAAGTTTTTAGACAGATCAAGGTTTCAAAAATTAAGTTGTTCAAGTTTTGGAAAAAGAATGGTAAAGTGTTAAAGTGTCCTAATAGTTAGGGTAGATACAGTACTTTAAATGCTTAGCATGATGGGTAAAAAAATTCAGCGGACATTTTGAAATGTATTATCCTATTTTTCCCAGCAAATAGACTTTGACATTCCATGAGACAATTTGCATTGAATGTTGAGGTAGGTCTTTATGGGAAAAAGTAAGAAAAAAAGAAATCAATTTGTTGTCTGCTTAACTTGCCTTGTGAGTGGTAAAGGTTAAGTAACATACACCTATTTTATGAATATTATGACGTTGGTTGTCATACTTTATGTCTCATGCAGTCATTTTCAAGTGGAATGTTGCCATATATTCAAGGTTAGCTTGTTAAGTGCAATTGAAATTACCTTGAAATATGTATCAGTATAATAGATTTACAATATTTTGCCTAAGTTTTCGGACACCTAAACTCCTTACTATACTTGTTAGCTCACCTGAGCTCGAAGTGCTCATGGTGAGAATTGTGGTCAGTCAATGTACGTTGTCCGTCGTGCGTTGTTTGGCATCAACAATTGCTTTAAAAGCCTACTCCTCCTACACCCCTGGGCTAATTGACTCGATACTTGGTAGGAAGCATCAGGGTGACTTGTAGATCAAAAATAGCTAAAATCGTTCCAATCGGAAATCCAAGATGGCCGCCATGGCCACCATCTTGAAAATCTATTTTTCGCTTCTTCTCCTGAACCGAAAGACCAATTGACTCCAAACTTGCTAGGAAGCATCGGGGTGACTTGTAGATCAAAAACAGCTAAAATCGTGCTGATTGGAAATCCAAGATGGCCGCCATGGCAGCCATCTTGAAAATCTATTTTTCGTTTCTACTCCTAAACCCAAAAGCCAATTGACTCCAAACTTGGTAGGAAGCATTGGAGTAACTTATAGATCAAAAATAGCTAAAATCGTTCCGATCCAAAATCCAAGATTGCCGCCATGGCAGCCATGTTAAAAATCTATTTTTCTCTTCTTCTCCTAAACCCAAAAGCCAGTTGGAAATCTAAGATGGCAGCCATGGTAGCCGTCTTGAAAATCTATTTTTCATTTCTTCTTCTGAATCAAAAGGCTTATAGACTTTAAACTAGGTAGGAAGCATTAGGGTGACCTGTAAATCAAAAATAGCTAAAATCGTCCCTATCAGAAATCCAAGAACTGAAAGGCCATTTGATTCGAAACTTGGTAGGAAATTTTGGGGTGACTTGTAGATCTAAAATAGCTTAAATTGTTGGATTGGAAATCCAAGATGGCCATCATGGCAGCCAACTTGAGACTCTTTTTTTCGCTTATTTTCCTGAACCAAAAGGCCAATTGATTTGAAAATTGGTATGAAGCATCGGGATGACTTGTAGATATAAAAATAGCTAAAATTGTTCCAATTGGAAATCCAAGATGGCGGCCATCTTGAAAATCTATTTTTCCCTTCTTCTTCTGAATTGAAAGGCCAATTGACTCGAAACTTGGTTGGAAGCATCGGGCTGACTTGTAGATAAAAACTAGCTCAAATCGTTGCGATAGGAAATCCCAAATTGCGGCCATGGTGATCATCTTGAAAATCTGTTTTGAACTTCTTCTCCTGAACCGAAAGGGCAATTGACTCAAAGTTCATTGGAAGTATTGAGGTGACTTGTAGATCAACAGTAGCTAAAATCATTCTGATTGGAAATCCAAGATGGCTGCCATCTTGTTTATGTTTATTATATTTCCCTGCCACTGAGCTATTTACATGTATAAAATTGTGATTCTTCGGAAACCACTTAGTCGTTTGCCACCAAATTTCACATTGATCCTACTGTTGAAATGTGATTGACAGTTTGTTCAAATGATCACGCTCCATTGACTGTCATGTCATATTATATTCTTCTTCAAAATTAAGAACTGGTTAAATGATGATGTTTTCATTAGTTGCGATGACAGGATTGGAAAAATGTTGCATAACATCTGCATATCTGCAGTAGCTATGTCACTCAGGTGAGCGACCCATGACCCGTGGGCCTCTTGTTCTAAACTAGGACTAAATTCATTTCATATGTATTCATATCAGTGTCAAAAAAAAAAGAATTGCTGGATCAATGGCAAACAGTGTAGACCCTGACCAAGTGCTGCATTCTGTGGAGTCTGATCTGGGTCCACACTGTTTGCTCAGACCTGTCTGTCTCAATAATTAGGGTAAATACTGAAGTCATGTTTTATTATTTTTTCCTATAAGCATGTTCATAAAAGATATATAAATTTATAAAACTTAATTTCTTTGTCAAGTACCACAAGGAAGTATTTCCCTATTTTAATCAATCCACTAAAGATTTGCTTGATTCCAGTCATTAAACAAGACAAAAAAAGCAAAAAAAAAAAAAGAAGAAAACAGTAACAACAAAACAACAACTTCATCCAAGCCATTAAAACATGATGGGTGGAGTGTACCATACCTAGACCCAGTTTGCCTGCCATTTTAACCTTTGTCATGCTGAATAAATTAAGATGCCAGGCCCACTTCTAAGTTTCAGCCAATCAGATTACTTTTTTTCAGATTATTGATACAAATTCACATACTTAATGGCAAACAGTACAGATCCAGATCAGTTTGCTTCTTCAGAACCAACTGATCTGGATCTACACTGTTTGCAAAGGCAGGGTATATCCGGGTTCAACAGGACAAGGGTTAACATCATGCAACTGGATTGTTCACATGTCATGAAACTAATAACTGTGCAGAATTTAGGTTATGGATTCAGCCCCACTCCCTCAGCCCCCATCATTAATGCACCCAGCCCATACTTAACATGCCAGGGTTGTGTATTATATTTACCTTAAATATTAGATCATCTTAACTGTTTAACTTACTGTTCTAAAATTTGAACTAGCCCAGCTTAGTCCCTGTTGATGGATGAATGGCAGTCTGTGTAGATTCTGATCAGATGCTGCATCCTGTAGTGTCTAATCTGGCTCTACACTGATTGCTTAGGCCTGTCTGTCACAATACTTAGGGTAAATACAGGTATTTAATGGATGGTCATAGGGTGGCACTTAGTGACTTTGCAGTATTTGGTTTACAAGTTATCATTTAGAATAACTTTTGGAACAGTATGACACTAAGAGATTTAAAAAAATTCTTTATTAGCTTGTGATAATGAAGGTGCATGAGAAATTCATGATATTACTCTGTTAGCTGGTCTCTTATATTTGAGACTATCTGTATCACAGATTCCATAAAATATCAGATTTCTGCATTTGAATTAGCTTGTGTCCTCCATTAACTACATATTTCCAGATTTGCATAAATTAGAGTAAAACTTGACATAAAAATTCAGAACTTTTTTCAGTCTATAACAATTTACAAGCTGGGAATTGAGGCAGTGTGTTGAAACACAGAAGTCTGGAACAGTGTGTTGTGGCAACAAAATGTAGAAATTTCTACATTTGCCATTGCTGCTGATGCAAAATGTAGAATTTTCTATATTTCCTCTTTGTTAGCATCATTAACAATGTAAAATGTAGAATTTTTTTTTCTCTGCATTTTGCACCAATATTGCCAATATTGGAGCAAACTGTAGATATGTAGAAACTTTTAAGAAGTGTTACTACCATTAGTGTATCTACTTGTATTATGTCTCCCCACATCCAGGAGATCTAGAAAATTTTATATTAATTTTCATATTTGTGAGTTATACCTACGATACATCTAAATATTGCTCTCCGGGGAATCACCCGACTACCGCAGAAAAAACAAGAACCTGAACTTTTGTACCGGCATTTAGAAGTACCCAGCACCGGTTGTTCGGGTTTCCGAATGACCAGTACCCATAATTCAATTTACCGATGCAAAAAACTGATAACTGAGGGGAGGTGGAGGGAGAATGATTTAGATGTATCGTAGGTATAACTCACAAATATGAAAATTAATTTAAAATTTTCTAGATTTGTTTCGTTAAACCTACGATACATCTAAATATTGCTGATTACAACATTAATGGATGGTGGGTCTAGAAAGAATAACCTACCAAGCTGAGTACAAAAGTTCGCTTCGCCGTTAGGACATCGACCATGGCAAATGGGTCGCTAGTCTCACACCGCGAAAAACCCTCAAATAGGGCATAATTTGAACTTTCTGTATTTTTTTTTTTTTTTTTTTTTTTTTTTTTTTTTTTAAAAACCAGATTTAAATCCCAAGTATATACATATATGTACAAAACTCTGGATCTCTCTATATCTATAGAACAGAAGTAACAGGCACAACCACCGCTTGTGCTGCTACTACGGGGCCTAGGCTGGCCAGGCTACTTGCCAAAATGGAAACATCTCTCAAATAAAACTTAATAAAAGAGTTCTCTGAAGACCAAAACCCAGCCTTCACAATATCATCAAGAGGAACCTTATTAGACCAAGCCCACGATGAAGCTAGAGCCCTAACTTCATGAGCATTTACTGAGACTTGGTTCAACTTCCTAGTTCCATAAGCCAACTTGATGGTCTGAACAATCCACCTCGAAATAGTATCACATGAAATCTCTTTGTCATAAGAATCCAGGTGAGAAATAAATAACCTTTTACGACCTTTTCTCCTAGATAAAACCCTTTCCAGGTAAATCTTAAGAGCTCTAACAGGACATAGTAAAAAATCCTGACCTGAGAGAGAAGGCAAAGAAATAGGTGAAGACAAAACTGAGGGAAGCTGATTCTTTGCCAGAAACCCAGGAAAGGTTGACAAACTGACTGACTGATCTGAAAACTGAACATCAGAACAGGACAAGGCATGAATTTCACTACGCCTGCGACCAGAGGCCAGAGCAGTAAGAAACACAGTCTTGAAAGTGAGCTCCTTAAAACCGCATGAATCTAGAGGTTCAAAAGGCGAAGAATTCAAAGCCGAAAGGACTACCGCAAGATCCCATTTTGGAAAATGAGGCCTTGTCCTAGGACGTTCCAGCTCAAAACTTCTAACCACATCAGATAAGACAGACTGACTGGAGAAGTCGATACTTGAAATCTGCTTCAAAGTTGTGGAAATAGCTGAACGATAGCCCTTAACTGTGGCTGGAGAAAAGTTCTTATCATGCAAAGAGATTAAAAATTCTCCAAACATATTCACAGAAGGATTGAAGGGATCCATTTTCCTTCCGATGCACCAATCCACCCAAGATTTCCACCTGTAATCATACAGATTGTTTGTGGAAGGTCTTTTCGCGGAATAAATTCGACTGGCAACTGGCTCAGAAATGCCTGTCGCCTGCAAGTGTCGTTGCATAGCAACCAAGCGTGAAGATGGAACACCTGAGGGGTGGGATGCAACATTCTGGAAATGGGTTGATACAGCAGATCCTTCTTCAAAGGAAGGCGAACTGCAGGAGCTACCAGAAGTGACAGAAGTAGAGGGAACCATGCTTGTCCCTCCCAAAGAGGAGCAATAAGGCACACTAAACATTCCTCCTCCTGAATTTTCTTGAGACAAGGAAGAATCAGAGGAAATGGAGGAAATGCGTATGCCCACATTCCCCGCCAGCTCAGACTCAGTGCATCTGTTGCATATGCTTCTGGATCCAGGACAGGAGACACAAACAGCGGTAGCTTCCTGTTCAGACGAGTTGCGAATAAATCTAGATGAGGCTTGCCCCAGATGTGAAATATCTGAGATGCTACTCTTGGACTGAGAGACCATTCGGTTTGAACAATATTCCCTTTCCTGGACAAGCAATCCGCTAGAGCGTTGAGTCTCCCAGGTAAATATCTGGCCTTGATGTGAACTTTGTTCTGAGTGCACCATAACGCAACCTCTACTGCCAGGTTGCACAAGGTTTGGGAATGAGTCCCCCCTGTTTGTTCACATAGGCCGCCACTGTTGTGTTGTCCGTAGCTAGCAACACCGAATGACCCCTGACATGAACCGCAAAAGCTTTGAGAGCCAACAAGACTGCTTCCATCTCGAGGACATTGATGTGCTGTTGTTTGAAAGACGGGGACCAAAGACCCGATGCCATGTGACTGTCCATGTGAGCCCCCCAACTCTCCAGACTCGAATCTGTGAAAAGATGGAGCTGGGGAGAAGGATGATGAAGAGGAGACATGGCCATTATAACCTCCATGTCCATCCAAGGACTCACTGCTTTGCAAAACCATGGCCCTAAAGGGATCTTGTCGTCCCACAAAGCCAGTCCTTGACACCACCTCTCCTTGAATTCCCACTGGAGGGGTCTTTTGAAAGCTTTCCCTAGTGGAAGGAGGCTGGCCATAGACTCCATCTGACCTAGAATGGAGTATAACTGGCGAGCTGAAGCTTCTTTCGCTCCCAACAACTTGGTCTAGGCTTGTTGAAGAGAAACAATGTTGTCCTGAGAGGGGCCGATTAATGCTTGTTTGAGCTTGAATCGAGCACCTAGGAAAGTGAATTCCTGAACTGGAACTAGTTCTGACTTCCCCCAGTTGGGAATAAAGCCTAGATCTAGAATAATCCTGAGGAGCCTTTTGCTGTGAAGCCATGATAGGGCCTCTGACACTGAAGGTTGTAACCAGTCGTCCAGGTATGCATGTAGTCGAATACCTTGGCGACGAACATGACTTAAAACTGATTTCAAGACTCGAGTGAACACATATGGACTTACAGAGAGGCCAAATGGCAGAACTCGAAACTGGTACATTTTCCCTTCGAAAATGAACCGAAGATAACGTCATGATCGATGATGGATGCCGATGTGAAAATATGCATCCTTCAAATCGAGGGAAGTAACCCAGTCGCCTTTCTGAAGTGCTTGTCTGATTGAATTCAATGTCTCCATTTTGAAATGAGGGCAAAGAACAAATTGGTTCAGACGAGAAAGATCTATTACTGGACGCCAACCCCCTGACCGTTTCTGAACCAGAAATATACGACTGAAAAACCCTCTCCTGGGATGATCCTTCGTTACTTCTTCGATTGCTCGCTTCTGAAGCAATGATTTCACTTCGTCTCTCAAGATTTCCAGTTTTACAGGGTCTTGTGGCATACGAGTACACCATCTTGGTGGAGAAAGAAACAGACGAGGTAGGACACGTAATTGAATTCGATACCCACTTCGGACGACAGAGCGTGTCCAAACATCCGAAGTTATTTTTTCCCAGGCCTTTAGGAAGAAAGAAATTCTTCCTCCTGTTGGCAGGTCTGATCTTGGTACCTGCTCTGGGCATGAGACACAAGGTTTCATGCCTTGGCAAGCCTGGGAACCGAAGTGGGCACCCCTAAGGGGCATTGGGCTTAGGTCCTTTACCCTTCTTAGGACCCTTATTCTGCCCTGGATTCACAGGATTTCTCCTAGGATTTCTCTGAAACGGTCTACCTTGACCCTGTGTGACATTAGCAGTTCTAGAAGCATTGGGCCCTACAGAAACGCTTAACTCACTATATGTAGACTTAGTTGAGGATTCTGAAACTTTGGGACCCTTTTTCTTGAAACCAGAAGACTGCTGTTTACTTGCACCGACAACAGCCATCTGCAGAGACTTATGGGTAAGTCCATCTTTGTACTGCTTCACAATTTCAGGAAATTTCTCACCAAAAATTGTTGAAGATTCCATGGGCTGAACTCGTAAAGATTGTTTGACCTCTGAATCCAAATCTGACACTGCCAAACAAGCATCTCTACGAGCCAAAAGAGGCCCTGAAGCAAGTCTTGATAAAATTTCAATTAAGTGAGACTGAGACACGGCCACAGCTTGAAGATAGCGTGACACTTCCAACATGTCATCCTTGGACAAAGTGTCCTGCTGCATAGTTTTGAGTGTTCCACAAAGAAACATCTCTGAATGAGAAGCTACTTGCATACCAGTTCTGGCCAATTTCTCCCAATTTTCAAGAGTGGAAAATTGAACAGCTTGAGAAGAAGGTACCGAAGAACCTTGCTTCATAATATCCTTTAAACCTGGATTAACAGAGGGAGGATCCATGCTAATCAAAGGATTTAAAGACTCGTAAGAAGAAGCCTGAAATATCTTAGGTTTACTTTTCAGGGAAACAAATGAGCCTATTTTAAAACCTTTAGGATATGAGAGAAGAGGAGTCATTGGAACCTCATCCTCTCCCTTCAAACGTTTGTTCATTTTAGAAAGTGAAACAGAAACGCTATTCGATTGAGGTAATGCTAGAGAGGTTTCTTCAGACCGTTCTTGATCCTTGAAGAAATCTAAAGCGGATGCCCCAACTGCTTTACTTTTCGCCTCAGGAATGGGGCAGACACTTGGCCCAAGCCTGTTGCGAAGTTTTATAATGGCTTCTTTGTAAGAGAGAGACTCTTTGGGAGTCTCTTCCCCTTTTTCTTCATAGTGATCAGAATCGGAATCCCCAATCCTTTCACTATCTCCAACACGAACCTGAAAACGATCTGGGTCCGACTCCTCATTTTCAGAGTTGTATACGTCCACCACATTTTCAGCTCCTAAAGGGGTGACAGTAACTTTATCGGCTGACACCTGAGGAGTTGGTGTAGAAAGATTATCAAATCGACTTGACAGTTCTTTCAACATCTGACCTTGTTGTTCTACCAACTTTGTCAGTGCAGAAACAGCAGGGTCTACTTTAGACTTTGAAACAGAACGAGACCTAGAATATCTAACTTGCCTAGGACTCGCATGTCTATACCTGTCTGACCTAGGAGACTTAGACCTAAGTGGCCTAGATCGATGTGACCTGGGCCTGTATGATCTAGACCTGTGATACCTGGATCTAGGTGACCTGGACCTAGGTGACCTAGACCTATGGTATCTGGTATACCGAGAATCTCTCCGTTTAGAATGAGACAGCCTAGACTTATGCCTAGACCTACTGTCCCTATGCTTGGAATGTCTGGCTCTTCCTTCCGAAGAACTAGACCTACCAGACGAGACTGACTTCGACTTTCGCCTTTGTCTTTTGTCTCTGTGTATGCTCCTGCTACGTGATCTGGCTGACCTAGCAGAAGCGTACTGCCTTGGAAGAGATTTATTCCGTGGGAATGCCATATCCATAGGCGTGACCGACTTAGAATGGCTTTTCCCACTGTGCCTTTCAGGAGAAGAACTTTTCCTGGAGGGACTGCTAATGATATCAACTGGAACCTGAGATGAGGGAGCCTTTGTTCCTTCTGACTCAGGATTCCTATTGTGATCACCAGGAGCTTGGTGGACTAAATCGCTTTCAAGCTAGCGGCAACTGGAATTTTCTGTCGTCCTTGTGGTAATGGCAGCCGGTGTTGGACAACTACCACTAGGAAGACAAAACGAACCAGGACCTTTAGCAGGAGCCTGGGATTCATCAGAAGAAGCAGGACCTTTAGCAGGAGCCTGCGAAGAAGAAACCTTAGGCTTAACAGATTTAGCCTGAGAGGCTCTATGTAAACATTTAGAAAGTTTCTTCCACAGTTCCTCAGTCCACTCTGAACAAACCTCACAAGGAGTAGAAGGGGAACAGGAATAGCCCCTACAGGCTCTACAAATTTTATGGTTATCCCAGTAAGGCATAATCTTTGAGCACTTACCATATATTCCAGGACATCTTTTGTTCTGTGCAGACATTCTATAGCTGAAATGCTGAACAAACGAAAAAGGAATTCAGAAGGATAACCAGAAAAACTAAAAAACAGAAGAAGAATCCGAACTAAGGAGCGTATCGAAATTACGTTCAACGATATCGCTAAACGCAACTTGACACACAAAAGAAACTAAACAAAATAAAGCAAAACGAAAGAAGGAATAAATAAAATGAATGAAAATAATAGTCTGCGAGCGGGTGAAACCAGCGGAATACCCCACAAACGGCTACAAAATCGTCGAAGAATTCTCTCAGCTGATAAGCATGTTTCCTCCGGAAGCCGCAGAAGGTAAATTGAATTATGGGTACTGGTCGTTCGGAAACCCGAACAACCGGTGCTGGGTACTTCTAAATGCCGGTACAAAAGTTCAGGTTCTTGTTTTTTCTGCGGTAGTCGGGTGATTCCCCGGAGAGCAATATTTAGATGTATCGTAGGTTTAACGAAACAAATATATAGTTTTTGTCATGTGTTATTTGTCTATCCATCCTTTTGTCAGTAGTAAGAAAATTTTGTCCACACCATAACATAGCAGATGGTTAAGATATTTTATGCTTCTAAAAGCATTTACATT
This sequence comes from Anodontia alba, assembly GCA_964016985.1. Classification (NCBI taxonomy): domain Eukaryota; kingdom Metazoa; phylum Mollusca; class Bivalvia; order Lucinida; family Lucinidae; genus Anodontia; species Anodontia alba. The sequence goes on from OZ024829.1 coordinate 62,677,402, forward strand.
ATCCACATGAGTACCTTGGTGGACCACTTCTGTACTATAATAACCAATGTCAGGGTTCCTCCCAATGCAGGGACTGGAGGTAAAAATCTATGCCAATCATCCATCAAAAAATATTCAAGATATATGGCAAATCAGTTTACTGTGATCTCTCTTCATCTGAAGTTTGAATGAAAGAATAGCCACAGAAGACCTTCTGTAAGAATCCTTTTTTTTGACTTCCTGCTTCACACCTGGGTATTAACCCAAGTTCGAAGTCATATAAAGGAGGCCACTCTCAGGCGCTGATGTACCAAATACGAATGCTTTCTAGCCTGTAGTTGTCGAGAGGAGCAAATTTTTAAAAGAATCTTGTATATAAACTTTACTATATGCGACTCAGTCGTGTACTTGAATAAGATGAGGACCAATAGAGTGACTTTGATTTCATATACCATAATAACCCTAGGCATTTGGACAGATAGGCCTATGCAAACAGTGTAGACCCAGATCAGATGCCACAGAATATGGCATCTGATCAGGGGCTACACTGTTTGTGATACATACAGCTATATTTTAGACACATCAAGAGGCAGTAGAATGAACTGTTTCATATTTTAGGACAAGTATGGTAAGTAGATAAGGTGTCTTAATACTTAGGGTCATAACCAGTATTGTGCCTAGAGGTGGCCATGGGGCCATTTGCCTAACTAAAGTTAATAATTACCCTTTCAAAACATGGGGCTCAGGTGACCCTCAAAACCAACTACTTTGCTTATAATTCATGTACAGAAGTCCCTTTAAAATGTCAAATGGCCCTTTGACAAATGTCATAAGGGTTAATGGTGTCCCCCATTAGTAGCTCCGCCAAGGAACAACACTGATTATATGGTATTCATGCTAAAACATTCAGACTTCCCAACCTGGTATGGTGATATAAGAGCTAGAACACACATGGAATTTTTGTTGTACAGAGTATCTATAGACTTTGAAGGGAAACAACTTACAAGTTGTCCGAAAGCAAAACTCAGTGAACTGACTATCGTACATATCAACTCAAAATGTAGAAATCTCTTCATTTTGCATTATCTGACATCAGTGCATAATGTACTTTTACATTTTGACATTTTGAGTCAATCCTAAGACAAAATGTAGAAATTTCTTAATTTTGCATGGTAACGGAGGGTTTCCTTGTGTTGTAGTCATTCAAATGTCCCATACTGTTCAAACACAATGCGAAGTGTCCAAGTGGCCTAGTGGTTAGTGCTCTGAACTTTGTATCACAAGGTCCCGGGTTTGAACCATGCTGGAGGCAGAATTCATCTCATGACCATATGGCACTTCATTGCACAGAGCTGTTCATTATTACCCTCCCATAGTCTCAATATGACTTAAGTAATGTTGAAAAGGACATAAAACACCTACTCATCAAATCATATGCTTAGTCTCACCCCCTTGTATTTCAGTATACCATATATACTCTAAGTATTGGGACACTTTAACCTTTGTCCTGCTGAATAAATTAAGATGCCACTCCCCCTTCTAATTTTCAGCCAATCAGATTGCTTGATCTGAATTGTTGTTATAAATTCTAATACTTAATGGCAAACAGTGCAGATTCAGATCAGTTCAGAAGCCAACTTATCTGGATCTACACTGTTTGCAAAGGCAGGGTGTATCCGGTTTCAGCAGGACAAGGGTTAACTTCTTACCATAATTGTATTTAAATTTGCAGAAGTCCATTATTTTCATTTCGACCTTCGGCTCTCTCACATGTATGACATTAGCAATTAACCTGGCTAGGAACTACCTGGATGCTCTTTTAAAGATTTTAAACCTGGAGTATATATGGTAATACCATGTGACTGAGCCATATATAACCAGGTATTCATTGTTCAGCACTTCATATTTAACTTAGCAAGGGACAGGTAAGGATGCTCTTTACACAGTAAAATTTGGAAATTGTGAAATTTTTTGTTGATAATAAAATGTTTTATTTTGCTTAGCACGTAGTGCAAGCAGTCATTTTATTTCTTCTTCAGTTGATACTGTTCTTCTGTCAATTATATTGTATTATGAACAGTACTGGGCTTGGTTACACAGTGACCCTGAGATAATTACTGTACAATTTTACCTTTATGACATAAAGGGTATTACACAATAAAACATGGCTGAATCTTTTTTCCAATGTTCCATGTTGACTATGAAACCACAGATTTTCTTTTCTTTACCTCACCGCCCACCCCAGGAGAAAACACATAGGAAGATGTTTTCTGTAAAAGCTTTGTCTTCGAGGAAGATAATGGGCTTATAAGAAATTATGTTACATACGTTACACAGTATTATATATGCATGTTTTATAAAAAACAAAAAACATGTTTTGGAAGTTCTCTTCTCAGTGGAGAGAACATTATGTAAAACTACATTATTTAGAGTAAATATAGAAATTATGAAATGAATTTAAGATATATTATAGTAAAGCCTCCTTCCATGTATAATAATGATATTTATAGGGAGGCTCAGTTGGGTGAGTTCGAACAAAACTTTTCTGAAAAAGCAGCAATAAATTAAAGGTCTTGTTGAAAGTTTATTCATAGGGTTCCTATGAAAGACTGAATCAGTTTTATAATGTTTACTCCATAATGCTACTGATTAACTATGCTGAAATATACATTTGCATAAGCAATTTTCGTATAGAACATTAGTTCATAGAACTTTATAAGCTTAAAAAGATCTATATGGCCTCAAAAGGACCAGAGCTATAGTTCAACATATGACCTTAGAAAGACAATGGTTACATGGCCTAGAAAGGACCAGAAACAGTTATATGGCCTAAAAAGGACCAATGCTAAACTGAATTTTTAAAAAATGAAGAAATCCTGCTTTAGATTTTTTTTTTTTTTTTTTTTTAAATTCTGGTTATATTTTTTCACATATTCAGGAGGTTGCTGGTGATCAAAATTTCTTTTTCTTTATTTTGGAATATTTTTTCTTTTTTGTACAAAAATTAGATATGGTCTGATAGAGCATATCCATGCCTATATTCTGGCATATCCAGATCTATATACCAACAAAAAATAACACGAGATGAATGTACTATATCCCATATGGGCTTATATTGTAGTCATGCAAATTCAATATGCACAGAATACATTTTTTGACACTGAAGAAAGAATAAAGATGTTCAAAATAATATAGACTGTTTTAGTGGCTCTTTGATCATGATTTACAGAGCTGTTCACTTACTCCTTCATAGCTATACATAATCCTATAGCTTAAACACAATCTTCTGCATCCTTAAATGTTAATTGGATTTTGCTTTCAGTTAATTGGGGGATCTTTATTTAAAAGTCTTCATTTACATTTCACATATAGAAATTTTGGAGGGTCATTTAAACCCCATTATATGTTTTGCTGTCTGATTGAAAATTTTATGTGTTCCATTGATGGAGTGGTCAAATTAGGCAAAATACACTCTTATACTAAGGTAATGCTCCAAGAGCAGCTGAATATGAACAGCCAGTTTATAAGAACTATCATGTCAAGTTTGATTCTGTAATTTAGCATGATAGCATATATGCTGTCACATGGTCGTGATATATAGACTTTAATGCAACTTGATATGTATTTTATTACAATTTTTGATGTCTTGTAGTCCAGGATTATAGCTGTTACAGTTTTCTTCACTTCACTTTACTTCAGTCCCTCAACCTTGTGGGTTGTTGGGGCTTAGTTCTCTGGATTTGGATAAATGCTGACTTCTTCTATCTCAAAACTTTGGCCAAACTTAGAGCTGTTTCTGCAGTTTTTTAAACTGTCCGAACAAGTCTTGATTCATGGACTGTTATGTGAGTAAGATTTAATTAAAGGGAGGAATCATATAACAACCAATGATTGATGAAAATTTACAGCATGTGCTTATATAGAGTTTCAAGAATAGCTGGTTCAAATTTTATTTATCCAATAGAAAATTATGGCTAGTTCCATATATTTTTGGAGTATATTGATAAGTAAGGCACTGTTGGTACCTTTTCTTTGTGTCATATCAAATTCATGAATTAAAAGCCATTTCTGGTCAATGCTGGTTATGACCATATATATATTTAGTAATAAAAGATACCTCCATATTAAAGAATCAATAAGTGTTCATGTTCCCAAAATATTTAAGTGAAGAACTTGATTTCTTATTTAACTGTTTGTCAGTATATTCTAAATTTCAATAGAATGATTTAGTCCTGCATAACTGAAATGATATAAGCAACAGTTGAAAATAGGTTTCGATGAGAGACCATCTGTCTGCTTTGTTTGATTGAAGTCGTAGGAAAAATATGAGAGTACTGGTTTGGTAAGTATATCATCTGAAATGGGAAAAATATCTAGTGTTTTGGAATAAACTCTTCATTTGGGGTAAGTAATGACTTTTTCCAATATATTCAAATTCAGTTTATCTAGTAAATATAGCTACTGAATAAGTTTAATTTCTTGACATTCACACTTTAGTACAGATGGTGTACTTTTAAGCAAGTTGATATGGCATATTGAATTTCAATCTCAGTTTGGAAATACCATAATTGTATGCTTGATTAGGTGGATTGAATTCTTAGAGTGGATATTCAAAAAGTTTGTCTTTTTTGAAGGTGTTGGTAAAAACAAAGGCAATTTTATATGGAATAAAAAGTCTTTACCCCCATTTGAGACCTCAAAATTTTTTTTTTCCTTTCCAATAATAGCAAGCATCTGATTCTTTATAGAGCTGTGACTTTTTTGTGCTTAACTGGGTCAGACCATAAAACATGGTTTAAAAGTAGTACATTTACTGTCTACATCCTCATTTGTATCTACAGCCTCAGTACAACTGTTTTTTTCCTTAAAGTAGAACTTTGTTATCATAAAATTTTACCATAAATATAACATTTAATCTCCAACATTCAGAGGCCATAGTGAATGATTGTTTTCTATAACCAGTTGAGTGTCTGATCAAAGGCTTTATTAACAGGGTACTCATTAAATAATCAAGATTGAAGAAAATTTTGTTTCAGCCATCAAGTTTTTTACATACATACAATTTACTCAGTTAGCCTTGAATTAATATTTTGTTGTTAGATTTTATACTCCAGATTTATTGAGCTTTATTAGCATTTCTATATTGATAGTAAACTGAAGCGTTTTTAGTACCATTTAGACTTAGTGCTTGATATCAAATTATCTGAATTAGAAAATTCGAATTAGAAAATTCAGTGTATAAATAATACTATAAAAATAACTTCTTTCAGTTTTTTAACCAGCAACTGTGCTTTTTAGAGGTCATTATGTGATCTTAGTAAAACTCAGATGATCTATGATCTTACCAAACCGTACACCAACAGTTTTACCGGAATAATTTAAACATGTATGCTATCTTCTTAGCTGTTCAAAGAACAAAATAATGCAAATTCTTATTCTGCAGGTCAGTTTGCAATATCTGCAGTGCACATCAAATATTGGGTTCTACTTGATACAAATTTATTATTTATCAAGAACACTTCTTTTTAGGCAGAAATACCGGTAGTTTTGTTTGTTTTTTGTTTTTTTTTTGTTGTTGTTTTTTTTTTTTACAGTGTGTAGCCTTCTTATAAGGCAGAAAAATCATATTGCAGTGTATAGCCTTCTTATAAGACAGAAAAATCATATTACAGTGTATAGCCTTCTTATAAGGCAGAAAAATCATATTACAGTGTATAGCCTTCTTACAAGGCAGAAAAATCATATTTACAGTGTATAGCCTTACGTTCTTTTATTTAGCAGAGATTTACATCAGCTACTGAAAAGTAATTTTATTTCAGCTCTTTTTCATAAAATTTTTCATGTTTAACTATTAGATATGTTCTGGAGAAAGAATAGTTTGTATTTTAACAGACAAAATACCAGTTAAAGTAACTAGTTTGGGAAAAAATATATACAAATAATTATCATTATGTAACAACTGTGAAGGATGAAGAAGAAACTCAACTTAATTTGGAGTTTCTTGATATTGACTTGAAAGTGTATAAAAATACGTAATAGAAAGTGTTTTTTAGCTTTCCAGCTTCCATTACTCAGCACATAATTGCATATTAGTCTCTTCTATATATTTTTCACTTAGTTTGGAACTTAATTCGTATTTTGACATACTTTTCCATTACTATTCAAGGAAAGTTCCTCATTGAATATTTTTTGATTTGGTATGATCATAAGTTAGTGGAATCTTTTTCATCAATTAAACCATTATATTCTGCTGGTATTTCATTATTTGTTGATTGGTTTGTTGCCTTACTTTAAAGATGCTAATGTCATACATGTGAGAGAGCCGAAGGTCGAAATGAAAATAATGACCCCTCATCCATCACGAACGCTTGGATGAGGGGTCATTTTATTACTACTGATGTGTCTAAAAATGCTGGATTAAATGGCAAATAATGTAGACTCTGATCAGATACCACATTTTATGGCATATGATCTGGGTATAGTCTGTTTGCTCATGCTTGTCTGTCCCAGTACTTTGGATTATTATGGTAATAAGAATTCTACTATGATGGACTGCTTTCACAACTGTAGAGTACTGTAAACCAGAGAATGTTTACTGGCCATGGTGTATGAATGCATGGATGTTTACGGACTGTTGTGTCACATGGGGAATAATGAGAACAAAAAAGTACAAGAAAACATTGATGCAAAGCATCAATACACCAGGAAAATAAACTATGATCGGCTGTTTTCTAGCCCGCATACATAATTACATTTCGCCATCCGTAGCCTAGGCTGAACATACTATATCCGAAATAATTATCCGAAATAATCTATGTAGCAGTGTTTTGTTCTTTTCTCCACTCATAATGTTTTCTTTCGGCCCAAATCTTTCCATGCTTGAATATCAAATTAAACTGTATTATTAAACCAGCTTATAATCCGTTCGATTTGAGAATGTATTTTCCAATCGTAAACAAAGAAAAATATCTTTTGTTTCTTCTTCATAGTACGGCAAAAAAAAACAAAATGAAAAAATTCAAACGTGTACAAATATTGACAGCAACAAGCTCATTTCAGATCGAATGGTCAAATTGGGGCTGCTACAGGAAAACTGCTCATTTCTCTTTTAAATGAGCAAAACCCACATTGCTACATTCGTTCTACACAGTACTTCCCATTTTTATTTCACTATGTTACCAATAGCACAGTTCTCTACTGCAAAAGTGTGACTTTGAATAATGATAAAAAAAAAAGTGGGAGGGTGAATAGTTATATATAACCCCACTAAGAACCCCTTAAAACTGGAAGAAAACCAATGTTCTCCAAATGCACACAAATTTTACAAAAACAACCTCAAATAGATATGCCGGGCTCCAGCCCGGCGTAAATGAAGATTCCCAAGGAAAGCCACAATGAAAGAACACGGCCCTCCCCTGGCATGGAATACGGGTTGAATGAAATGAAATAACAACAGAAAAACATTTTGCAAAACACAAGGACCTGAAACTAGTTGTTGTACCGTAATAACCCTAAGTATTGGGACAGATAGGCCTTTGCAAACAGAACATGATGTCTGATCACAGTCTACACTATTTGCCATACATACAGCAATATTTTAGACACATCAACAGGTGGTAGAATGGACTATCTCAAATTTTAGGACAAGTATGGTAAGTAGATAAGGTGTCCCAATATTTAAGGTAAATACCGTAGTCAGTAAACACTCATTAGTTTATAGCTTGAGATTTCCATGATTTGGATGGAATTGGTTGTAGTATGATGGTAAGGGCCTGCTGTACTTGCAGCAGTGGGTTTTCTGTTCCTGTACTGTCATTTGCTTATTTCCTTCATCTTCTTCTATTTCCCTCTTTTCTTTTGTCTTTTGTGCTCTTCTATCCCATTTCTTCCTTTCTCTGGAAGAAGATACAAATGACCCATGAGGTTTGACAAAAAGTCAATCAAATTTGGATTGACATTTCAGTAATCCCTGTATGACACAATGGTTAGTAAACATTCATTGATTTGTTTTAAACGGATGTGCTTTCACAATTTTGGATGTCATTGTTTGTAAATATGGTACTGTTTCAGTAAAATACTCGGCATGTGTTTATGCAACATTTTTGTTTAACATAATTCTGACAGTTTATATTTTTATATGTTTAGTTTTGGAGAAGGAGATTCACTACTGTCATTCCGTCATTCTGCCGCAAACATTTCTATCCACATTGAGAGTGGGAGGTACTAACAATGTTACTTTTTCACCCGCCATCTTTCCTGCTTATGGGTCCCTGCTTTAGTTATTGTATTATCTAAGTATTCAGACAGATAGGCTGCATAAATGCTGCATCTGAGCAGGGTCTACACTGTTTGCAAATAGTTCAACCATTTTTATCTCGGAAGATCTAAATCACATAGCCTGACATACCTAAAATCAAAATTAGAATCTTCCAATATATAGTATGGGGGAGTTCATTCAGTCTACAGTGGGTTAAGGCACAACAACAGGTTAGTAAAAATGTAAGTATTCAAATTTTAGGACATGTATGGTAAGGAGTTAAGGTGTCTGAATACTTAGGGTATATACGGTAATGCCAACAAGCTTTGAACCTTCTGCTGCACATTTTCATAAGAACTGCTGCCAACAGGATAGTACTGTAACCTGTTTAAAATTGTCTACTCTGATTTGGTCTGCCATGCCAAAACGTCTACTCCCATTTCATCTGCACTTTGTACAGTGTATGTGAATAAATACTCGTATTAAAGTGCAAATAAGTACTTTGAAAATACATGGATATTTGGTGTATTTCTAGTAAAGTGCTGGACTCCTCCAGACAGTAGGGGACCTAGAACAAATGAAAGTTCACAGAATCAATAAGTTAGTGATGAAGCATCAACCTAAGATTTATGAAATACCTGAACTAGTACATGTCATAGACATGTTAATATAATAAAAAAGAATATTTTACAGTTAATATATGCTAAAATTATATACACTTCAACCTTTGTCCTGCTGAACCCGGATATACCCTGCCTTTGCAAACAGTGTAGATCCAGATCAGTTGGCTTCTAAGAAGCCAACTGATCTGGATCTACACTGTTTGCCTTTCAGTATGTGAATTTTTAGCAAAAATCCAGATCAAGTAATCTGATTGGCTGAAAATTATAAGTGGGCATAGCATCTTAATTTATTCAGCAGGACAAGAGTTAAGATAAGAACCTCTTTATAAGACTGCTCATTATAAGATGGTTTAAAGGTGGACCTCAAAAGTATTGTATCCAAACAAAAATGTGTAGATTATATAGAAAAATGATCATTTATGCTCATTTTTAGCTCACCTGAGACGAAGGCTCAAGGTGAGCTATTGTGATCACTCACCATCCGTCATCGTCATCATCCGTCTGTCCGTCCGTCTGTTCACAATCTTTAAACAACATCTCCTCCTAAACCACTGATTGGATTTTGACCAAACTTCACAGGAATGATCCTTGGTTGATCCTCTTTCGAATTTGTTCAAATGGTTACGGTCCATTGCATATCTAGGTCACAGGAGCTAAAAATAGCTTTTTTAACTAAAAACTTAAAAAATCTTCATGTCAGAAACCAGTAGACTGATTTCAGTATAATTTTGCAGAAATGTTCCTTTGGTGATCCTCTACTAAGATTGTTTAAGCCATTTGGATTCGTCAAAAAACATGGCCGCGAGGGAGCGGGACTTATTTTCCCAATATATCTATATAGAAAACTTTAAAAATCTTCTTGTCAGAAACCACTGGAGCGATTTCAATATAATTTTGCAGAAATGTTTCTTTGGTGATCCTCTACCAAGATTGTTCAAGCCATTTGGATTCATCAAAAACATGGCTGCCAGGGGCGGGGCTTATTTTCCGTATATATCTATACAGAAAACTTTAAAAAATCTTCTTGTCAGAAACCACTGGACCGATTTCCATATAATTTTGCAGAAATGTTCCTTTGATGATCCTCTACCAAGATTGTTTAAGCCATTTGGATTCGTCAAAAAACATGGCCGCCAGGGGGCGGGACTTATTTTCCCTATATATCTATATAGAAAACTTTGAAAATCTTCTTGTCAGAAACCACTGGACTGATTTCCATATAATTATGCAGAGGTGTTCCTTTGGTGATCCTCTACCAAGATTATTCAAGCCATTTGGATTCATCAAAAAACATGGCCGCCAGGGGGCGTGGCTTATTTTCCCTATATATCCATATAGAAAATTTTAACAATCTTCTTGTCAGAAACCACTGGACCGATTTCAATATAATTTTGCAGAAATGTTCCTTTGATAATCCTCTACCAAGATTGTTCAAGCCATTTGGATTTGTTAAAAAACATGGCCGCCAGGGGGGCGGGGCTTATTTTCCCTATATATCTATATAGAAAACTTAAAAAATCTTCTAGTCAGAAACCACTGGACCGATTTCTATATAATTTTGCAGAAGTGTTCCTTTGGTGATCCTCTACCAAGATTATTCAAGCCATTTGGATTCGTCAAAAAACATGGCCACCAGGGGGCGGGGCTTATTTTCCCTATATATCTATATAGAAAACTTTAAAAATCTTGTCAGAAACCACTGGACCAATTTCAGTATAACAGGGCAGAAATGTTTCTTTTGTAACCTTCTCCCAAGATTGTTCAAGCTGTCATGATTCGTCAAAAAACCTGGCTGCCAGGGGGCGGGGCTTATTTTCCCTATATATCTATATAGAAAACTTTAAAAATGTTCATGTCAGAAACCACTGGACCGATTTCTATATAACTTGGCAAAAATGTTTCCTTGGTGATCCTCTACCAAGATTGTTCAAGCCATCATGATTTGTCAATAAACATGGCCGCTAAGGGGGGGGCTTATTTTCCCTGTATATCTATATAGAAAATTTTAATGATCTTCTTGTCAGAAACCACTGGACCGATTTCAGTATAACATTGCAGGAATGTTTGATTTGTAACCCTCTACCAAGATTGTTCAAGTCGTCATGATTCATCAAAAAACTTGGCCGCCAGGGGGCGGGGCTTAATTTCCCTATATATCTATATAGAAAACTTTAAAAATCTTCTTGCCAGAAACCACTGGACTAATTTCATTATAACTTGGCAGAAATGTTTCCTTGTTGACCCTCTTCCAAGATTGTTCAAGTATCATGATTCATCAAAAAACCTGGCCGCCAGGGGGGTGGGGCTTATTTTCCCTATATATATCTATATAGAAAAGTTTAAAAATCTTCTTGTCAGAAACCAATGGACCAATTTCAATATCACTTGACAGGAATGTTTCTTTGGTCACCCTCTACCAAGATTGTTCAAGCCATCATGATTTGTTGGCCGCCAGGGGGTGGGGCATATTTTCCCTATATATATGTATAGAAAACTTTAAAAATCTTCTCTGAAGAAACCGTTGGATCGAGTTCAATGTAACTTGGGAGGAATGTTGCTTTGGTGACCTTCTACCAAGATTGTTCACACCCTCATGATACGTCAAAAAATATGGCCGCCAGGGGGAGGGGGGTGGGGGTGGGGCTTATTTTTTTGTATATATCTGTATAGAAAACTTTAAAATTCTTCTTGTCAGAAACCACCTGACTGATTTCAATATTACTTGGCAGGAATGTTGCTTTGGTAACCCTCTACCAAGATTGTTCAAGCAATCATGATTCGTCAAAAAACATGGCTGCTAGGGGTGGGGCTTATTTTCCCTATATATCAAAATAGAAAACTTTAAAAATCTTCTTGTCAGAAACCACTGAACCGATTTCAATATAACTTGGCAGGAATGTTCCTATGGTGACCCTCTACCAAGTTTGTTCAGGCAGTCATGATTGGTCAAAAAACATGGCCGTTAGGGGGTGGGGCTTATTTTCCCTATATAGCTATATAAAACATTTTAAAAATCTTTTTGTCAGAAACCACTGGACGGATTTCAATATATCTTGGCAGAATTGTTCCTTTGGTGATCCTATTTCAAGATTCAGTTCAAGCATGAAAAAAAAACATGGCCGCTTGGGAGCAGGGCTATAAAATTTATACAAAAATCTTAGAGCAGTGAATTTGGCTGAAACTTCAACAGTAAGTATGCAAAGCTGTTTGCTTAGGTGAGCGATATAGGACCATCATGGTCCTCTTGTTTTCTATATAATCTAGACATTTTTGTTTGGATACCACAGGGTTGTTCAGCTAACATGGTTTTCACTTTGGCTACAAGCAGTTGTGTTAGAAAGAAGTTGTGGTGTAGTAATTTTTCTGAGTTATATAAACATTTATTATTGATGTAGACCCAAATGGGAGTAAACATATTGGGAGGAGAGGATTTGGCACAGTAGACAAATGAGACTAGGTAGACCTATTGGTAATATACCTTAAGGGGACTGGATATACTTGGTATGAGTTTCACCATTTTGTTCAAGATAGACAACTTTCATGGCCTTGTTTGCTTCCCTGTATACCGTCCCTTCTAAAAAGAGGTCTGCTCGAAAAGAAAGGAATTTGCTCCCTTTGTTTGCTTTTCTGTACACCAGTTCCCTTCTGAAAAAGGGTATGCTCTGAAATGAAAGTATTTGCTCTCCGTGTGTAGACTCCTTTTCAGGAGAGAAGTAAAAACAGTGTTGACAAGAGTTTCCCCCCCCCTGAAGGTGTATCCAGTCCCCTTAAACCATAGTTCCTGCCAACTATTGCCACTCACTACATATAGCAGATATCAGGACATGTATACAATCAGGTTCTATAATGCATGCACTTAAGTCACATACTATAAATGCCCTTTAACCTACGTATTTTTTACCAACAGGCCTGAAGAAACTGTCAATACCCGGATCATTCGAGGCAGAATGCAGTGTTTGATCAGGGTCTAGACTGGTTGCCATTCATCCAGCAGTTTAAGGTACATCTACAGGTTTTAAAATTTAAGGACAAGAATAGTAAAGAGTTAGATTTCCAAATATTTAGAGTAAATGAGATATGTTTTAATCCTTAAAGCCCCATTCAAAATTATAGCAAGCATTATAAAATATTATTACTGTGGAACCTCTATTAAGCGGCCACCCAGGGAAATGACTCTTTTTGGCTGCTTAAGGGAGGTGGCTGCTCAGCAGAGGTACTCACTCATGGGCAAGTTTTTGACAGCTGGAGGACTGATATAGCCCAAACATTGGGCTGTTGGTGAAATACACACTAGGATTATGATAGCTCCTTCAGCATAATGGTATCTATATTTATTTATTGTCTGTAACATACCAAAATTGTCCAGAATAACAGTTATAAATATATTTTTTTTAATTCTGATCAGATTTTAGGATAAAAATCACTGTTTGCTCAAGAAGTATTCAGAAGTATGCTAAATACTATACCATAATAACACTAAGTATTGGGACAGATCTGCCTTTACAAACAGTGTAGACTCAGATCAAATGACGCTGGCATCTGATCAGGATCTACACTGTTTGCCATATTTCAACGTTTCTTGGATTTGTGCACAACCCACACCAAACTCTTCCTTGACTTTTCCAGAGCTTTTTCCCGATTCTACCAGCTTAATTGCTTTAATAGGTTCGTCTAGAGTAAGCACTTTACGCATTTTCGAAGCCATGTTTACACTTGAATCGACTGAATAGGAATAGTGAAACTGAAAGAAGAGTTGTTTATTTAATCAATACGCAGTGTCAATCGTTTTGAGCAATTTGTATTCAATGATTTGACTACAGGCATAAATATCAATGGTCAATCATCAATAGTCCTTTAATCAATTAATCAGTCTTTAATTGATAAACAGGTCATGCTGTTGTAATTGACATCAGTTTATCATGCGCTGACCTTTGAAGGTCAATGTTGCAAGGTACTTGAAAAAAAAGAAATTAAGACTGTGTATTATTATATATTTTTTTGAAAAAAGGTAGATACCAAAATAATCAACATAGTGTCATATTTTTCAAAAAATAAATGTTTTTCTCTTTTTTTTCTTCATGATGCAAGACGCGATTGCCATGAATTTTTGTTTTCCTACTTTCGATTTTTATGTCGATGAAATGTGTGATCTGTCATTTTGGGTGACCACTCATTGGAGATGACCGTTAGTGGAGGTTTTGCTGTATGCTTTTCAGAGAAAATAAAGCTTGGCTTTTCATGTGAATTGTCTACTAGACAGACAATTCATATGAAATAACAAGCATTAATTTCTTGGGGTTGGGGCAGGGATTAAGAATGTTGTCTGCTGCTGCTTTGCTCTCGACCTTAAAGGTTACAATTGATTTCATCCCTTTCATACAATGGTAAAGGTTGGTAATGACTATTAGTAGTCCATAATTGTTTTACCATCATAATTATATTACAAATTACACTGTTAGCCTTTAGAAATGGCAGTGTATTGTTTTGATTATTTGAGCCATATTTAAGCATTTGATTTTATTGATAACCATTTTTTTCATAATTGCCTATTTTAACCCATACAGTGCTGATTTTTTTTTTTTTTTTTTAAGTAGTGCAACTAGCTACTGATTTTTCACCCTGGTAAAACGACCATGGGTGTCCATGTTCTGATGCAGACTATGCATTAAGAAGCCAAGAAAAAAGAAAAAGTAATAATAATAAGACTATTAACAAATGTTTATTTATTATCATATTGTTTTTGCAAAGATGTCTGTCTGTCACGCAGTCGTGTCCGCTCCATGACTTGAAAACTGTTAAAGTTATTTTCATGAAACATCATAGAAATATACAGCATCATCAGATGACTTGTAGATCACAAGAACCGTAACACTTATATATACATTTTTTTAGTTATTCCCCTTTGAAATTAGAGAATGGTAATTTTGTGTCCACTTTATAACTTGAAAACCGTTCAAGATATTGTCTTGAAACTTCATAGAAATATAAAGTATCATCAGACGACATGCAGAACATAAGAACCATAACTCTTTTCTATACAGTTTTGTAGTTGTTCCCCTTTGAAATTTGACTGGTCATTTCATGTCTGCTTTATAACTTGAAAACCCTTCAAGATATTTTCATGAAACTATTTAGAAATATAAAGCATCATCATGACGTGCAGAACACAAGAACCGTAACTCTTGTGTATACAGTGTTGTAGTTATTCCCCTTTGAAATTTGACAATGGTCATTTTGTATCTGCTCTTTAACTTGAAAACCCTTCAATATATTTTCATGAAACAAAGCATCATCAGACGAGGTGCAGGACACAAGAACCATAACTCTTGTCTATACAGTTTTGTAGTTATTCCCCTTTGAAATTTGACAGTGGTGATTTTGTGTCCACTCTATAACTTGAAAACCCTTCAAGATATTTTCATGGCACTTCATAGAAACATAAAGCATCATCAGATGATGTGCACAACACAAGAACCATAACTCTTGTCTATAGTTTTATAGCTATTCCCCTTTGAAATTTGACAATGATCATTTCTTGTCCGTTCTGTAACTTGAAAACCCTTGGAGATATTTTCATGAAATTTCATAGATATATAAAGCATCATCAGACAATGTGCGCAACAGAAGAACCGTAACTCTTATCTATACATTTTTGGAGTTATTCCCCTTTGAAATTTGACGATGGTAATTTAGTGTGAAAACCGTTCAAGATATTTTCTTGAAACTTCATAGACGACATGCACACCACAAGAACCATAACTCTTGTCTACCATTTTGGAGTTACTCCCTTTGATATTTGACAATGGTCATTTTGTGTCCACTCTATAACTTGAAAACTGTTCAAGATATTTTTATGAAACTCTGTATATATGCTTGCAATAATGATACACAATTAGTATGGGTAAACTTTCTATATGTGAGTGACAGCCAGGGGGAAACATATGTTGTTTTCTTTTGTTAAAAAAAGCTCTAGTTTTTCTTTGTAGATATAAAGGTTGGCAGGTCCACAAAAATCATATCTAAAATACAGTCGAAACAGATTTTTCGGTCAAAGGAACATGACCTAATCCATGTTGTGTGCTGTAATAATTTTTAACTTAAATTAAAATAACTTTTCTGTTCTTAATTGTCACCTATCATATATATATATATATATATATATATATGTAAAGTCAATGAACATCTCTACTCTGCTATTTTATGACACATGTCTTCATTAAAATGTCAGCCCATTTGCAATGGATATTTGGCATAGAACCGTCAGGTCAGCTGGGAATCCTTAAAAAAAAAAAAAAAAAAGAATGTTACAAGGGTTCTAATGAAACAAGTGACATACAAAGGTTCTACTGTTATTCCTACTTCTTCCTCACTGGAAATGATTCAGGTGTTATGGGCTTTTTTTTTCCAGAAAATTGTGAGCAATCTGTTGAAGTGAGTGCTGAAATTAATGGCAGCTTGATATTTGATATTCTCGATTTTTAGTGTGGGTAAAATCCAGCACCTGACTATCTAATGAAAAGTCGCGTGTTTGTATGAAAGTAGGTTCATTCCTGTATGTGAACACTTGCTCTGAATGGTTGCATGTGGTATATAGTAAGTTTGACAGGCTTTAGAGTTGGCAGACCCCCCCCCCCTCCCCCCCAGCGCGACTATAGTCATGATTAGCAGCCTAAGGGTTAACTAGTAAAAAAAATAAAAAAATGTGATTTTGCTTTTTTTTGTGTCAAATTCAAACCGAAAATGTCAAATCCGGGCTAAATTTTGGGGATTTTATTTTTTCATCGGCTTTCTGTTAAGTAGAAAAAAAAAATAAAAAATGTGATTTTGCCTTTTTTGTGTCAAATTCAAACCGAAAATGTCAAATCCGGGCTAAATTTTGGGGATTTTATTTTTTCATCGGCTTTCTGTTAATGAATTTAGACAACTTCCAGCTTATGGATGTGACAAAGTACAAGTTTGGCTATACACATATAAAGAAACAGTGGTAGGTGGAAAGGAACTTCATTATTTGTGGTTTACCATCAAAAGCGTCAAAAGCATTGTAAGGGTTAATTTGATAGATGTTATCACATAACTTATTTACCATTTGTATGGAATCTGGGAAGGGTCATGCTAATGTTATTTTTAAGTGTGCAAACAAGATGTTTGCACAAGATAATATCTTGTCTGCACAAGGAAATGTCCTGTTTGCACAAGATAATATCTTGTTCAGATAATTTATTATCTTGTCTAACCAATTTAGTATCATGTTCCCACATCATGTTCCCACATGATAAGGTCTTGTTCACACAAAATGATATCTTGTTCGGACAAGATAAAATCTTGTTGGGACAAGATCTTGTTTGCACAACTTATTATCTTGTTCAGACAACTGAATATCTTGTTTGCACAAGATAATATCTTGTCCATATAACTTATTATCTTGTGCAAACAACATATTGATGGTCACTGATTGGCTGAATCTTTTCTTGGACAAAATGGTGGTTTTTTAGCTCACCTGAGCATAAGCTCAGGGTGAGCTATTGTCATCACCCTATGTCCGTCGTCGTCCGTCGTTCGTCGTCAACAATTAGTTTGTTAACACTCTAGAGGTCACAGTTTTGACCCAATCTTGATGAAACTTGGTCAGAATGTTTGCCTCTATGAAATCTAGGTCAAATTCGATACTGGGTTACTTGGGGTCAAAAACTAGGTCACCAGGTCAAATCAAAGGAAAAACTTGTTGACACTCTAGAGGTCATAGTTTTGACCCAATCTTGATGAAACTTGCTCAAAATGTTTGCCTCTATAAAATCTAGGTCAAGTTTGAAACTGGGTTACTTGGGATCAAAAACTAGGTCACCGAGCCAGATCAGCAGAAAACCTTGTTAACACTCGAGCGGTCACATTTTTGAAGCAATCATCATGAATCTTGCTCAATATGTTTGTCTTGATGATTTCTAGGTCAAGTTCGAAACTGGGTCACTTGGGGTCAAAAACTAGGTCACTGGGCCAAATCAGCAGAAAACCTTGTTAACACTCTAGCGGTCACAGTTTTGAAGCAATCATCATGAATCTTGCTCAATATGTTTGTCTTGATGATTTCTAGGTCAAGTTTGAAACTGGGTCACTTGGGATCAAAAACTAGGTCACCGTGCCAAATCAGCAGAAAACCTTGTTAACACTCTAGTGGTCACATTTTTGAAGCAATCATCATGAATCTTGCTCAAAATGTTTGTCTTGATAATTTCTAGGTCAAGTTCGAAACTGGGTCACTTGGAGTCAAAAACTAGGTCACCGGGCCAAATCAGCAGAAAACCTTGTTAACACTCTAGCGGTCACATTTTTGAAGCAATCATCATGAATCTTGCTCAAAATGTTTGTCTTGATGATTTCTAGGTCAAGTTCGAAACTGGGTCACTTGGAATCAAGAACTAGGTCACCGGGCCAAATCAGTAGAAAACCTTGTTAACACTCTAGCGGTCACATTTTTGAAGCAATCATCATGAATCTTGCTCAAAATGTTTGTCTTGGTGATTTCTAGGTCAAGTTTGAAACTGGGTCATGTGGGGTCAAAAACTAGGTCACCGGGTCAAATCAGCAGAAAACCTTGTTAACACTCTAGCGGTCACATTTTTGAAGCAATCATCATGAATCTGACTCAAAATGTTTGTCTTGATGATTTCTAGGTCAAGTTCGAAACTGGAACACCTGGGGTCAAAAACTAGGTCACCAGGCCAAATCAGCGTAAAATCTTATCACTCTAGCGGTCACATTTTTCAAGCAATCATCATGAATCTTGCTCAAAATGTTTGTCTTGATGAGTTCTAGGTCAAGTTCAAAACTGGGTCACTTGGAGTCAGAAACTAGGTCACCGGGCCAAATCAGCAGAAAACTTTGTTAACACCCTAGCGGTCACATTTTTTAAGCAATCATCATGAATCTTGCTCAAAATGTTTGTCTTGATGATTTTTAGGTCAGGTTCGAAACTGGGTCACCTGGGATAAAAAACTAGGTCACCTGGCCAGATCAGCAGAAAACCTTGTTAACACTCTAGTGGTCACATTTTTCAAGTAATCATCATGAATCTTGCTCAACTTGTTTGTCTTGATGATTTCTAGATCAAGTTTGAAACTTGGTCACTTTGGGTCAAAAACTAGGTGACCTGGCCAGATCAGCAGAAAACCTTGTTAACACTCTACCGGTCACATTTTTGAAGCAATTGTCATGAATCTTGCTCAAAATGTTTGTCTTGATGATTTCTAGGTCAAGTTTGAAACTGGGTCACATGGGGTCAAAAACTAGGTGACCTGGCCAAATCAGCAGAAAACTGTTAACACTCTAGAGGTCACATTTTTGAAATAATCATCATAAATATTGCTCAAAATGTTTGTCCTGATGATTTTTAGGTCTAGTTTAAAACTGGGTCACTTGATATCAAAAACTAGTTCACCTGGCCAAATCAAAGGAAAACCTTGTTGATGCTCTAGAGGCCACATTTTTGAAGTGATCAGCAGGAATCTTGCTCAAAATGTTTGTCTTGATGATTTCAAGGTGATGTATAGTTTTCTGTCCAGTGACACTCTTAAGTTTTTCCATTTAGGTCAGTTTCTCAGTAATTATTGGTCCTACATAGTGATATTTGGTACTTGTGAAGTGTTTGTGTTTAGGTCAGTTTCTCAGTAACTATTGCTTCTACAGCCAGTGATACTTAGTACATGCATACATCTTAGCATGGCCTCTTGAGTGCAGTCATCCATATTTGACCTTGACCTTTATTTCACAGTCCATTAGACTTACTTGTTAATATAATCATTTTGAACTTTGATCAGAATGTTTGCCTTGATCAGTTCTAGATCAGGCTCTCAAAGTGCTATGTTGCTCAGGTGAGCGTTACAGGGCCATCATGGCCCTCTTGTTTATATTGCATTTGATTCACCATATTGCAATAAATAGGAATCGGCCAATCTGGGTGTCTGATTTAGTTGTGCAAACAGGATAATATGTTTTGCAGACAAAATAATAATTTGTGAGGACAGGATAAGTTGTCCAAACAAGATATTATCTTGTGGGAACAAGATATCATCTTGTTCGGACATTTTTAAAAATAAAACTAGCATATCCCTTCCCGGGTTCTGTACATTTGACTTTTGGACTGGACAGTTCTTTTTTAGATACACCATTTGGACAAATAGGCTTAAACAAATAGTGTAGACACAGATCAATTACTCCTAAGGAGAAGTTTGATCAGTGGCTATACTATTTGCCATACAGTCAGTATTAAATTGGACTCATTATCAGGTAGCCAAGTGCATTTTGTTCAAATTTTATGGTATGTTTTGAGAGTTAAGGTCACATAAGGTGTCCGAATATTTGGAGTAAATATAGCACTGAGCACTGTGGAGCTGCTGATAATGACTGTCTGAAGCCAATCTAAATATTATTTTAGTCAGCCCATGGCAAAACCTACAATAAGACCTGTGTAACCAGCAAAGACTCGGATCAGCCTGTACATGCACCCAGTATGGCAAGGATTCTTGTTTATCCCTCTTTGGCTAGTCTGAAGGCTGTAGAAGGTGCATGCAATCAGCGAAGATTCTGTCGCTGGTCCCATAAGTCTTATTGTAGGTTTTGTCTTGTGCTTGCTCAGTTGTTTTCTAAGTATTGTCTCCTTAAATGACTGCTATACAAGGCTTCATGTCTTCATCCTAGAACTCAAACTTGAAAGTCATTGTTTGTGTTTTCCATTTGAATTAGTTACAGTTCCAGAAGTCTTCTTTTTCATAATAGTCAATCATAAAAGGATTTCCACATTAAATGGATCATTTTGATTTATCAAGTTGCATCTTGTACTTTAATATGGCAATTTGTTTTGACCCTTCTATCAGACAAGTGATACCAAGCATGGCTATCAGTTTATAAATAAGTGCATGAAAAAAAAAAAAAAAAAAAAAAGACCAGCTTATTGGGGTCACTTCTCTGAAATGATGCTTGATGTGATATGTAGCATTTAAAACTTACCATACATATATAATCAAGTGCAGACAAAGTCTTAGAGGGATTTATTGTTTGTACATTCAGAATTGGTGGCCACAAAATCATGGAAGTATTTATTTTTGTACAATCAAAATGATTAGCTTTATGCAATCTGCCAGTTCCCTTACCTATTATACCTATACTGTAGCTGTTCTCTAGCAGGCCATACTCAAACCTTACATGAATTTGGTAAAAGTATGTAAGTATTGAAAACAATATTTTGGACCTATTTTGAATACAAGAATGTTTCTTTTTCTTAAATGAAGGCAAGAAGAAGAAGAAAAGCTTTCATGTATTGCTAGATGTACTTTGGGAAAAATGCCAGTTGTGACTACAGTTTATAATTTAGATCTTGAAAGGTAGATTAAACATTGCTGTGAATATATATATACCTCTAACTTTGGTGGTGCACTTTGATTTGGGTGGTGCACTGTAACAGTTTTTACCCCATCCAGTGCATTCCATTTAACACTTAGCTTTCTGGGTAATAATTTTAGGAGATGACATTTTAATGTATTTTTTTTTTTCTTATTTTTTCCAGAAAATAGGTTTTGACATTCCATGTAAATCGTGTCCTTAGCAGACAGTTTGCTTGAAATGTTAACTCTAGTCCTGCTGAACCCGGATATGTCCTGCCTTTGCAAACAGTGTAGATCCAGATCAGTTGGCTTCTGAAGAAGCCAACTGATCTGGATCTGCACTGTTTGCCACTAATTATGTGAATTTATATCAACAGCCTTGATCAAATAATCTGATTGGCTGAAAATTAGAAGTGGGTGTGGCTTCTTAATTTATTCAGCAGGACAAGGGTTAACAGGACATGTCACAATCATCAAGCACAGCCTTCTGAAAGTACCAAAAGACGGTGAGATGAGGAACAAATAATAACGAAACAAAAGCCAAGTATGAAACCACAGATCATAGCACTAGTTAAGGCACTTTTTTCAGTCCAAAAGTATTGATATATTTCTCCACAAAAAAATATGTTATGGGTACTCATTAGAAGCGCCTTGCCAAGGCGCTTCTAATGAGTACCCACAACATATGTTTTCGTGGAGAAATTCCACAACAGAGGGACCACCTTGAACCCGTCAGTTGGAGAAGTATTGGAAGGCTTAAACCAGGGTTCAGAAGTACAAAGTGATAGTGAATGTTTTGCCCTAGATCCCTGTACCCAGTGACGAGTGCCACTAGATTTTCGTATACAGGGCAAAACACTCTCGAGTGACTTGCACATTTGAATACAGTTCAGTTTTACTAATGCAAAACCTCACCTGTAATTCTGATGCAGCTCCAAATTACAAATATATAGTCAGTCTGTATCGGGGTCCTCTACCTCATCTGTGAAACATCACAGTGAAACACATATAATCAAAAACATTGTGATGAAACCAAGCCAAGGGCTCTTTGGAAATCTGAGGCCAGAATAAAAGAAAACCACAAACAGCACCATGATGGGCTCTTTAGGAAATCAGACATTGACAGTCAAGATAAATCACCAGACCTTTGGAATAATATCAGTACATCACATAATGCACATAACACTTGTATCAAAATGAGGTCACTGTGTTTACCTTTGCCAAATTTCTATCCCTCCCCACCAGCCTTGAAGGGGGGATGTTGTTATTGTTTTGTTGTTGTTGTTTTTTTTTCTGTCTGAATCTCATCAGTGTTAGCATTGGCATTTGCATTGATTTTGTTGTCTGCAAGACAGTTCTTTGTGTGATAGCTCTTGAACCAGTTCACAGGTTTTCATCAAACTTGCAGGGATACTTCATTGGGACAAGCTGCAGAGGTTTAGTTGGCCTTGACGTCATTGTGGTAATCAACACAGGTCAAATTGTGTCAAGTTTTGCACATAAGATGAACATTTACATGGTGGTGTTGAGTTGAGTGGGATGGGATGGGGTAAGGTGTAGAGGACATTTTATTTGAGTTGGAGATTTACAGCCCAGTCAGAATTGTTAAAGTCATGTAGATCAGGTTACCTACTCTCATTTTTCCTAGACAAGTCATCTAAGCAGTTAACTAAGGGACAGTTTATTTTTTTTTTAGAAAACAATTCCAATGTACCATTAGTTACTGGCAAGCACTGACAGGCTCTGGCAATGGTCATCTCCTTCATTATTGCATAAAATATAGCCAGGATAAACCAGTCGCAAAACCTGTGACATCATTAATCCAGCTCCAGAGCTATTCTGATAACAATGGATTTGTCCTCAATTAACAACCCTGCTTTCATTGTGCCACTCCACTACTTGTCAGATAGACAATCCAACACTTAATACCTGAGCAGTTAGTTTAGGAAAAGTGCTAAATCACAACTGCAGCAGCCAACATTTTGGGTTTTTTTTTTTTTTTTGTATTTTTCAGAGAAAATAAGTTTTCAGAAAAAAATAAGACTTGACATGAACTGTCTTCCAAGTATTTTTTCTCTAAAAAAAAAGAATGAACTGTTTAAATGAAATAAAAGTCTCATTTTCTTTTAAAATGATAAAAAAAAAAAAAAAAAAAAAAGTAGACTGTCTTCTGCTCAGTTTTGCTTAGCACTTTTAGGGTTTGAGGGCCTTTGTTTCCCACCCAGTACATGTGTAAATTCAAGACAACTGAATTCTAGTTGGACTGCCAGTTTTTGAAATTTTGATGTATATTTTAAAAGTAGTATAATACTACATTTGTTTTGAAATTAAGCCATATGTATGAATGACTTGCTTGTCTGAACAGCTTGATGGTGAAGAGGTTTAAGAATTTCAAAGAAAAAAAAAAAATGATGTAACTTTACCAGAGACTGCATTACATTAATGAACCTTGAACAGTTTCTTGGATGCTTTTCCATTTTTCAGAAGAAAAAAAACAAAACAAAACAAAGAAAAGAAAAAAGATAATTCTTTATGTAACAAATGTTTTCTTTGTATAGTACAGAGGTGTATTTACTACTACTGATTTATTTTTTGCCTGGTTATGTTTTGTTACACATTTTAGGTAATAAACAGAGAAATTGCCATTAAGACATAAGATAATTTCTTTAAAGGTTGGTGTTTAAGGGGACTTGATAAACATGGTAGGTTTTTTGCCATTCTCTCCCAGAGAGGCAAATTTTGTGACTTCCTGTTTGCTTTCCTGCACACCATCGATGTCCCTTCTAAAGAGTAGTCTACTCTAAAAGGAAAGAATTTGCTCCTCAGGAGCAAATTCTTTCTTTTTAGAGTAGACCTCTTTTCCAAACAGAAGACCCTCTTTCAGAAGGGAAGCAAAAACAATTTTAACAGTTGGTTTCCCCTGAAAGTGTATCTGTTTCCCTGAAATGCCCAAACTTGAATACATGGCTATTGCAGTAGTAGGCCTTTCCCCCCAAATATAACAGTATGCCAAGGATCATAAGTCTGCATGCACCTGCAATGCTTGGGTCCTTGACAACATGAAAGTGAGAAAGGCAAACTATTGCAAAGCTGATTAATTTAACCCATTGAAGATGGGAGATCCCTAAGCAGGTAACTGGCAAACAGTGCAGCATCTGATCAGGGTCTCCACTGTTTGCAAAAAATTCAACCCTTTTTCTTTAGGAATATCTACATCATATAGCCTGACATACCTAAAATTGGAAATAGACTCTTCCAATATATAGTATGGGAGAGTTCATTCAGTCTTTAATGGGTTAAGGAGAATTGATATATTTGCAGACTCAATCCAGTCAGAAAAGTTTGCCTTCCTTCTGAAAAGGGTGTACTCTAAAAGGAAAGAATTTGCTCCACACTGGAGCAAATTCTTTCCTTTTAGAGTACACCCTGTTCAGCAAAGTAAACAGGACCTCGCAGAAGTTGTTTGACTTAGGTGGGAAAAATCTACTTAAGTATATCCAATGTCCTGAAAAGCTACAGGTTATGCCTGCATAAGGAACACATGAGGAACCTCCCCAGGTCTAGATCAGCCTTTCAAATACCTTAAGGTTGGTGGTGATTCCTATCTCATTTGGGAGACTGTTCCAGAAAGGCCTCTTGCCATAAGTGGTTGAGTTCATCATGTGTAGATCCACCATATTTTGATATTTTGAAAGAATATTTTGAATTCTTAAATGAAATAAGATCTTTTATATAGCTAGGTACCATTCATCTTAGCTAGAGTTCTAATACTTCGTAATTACAAAAAAGACATTAGCTTTTTTGAACAGATCTTCCTATAAGAGCCTGTTTAGTCCATGTACACCAATCTAAATGCATTTTTCTGTAACTTACGTATTTAAGTATTTAGTAAGTTCAATAAGAACATTAATTTGCTTTTCAGGTTGTTTTTTTTTGTTTTTGTTTTGTTTTTGCAAATATTCACACGTGTAAATCAGATTTAATAAAAAATCAAATAAACATATTTGGAATGACAGGCCTGAGCAAAAATTGTAGACCCAGAATCAAATACTGTAGAATGTGATCAGGATCTACAGTGTTTGCTACTCATCCAGCAAATGTTCAGCTACATCAACAGGTAGTCAGTGGACTTGTTCAAATTTTCCTACAAGTATGGAAAGGAGTTAAGATGTTCCGGTATTTAAAATTACTATAGTATTTCTTAACGAGTTCATTGATTTATCACACTTTATCTCAGTGCTACATATATAGGATTGTCTAGGCTTGCCTATGACCGATGCCAATTTTATATATTTTGCTTTCTGTCTACAGGGATCACCATGAGAATGAAACAGCTATAGACATTGAAACACCAGATCAAAAAGTCAAACACATAGAAAAGCCAGAACCACAGGCATTTGCCAGAGCTAGGTAGGTATACAAATAGATTAAATTTTAAACTTCACTTATCTAATTTGGTCAAAGATATAACAATTAATCCTGGTTCAGCTGAACCGGGATATGCCCTGCCTTTGCAAAGAAGAAGCCAACTGATCTAGATCTGCACTGTTTGCTATTCAGTATGTGAATTTATATCAACAATCTGGATAAAGTAATCTGATTTGCTGAAAATTAGAAGTGGGCGTGGCATCTTAATTTATTCAGCATGACAAGGATTAACATAGATTTGCTTTGTTTACTTCTTTTTAATGCAGTTTTACTTGTGTTTGAAGTGAAGAAATTAATACATTGATATTTGAAGTCTTATAACTATTGGCATTTGCTAAACTGATAAAATTTCCAACCTTTTCATTCAGTATATTCATGTCATATGAAAATTTCATATCCGCCAAAGAGAATGACAACATCAGAAAACATATCTTCAGACATGTGTGCAAAGACTCTGATCAGCCTGCACTTCTGTGCAGTCTGATCAGAATCTTCACTGGATGGATTTTGGATAGCCAGGGATGCAATGTTTCTTTATGGGGACACTGAAGACTCGAATCAGTGAAGATTCAAATGACTGTAGGCTGATTTGTCTTCACTGGCTGCACATCTTGTTTTCTCAAGTTGTGGCTCAAATATAGGTTCAAAGTAAAACTTAGCAAAAGAATCAAAAAGAATAAAAAAGAATCAAAAGTACATTTCATTCTCTTGATCTGCTTTACTCCATTCAGGCCATCTTTTTACAGTTACAAAAAAAAAAAAAAAAAAAAAATTATATGAATGGGGTTTATATAGAACTTTTTGGTGAATTTTTCCTGGTAACTACTTTCCAAAATGTCAGGTACCATCATAAAATTGTTTTTGAACATTAAAAAAAATAAATGCATAAAAAATAAGGCATAAAAATTTACAGGAACAAGTCCAACAAAATTATTTACATGTACAGTACAGATTTTATCATTACCTTAGTAAAATTTATTGGATTGATCATAATTAATTTAAGCAATGTAACCATTTTCTGCTTTGCATCTAAAATTTCCTGTATAACTATTTACCCTACTTATTTGGACACTTTCTCCTTGCCATACTTATCCTACGATTTGAACATGTCAGTTTATATGTCTAAAGGACTACTGGTTGTGTGGCAAACAGTGTAGACCCTGATCAGACCTTGCATTCTATGGCATCTGATCTGGTCTACATTGTTTGCCAAGGCATGTCTGTCTGCATACTTAGGGTAAATAGGGTACCGTCTTTTAAGCTTTTCATCATTGCATTAGTCTTATTCAAAATTAACCCTTAAAACGCCAAGAAAACCTGCATCTGAAAATGTCATCTGTTTATGTCGTCTGCTGAATATTCTTGCAAACTTTTCAAACCTATTTTTGCATACAGGCAAACAGTGTGGACCCAGATCAGTCTGCTCCTAGAGGAGCAGTCTGATCTGGGTCCACACTGTTTGCAAAAATGACTTAAAATCACAAGCAGATGACAAGGCAGATGACAATTGTTGTGGTTGGAAGTTTAAGGGTAAAATTTCTGGGTGATTTTGTCTTGTATTTTATTTCGCCGTTGGGATTACATGCTGAGATTTTGTCTGTCAAATTGGGTGTATGTCTTGTATATTCTGTTCTTCAGTTTTTCAGTATTGTATGACTATAAGGTATTGTGGTATTCACCCTAAATATTGGGCAAACGGTGTGGGCTCAAATACACATGCTGCAGAATGTGGCTTGTGCTCAGGTCTACACTGTTTACAGTCATCCGTCAGTTTTTAGACAGACAACAAGTAGTAAAATGGACTTTTTGGATCTTAGGACAAGAACCGTATTTGACCTAATTACTGCATATACCCCTATAGGTGCATAGTCAAACAATTTATATTCTCCAGATTACAGCCTGTGTATTTGTATCTAGTTTTTTATAAAAACATATGTTGTGGGTACTAACTTGAATTGGCAATTCAAGTGGGTACCAACAACATATTTTTTATAGAAAAAAAAAAAAAAAATCAGAAAAGGTATTGTATAAGCATCATTAAATATCTCCTCATGAAGTCTTTCTTATGACTGCACCTTTATTGGGTGGATATTTTACTGCAAGTTTTTTTAAGTAATTTTAAAAAACCTTATCAAACAGTGTGGTAATTAGCCCTTAAAATGCCAAGAAAACCTGCATATGAAAACGTTGTCTGTTTATGTCGCCTGCTGAATATTCTTGCAAACTTTTCAAACCTATTTTTGCATACAGGCAAACAGTGTGGACCCAGGTCAGACTGCTCCTGGAGCAGTCTGATCTGGGTTCACTCTGTTTGCAGAAATGACTTTTAAAATCACAAGCAGATGAAAAAGCAGATGACAATAGTTGTGATTGGCATTTAAGGGTTAGACTGAGTACATAATCAGGAGTTTTTTTGTTTTGTTTTTTAAATATGTATAAAATGTTTCATTTGTAAAATTAACTGCCACTGTTCACTTAAATACTTAACAATTTGTGATCTGATGATAAATGTGTGACATTTTCCTGATTGTTGTCCAAAAATATGTCTTGATACTTGATTCAGATCACCAAAGGATGTACTCTTGCCCTGTTACAGGTTAAAAGAAAGAAAAAAATCAAACTGCCTTCCACTAATTTTAATGGGACTGGATATAGTTGCTAGATTATATACTTGGTAGATTTCTCCACCACTTTCATAAGGGAGACAACTTTCATGACTACTTGTTTACTTTCCAGTTCATCAACCCCCTTCTTAAAAGTGTCTTCATAGTTTGTATTCTCCTCTAAAAGGAAGGAAAGGGGAGCAAATTCTTTCCTTTCAGAGTAGATCCCTTATTTAGAAAGAACATAAATACATTTTGATAAAGCTGTATCCCCTGAAAATGTAGCCACTTAAAATAATCTCTGCTAGAATTTAATGCAAGCAAATGCATCCATCTCCTTACTGCCTCGTACATGAAAAATACTAACATAAAAAAAAAAAAAAAAATCAGATTAGCTTGAATTTGTTCTATCAAGATTAGTGTACATGAGTATGCAGGCTGGTCCGGTTATTCTTTATTAGAGTTCATGAATATTCAGGCTAATCTATGCCTTGTAATCAGAGTACATGAATATTCAGGCTGTTCTGTGCCTTGAGATCAGAGTACATGAATAAGCAGGCTGATCTGTGCCTTCAAGATGAGAGTACATGGATTGCAGGCTGATCTGTGCCTTCTAGCTTAGAGTACATGAATATGCACTGATCTGTTTCTTCCTGATCAGAGTATGACTATGCAAGCTGAAATATGCCTCTCTGATAATAGCACATGAATATGCAAACTGACCTGTGCCTTCCTGATGAGAGTACATGGAGATACAGGCTGAACTATTCTGATAGGAGTACATGAACCTGCAAGCTTAGCTGTGCCTTTCTCATCAGAGAACATGAATTTGCAGGCTGATCGGTGCCATCAGGATCAGAGTACAAGAATATGCAGGCTGATCTGTGCCTTCGAGATCAGAGTAATGGATATGCAGGCTGATTTGTGTCTTCCTGATCAGAGTACATGGATATGCAGGCTGATCTGTTCCTTCCTGATCAGAGTACATGAATATGCAAGCTTATCCATGCCTTCCTGATCAGAGTGCATGAATATGCAGGCTGATTTGTACCTTCCAGATCACAGTACATAAATATGCAGGTTGATTTGTGCCTTCCTGGTCAGAGTATACGGATATACAGGCTGACCTGTTCCTGATCAGTGTACAAGAATATACAGGCTGATTTGTGCCTTCCTGATCATAAATATACAGGCTGATCTGTGCCTTCCTGATCAGTGTACATGGATATGCAGGTTGAGCTGGTTCATCCTGACCAGAGTTCATAAATATGAAGGCTGACCTGTGCAGTCCTGATCACAGTTCATGAATATACAGGCTGATTTGTGCTTTCCTGATCAGAGTGCATGAATATACAGGCTGGTCTGTGCCTTCCTGATTAGAGTTTATGAATAAACAGGTTGATCTATGCCTTCCTGATCAGAGTTTATGAATAAACAGGTTGATCTATGCCTTCCTGATCAGAGTTTATGAATATACAGGCTGATATGTGCCTTCCTGGTCAGAGTTCATTAATATACAGGCTGATCTGTACTGTTCTGATTAATAAATATGTAGACTGATTTGTGCTTTGTTGATCAGAGTTCATGAATATACAGGCTGGTATTTAAGTGCCTTCTTGATCAGTTCATTAATAAACAGGCTGATCCGTGCCTTCCTGATTAGAGTTCATGAATATTCAGGCTGATCTGGGCCTTCATAATCAGAGTTCATGAATATATAGGCTGACCTGGGCCATTCAGAGTTCATGAATAAACAGGCTGATGTGTGCCTTCCTGATCAGGGTATTAATATACAGGCTGATCTATGCCTTCCTGTTCAGTGTTCATTTATATACAGGCTGAGGATCTGTTCCTTCCTGATCATTCATGAATAAACATGCTGATCTGGACCTTGAACAGAGTACATGAATATAGAGTTTGGTCTGTGCCTTCCTGATCAGAGTAAATGAATATACAGGCTAATCTGTGTCTTCTTGATCAGAGTACATGGATATACAGGCTGATCTGGTTCATCTTTATCAGAGTATTTAAATAAGCAGGCTGATCAGAGTACATGAATAAGCAAGCTGATCTGGGCTATTCTGATCCAAGTACATGAATTTGCCTGCTGATCCAGGCCTTCCAGATCAGAGAACACTAATATGCTGGCCAATGTGTGCCTTCTAGACTAGAGTACATGAATATGCAGGCTGATCTGTGCCTTCCTAATCAGAGAAGATACAGGCTAACCTTGGGCTTCATCAGAGTACATGAATATGAGGACTGATCTGTCCTTCCTGATTTGAGTACATGTATATACAGGCCAATCTGTGCCTCCTGATCAGAGTTCATGAATATGCAGAGGACATGAGTATGCAAGGTGATCTGATTCTACCTTATCAGAGTACTTGAAAATACACAGGCTGATCTGGTTCTTATTGATCAGAGTACATGAATATGCAGGCTGACCTGGGCCTCTTGATTAAGGTACGTGAATATGCCAGATAAGCTGAGCCTTCCAGATTAGTGTACATGTGTCTACAGGTTGATCAGAATACACAAATATTCCAGCCAATCTGGGCCATCCTGATCAAAGTTAACAAATATGCAGGTTGATTTAGTGTTTCTTGATCGGATAAAATTTAGGCTGAATTAGGATCAGAGTACATAACTTTGTGGGCTGAGCTGGAGTTTCCTAATTGCAGTACAGAATATGCTGGCTGATTTGGCTCTTCCAGATCAGCATACATGAATATGCAGGCTGATCTGAGCATTCCTGATCAGAATAAGTGAATGTGCAAACTGATCCAGGGCTTCCTTATCAGAGTGTATGATTTAAGAGGATTTGGATCCACTGTTTGCATATGCACTGTTAGACCTTGATCAGACTAGTTGATTTGCAGGAGAATCAGGGCCTTGGCTGTCAACCCATATTTATAGAATTGGTTTATATGACAAGGAAGATAAAAAGGGGTCAGTCTTGGAAATTCATTAAGACAAAAACAGCTGGTATGTTTCACTGGACAAGTATTAGATCTAACTGGTGTTTGTCAATAGTTTCATCTGGGTCATCTAGTTTTCAGGGAATGTCTTATTACTATGGATTTATAAATTAGATAATTTTTATGAATGCCACTACATACCAGGGACAGTATTATTAGATTATCAAGCAAATTACACTAACGTCCAGTTAGGAAAGAAAAAGTCAATTTGTATCACACTGTCATAGACCAAAATTTCATCAGTGTTGAAAGAAGGAGCATACTTAATCTAAGAAGCTGATATAGACCCTATTTTGATAATGCTGAAAAAAGAAAAAAGTCCAATTCACTGTATTTGATTTAATTACTGCAGTGTACACGATTACTGGAAACACATGTAGTAAAATATACACATAATAAGAGCTCTCTTTATAAAAGAAGTATTGGCAGGAGACTTCATGAGGGGCCTATTTAATTTTGTTTCTAATTTTCATTTTTTAAAGCATTTGTTTTTGGAACTTAGTGTCAAGGCATTTCAGATATGTACCAACAACGTATCCTTTTAAAAAGAAGAAGGTAAAAGTACACAGGCTTGAATGTGTGCACAGTAATTAGGTGGACTGCGGTATCATGTTTCTGATGCTATAAAGATGAAAAAAATCAGATACAAACATATTATATTCCATTTTGTTCATTTATCGTTTTCCTAAATATTTTATAGTAAGTTCAAGAACCATTTTAGCAAAGTATGTAGTTGTAAATAAGTTAGATTGTTAATTAAATGCTAAATTGAGAGGTCTGAAGTATCATACATTTACCCTGAGTATTCAGACAAACAGGGCTGAATGAACAGATGAGACCCAGATGAGATGTTGCAATACATGGTGTCTGATTAACCTGAGCTAAAGGACCTGTAGTTTGGTCAGGATCTACCTTATTTACCCTAAGTATTTGGACATCTAAACACCTAACCATACTTGCCCTAAGATTTGAAATAGTCTATTTTACTACCTGGTGATGTCTAAAACAGTGCTGGATGAGTGGCAAACAGTGTAGAATCTGATCAGATGTTCTGTTCTGTGGCATCTGATCTGGGTATACACTGTTTGCTAAGATCTGTCTGTCCCAGTATTTAGAATTATTACGGTACATTGTTTTCCAGTCATCCAGCAGGTTTTAGACATATCAGCGAGGAGTGAAATGAACTTGTTCAAATTTTTTGACAAGCATAATGAGTAGTTTGAATACCATAATAACCCTAAGTATTGGGACAGACAGGCCTTATCAAACAGTGTAGATCCAGATTAGATCTGCAGAATACAGCATCTGATCAGGGTCTACAGGGTTTGCCACTCATACATTTTAGACCCATCCACAGGTAAGAAAATTTAAGGACTAGTATGGTAAGAGGTTAACCCTTTCATCCCTGAGTTTCTTAAGTGAACTCTTACTTCATAGAATTCAGACATGTACATGATATGCAAATAAGGGTTTCAGTCTAAAATCAAAAACAGAATGGCAAACAGTGTAGATCCAAATGAGATGGCTCATTACGAGCTGTCTCATCTGGATCTACACTGTTTGCACAAGTATCTGTTTTGGTCTCCCAAGGCTGAAAGGGTTTATGCATCTCAGTACTTAGATTAAATATGGTATACTGGGTAGATATGGTAGTAAGTAAATGTGTTCCAAATTAAGCTTGCAAAACTATTGCTTTTAACTGCAGAAGTGCCTGTTCATTTTGAGTGGAACCACTTGCAGTTTCCTTCAATTCTTGATAGAAACTAGAAGTTTTATGATCTTGTAATTTGGAAGTTCTGGCTTGCTCTTTAATGCTTAACACTCCGGGTAAAAAATCAACAGACAACATTTTAAAATATTTTTCTTACTTTTCCCAGAAAACAAATATGACAGTTAATGCGAATTGTCTCCATTGGAGACTATTTGCATGGAATGTCAAAACCTGTTTCTGTTAACAGGGTAATTTGTCATCTGCTGAATTAGCTCAGAGAATGGTAAAGGTTTATAAAAACAAACAAAAGTCCTTTGTAGATAAGATGTTATATGTTGGCTATTTTCATGAAAGGTAACATCATCATTTATTTTCTATATCTCAGTCTTTATCCACCAGAATCAAGAAAGTTTAAATCTACAATCCATCATGTTTTTATGTCTTACATAATACAATTATTTTGGTGCCACAGTTTGAAACAATATGAGAATATGAGATGCGGATCTTGCAGTATTTTCTTTGCAGTCATTTAAATATTGGTTTAGCAATGAGGCAGAATACTGATGCCATATAAAATCCCCTCAATAGTCATCTTCTCTTATAAGCCAGGACCTATCTTATGATCACCATAATACTAATATCAGGGAAGGCAACTCTGCCAGAATTATTTTTAGTCTCTCCTGAAAATTGTTCTATTCTGTAAGGGAAAAATTTGCTCGCATTTGGAGCAAATTCTTTCCTTAAAGAGTAGACCCCTTTTAAGAAAGGCAAGCAAGCAGGAAGTCACAAACTGATCTCCCTTGCAAAAAATGGTGGAAAATTTACCAAGTGTGTCCACTTCCAATAAATACAGCATCTAATCTGTCTAGATCAAGGTAAATAAAGTGTGTGTTTTTTCCAGTTCTTAAGTTTATTTAGTCATTTTATGTTTGGCTTAGAATCATATAAAGATTTAATTCATTGACTAACTTTTACAGGCATATCTGCTAATAAGCCCAATGTCTTGATTTTGGAATCAGAAAAAAAAGGTCAGACTTCAAATCAGTCATTTCAGATTTGAGAAAATTCAATTGTAGTTATTTTTTATTGAGCAATTTCAACATTTGTAATTCCCAGAGTAGTCTGGTTCAGAACCATTTACTGTTTAAAATTCTATAAATGTCTGTATTCCTAGCAGTTGTAATGAAACAGAGAAAAAACTCTCTACGATATTTGAGTATATCTGCATGAACAGAACTAAAAGGAACTGAGTATTGCATTTGTTTTGAAATATATTTTCAGAAGTGCCAAAATCCACCATGCCAAGTAAGTCCACAACAAACAAACCCCACTCATACCCTGCTTTTATGATTCCTATGACTGAGTTGTTAAATCTTCACTCCAATTAAAACTATTTTAGCTTCCTTCTGGTGATTGCCTAGACTTTGTCTTTTTGGTCTGCTGAGACTTTTTCCCTCTGACACATTATAAAGTTAACACTTTCTGTTTCATACAGAAATATGTCCTTGGTGTTAGCACTCCATAAGTGTTCTTCAGAAGCAACAAATGCAGAGTTTGGTGATGCTTGATTGTAGGTAAAAAGGTACTTTTGGTAACTGTCCAAAAATTCACTGGAACCTCTTTATAAGACAGTTCATTATTATGCATTTTTAGTTTTTGGCTGTAAGACCGTTTAAAGGTATGTGGACCCCAAATGTGTTGTAGCTAAACAAAAACAGTATAGATTATATAAAAAAATGAACATTTGTGGTCATTTGTATACTTCATCTAAATATTATTTTGGATACAACATGGTTGTTAAGCTAACACAGTTTATGCTATGGGTCCCAGCAATAGTGTTATAAAGAGGTGGTGTATATTTTTTTTTTGCTTAAATTGTGTTTTTATGTGTTTGTTTCACAAAATACTTGATGGAATGACAAGCAGTCTGATCATGTCTGCACTGTTTGCATATACCATTTTGTCAGCAAAGCTGGGTACAGAATTTTAAGACAGTTACAATAAATAACAAAAAAAGAGCCTAAATCATTTGCATATTACTGGCACAAGAAAATGCTGTGCCAGGATAGATATTGTGACCTGTATAGACGCTTGTTTAAGTCTTAGTATATAAGAAATGCTTTCTAAGTCTCAGTATACAAAAAAAGGCTGATAGTATCACTAAATTTCACACATACACAAAAGGAAAAATAAAAAGGAAGAAAAAAGAAAAATAAATCAAATGTGAAAAAAAAAAAAAAAGAAACAAAACAAAAAAAAAACGGTGTTTTTTGTGACACAAAAATGCATCTTTTGATTTCAGAATATGAATGTAATGGGGTGGAGGTAGGATGGTAGGGAATTTGCAAGAACATGAATTGCAGTCGTTTGACAAACATGGAATTTATTTTGAAAAACTGTATAAAATAATGATGCAATTGCTGATGTGGTAGGTAAATTCATTATTTAGACACCAGTAGGTCAGTTGCACTTCCCAATTACATTAGGTCACCAAACTCCAATAAAATATGTTTTAATTATGATTATGTTTATAGCAATATTACCCAGCAGAGTAAAATAACTATGAAGATTGAATGATTTTTATTATTATGGTTTTGTTTATTTCAATTTATAATTTATTTTTTGGCACATTTTGTATGAGAATCAGTGTGCATAGGTTTAGCTTCATTTAGAATTGAATAAATACAAATCTGTTTTATAGTTTGTAGTTTATATTTTCTGGTTTTTTGTGATCACTGAGCCCATTTCAGGATTGTTGAAAAATTATAAGGGTCACTGATGAGGTCTAACTGGCTGAAACTAACTAAACTGACCCAGAAAACTTGACATTTGTACTGTTTCCAGTTTTGTGTGTTCATTGCTCTCAAGGGGCTTTCCTTTTAAAACAGAATCTATTGTTACTAGTTTGAGTGTTTTATTTGTTGAAATATTACATCTGTCGTGACTTGATGTCACAACAAAGGCAATATTCCAATAAACTGGTATGCCATTTGGTTTTTGTTCTGTCCCAATAATCTTTGTTAGTGAGGAAAAGTTGCATTGTATTATAGCTGTTCATTCACAATGGTAGCTGAACTATGGTCATAATAATTAATGGCATTTATTGTATGTACAATATGAACATTTTAAGTATATTACTTTATTTACTATTTATCTGTATATGATAATATAAATGTTTATGTAGTCTTTGTTCAGCCTCAAGAACAATCAATGTATACAGGCATTACCTCCATGATTATCTTAGTAGAAACACATGTTTCAGCACTTGTTAATTTTTGTCAGTTTACAGCTAAAGAATTGAGACTAATTTTTTTATAAGTTATGTGTATTTCATGTACTTTACTATATTTTACTTAACTATATTTTTGTGGCCATGGAACAGTATCTAAGCATGGTTTTTTCATTAACATCATACCACATGGCCTTCATTTATAAGGAAATTAGCTATTTTTTTGGCCTTTTGCTTAATAGTTTTCAATTGTTGAATACAAGAATATGACCAAATTTTCATAATATTGCAGGAGAATTAAATAGCAGAATAAAAGGGATAAATTACTGATAAAACTCCATTTTTTTCAGCCTTTGTTAAGTTTAATTGCAAAATTTATTCTTATAAACCATTGCTTTTCTAAAGTTGATTTTCCCATTCCATATGATTACATATTTGAAAGGGACTTCTAATGAGTAGCCACAACATAAGTGTATATGGAGATTTTAAGAAAATTAGCCCAGTTATCATCAAATATGAGGCCATAACAAGCCATCTGGTTTTTATATCAATAAAGGATTTTAAATAATATGGTAAAGTCAGTAAGTTACCTCATTAAAGCATGCATTTTGTTTCCTATGATATCTGGAAGCATGACTTTGTAAGTTCAAAGAGACAATGATGTGTGATTTATGCCATGAAAGTTTGAATATCTTGTATTGTTTGGCTTTGTATATATGCTTGTGGGTTTTGTTCTGTGTGTTTTGTGCCATTTTGATACAAGTATAAATTCTGAAACTAATTTATTTAAGCACATTTTATGCCCTCAATATTAGGCTTCATGTGCATATAGTAATTACATTGTCTGTCCATGCTTGAGTGCATTTCTCGTCTGCCTCATAACTTTGTTATGTATGAAGGGACTTTGCAGTAATTTGACAAAAGTGTCCCCCCAGAACAAGATTATGCATCCAGTGCAATATCTAGCTCCCTACCATGAAAATCAAGGTCACACTTGAGATTTGTAGAAATTGCATTTATAACTATAGCAGTACTTCCTTCCTGGCTTAAACTTTGTACAAATCTCTACATAACTACAAGGGTCCATCAATAATTTCCTGAACTAATTTTATGTCATGAGTAAACCTAATCTAACACACATTTGACAAGTACTCCTTTTCAAAGTTACATACCTTGCATAGTTGCACTTATTCCATCCGAAGACCTGCCGCAGATCATGACAGCTCCCACAAATTTCTGTCTAGGGCGTACTTCAATTCCTCTTGGGACTCATATTTCTTACCCTGCAGTCTGTTTTTGAGATTTGGAAAACACCGGAAGTGGCAAATTGCCAACTCTGGGCTGTATGGTGGGTGTGTTAGCATTTCTAAAACCAGTTCCTTGATTGTGTCTTGCACAACATGACTGCTATGGCTTGGCACATTATCATGGTAAAGCAAACTCCCAGACCTCACAAGCTGTGGGCACTTTTATTTAATAGTGGGCAATAGCTCAGATTTAATTACTATCGCAAAATAATTTCCAGTAATTGGAGGAACCAAGTGATTTAAAATTATACTTTGTATATCGCAAAATATAATGGCCATTACCTTACCGACAGACTTTTGTCAGTGAAGGCAAAGTAGGATGCTTCCAAATTGAGCTCTGGGTAAAAAAAGTGTATCCATGTTTCATCACACATAACCTCAAAACTGAGAAAGATATCACCCTCATCGTTGTACTGTTGGCAGTATTTGTGACACCTCTTTACTCTTTGCCCAGTTTTATTCGGAAGCAGCAAGCGTGTACCTATCATGCCGAAATACAGCGCATTCCAAGCTTATTAGACATAATGTCCTGAGTTGTACCATACGAAATACCAAAGTGTCTTGCAAGATTTTCAACAGTTACTCTTCTTCTATCTATCTTCAAGTATGTATTCCTGAATTTCAACAACTTTCTTTTCATTCGCAAGACACTGGCCTGCCAATATGCTTATCATCTAGATTGTTTCTTTACTGTCCTTAAAGCAATTCATCCATTTTAACATAGCACCATTCAATACACAAGAGTCCCCATAAACTTTATGCAAATCCTCACCAGTGTCGGAGAAAGACTTTCTGAGTAATGTTTATAACTTTATCATAACATACTGCTCATTTATACTGGGTGACACCATTTTACAAGGAACACTCTTAATCCTTAAAACACCAAGAAAACCTGCATCTGAAAATGTCGTCTGTTTATGTCATCTGCTGAATATTTTTGCAAACTTTTTAAACCTATTTTTGCATACAGGCAAACAGTGTGGACCCAGATCAGACTGCTCCTAAAGGAGCAGTCTGATCTGGGTCCACACTGTTTGCAGAAGTGACTTTTAAAGTAACCAGCAGAAGACAAAGCAGACGACAATAGTTGTGATCGGCGCTTTAAGGGTTAATGTGATGTCAGAATATTGGTATGATGTAATTAATTGTGATGTCATTAACATTGCCGCATGGCATGCTGCGTCAGTTGAAAAATGATTAACCTTTGATCATGCAAAATGTCATTAGACATTTTGAAAGGTCTATGTAATAGTGAAATTAGTTCACGAAATTAGTGATGGGCTCTAGTATGGCAGTAGTTGGGTGGCTGGCTCATGAAATAACTTAAAGTGCAGCAGATTTTTCGTACAAATAAGGCTTGACATTTTCATGAACTAGCAGAAGATATGACATGCTACGTCTTGTTTTCTCTGAAGATACTGAAAAAATATAATGTTGTCTGCCACAGTGTTGCTTAGTTCTTAAAGGTTTAATTCAAATACACTAAGACCATGTGTCATGCACAGTGTCCTGCTCATTACCTTAAAGGTCAAATTGCCCAATACAATGTTATAGCATCTAGAGTTTATGTTTGATGCATTAAAAGATTTTAAAATAATTTTATAACAGTGTACCCTAGCAGAAGATCAGTTATTGTGTGCAATACCTGGTTTTGTGCCATGAAGGTCGGAATTACACTGGAACTTTTCACAGTTGCCCAGTGTTAACCCATTTATGCCAAGTAGATTATTCTACCTGAACTCTTTGGACCAGTCCATTTCCAGTTTAAGGGTGTCTGGTCAGTTTTTATTATTACTATATTTTATTAAAATGCCTATATTAAATGCAAACAGTGTATAACCTGATTAGATGCCGCATTCTGCGGCATCTGATCTGGGTCTACACTATTTGCCAATGTCCCATAAAAAATGTCCCATCTATGGGACGCTAGGCATAAATGGGTTAATGTTATGGCAATTGTTCATCTTCTGTTTATAACATTGTGGCTTGTGAAAGAA
Organism: Anodontia alba; assembly: GCA_964016985.1. Classification (NCBI taxonomy): domain Eukaryota; kingdom Metazoa; phylum Mollusca; class Bivalvia; order Lucinida; family Lucinidae; genus Anodontia; species Anodontia alba. Next base: position 62,716,891 of record OZ024829.1, read on the forward strand.
TTTTGAAATAATATGACACAAGTGTATCCCACAAAAAAATTGTGTATTCATACAGCAGCCAGCTCCCTACCTTGCAGGAGTTAAGGTGATTTAGAAGTGTGGTTATTTTTTCTCAGTTTTATTCCATAATATTGGTTACAATTACGACATAATTGAAATCTTTTGTTTTACGAGTATATGGGGTATATTTGAAAAGTTTAACAACGTTTATATATATACACACAGGTGCAGCAAATGTGTGATGTATTTTCCCAAAGTAATGGTACAGACAGGGCTGAGCAAACAGTGAAGACACTGATCAACTGCTGTAGGAAGTGATATCTGACCAAGGTCCACACTGTTTGTCACTAGCCCAACCATTTTTAGACACATCAACAGGACTAGTAAAATTAAGTTGTTAAAAGTTTAGGACAAGTATGGTAAGGAGTACAGGTGTTCTAATTTTTAGGTTAAATATGGTAATTTTTTCTTCTAACGCTTCCTTTTTGGACTTTAACAGAATCAGGTGACAGTATCTGTCTTATATCTTTCTTTGTAAATCTCTTTAGCTTTTACTGCAGGAGTGGCACTCTTTCAGGCTTTCAACTTACATCACCAAAATCACATTTTCTTTGTATCTTAACCATAAAAATAATGTTGATAAATATTGAGCTGCAACATGAGAAAATATACCTTCAGACACAAGCTTAACCCTTGTCATGCTGAATAAATTAGGATGCAACGCCCACTTCTAATTATCAGCCAATCAGTTTGCTTGATCAAGGTTGTTGATACAAATTTACATACCAAATGACAAACAGTGTAGATCCAGATCAGTTGGCTTCTTCTTCAGAAGCCATCTGATCTAGATCTTCACTGTTTGAAAAGGCAGGGTATATCTGGGTTCAGGACCAGGGTTAAAGAAGATTAGAATCGGCCTGAGCATTGGCGCAGTCTGATCAGAGTATGCATTGTCTGCATGAAGAGACCTTTCATCCTTGGCTGTCCAGAAAGTACCCAGAGGTGATACTGATCAGACTGGGTTAATGTACAGTCTGATCTGAATCTTCCCTGGGTGCACATGTCCAAAGGTATGTTTTCTGAGTTTGGGGCTCAATTGGTTGTTGAAAAGGATAGGGTCATTGAACCTCAAAGTATACTGTTTTTTTTTTGTTTTTTTTTTTTCATAAAAAACACCAATATGTTGCTTAGTGTAGGATTTTCTGCATTTGTATGTACAAGGGATACATTTTCAGTAGTGAATAGACAGTAATCAAAATTAAAAGAGTAATAAATCAGTAATAAATTCAAAACAAACTTTATGATAAATAAACATTTAATTGATTTTATGAGAAGACAGTGACATGAAGGAAGAATTATGTTTCTTTCTGGGTCCCATTTGGCATAGGTATAAGCATCAGCTTGACAGTGTCATGTGTGCATGATATCTCGAACGCAGGGTTACTTTAATGCTGATATTAGTGGCTTTGGCCTATTTTTCAAGTTCAGTAGAGTTCAAATAATGTCATATTTACATAGTTTCTTATGTTAACCCTTCACATACTTAATGGCAAACAGTGGAGATCCAGATCAGTTGGCTTCTCCAGAAGCCAACTGATCTGGATCTACACTGTTTGCAAATGCAGGGTTCAGCAGGACAAGGGTTAAGTTGGCTCTTCAATAGGTTGGCAGATTCTTATTGGACCTGAAAGGATACATCATTATGACACACTTTAAAGAGTCCATAAGATCTTGGTGACCTTGACCTTATTTTCAAGGTCAGCAGAGGGCAATAATATTTACATTTACTTTAGGGGGCAGGTGGGGGAACATCATTTTTTTTCTATTTTTGTCATGTAAAACAAGCCTTTTTAACCTCATAAAACAAAAGGAGAACTACTATCTGCTGAGTTTGTTTGTCCTCTAACCTATTTGATTGGAACAGATAACCATTTGATCCGTCAGTAGATACTATCTGAAGATGTTCATATTAGAACATAGTTAGTCTTCATCCATTTTTATGCCACGAAGTTGGAAGGGCATATTGCTTCAGGCTTGTTTGTTGGTGCGAACATCACACTTTCTTGTAAGCAAGACAACAAAAGCTTTTTGAGCAAGGGCCTTGAAACTTGGTGAGCTTATTGGGGATGATTAGATCACCTGATTAACTTTATAAAATAATCAGATCAGTTGTGTTATAGTTCTGCCCCTTTCCAACTATGGACAAGCATATAGTTAGGAGTGTTTTACAAACACATTTCTAGTTACAGAAAATATTGTCATAAACCATGAATCTTCCCCCACCGCTTGTGCCCAACCCCTCATAGCTTTTGTTGCTGTTGTCATGAAACCTCACCGAATTAATGATTATTCACTGAAGATGATCATATCACATCATGGTCATGTTCCACTGATTACCATATTTATCCTAACATTTTAGTTACAATTAAAATTTTGTCCCCTGGGGGTTGGTTATCTGTCCTTGCCTCTTGGATTTATACATGTATAAATGTAATTTTTAATGTCTTCTTTGCTGAAACCGCTCGACCAGTTTTCACAAGATTTTACATGGTGCCTTCTGTCTAAAAGATATTGACAATTGTTCAAATGGTTCTGCGCCATTGAACAAGATGGCCACTATGCCCATAAAACACTGAGAAATCAACTTCTTCAAAAGCAAGAAAGCTTTGAGGCTGAATCTTGTGTATAGCATTTGGAAATCAAGGTCTACTATTGTATCTTAAAATTTTTTGACAATTCTTTGAATTTGGTAAGAACAGATTAAAGATTGCATGATAATGTAATTATATGGGTCATGCCAAACAAAAAGGTAACTTTGAACATACACAGAATGTGTAGATGCAGATCATCCTGCCCTTGTGAAAAGTATCATCAGGGCCTTAGCTCTTCATTCCTACAGTCTGTAGTATCCAATGATTCTGGTAGCGGACAGTGAAGGTCCTGATCAGACTGTGCAGATGTGCAGACTGATCTGGACCTTTGCTGTCTGCATATATCAGAAGACATGTTTTCGTATGACACGGCCCATATGATGTGGTCTATCTTGATAAAGCAGTTTGAATGGCCAGAGGAAATGATATTGTCTGTCCTTATGTTATTATTGTCTGTCTCCCATTTCATATCTAAACCTCAGCAGAAGATAGGCACTGTTTCCATTTAATATGAACCTATCCTGAAACTTGAAGACCTCAAATATATCTAGAGCATAGACAAAATCTGCTCTGAGACAGATAAAAAGATGCAGCCTAGAAAAGATTCTGCTCAAAAAAATGTGATCTGGAGATTTTTAACCTAGCTGAACATCTTGAAAATAAGAAGAAAAAAAAAACAAGAAGTGATTATGCGATTATTTATGTTGTGTTTTCTGTTATCATAACATTTTAAAAACAGGGCCTGAGAAAATGTTTGTATGGACCAATTTGTGTTGGCCCCTTTTCTCAGTTTGCAGTCATGAAAATGTTTTGAAAAAATGGGGCATCTGGTCAAGGTGTGTACGCTGTTTGCCACTCATCCAGCAGTTTTATAGACACATCAACAGATAGTAAAACAGACTTGTTCAAATGTCTGAATAAATACAGTGAACCCTCATTTCAGTGACAGAGATGTTGCCGTTAATGCTTCGCACTCTGGGTAAAATTTTCAGCAGACGACATTTTTAAAATATTTTCCCCAGAAAACAGGATTTGACATTTCATGCAAATTGTCTGAGGAGACAATTTGCATGAAATGTCAAATCCTGTTTTTTGGGAAAAATAAGAAAATATCATCAATTTGTCGTCTGCTGAAAATGCCCAGAGAGTGGTAAAGGTTAAAATGAATTTGCTGTTATAAAGAATCCTTAATCAGCAAAATGATATATATTTTAAAAAAAGGCCTTGTTTTATTCTTATTTCCTCATAGAACATATGTTTTTGATATTTGTTAGAATCACTTCACTGAGGTGATTCTAACAAATATCACAAACATGTTTCTCGATGTATTAAGTACATTCTTGCATAATTTCTGATTAACTAGCATCTCTGGAGCAAAAGTTATGTGCCAATCAAATTATCAGTATAACATATTTTGTGGGTATAAAGAGAATTGACTGTATAGTAAGAGCTAAGGCTGTCCAAATAGAGTAAATACGGTACACAATCCTTCAGCTGTTCCTGTGTTCATCTTTATAACCCTTTTGTGGGAGATGTAATTTTTAAATGAGTCAAAACTTGAGAAAATGTATCTTATGATGTGTACTCACCAAAAACTGATCAGTCTGTGCACCTGCTCAGTCCGATGTGTCCTAAAGAAACCTTAGATCCCCAACTGTAACATGTGCCCATCAAAGACTGATCTGAGACTATACTGATCTCTGTCTTTGGCAGGGGTACATGTCAGCAGAAAATATGTTATCTTGTGCTACTGATCTGTTTCTTCAAGTGTTAGAACCAAGTTGCTCAAAGTGGTATATTTTCAAGGAAATGATGCTTAACTTCTGTATTGTGCGGTTATGTGTTGTGGTGAGGTCTTCATCATACTGTATTGTTTCTAAATATATTGTCATCTTAACTCCTTATCATACTTGTTGTCAAAATTGATCAAGTCCATTTTACTATACCTGTTGATGTATCTAAAATATATCTTAACCCTTGTCCTGCTGAATAAATTAAGATGCCACACCCTCTTCTAATTTTCAGCCAATCAGATTACTTGATCTGGATTATTGCTTTAAATTCAAATACTTAATGGCAAACAGTGCAGATCCAGATCAGTTGGCTTCTTCAGAAGCCAACTGATCTGGATCTACACTGTGTGCAAAGGCAAGGTATATCCGGGTTCAGCAGGACAAGGGTTAATAGCTAACAGTAACCCAAGATTGTTTAGAAAGTTGCAAGCTGTTTTGTGTAAATTTTGTTACATGGTGAGAGAAGAATTATATTGTTGAATCCTTTGATCATCAGGTGATAGTTTATTATATGTTTCCAGGTGTATTTCAGTACATATTTAGTCTACACCTGTTCTTTTCATTATATGCCTTGACTCTTAAAGTGCCAAGCAAAATTTTAGCAAATGACATTCAAATTATTATTATTTTTTTTTTTTTTATAGAAAATGTCTTGACATTTCATGAATCATTTGCAGACAATTCAAAAGAAAAAAAACAACAAGACTTGCTTTCTATGAAAAATAATAAAACTAAAAAGTAAAAGTGTTATCTGCTGCAGTCTTGATTGTAGCTTTAAGGTTTAATTACTTTAATTTTGCAGTGGCTTTACTACTTCTAAAATCTTTGGATTGCATGCTGATCATGAAATAAAAAAAAAAGCTAGATCTCACCATTGGTGTGTTTTTGCTTCATTGTAATATTATAATAAATAAAAAATCTTTAGTTTTACTGAGTGAGTGTAACTTATTTCACAATCAAATAAAGGGTGGAAAAGGGAACATTTTGTTTTGAGAAAAAGAAATTTGACCATGTGCAACAGTTTTATTTGCATTTAACCAGTTTTTTTTGTTTTTTTTTTTCCAGCATAAACAATTTCTGAGTAGCTTTCTTTTCTTGAGATACTTTTCCACATATATCAAAGGTAGTTATGATATACATAACATTATAGTGGAGCCTCTTTCAAGACTAACCACTTTTTGTGATTCAAAAAAATGTCTGGATGTGGCTTCTGAAAGGGCATACACTGTTTGCTGTGGCCTGTTTTCATTAAGAAATAAAATAAATTTCAACAATTAAGTGCCTTATCAGGATATATGATAAATCTCCAGACAAAAAAGGGTATCAGGAAACTATTTATATCCCCCCCCCACCCACCTAAGGGGAGGGGAACATACTGATTTTTGTGTGGATCCTATTAGCATTGGCATTGGCATGACACTTTCTTGTTGGCTTAATATCCAGTGGTTAGAGTCTTACCAATGTTTTATGGATATATATTTGGGACGTAACAAAGAACTGATTAGATTTTGGTGACCATGATCTGATTTTCAAGGTCACAACAGTGGAAAAATGGAAGATTTTGGAGTGACGCTTTTGTGTCTGCGTGACACTTTCTTGTCTGCACAATATCTTGTGAACTAGTCTTTAGATTCTTACCAAATTTTCATGGATATATACTTGGGATATAACAAAGAACTGATTAGATTTTGGTAACCTTGACCTAATTTTCAAGGTCAAAGCAGTAGAAAGGTGGAAAATTTTGGCGTGACACTTTCTTGTCTGCACAGTATTTTGTGAACCAGTGATTGGACTCTTACCAAATTTTCCTGTGTATATAATTGGGACATAACAAAGAACTGGTAACGTTTTAGTGATCTTGACCTAATTTTCAGGATAACAGCAGTAGAAAAAAACTGAAAATTTGTGGTTAGGGGACATCCTTTTCCTCCGAAAACACTGTTACTAAGTTCATTTTTCTTCATAAAAAACATATGTAGTGGGTACTCATTAGAAGCACCTCTTATGGGTACCCACAACATGCTTTCATGGAAAAATAAGGAAAATATCAAAAACATTTTTTTTTAAATTGTTAGAAATGTGCACTATCTAAAGCTATGATTTGATTTCAGATTCCTTCATTCTCCACAAAAATGTAGGTTGTAGGTACTGCAGTGCAGCACTTCTAATGAGTACCCCACTACAATGACTACATAATTATGTTTTCATGGAAAAAGAAGAAAATTATCCGTATTTTTTTTTTTTTTTTTTTGAAAAAAAAAAAAAAGTGCTTTATCCGGAACTATATAAATTATATTTTCAGATTCCGTCATGCTGTTGTTAGTGCAATGACCGGCAGTCACAGACCTCATAAGCGTGCAATGGCTGATGTTGTCCAGACTCAGATGAGACTCAGCAAAGCAGCAAAAGAAGGAAAGGTTCCTGAAGGTGTTGTATTGTCTCAGTCATTTTTTGTACAACTATCCATTCATTGTCAATTTCATCTGTTCTACTTAAGAAGAGGAGGGAACTCTGTCAAAATTGTTTTAACTTTACATATAGGGATCTGCTCCAAAAGCAAATGTTCCCGCAGGTATTTTTTTTATCTAAAATTGAGAAACTGCACAAATACATGACAAACTTTGGCATCACATCATTGCCCCAAAGCATCCGATTAAACGTGCAATATCAAGTTAGCCTGCTGACATTGAATGATATCAGCATGCATGCACTTCGGATTTTATTATATATTTATAATCATTCAATATCTATAGCTGTTGTCTTTATTTATTTATGATAATATTATATCATATGTTCAGCCTTTTCAAGTGTAAATTGGAGCAGATACTCATTTTCAGGAAAACGCTTTTAGTGCTTGGTCAGTGAGTTTCCATCTCTTTTTTTTTTCCAGATATTGACATAATTCATTTTATATTCCACAATTGAATTACTTCTGCATGCACTACTATAACCTCTTTATGAAAAAACCTATAGCAAAACTGATAGTATCGCTGGCTGAAGCAAAAATGTTATTTTATAACCAAAATACCAACAGTCACCATTTTTCAATCGGCTGGTAAAATATATGAAACATCCTGGAGGATTTAACTTGTATTTTAATCTGAGTTGGAGCCAGATATTGTCTTTATCTTTTATAAACCCTTCCTAAGAAACTGATGCAAATTCAAATTGTGACCACTTAATTTGTTAGCTCACCTGAGCAGTTGCTCAGGGCCTGAGCAGTTGCTCAGGGTGAGCCATTGTCATCACCGTCTGTCCTTCATCCATCGTTGTCCACCTTCAACAATTAGTTTGTAATGCACTAGAGGCCACAGTTCTGACCCAGTCTTTATGAAACTTGCTGTTTGCCTTTATAAAATCAAGGTCAACTTTGAAACTGGGTCACTTGGGGTGAAAAACTAGGTGACCAGCCCAAATCAAAGGAGACCTAAATTGTTAACATTATAGAGGTCACATTTTTTAAGTAATCATCATGAATCTTTTCAAAATGTTTGTCTTGATGATTTCTAGATCAAATTTGAAACTGGGTCACTTGGGGGTAAAAAACTGGATCTCTAGAAGTCACATTTTTATGTTATCATCATGACAATTACTCAAAATATTTGTCTTGATAATTTCTTAGGTCAAGTTGGAAACTGGGTCACTTTTAATTAAAAACTAGGTCACCAGACCAAATCAAAGGAAAACCTTGTTAAGACTAGAGGTCACTTTTTTTTTAAGTAATCATTATGAATGATCTTGGCCAAAATGTTTGTCTTGATTTCTAGGTCAAGTATGAAACTGGGTCATATATGACCTATATTTCATAGGTCAGTGACTTTGTTATTTTTTTCCCCGGTTTAGGTCAGTTTCTCAGTAAGTGTTGGTCCTACAGCAGTGATACTTGGCACTTGCATACATCTTAGCATGACCTCCTGAATGCAGTCATATCTTCTGACATCTACACCCAACAAAGACTCAAATCAGCCTGCACATCTGTGCAGTCTGATCAAAGTCTTTGTGCCAGCCTAGGTGGCTGTCAGACTAGTGGTTGTGGTTCTATCCCGATAGAGCCAGGCAACATTCTTTTGTGGAGATTGACCATGAAGTATTTTCTACGGTCATTCTCTTCGCTCCACTGATTCAAGAAGGGCAGAAACTGTTGTTAGTTTCTGGCAAAAGACTGTGCACAAGTACTGGTTTACCTCTTGGAGGACTAAGCCTGTCCAGGAAAAGTGTTGTTAGGGAAACTGACAATGCTCTACATGATCCTAATGAGTTGACTGGGCCATAAAACCTCAATTCAGTCACTCATCAGTCAGAGTCTTTGTTGTTGGCGTGAAGAAACTTTGGATCCTTGGCTATCCAGAATGCATCCAGCAGAGATTCAGATCAGACTGTTCAAATGCACAGTCTGATCTGAATCTTTGCTGGATGCATATGTCCAAAGGTGTGTTTTCTGACATTGCAGCTCAATTAATAGTAAAAGTAAAAGAAAAAAATCAGAAAAATAGAATGTTTAAAAAAGAAGAGATTACTACTGTTATTTATAGCCAAACATACTGCTTATTTATAGCCAAGCATCTCACTTGGCAGGCATAAAACAAGTGTACAGATGCATGTTGATTTGTAGACCACCTTGTTGGTAGTTTTGTTCCAGAAACACTTCCCAAATACACTAGGTGTTGAGATATTCCTAAACAAATGAGCCAAATATTTGTAAAATCTGTTGAATGCCATTGGAGGACAGAAAGTTCATTGCCACTAGATACCATATTTACCCTAAATATTCAAACCTCTACCTATACTTAACATAGCCATGAAAACATATTGTGGGTACCCATTAGAAGTGCCTCAATGAGGTGTGACGCTTCTAATGAGTACCCCAAGATATATTTTCATGGAGAAATAATATATATATATATATATATATATATATATATATATATATATATATATATATATATATACGAGGGATGTTTGAAATGAATTGCTCATTGTCCTCTAGATATCCACGTGGGGCACGATAAAAACCAATACATACCTGTATAGGGCTATTCAATATCTACACAATGGTGTATAAATGTACATGTAAGACTAAGTGTAAGACATAAAATTTGCCATTTGAATACACGCAATCATTGACCACTGCAGTAAAAATGATTGGTAGAAGTGTCGACAAAAAAGATGAAATACGGGCTTACATCAAAGCTCACTCAAAACTTGGTTGTTCTTTGAAGAAGCTGATGACTGAAATTTCTACTGCTTTTGGACCTTCTTGTGTGTCGTATGACACAGTTCGGCGGTGGAAAAAGAAATTTGAGCCTGGTGTAGAGTCGATCAAAAATGCACCGAAAGCAGATAGGCCAAAATCTGCATTTCGTAAAGAAATTGTTTCCAAAATAAAGGAAATCATTGAAGGAGATGCCAGATTTACAGTTCGTGATATTGCACGAAAGGTAGGCACGTGACATCAACGGTTCACCTTATTTTGAAGAAGCATTTGAAAGTCAGTAAGATTTCTGCTAGATGGGTGCCACATCTGTTGACTGACGAGCAAAAGAGGCAACGGGTTAAAGTGGCCAAAAAGCTGCTTCAAATGTTTCCAAAATATGACAAAAATCAGTTTGCCAATGTCGTCACAGGTGATGAAACCTGGGTCCATTATTTTGAGCCCGTCAGAAAGGTTAGCAATAAGATCTGGGCCACTAAACACAGCAAACGCCCAATAATTGCCAAACGTTCTTTAAGTACAAAGAAGGTTTTGTATGCAATCTTCTTCTCTGGTGAAGGAGTCGCAATAAAAGTGCCAGTGAAAAAGGGCAAAAGCATCACCGGAAAGTACTACAAAGACGTAGTACTGAAGAAACTGAAAAAGTATTATCAGAAAGGACGCCCTGCCACTGGTTTTAAACATGTCCCTCTTCTACATGACAATGCCTCAGCTCATACCTCCGCAATAGTTACGGCGGTTTTGAAGAAAGAAAAAGTAACTGTTTTACCTCACCCCCCGTATTCCCCAGACCTTGCCCCATGTGATTTCTTTTTGTTTCCGAAATTGAAAGCATTCCTTGCTGGGCGGAAATACCAGTCCCGACAGGCACTTGGATCTGCCATTCATCAGTACCTTATTACTGTGCCCAAATCAGCGTACCGTGACGCCTTCAAGAAGTGGATACATCAGCAGAAACTTTGCATTTCTAGCCACGGGGAGTACTTCGAGGGCATGAAATGAGTACTTTTGGGCTAACCTGAAATTTGAAGTCTCCAGATAGAAATAAGCAATTCATTTCTAACATCCCTCGTATATATATATATATATCAACATTTTTTTTTTTATTAAAAAAAAAAAGATACAATGAGCTTTGATTATATTTTCACATTCTGTCATTCTGTATGAAAATATGTGTTGTTGTTACTCATTAGAAGCATCTCAGTGAGATGCATGTAATGAGTACCCACAAGGTGTTTACATGAAGAAATAAGGAAAATATCCTTGTTGTCTGGAGTATATATGATCCAAAAATTTGAATAAGTCCATTTGACTACTTGTTGATCTGTCTAAGATGTTGTGATAGCAAAAACTCTAGACCCAGAGCAAACTTCAGTTGGATATTGGTCTACACAGTTTGCAGTCTGCCCAAATATTAGGGCTAAGATGAATGCATATACCTGGTAGATTTTCACCGTTTTGGTCAAGGAAAACAACTATGACTTTTTGCTTCCTTTCCTTCACACCAAGATCATTCTGAAAAAGTGTCTGCTCCCAGAGGGGGCAAATTCTTTCCTTTTAGAATAGGAGAGGCAAAACAATTTCACAAGGGACTATGTGTAGGAAAGCAAACTTTAAGTCACAAAAGTTATCTCCCTTGTAAAAGACGGCAGAAAATCTACCAAGTTTATCAAGTCCCCTTGACCCATTTATGCATAGCGTCCCATTAATTGGACATTTGCAAACAGTGTAGACCCAGATCAGATGCCTCAGAATGCATTGCCTGATTAGGGTCTACACAGTTTGCATTAAGTATAGGAATTTCTAATATGAAATAAAGGCACTGCTTTTGATGCAAACGCACTCAGCTACCTATTTTTTTTCTGGTATGTATAAGATTTGATAGCAGTTTGTTTACAAACAGTTGGCCTCACGCGCCTGGGTCAAATAAGGTCCCGTGATATGTTTGGTATTTTTTCATTTGCATATTTTTTTTCTGTTTAAATTCAGTAGAGCTTATTTTTATTTTATTTTTTTTTAAGCACCTTAAACATGTTTTTCAATAGTTATCATTTTTGGCCTATTATTTATTGGTCTGCTTACTGTGATGCCAAAATCAAGATGGCGAATGAGATAAAACAAAGTTTGCTACGAGACGTCATACGAGATCTGGGTGCCTAAGTGTACATTAATGCAAACTCTTCTGTAAAAAAAGAGTTTAGGTAGAAGAGTCTACTAGGTATAAATGGGTTGATATTAGAGAAGGTTCTTGTTATGTTTTCAGGTGATGTGCTGGGAAAGTTTACCTTCTCTTCGGACAGATATGCTGTATTAGAAAGTGCTGGACACATTGAGGTTGATGTTCTCTTCCACAGGAACCTACCGTAAGAGCAATTTCTTTTGATTGTTTAACCCTTGTCCTTCTGAATAAACTTAGATGCCACGTCCATTTCTCAGCCAATCAGATTACTTGATCCAGATAGTTGATCTAAATTCACAAACTTAATGGCAAACAGTGCAGATCCAGATCTTCAGAAGCCAACTGATCTGGATCTGCACTGTTTGCAAAAGCAGGACATACCTGGGTTCAGCAGGACTAGGGTTAACATTTAATGATCTACCGTATTCGACCTAATTACCGCACTGTGCGCTTAGGTTTTTCAAAATAACTGGAAAACACTTGTGGTAAAATATGTATCTGCCTACTAAAAGGTACACTTAAAAAAGATCAGCTAAGAACTTATTAGATGATGTTTATGCCATTTTTTTCTGAATTTCTTCATAAAAGCATATGTTGTGGGTTCTCATTTGAATTGCATCGACAAGTTGATGCAATTCAAATGGGTACCCACAGCATATGCCTTTATAAAGAAGTAGCCAAACAGTACACTAGCTGTAATCCGAAGAGACTGTGTGCTTATAGGGGTATGTGCGGTAATTAGATCGAATACGGTATTCTAAACCCTGTCAAATTAACCCTGGTCCTGCTGAACCCAGATATGCCTTGAATAAGCCAACTGATCTGGATCTGCACTATTTGTCATTAAGTATGTGAATTTGTTTCATCGGTTAACCTGGCTCAAGTAATCTGATTGGCTGAAAATTAGAAGTGGGCATGGCATCTTAATTTAGTCAGCATGGCAAGGGTTAAATTAGCTGTGTGGTATGTGATCAGCAAAGACCCAGATTGGCCCAGACATACACAGTTTTGTTAGTGAATAGTTTAGCTCTGACCAGCTCTGCACCAGGTTTGGTGAATTTAGATTTTTGTGGACTGCTGGTCATGTGATGCACGAACACTTTAACTTTTAGCACTGTCTGGTCAAAATCAGCAGATGAGAAATTGATGATATCAGGTCTCATAAATTTTAGGCCCCATCCTGATTTCAGGTTTTGAAAATATTGCATTTTTCTTACATCATATCAGCCGGCCTCGGTGGCTCAGTTGGATTGTGTCCAACTGGTGATCAGGAGGTTGCAGGTTTGACCCCCGTCGGGTCGGCAACATTTTTTGTGGAGATCATGAAATATTTTCTATGGTAATTCTCTCCCTTCCACTGATTCAAGAAGGGCAAGTGTCAGTTTCTGGCGAAATAATGTGCTCAATACTGGTTAACAGCTTAGAGGACTAAGCCTGCTCAGTAAAAGTATGGTTAGGTAAACTGACTGCGCTAGACATGACCCCAGTTGGTTGACTGGGCCGTAAAACCTCAACACAAACAAACAAACATCATATCAGTTTCAGGGTCTGAATTAGGAATTTGGGGCCTGAAAAATTTTGACAGTCTGAAGTCTGTTATATTTTTATCCAGAAAACGGGGCTTGATATTGTCTCTTAAGGAGACATTTGCATGAAATGTTAAGCCCTATTTTCTAGAGAGAAAAAAAAAAAAAGAAAATATGTCAGAATGTCATCTGAAAGTTTTACACAGGATGTTAGCATTAACTATTGTAACTTGATTCTGTCTTTAGTAGTGAGCTAAATTAATGTAATTATCATCAACAGTAAGCAGTGCTCCAGAATTGTCCATGTTGTAAATTACTGTTTTTGTAACTAGAACTGGATATTTAAAATATATCACAGTTTTGGAGGGTGGTGAAAAAACAGAAAAGACATCTTCTATGCCTTTATGTCCCTTTTTTCTGACTCTCTTCATTGGGTTTCTTAGCTGGAACACTGTTTAAATAAATATGTAATATTAAATATTTTTTGGGGGTTTTGTTGTTGTTGTCTTTTCTGTTTGATTTTATACAGCAAAGTAGTTCTTCCACTTGAATTTGAACTAACTGACTCACCAACATACTTTTTAAAGCGTGGTTTGTCTTTTGCAAAGATGATATCATTGCATAGGAACAAAATTTACGAACTATAAATAAATTATAGTAGTCATGTTGATATGTTGAATGAAGGTCTGATTTTTGTTGTGATGAATTGTTGTTCCCATGTTTAGTGGTGGAAATGAAACCACAAAAACTCAAAACTTAAACAAATATATTTTGTAAAGAAATGTGAACATTCTAAAAAATAATCCACAAAATTTTGATTTCTTATATCTGATTTAAAAGAAAAAAAAATGTATTTTCTACCTAGAAGTATAACTACATTTATTGTATCATAAGGAATAATGCAAAAGTCATTACTGCCCAAGGCTACATGGCTCTACCTTCCTTATTAACCTTTACTTTTCTCTGGAAAAATTCAGCAGTCAACCAGTTGATGTTATTTTTTCTTGTTTTCCCAGAAAATAGGCTTTGGCATTACAGCTTTATAGAGAGTTTGCATGAAATGTCAAATCCTGTTTTCTGAGGGCAACAAGTAAAATATTTGAAAATGAAATCTGCTGAAATTTCTACTGAGCATGCTAAGTACAGCTGCCAGCAAAGGCAGTCACTGAAGAGAAAAAATATTTTTCCACTGTTTCTTGGAATGGAGTGGGTAGCCTTGATTAAAAATGACTGATGCATGTTCTTCTTCTTGTTGGCTGTGTGTCTACTATGTATTTTTATGTTAGGAGAACGGATACATCTTAACCCTTGCCATGCTGAATAAAGACGCCAGGCCCACTTCAAATTATTTTCAGCCAATTAGATTACTTGATCCAGGTTGTTGATACAAATTCAAATACTTAACAGCAAGCACTTCAGATGATACAAATTCAAATACTTGACAGCAAACAGTTCAGATCCAGATCAGTTGGCTTCTTCAGAAGCCAACTGATCTGGATCTACATTGTTTGCAAAGGAAGGGTATATCTGGGTTCAGCAGGACTAGGGTTAAGGGTAATAACTTTGTTTTGGAATTATTTAACTACCTTTTTATGGAGGGGTTATTCATAAAGGATGGAATTTGCTCCTTCTGGGAGCAAAGTCTTTCCTTTCAGAGTATTTGCTCCTTCTGGGAGCAAATTCTTTCCTTTAAGAGTAGCCCCAATTTTGAAAGGATTGAAGTACTAGGGAATCAGATTACTGTTTGAAAAAATTGGCTATCATTGTGGCAAGTTCCAAGGTGTATTCCGTCTTCTTAAGGCTCCAGATTGAATTGATTTCAGTGGTAATTTTATTATGAAAACATTTGTGTATTTATTCAAATTGTCTTACCCACAGTTTTGTTTTGGTACAAATATCAAGGAAACATCATGATGAGGAGTCATTATTTTTTTCTGATAATGAAAAGCTAGAAATATATATATAAAAAAAGTATATGTTTTCAGTTCTCACATTTTCCTGACCATCTCGAAATAGTGGATAACTTATTGCCAAAGAAATGGAGACCAAATATTACTCTTACATACACCACAAAATCTTATTTGGAGCTTTATTACCGTATTGGACCTAATTACCGCACTGTGCGCTTAGGTTTTTCAAACTTACAGGACACACTCGTTTGTGGTCAAATATGTATCTATTTACTAAGGATACACTATAAAAAAGATCAGAAAAGGACTTATTTAATGATGACTATGCGATTTTTTCTGACTTTCTTTACAAAGGCATATGTTGTGGGTACTCATTTGAATTGCATCGACAAGCTTTACAAAGGCATATGTTGTGGGTACTCATTTGAATTGCATCGACTTGTTGATGCAATTCAAATGAGTACCCACAACATATGCCTTTGTAAAGAAGTAAAGAAAAAAGTACACTGGTTGTAATCTGAAGACTACGGAATTTCTTGACTGTGCGCTTATAGGAGTATGTGCGGTAATTAGGTCGAATACAGTATATGTTCTTAGCCTTCTGTGTGTCTCTTCTTGTAATTATATTTGTGTATAGTAGATCTTTAAACTTTTTTCACCAGTAGACAGTAGTTTTCTTGTTTTGTTCTTGTTGTCTTTTTTTCCCCCCAGTTTGTTGTTATGCCCCCAACTTCAAAGAAGTTGGAGGGGCATATTGCTTCTGGGTTGTTCGTCCGTCCGTCCGTCCGTCCATCCGTCCGTTCTTCCGTCCGTCCGTCCGTCCGTTCGTCACGCTTTTTGATGCATAGCATAACTTTAAAACCGTGAATGCTACTGTTTTGAAATTTCATACATGGATTCCTCATGAAAAAATAGGTGACACATTTTTTTTTCTTGACAGGATTATGCCCCTTTTCTGAGTTATGGCCCTTTGAAAAAATATAGATGCAATCTTGTCAGCAAAATATCTCAAAAACTATTAAAGCTAGAGCCTTGAAACTTGATGAATAGACTGGTAGTGATGAGTAGACAACCTGATTAACTTTTGAAGAAATTTTGAAAAATACTTCTTGAGTTATGGCCCATTGTAATTTTGGGCAATTTTACCTTGTCAGCAAAATATCTCAAAAACTGTTAGAGCTAGAGCCTTGAAACTTAGTAAATGGATTTGTAGTGATGAGTAGATGACCTGATTAACTTTTGAAGAAATTCTGAAAAATACTTCATGAGTTATGGCCCTTTGTAATTTTGGGCATTTTTATCTTGTCAGCAAAATATCTCAAAAACCGTTGGAGCTAGAGCCTTGAAACTTAATGAATAGACTGGTAGTGATGAGTAGACAACCTGATTAACTTTTGAAGAAATTTTGAAAAATGCCTTTTGAGTTATGGCCCTTTGTAATTTTGGGCATTTTTACCTTGTCAGCAAAATATCTCGAAAACTGTTAGAGCTTGAGCCTTGAAACTTAGTAAATGGATTTGTAGTGATGTGTAGATGACCTGATTAACTTTTGAAGAAATTCTTAAAAAAACTTCATGAGTTATGGCCCTTTGTAATTTAGGGCATTTTTAACTTGTCAGCAAAATATCTCAAAAACTATTGAAGCTAGAGCCTTGAAACTTGATGAATAGACTGGTAGTGATGAGTAGACAACCTGATAAACTTTTGAAGAAATTTTGAAAAATACTTATTGTGTTATGCCCCTTTGTAATTTTAGGCATTTTTATCTTGTCAGCAAAATATCTCAAAAACTGTTAGAGCTAGAGCCTTGAAACATAGTAAATGGATTTGTAGTGATGAGTAGATGACCTGATTAATTTTTGAAGAAATTCTGAAAAATACTTCATGAGTTATGGCCCTTTGTAATTTTGGGCAATTTTACCTTGTCAGCAAAATATCTCAAAAACTGTTGGAACTAGAGCCTTGACACTTGATGAATAGACTGGTAGTGATGAGTAGACAACCTGATTAACTTTTGAAGAAATTTTGAAATATACTTCTTGAGTTATGCCCCTTTGTTATTTTGGGCATTTTTATCTTGTCAGCAAAATATCTCAAACACTATTAGAGCTAGAGACTTGAGACTTGGTGAATTGATTGGTAATGATGAGTAGATGACCTGATTAATTTTTTTGTAAATTCTGAAAAATATTTCATAAGTAATGGCCCTTTGTAAATTTGGGCATGTTTCCCTTGTGAACAAAATATCTCAAAAACTATTGAAGCTGGAGCCTTGAAACTTGATGAATAGATTGGTAGCGATGAGTAGATGACCTGATTATGCCCCCAGTTTCGAATGAAATTGATGTGGCATATTATTTTGCCTTCATTTGTCCATCCGACTGTTTGTCCGTTCATCAAGCTTTTTTTGTGCATGCCATATCTTAAGAACCCTGCACGCTAGGGTTTTGAAATTTTATATTTGGGTTCCCAATGAAAAAATAGCCGACCCATATTTTGTTTCTTGTCTAGCATGTTTATTTAAAGTTATGCCCCTTTGAAAAAAATCAGAATTAAATCTTGTGAGCAAGATATCTTGAAAAGTATTTAAGCTGGGTTCTTGAAATTCGGTACAGTGAGTGGGAATGATGTGTACATTACCCGATTATATTTTGAGAGAATTCCATGAAAATATTGATAAAGTTACGGCCCTTTGCAGTTCTGCTCATTTTGACCTTGTCAGCAAGATTTCTCGAAAAGCACTTAAGCTAGGGTCTTGAAATATTATATGCTGATTGGGGATGATGTGGAGATTACCTGGTTTGTTTTTTAGGGAATTCCATGAAAAATTGATGTAGTTATGGCCCTTTGTAGTTCTAGGCATTTTGACTTTTTCAGCAAGATATCTCAAAAAGTATTTAAGCTAGAGCCATGATATTTGGTATACTGATTGGGATTGAGGAGGAGATCACCTGAATAAATTTTGAACCAATTAAATGAAATGTTGGAGTTATGGCCCTTCGCAATTTCGGGCCATTTAATGTCGTTGCTTTATTGTGTATAGCATAAGTTTAGAACCATGTATGCTAATGTTTTGAAATTTCATGTTTTGATTCCTCATGAAAAAATAGGTGATCCGTATTTTTTTCTTATCCCAATCATCTCCTATTTTAGAGTTATTTCCCTTTGATAAAATAACATTGAAATCATATATTTGTACTGTTCTTACCGTCATGGCTAAGCAGTGTTGGAGTCAAACAGTGTTAGAGTCAGGCAGTTGGGGGCATAGTGTTTTACAAACACCAGCTCTAGTTTTGTTTGTTATGCATTTGTCTATCATCATATCAAATAAGTAATATGTTTCCAGTGTCTGAGTTTATACAATGATTATTAACCCTTAAAGTGCTAATCACAACTGCAGCAGACAACATTTTGATTATTTATTATTATTATTTTTCAGAGAAAATAAGGCTTGACTTTTATGTGAATCAGCTGTCTAGCAGGTGATTCACATGATTGGCCAAGTTTTATTTTCTATCAAAAATATTAATAATAACAAAAAAAAAAAAAAAGAAAGATCTAAAATGTGAGCTAAGATTTTGCTAAAAATACTTTAAGGGTTAATAATGTAGAGAAATAAAGCAAAAAAAAAATGCCTTCAGACAGTTGCAGAAAGTGATAAAACACTACTGAGTCACACTGGGTTTCTATACTTGGATATGTCCATCTAGACTGGCTCCAGTCTCCAGTGACTAAATATTTATTCTTATATTATTCCTGTTTGATAATCCATTAAAATAAAAACCAAAATAATATCATGACAATAAAGGCTGGTCACTAATATCATGACACTGAAAATAATATCATGGCAATAAAGGCTGGTCACTAGTTCTTAAAATAAAGTAATATCATAGTCATGATATTATTTTGGTTTTATTTCAGGGATTATAGGAATAAATATTTAGTCACTTGAGACTGGAGCCAGTCTAATGTCCATCGAGAACACACCTTTTTGTTTTGGGCAGCTCATAGCTCCAGATTGTTTTCTTCTATATTTTTCAACTAAAGTTCCACGTGGAGTTATGGAAGCTCAATATATTCAATATTCTTTGGAAATTACTTGTCTCATTTGCACAAGAAAGCACTTGCAATTTCACTCTATTAAAGTGAAATTCATAATGATCATTTTGGAGGAAATGGTTCTGATTTAGTAATAAAGTTATATTTCCAATTTCCAGCTCATCAATGGCTCTGGAGAGCTATAGAACTGGTCAGCTACAAAGGACAAACACACTATCGACAACGTAATAACTCTCCCGGTTTTGGTGTTCCAAAAGATTTTTGCTAAAGAAGAAAAGACATCTAAATCAGTTCCCACTATTCTATCTTTAAACCAGTCCACCCCAAAATATCTTACTGGACTCTTAATTGGTCCACAATAGGAAATTCCAAGCATGTCAAATGGTTACCATATTTACTGTAAATATTTGGACAGTCATGTCTGAGCAAACAGTGTAGAAGATCAAAAGAGCAGTTTAAACAGGGGCTGCACTGTTTGCCATTCATCCAAGACATTTCATACAGGTCACTGACTGATAAACCATAAGCACTCTCTGAACAAATTCAGCAGATGACAAACTGATGATATTTTTCCACAAAAAAAAAAAAAAATAAAAAAAAAAATATTTGTCATTTCAAGCAAATTGTCTGCTAAGGAAACAGTTTTCTTGGTATGTTAAACCCTGTTATTTAGGAGGGCCCATTTAGGAGAATTAAAAAAAAAATAAATAAATAAAACACAAGAAAAAAAAACAAAAAAAAACTTCAAAATGTCATGTGCAGAAACTTTTACCCAGCCTTCATTAGCCTTATATTTACAGTACTGTACTAAGAATTTAACCCTTGTCCTGCTGAATAAATTAAGATGCCACACCCACTTCTAATTTTCAGCCAATCAGACAACTTGATCCAGATTGTTGCTATAGATTCACATACTTAATGGCAAGCAGTGCAGATCCGGATCAGTTGGCTTTTTCAGAAGCCAACTGATCTGGATCTACACTGTTTGCAAAGGCAGGGTATATCTGGATTCAGCAGGACAAGGATTAAACATACAGGCTTGGGCAAACATCTGATCAGGGTCTGTGCTGTTTGTCACTCATCCAGCAGTTCTTAGACACATTAGCAGGTAGTATTTAGGACTTATATGGTAAGGAGTTCAATTGTCCCAATATGTAGTGTAAATATGTTAACCCTTATCCTGCTGAATAATTTAATAAGCCACACCCATTTCTGACTATCAGCCAATCAGATTACATCATATAATGTTTTCATTCAAATTCCAAAACTGAATGACAAACAGTGTAGATCCTGAAAAGATGGCTTCTTCAGAAGCCATCTGATCTGGATCTACATTGTTTGCAAAGGTAAGGGTTGTCGTGAACAGCAGGGTAAGGATTAACCCTTGTCCTGCTGAACCCGGATATGTCCTGCCTTTGCAAACAGTGTAGATCCAAATCAGTTGGCTTCTGAAGAAGCCAACTGATCTGGATCTGCACTGTTTGCCATTAAGTATTTGAATTTATATAACAGGGTGGCCACGCACTCTGGAAAACAGGGAAAACAGGGAAAATGGTGAAAAAAAAATCCCTGCAGGGAAAAATCAGGGAATTTGAAATTTTGCTGAAAACAGGGAAAAATCAGGGAATTTCAAAAAATCTTATCTTTGTAAAATCAAAATATTCAAATTTTATAGCTGTTCAGATGTGGCTACTGGTGGTTTCTTTCTGCCATATGCTTAAAATACCTGCAGATCTAATCTTACTTAAAGGTGGAGTACTTGTTAGGTGGAGTACTTGTTTTTACTTTGTTTATTCTGTTTTTTCTTTTTCTCATTCCGAAGTGGACATTTTATTGCAAACCCAATGTTGAACACCTGAATAGGTAATTGCGAACAAGCAATTTTTAAAAATGGCCTTAGACAGTCTACCATGTAACCAAAAAAAAAAAAGAACAAAAAACCCCTACTGTTTTAATAAATTGGAGGTGAAGGTGTGGCTTCAAGGGGAGGTTGGAGGCCATATATTTTACCAGTTTTGATTTTGACTACCATGAAAGTAAATTAGCACATGTACATCATATTTTAGATAAATTTTCATTTAATTAAGAATATTGTGACAGCATTGTGTATAAACATGTCACTTGACAGCATTTGAATCAGTATATGACTTCTAAAAGTAGGGGCGATTGCGATAACATTAAGGTTTTTAATCAGGGAAAATCAAATCAAATCAGGGAAAACTCAGGGAAAAATCAGGGAATTTGATTGCTAAAAATGTGTGGCCACCCTGTATAAACAATCTGGATCAAGTAACCTGATTGGCGGAAAACTAGAAGTGGGCGTGGCATCTTAATTTATTCAGCAGGACAAGGGTTAAGTAACGTGCCTGAATATTTAGTGTATGTAGGAAGTATATATTTGGTGATCATTATGAGCTGCCTCATCCGGATCTACAGTTTGCAAAGATTTATGGTTTTGAGTGGACTGGGGTAGAAAGCGTTACATAGCACAGGTTTTTAAGCAGGTCCTACCGCTCCCTACTTTTTTGTGCTCCTACTTTTCCCTACTTTTTTTTTTCTGAAAATGGCTTACTATCCGTACTTTTTAAACAAAAGATGTTTAAGGTGACCAAAAATTATAATTTTTTTCCTCCCTACCTTAGCTCACTCGGAGTTTGTAAAAATCAACTTATTCTGAGCAATCACTTTGCAAAAGTTTATAAAATATTTATTATTCAGTTGTAACACCTTTTTTATGCCCGCCACAAAAAGTTGCGAGGGTATTATGTTATAGCCTCTGAAATTTTGAGTGTCTGTCTAACCATCAGGGCTTCCATCATCCGTGTCTGCTTTTTAACTCTGATACCGTCTAAGATATTTTCAGGAAACTTCACACAAATGTAAAGCACTATGAGACAATGTGCAGAACACATAAATTGTAACTCTGTTTTGCCTACTTTTGGAGATATTGCTCTTTGAACATTGAACATAGCCATTTCTACCATGTACTAAGTGTCCACTCTGTAAGATGAAAACCGTTCGAGATACTATTATGAAATTTCTCACAAATGTAAAACACCATGAGTCAACATGCAGAACACAAAAACAGTAACTGGTTGACCTACTTTTGGAGTTGAAACCCTTTGAACATATTAGTGAAAACAGCCATTTCTATTATGTACTCGTGTCCGCTCTATATTTTCACAAAACTTCATACAAATGTTAGCACTATGAGACGGTTTGCATGAACCCTAACTCTGGTTTGCCTACTTTTGGAGTTATTGTCCTTTGAACATTTCCACCATGTTCTTGTGTCTGCTCTGTAAGTTGAAAACCATTTGAGATATTATTATGAAATTTTGCTCTAATGTAAAGCACCATGAAACAATGTACAGAACACTTAAAACGTAACTCTGGGTAACCTTCTTTTGGAGTTCTGGCCCATTGAACATAGAAGATATTGAAGGTAGCCATTTCTACTATGTAAGAAAAAAGGAAACAGTCACGTTGAACATTTTAATCAAACACATGTACATGCATCAATGTTGATAATATTTAGGGAAAGACTAATGCACCTTCGTTCCCTTTGATAATTTATTTTTGCTGGAGATATGTCACTTGCTTGATGTAAGTGCAGTGGTGGGGCATGGTGCAGTGCTTGCAGCGCTTTTATTGGAACATTTATTTTGGAATTTTCTTTCCATGGTAATGTAGTGTTATTGTTCAGAGAAAATTTTGTTTGCTTATTATATCTTTTTGTAAGTCTGAAAACATTCAGAATGTCCCTGCTATCCCTACTTTTCATGATTGAAATTCCTACTTTTGCTCCACTTTTTCAAAATTTTGATCCTTACTTTATCCCTACTTTTTCGATGGAGGGCACTTGAAAGTCTGATAGCATATAACTGAAAATTTAAGGGGAATGGGTACATTTTCAGGGTAGGCAACTCCGGCAGAATTGTTTTACTTGCTTTCTGAAAAGGGGTCTACTCTGAAAGGAAAGAATTTGCTCCCCTTCTTGGGAGCAAATTCTTTCCTTTCAGAGTAGATCTTTTTTCAGAAGTGAATAGGATGTTACAAAAGGTAACTCCCTTGTATAAAAAAAGCCGAAAATTTACCAATTTCTTTCAGTCAAGATTAAGAACCATTTGTTTGATTTTCTAGGTTTAAATCTACTTGGTTAAGTTCTTATTTTAAGATAATTTAGATACATTTAAATACTTAAATGTGAACTTTCTCTCTTTAATAACTAAACACTTAAATGTAGAGCTGTCTTCTCTTTAATTGGGTTTGAATGTATCTGTCCAGTAACAAAAGTAAATATTTTGTATCTGACCACAGTAAATAGACTAGGTTGTGTTTCTTCTTCTCTAGCAATTATCTCGAATTTTGTGTCTCCCCTTCACATGCATTTATCATTGCATCCTAAACTTCATATTCACCTCCTCAAATTCCATCAGCAATTCTGTTTTTCTCCTTAACATTATTTTCTCGTATATCTTTGATATGAATTTCCCACTGCTTTTCTGCAGATCACAACTTAATGTTGGTGGGAAAAAAAGAAATATTTTTTTTAATCAGAATGGATTTTGTTGTCATCATGATTGAACATTTAGGAAGAAATATGATTATTTTTAGACTGTCTGTCTAGACTTCCATCAAAACATTTGTGATAGTTTTTACACATTTTTTTTTGAGGGGAAAAGAAACTAAAAGAAGAAAGGAAACTCCATTGTCGAGCATTTAACATGTTAGACTAGTAAAATTTAATATCATCAACTGTGTTTGAAGTAATATGAAAAACATTGTAGTCTGGAAACCCCTAAAAGCGTAGTTGGCAAACAGTGCAGATCCAGATCAGACACTGCAGAACTTGGCATCTGATCAGGGTCTCCACTGTTTGCAAATAGTTCAACCATTTTTCTCTAGGAATATCTAAATCACATAGCCTGACATACCTAAAATCAAAATCTTCCAATATATAGCATGGGGGAGTTCATTCAGTCTACAATGGGTTAATGTGCCATGCAAAATTGTAGCAAAGGACAGTCTCAAAAAATGTTTTTATTATTATTTTTCAGACAGAGAAAATAAGGTTTGATATTTCATGTGAATTGTCTTTCTAGCAGAAGATTACTTGAAATACCAAATCTTATTTTCGCTGAAAAAAAAAGAAAATAAGATTTTTTTCTTGTTTTTTTTTTTGTTTGTTTTTTTTTTCTGAGAAAAAAAAAAAAAATAGATATTTCAAAATGTTGTCTGAAACAATTTTCAAACTGTTGATCTGCTGCAGTTGTGAGCCGCAATTTAAGAGTTTGATTTACCTGAGCCTCGCGTACCTTCGGACATATGGCCAGCAAAGAATCAGATCAGTGCATCTTCACAGTCTGAGCAATTTTTGCCGTATGTCTGAAGGAACTTGGATCCTATAGTCTAATACACCTTTTTTGTGGACATACATTTCAGGGCCCAGTTGTTCAAAGCGTCATTAGCTTAACGAGCTCGTTAAGGGTCATTTCATTAACTGTTTTAACGGATTCAATGTACAATATTCTGATATTTTTTGCTGAAAAAATGTGAGTAGCTTTTGCAGTGCAAAAGCTACTCACATTTTTTCAGCAAAAAATTTCAGCATATTTGGGTATCACTCGATGTAAATTTTAATGAATCGTTAACTAACGACATCGTTGGCTTTGAACAACTGGGCCCAGGTTTTATGCAACAATATGCAGTGAGCAATAAAGAATGTACCACTTATAAACAGAATAAATTTTTTTTTATGCCCCTGGCTGCAGAAGGCAGGAGTGGGGCCTTTAGCATTTGGTTGTGATGTTACATCAGTACTACATGCTTCTGTCACATTCTTAACCAGTCATAATTTGGGTACCTTTTATACTAGGAAGTTTAAATTCGATACACTACTTACCCAGACCTAAACCTGTAACTTTGGAATTGCCCCTGTGTCATGTCATGGGGTGGGACTAGGGGTCAATTTCTAAAGTTAACCTTCCAGTTTACAGTGACATTTATGTCTGCATTTCTCCTAGAGGTCATAGCTTGAGTACCTTTTATGCTAGGAAGTTGAAATGTGGTTTGTTACTTACCCAGACCTTTACCTTTCTCTGAGCTAGAGTTGCCCCTGGGCCAGTTTTCATTCCAGGGTCTGTACCCCAAAATGGGACTAAAAGTCAAAACTAGGACACCTGTAAAATGTGTTGTTATTGTTTTTTTTTTTTGTTTTTTTTTTGTTTTTTTTCTATTAGGAAAATATCTTAGAATGTGGTCAGACATTGGTCAACCTTGTCACATTGACTTGTAGGTCATGAAGTGAAGGTCAGCATAACCTATATTTCATGGTCTAGTAATTTTGCCTAATATCCTGAAGAGTTTTTATGGTCCAATGATTTTGCCTTATATCTTGAGTATTTCATGTATGAGCACCATACTTTCTGATTATGAATCAGTATGACCTGAAGTTTGACTTCAAAATAAATGTAGGTCACAATGATCTATATTTCATGGTCTCATGATTTTGCCTTATATCTTGAAGAGTGTTTGATGTATAAACATCATACTCGCATATTATGAGTCAGTATTACTCGCAATTTGACCTTAAAATATATATATATATATATGTCACAGTGACCTACATTTCATGGTCCAGTAATTTACTTTATATCTAGAAAAGTATATGATGTACAAACATCAGACTTGTGGATTATGATTCAGTATGACCCGAAGTTTGATCTCAAAATAAATGTAGGTCACAGTGACCTACATTTCACAGTCCAGTGATTTTACCTTATAACTTGAAACATATTTGATGCATAAACATCATACTTTTGGATTATGAGTTAGTATGACCTGAAGTTTCACCTCAAAATAAATGTAGGTCATAGTGACCTACATTTCACTGTCCAGTAATTTTGATTATATATTTTAAAGAGTGATGTATAATCATCATATTTATTTATTCTGAGTCAGTATGACCTGAAGTTTGGCATCAAAATAAATGTAGGTCACAGTGACCTACATTTGATGGTCCAGTAATTTGCCTTATATCTTGAAGAGTGTTTGATGTATAAACATCAAACTTATGCAATATGAGTCAGTATGATCTGAAGTATGACACCAAAATAAATGTAGGTTACAGTGACCTATATTTCTTGCTCCAATTATTTTGCCTTATGTCTTGAAGAGTAATTGATGTATAAACATCATACTGATGGATTATGAGTCAGTATGACCCAAAGTTGGTCAGATTTTACATTGACATTTACATCTGCGTTTCTTTTGGAGGTCATACCTTGAGTCCCTTTTATGCTAGGAAGTTGAAATTTGGTATGCTACTTACCCAGACATAAAATTTCAATTATGTGCTAGAGTTGCCCTTGAGTCTTGCCCTGAGGTAAGGCTAAGAGTCAGCATGTATAACAGGTCAGATTAAGCGTTTTAAAAATAGTTGTTGCCATATGAGCAAAGGAGCAAAGGGCAGGGGCATTTATGTACTTTGGACACATGACTAGTTAGGTCATACCTTTATTTCTTCATATTTTGCTGGCAACTGTCAGAAAATCACCAAACATTTTTAAATAGCATTTTAACATTGTAGCATTTTTGGATGCCAGTTTATTGTTTTCCAGTAACATCACATAAGCTTAATGCTGATGACATTGTGTGGACATTGTTACTTATCAATTACTTGGAAATAGTTGAGGAATAAAAAAAAAAAAAAAAAAAAATATAGAAAACAATTGTTTCTTAAATTGTAGATATACCATTCTCTAATTTGTATAAATTACAACTCAGATTCAGATCATAGGATATCCAAAGACTTCAAGGTGAAGACTGATCAGACTGCACAGATCCACAGGTTGATCTGAGTATTTTCTGAATGCATTTGTCAGAAGTTGCATTTGTTCATGTTGTAGCTCATTAATTTGTCATATAAAGAAAAAAGAAAAGTATTTTTTTAAAAAACAAAACAAAAAAAAAAACCCAAAAAACAACAACTTAGGAGTGAAGGTAAAAAAATGTAGGTGAAATTTGAGGAAGAACAATTATATAATAAGAATAGTAATAGAAGGCCTTCTACACTGGATATAATTGCCTTAACTATCCTAATAAGATTGAAAGGCCATGCAATTTAAACCATCCCAATCATATGCCATATATTTCTGTATTGCACCATAACTTGCTGCCTCCACTTTTAATTTTTCAGGTGTTATTAAATGCTTTAGAATGCTTACTAATGGGAACATACTTCTGTTTTTTCAAAATTATGTACAGGCTTTTCCTGATTTAGGTTGTCGGTTCATGCTACTGTTAAAATAATGTTTTATTAATGTACATGGCCTTTAACCATTATCACTCTTGGACTAATTCAGCAGATGACAAATGGTCAATATTTATCTCATTTTTCTATTAGCTTGGCTCTAATATTTTATGCAAATAGTCTCATGAAACAATTTGCATGAAATGTCAAAGCCTATTTTCTGGGAAATATGATAAAAAATATATCAAAATGTTAACTGAAATTTTTACCCAGCCTGCAGAGCATTTATATTATGAATAATTGTCCTGTCCACAACTGGTTATATTTTTTTTTATTTAATAATCTTAGAAGATATAAATCTGTCTTTGGACAGACAGGCCAGAACAAACAGTGCCAACCCAGATAAGGTGCCACATAATGTGTTGTCTGATCAGGGTCTTCTTCACTGTTGCTACTCAGTCAAGTAGTTTTTGGACAGGTCAACAAATATTGAAATGGACTTGTTCAAATTTTAGGACAGGTATGGTAAGAAGTTTAGGTGTTCCAATATTTGGAGTTCATATTGTAATACCTATTTCATCTGAGGCAGTCTGTTAACCCTTCTCTTGCTAAACACAACATGCCCTGTCTTAGCAAACAGTGTAGCTCTAGATCAGTTGGCTTCATCAGAAGCCAACTGATCTGGATCTGCACTGTTTGTCATTAAATAGGTGTTTTTTTTATCAAAAGCCTGGATCAAGTAATCTGATTGGCTGGAAATTAGAAGTGGGCATGGCATCTTAATTTATTCAGCATGACAAGGGTTAAGTATTTTATTGTATAGATTCTGATTTTTATGTGTGCTGTATCTGCATAAAGGAGCCTATGTAAACAACAAAGGCCTGAATCCACCTGTGCATCAATTGATCCTTGAAAGAAGCCTGGAAATGTAGAACCTGATGCCAAAAAGACGAAGGTCCTGATCGGATTGTATGGATGTACAGTCTGACTTGGGTCTTTGCTGCATAATGTGTTTAGGACCATTCTTGTGTGATTTGGCTTATACGGGCACCAGGAATCCACACAATGGCTAGGGTCCAAGGAATAGGAATGATATAGTTATAAAGTGAAATTAAGTGTGTTTTTGTCATCTGTCCTTGGCACTAGTGCTGCTGGGGTATTAATAGCCTTTAGTTTACTCTACAAGAAAACATATGGTTTGGATCTGTTTGAAGTGTCTCCCTTATACAATAAGTTTCCGTGCAGAAATAAGAAAAATATCTATGCTTTGTGGTTTAACATCTTATCTGGGATATTATTATTTGTATATGTTTTAACCCTTACACAGGACTAGGCAAATTTGTAGCAGACATTTTAAAACTTGTTTTTGTTGTTTTTTTAGAGAAAATAAGACTTGACATTTCATGTGAATTATCTGCTAGGCAGAGTTCAAATGAAATGTCAAATCTTATTTTCTCTGAAAAAAAGGAAGAAATACTAAAAAAAAAAATCAAACTGTTGTCAGCTGTAGTTGTGATTAGCACTTAAATGGTTAAGTGCGGCCCTTTCTGCTTGATGAGTCTGATTTCCCTCAGTTATTCTTCTGCCATGTATTGAGATTGATCATTTTATATGTAATCTTGTATGCAGAACAGTAAGTGGGTTAAGATCTTGTTTTCTGCATCATTGCTTAGAATATAAGAAAAAAATTCTATGGCAAGCCGTTTTACTATTTATTCTATAAATCAGATATCTGATTTAATATATCAGATATCTTATATAATATATAAGATATATGATATATTATATTAGATATCTTATATAAATAAGATATCATATGTTAATTTAGATATATGCTATATAAGATATCTGATATGCTATATAAGATATCTTAATTGGCATATAAGATATCTTATATGTTATATAAGATATCTGATATGCTATATAAGATATCTTATATAGGATATAAGATATCTTATTTACTAAAGAAGATATCTCATTTGTTCAATTAAATAAGATATCTCATTTAGTATATCAGATATCTTATTTAGTATATCAGATATCTATATCAATATATTAGATATCTTATTTAACAAATAAGATATCTTACATGGTAAATAAGATATCTTATATGTGGAATTAAATAAGATATCTAATATGATATATCAGATATCTTATATCGGATATAAGATATCTTATATAGGATATAAGATATCTGATATACTAATTCAGATATCTTATTTCTATATTAGATATCTTATATCCTATATAAGATATCTGATATAATGTATAATAAATAGTAAAACGGCTTGCCAGAAAGCCGTTTTACTATTTATTCTATAAATCAGATATCTGATTAAATATATCAGATATCTGATTAAATATATCAGATATCTTATATAATATATAAGATATCTGATATATTATATCAGATATCTTATATAAAATAGATATCTTATATGTCAATTAAGATATCTAATATGCTATATAAGATATCTGAATTGACATATATCTGATATGCTATATAATATATCTTATATGCAATATAAGATATCTTATATAGGATATAAGATATCTTAATTACTAAAGAAGATATCTCATTTATTAAATCAAATAAGATATCTCATTTAGTATATCAGATATCTTATTTAGTACATTAGATAGCCGGCCTCAGTGGCTCAGTTGGATGCGCCGTCCGACTGGAGACCAGGAGGTCGCGGGTTCAACCCCTGACGAAGTCGGCAACATTCTTTCGTGGAGCCTGATCATGAAATATTTTCTACGGTCATTCTCTCCCTTCCGCTGATTCAAGAAGGGCAGTTGTCAGTTTCTGGCGAAAGAATGTGCACAATACTGCTTAACTGCTTAGAGGACTAAGCCTGCCCAGTAAACGTGTGGTTAGGTAAACTGACCACGCTCGACATGACCCTATTGGGATGACTGGGCCGTAAAACCCCAACACAAACAAACAAGTACATTAGATATCTATATTAATAAATAAGATATCTTATATGGTAAATTAAGATATCTTATATGGTAAATTAGATATCTTATATGCGGAATTAAATAAGATATATATTATATCAGATATCTTATATAGGATATAAGATATCTAATATAGGATATAAGATATCTGAATAAGTATATCAGATATCTTATATCCTATATTAGATATCTTATATCCTATATAAGATATCTGATATAATATATAAGATATCTATTTTGCTTAATAAATAGTAAAACGGCTTGCCATAAAATTCTCTTGTTTCATTTTACCAATAACTGATTAACCTTTTATCATCACCAGTGGATGCAGACTTACATTCAAATTGTTAGTTTTCTTTTAGCCCTCATTCTGACAAAAGAATGGGTTTAAGATGTGTTCTACACCTCAAAGGGAGATTGCTCTGACCTGATAGTATTTACCGCCTTTCTCAAAGAGGGCTGATTTTAGAGGGAAAAAAATATCTTCCTTTGAAAAAGAGGACAGAAATAGTTAGCTTAGAGTGATTTCTCTTTCAGCTTATCTCTAGCAGTCAATTCCCTACTGTGATTTTAAGAGTATGGAAAGGTACAAAACAGAATTTTCAAGAGTCTTGCTGTCTTCCTCTTCCCATAAATGCTTACCCATCGACTGGTTTAAGTGATAGTTAAGCTCAGAGATAACCAATGCCGATCCTTACCTTTTATCTTTTAAATTGTTTTAAGATAACTTATAAATTCTTGATTGGTTTTAAGGTTAATTAAGCTCAGAGATACCAGGACCAGTCAGTTCTTATCTGTCATTTCTTGACTGGTTTCAGTGATAGCTTAGCTCAGAGATACTCAGTGCCTCTCAGTTCTTACCTTTCATTTCTTAAATGGTTTCAAGATTACATTTAAATTATTGACTGATTTTAAGGTTATGTAATTAAGCTCAGATAACTAGGACCTGTCAATTCTTGCTTGTCTGTTCTTGATTGGTTTCTCAGTGATAGTTAAGCTCAGAGATAACCAGTGCCTATAAGTTTCTTACCTTTCATTTCTTTAATGGTTTCAAGATAACTTATAAATTCTTGATTGGTTTCATATGTTAATTAATCTCAGAGATAACCAGGACCAGTCAATTCTTACCTGTCAGTTCTTGACTGGTTTCAGTGATAGTTAAGCTCAGAGATAACCGATGCCTGTCAGTTCTTACCTTTCATTTCTTAACTGGTTTCAAGATTACTGATGAATTCTTGACTGGTTTCAAGGTTAATCAAGCTCAGAGATAACCAGGACCAGTCAGTTCTTACCTGTCAGTTCTTGACTGGTTTCAGTGATAGTTAAACTCAGAGATAATCAGTGCCAGTCAGTTTACTTAACAGTTCTTGACTGATTTCAAGATTACATAACAGTTCTTGACTGGTTTCAAGGTTAATTAGCTCTAAGATAACCAGGACCTATGAATTCTTATTTGTCAGTTCTTGACTAGTTTCAGTTATAGTTAAGCTCAGAGATAACTGGTGCCTGTCATTTCTTACCTGTAAGTTCTTGACTGGTTTTAATGATAGTTAAGGTCAGAGATAGCCAGTGTCTGTCAATTCTTTCCTTTCATTTCTTAAATGGTTTCAATATTACTTAACAGTTCTTGACTAGTTTCAAGGTTATTGTTTGTGTTGAGGTTTTACGGCCCAGTCAACCCAATGGGGTCATGTCAAGCGTGGTCAGTTTACCTAACCACACGTTTACTGGGCAGGCTTAGTTCTCTATGCAGTTAACCAGTATTGTGCACATTCTTTCGCCAGAAACTGACAACTGCCCTTCTTGAATCAGCGGAAGGGAGAGAATGACCATAGAAAATATTTCATGATCAGTCTCCAAGAAAGAATTTGCCGACTCGGCGGGGGTTTGAACCCGCGACCTCCTGGTCTCCAGTCGGACGGCGCATCCAACTGAGCCACCGAGGCCGGCAGGAAGAAGTTTCAAATTAGCTCAAA
This sequence comes from Anodontia alba, assembly GCA_964016985.1. Lineage (NCBI taxonomy): Eukaryota > Metazoa > Mollusca > Bivalvia > Lucinida > Lucinidae > Anodontia > Anodontia alba. The sequence goes on from OZ024829.1 coordinate 62,749,415, forward strand.
GATAACCAGGACCTTTAGTTCTTGACTGGTTTCAGTGATAGTTAAGCTCAGAGATAACCAGTATCTGTTAATTCATTCCTTTCATTTCTTAAATGGTTTCAGGATTACGTAACAGTTCTTGACTACTTTCAAGGTTAATGAGCAAAGATAACCAGAACCTGTCAATTCTTACCTGTCAATTTTTGACTGGTTTCAATGATAGTTCAGCTAAGAGATAACCAGTGCCTGTCAATTCTTATCTTTCACTACTTGACTGGTTTCAAGATTAGTTATAAATTCTTGACTGGTAGGTTAATTAAGCTCAGAGATAACCAGGACCTGTCAATTCTTACCTGTCGGGTCATGACTAGTTTCCAGATTTCTTGTCAGTTCTTGACTGGTTTCAAGGATAGTTAAGCTCAGGGATAGTTAAGTATCAGGGCCTCTGCTTTATTTTCATTTTTATCAGAGTTGTTGTCCTCGTCGCCATAGAATTACTAATACACATTCTTAACCTGAGTTCAAGGATAGGTATATGGTCTTGGGCTCTTTTTCAAGGGTAGTTAAGCTCAGAGATAGTGAAATATCAGTGTCTTATATGAAATGAATGTAGGACAGCATCATTCTCAATAAAGTCTTTAGCTGTATTCTAAATTCTCTTTTTGGAAGCATCTGTGTGGCATAGCTCCTGCCTTCAGATCATAAGGTCCCAGGTTCAAATTTCACTAGAGGTGGGTTGAGTTCATGAATGTATCAGGCTTCATTGCATTATTTCATTATTATCCCCTCATTGTCTTGATATGACTTATATAATAGTGATAGAGCATAAAACACAAAATCATTTTAACAGGTATAGCTTTGGGCCCTTTAGTTCCTAGTAGGTGTTTCTAGTATTGTCTGCTTCTTATTTATCTTCATCTTTTCACTATATGTAGATAGGCATAGATCCTAATCAGACCTTGTATTCTACAAAGTCTGATCTGGGTTTGCACTGTGTGCTCAGACCTGATTGTCGAATATGTAGGATAAATACAGTAAAAACATATGTCTAATTACTCTGTAAGGTGTACATAAACTTTTCACAGTTGCCAGTTCATTTTGTTCTTGCTAGACCCTCATTATCGCTTGATTTTATGGAGTGTAATAAAGAATTTGATTTTGTTTATTAACAAGGGAATGCAATAACATTCATAAAAAGAGCTGCTAATAAACATGTTAACATAATAGCCAGAGTGGATGGGATTTAGTGTTCAGCAGCAATTATATAGCCACCATAAATAAATATTGAAAACCCTTGAGTTATTAACCCTTAAAGCACTAAGCAAACTGGCAGTACACAGCATTCTTTTTTTTTTTGTTTATTATTATTTTTCATAGAAAGTAATGGCTTGCATTTCATGAGAATTGTCTGCCTAGTGAATGATTCACATGAAATGTCAAGCCTTACTTTTTCTTTAAAATAAAAAATCAAAATGCTGCCTGCAACAGCTGTGATTAGCACTTTAATGATTAACGTCAGCAGGTTTTTAAAATAATGATTACCAGCACATTTTGGTCACAATGATATGCCAGTGCTCGGATGGATATATCTTACCATATTTACCCTGAGTATTTAGCTGACAGGCCTGAGGAATCAGTGTATCTAGATCAGGTTTTGTCCATACGACGTTGCATCGAATGTGACATTTGATTGCTGTAACGTTTCGTCCAGTGTAACATTTGGTTGAAAAAAATTGTCAGGTATGACATTCAGTCAAAAATGTCAAACAAGTTTTTATGATTGAAAGGCACTTAAGAAGTTAATCTACTGTTACATGTCATTGTTGTTGCAAACCTTGGCAAACTCGATTATATGAATATGCGGTTAACGATTCTGAACCGTCAAGGTGCAGTAAAGATTATAACTGTACGTAGAATTTGGCATCGTTTATAAAGTGAAATATAACAGAGTAAGTAGAATTCACTTTTGTTAGAAATGACTGAATTCAGCATTCCTAACGGTTCATTGATGTACATTGATGTACAATATTGTTCTGCAGTCAAAATGAATGTACTGATGTTTTTCGGCGTAGCTGTATAAGCTGGCTTTTGACATACTTATTGGTATTAGTCTCGAATGAATAAATAGTAATTTGCGACTGGTTAAAAATGTGTAAACTTCTGTAAATAAGTAGGGGTAAGTATAGAATTTACCGATGTTTGACGAATATATTCGTGACTGAACAATCACTTAATTATGACATTTATCTATTTAAAGTTGTACAGTATGGCAATGCAGATGTTAAACAATGGACAAAAATACCCATAATTTAAATAATACCAATAAAATAGTTGCAATGAAATAAATGATTATAGACGAGCTTTATTCTGTACAGTGTAACCATGTTGATATAAGAAGCCCAAAGACTAAGCGAACAAGGGACGTTCAAGTTTACTTCTCTCCACTGTGTCCATAATATACAGAATTATCATGTGCCTTGCAAAAGGGATGTAAAATTGCATGGTTTATTTTATATAATAAATAAACAGGAACTATGCCTTAAGCTTGGTAGAAATATTGGCAACATAAATAATATTGTTCATTCTTAATTAGGTAATAGGTTTGTTGAACACCCCTTTTATTTATTCACAATGTAAGCGGCCTATTGCGTCGGAGCACGACACGAACAAGAAATATTACTACTTTTAGCCTCCGCTTCAGGTAGGATTTTTTAGAATATCTCTTCTCATACCGAATGGAATTTGTTCAAATAAAGCGCAGAGTACGTGGAAAATCAAGGTCTTTCTGGTGGTGTAAGCACTATTCTGCAATCTGGTCTAATTCTCGAGAACATTCGAAGGATGTTTTTTGCTGTCAATCTGGGTCACCGGAACAATGTACTTGAATTTTGACGAAAAACATTCTCAGAATGTTCTCGAGAATCAGACCAGATTGCAGAATAGCACTGACACCACGAGAAAGAGCTTGATTTTCCGCGAACTCTGTGCTTTATTTGAAAACAATTTATCACATATAAATCGAGATATTCTAAAACATCCTACCTGAAGCGGAGCTAAAAATAGTAACAACCTCTGTGCACCTGGTCATTTGGTCACGTGTTTCCCACGTCTGAAAAGTCAATGTGTTTGAGGGTCGAATGATTGTTCAAAGTTTATGAATAGAGACCGTTATTTTTCGGCTATTTGAAGTATGGTGCATTCAGTCACCGTGAAATTAAGCTAGATCACTATTGTTGTTTAACCAATTCATCTTTACAATAATAATCCATTCCAATTAATTATGCAATAATATTGCAAACAGTTAGGTTAAATGATCAAAAGAGAGAGAGAGAGAGAGAGATGGCGATGTTGTTTGCTGAAGTTTTCTTGTCCTGAATTCACTTTCTCCGTTTTCTGACGGATGCAGAATTTTCCTAGTTATTCCCCTTGAATAGTAATACAGAGGCTCAACTATTATGAGATTTAATTCAAAGTTTAATATTAAGTCTTGAACATCAGAGAGAAAAGATAATAATAACCATTTAATAAATTACATAAAAAAAGGTAGAAATGTAATATTTAATGTGATTATCTGTTTAAATTAGAGCACTTGGTAGGAAGAGGATCTACAACTTGATAAAAATTGAAATTTAATTGATACAATAATATATTGTATGACTAAATGGTCACTCTATGTGAACCAGTTGCTTGTAGCTTAAAATATCTGAGCAGTCAGTCATCCAAATATTGACACACTCTAACTATTCTACGCCAAACTATTCACGTGAAATGTTGACATTTTACAAAGGAAAAAATAAGTGTCTGCTACTATTGTGATACACAGAATTTTCTCTCATTGAAGAGAGGTAATCCCAAAGTTCAGTCCTAAATAAAAAATATAAATTGTAGACCCCATATAATTTATTTCTCTGTTACCCTTACTGTTTCTTAGATCAAAAATAAAGTAATAGATCTATGTTACATGAGGCTGAATTGCACAGTACACTATAGATCATAATGGTACTGATAATTGACCATTTCAAAGAAAAAAAAAGTGCCCTATTTTTTTGCCTGCATGCGCAAAAGTGCCCTACCCAGCACCCCTCTGCCCTAAAATCCTAGCTGGAGCACTGAGAGTTAACCCTCTTGTTGCTGTAGCAACCAAACCTAGTAGGGCTGGTTGGATTTTTTTTCACAGAAATGTTTCTTCAGTAGAAGGTCTTTAAATCTTGTTAAAAGAATTCTGTTCTGTCTCAAAATATGCTTCCAGTTGGCGTGGTTACTTTTCATTATATATGGAATTATGTAGAGTAAACTTGACAGTTCTTTTTCTGCACAACCTATGGTCCAATTTAAAAAAAATTGTACAAATGTTCCATAGGTGAATGTCTATCAAATTTGTTCAAATTATTTTGGTTGGTTCCTCATATCTTGAGCCTCATATGTCTGTAGAGAACACTTCGAACATTTTGTAATCAGCAACTAATTAGATTTCAATAATACTCACAAACATTACTGGATTAACCATCCATCAAAATTTTTCAAATTAATATGTATCACCAAAAGAAAAAAAGATAAATCACCAACAAAGGGCAGGGTCTGATATATATATATATATATATATATATATATATATATATATATATATATATATATATATATATATATATATATATATATATATATGCAGAAAACTTTGAAAATATCTTCTGCCAGGCTAAAAAAAAGTCTGCTTCCCACGTGAGCAATCCAGGGCCATCATGACCCTCTTATTACAAATTAAATACATAATGTATGTTTTTTCCAGTTTTTGCCAATCTTCATGGTCAGTGTTACACTTTGCTTTCTCTTTATCAAAAAGGTGCATGATTGGCAAGGATATTTCTAATACTAGTAACGTATACAAATTAACACACAAAATTATATCCTTTACATTTATATGCTAAATTGCTTTTCATTATTTAGCACAGATGTTTACACATCTGAGTACACTCTCTCTCCAGCCAACCCTTGCAATATATACAATGTTATACAGTATTAAAACTTTCTTGATTCTGTTTGAATTTGTAATAAAGTTTATATTTTAAAGGCCTTCTTCTTTTCATATTGAACCACAAAGTTGTTTCAATATTCATATTCCAGTACCTCTTACGCCGTTTATCTTTTTTAAAGATATTTCTTGTTTCTTAGTACAAAAATTTCCATGGAAAACAGATAAGGCCCTCCCGACCTTAATTCCGGCTATTATACTCTGTAACATACTTGCTAATCGAACACACTCAGAAAACGCTCGGATACAATATCTGCAAATAAAGTATCTAATTTTTGGAAATATGGTTTTGGCCTTTCCAACTAAATTTCGACCAATTCAACGTAATTTGATGAAATTTAGACGAAATGTCGTATTCAACCAAATGTTGTAGGCTACTAAACGTCATGTTGATGAAATGTCGTATTCGACAAAACGTCGTATTGACAAAATGTAATTTGACGAACTGTCATGGAAGCATCTAGATCAGATGCAGCAGGACTAGTGCTGGCTAATCAGAGCTAAAATGATAATCCATTATCAGTCTTGTCATTGTGATTGATAATTGGTTACTAATCAGTGAAGATTTGGTCATTATCTTACCCTTCTGGCTTACTGTCTGAGCATAAACCTTAGTATATATTGTGCTTAAACCATTATTGTCAGGTTCAAAACCATCAATTGTCCAGCCTTTTTTGTTTTGTATGATTTATTATGCATATTGCTTCTGGGTTGTTCGTCCGTCCATCCGTCCGTCCGTCCGTTCGTCACGCTTTTTGATGCATAGCATAACTTTAGAACCGTGAATGCTACTGTTTTGAAATTTCTTATATGGATTCCTCATGAAAAAATAGCTGACACGTATTTTTTTTCTTGACAGGATTATGCCCATTTTCTGAGTTATGGCCCTTTGAAAAAATATGAATGCAATCTTGTCAGCAAAATATCTCAAAAAGTATTGAAGCTAGAGCCTTGAAACTTGATGAATAGACTGGTAGTGATGAGTAGACAACCTGATTAACTTTTGAAGAAATTTTGAGAAATACTTCTTGAGTTATGGCCCTTTGTAATTTTGGGCATTTATACCTTGTCAGCAAAATGTCTCAAAAAACTGTTTGAGCTAGAACCTTGAAACTTAGTAAATGGATTTGTAATGATGAGTAGATGACCTGATTAACTTTTGAAGAAATTCTGAAAAATACTTTGTGAGTTATGGCCCTTTGAATTTTTGGGCATTTTTACCTTGTCAGCAAAATATCTCAAAAACCGTTGGAGCTAGAGGCTTGGAACTTGATGAATAGACTGGTAGTGATGAGTAGAAAACCTGATTAACTTTTGAAGAAATTTTGAAAATACTTCTTGAGTTATGGCCCTTTATAATTTTGGGCATTTTTACCTTGTCAGCAAAATATCTCAAAAACTGTTTGAGCTAGTACCTTGAAACTTAGTAAATGGATTTGTAGTAATGAGTAGATGACCTGATTAACTTTTGAAGAAATTCTGAAAAATACATCATGAGTTATGGCCCTTTGTAATTTTGGGCATTTTTACCTTGTCAGCAAAAAATCTCAAAAACTATTGAAGCTAGAGACTTGAAGCTTGATGAATAGACTGGTAGTGATGGTAAGACAACCTGATTAACTTTTGAAGAAATTTTGAAATGTACTTCTTAAGTTATGCCCCTTTGTAAATTTGGGGCATTTTTACTTTGTCAGCAAAATATCTCAAAAACTGTTAAAGCTAGAGTCTTGAAACTTAGTAAATGGATTTGTAGTGATGAGTAGATGACCTGATTAACTTTTGAAGAAATTCTGGAAAATACTTTATGAGTTATGGCCCTTTGTAATTTTGGGCAATTTTACCTTGTCAGCAAAATATCTCAAAAACCCTTGGAGCTAGAGTCTTGAAACTTGATGAATAGATTGGTAATGATGAGTAGACAACCTGATTAATTTTTTAAGAAATTTTGAAAAATACTTCTTGAGTTATGGCCCTTTATAATTTTGGGCATTTTTACATTGTCAGCAAAATATCTCAAAAACTATTAGAGCTAGAGCCTTGAAACTTAATAAATGGATTTATAGTGATGAATAGATGACCTGATTAACTTTTGAAGAAATTCTGAAAAATACTTCATGAGTTATGGTCCTTTGTAATTTTGGGCATTTTTACCTTGTCAGCAAAATATCTCAAAAAACGTTGGAGCTAGAGCCTTGCAACTTGATGAATAGACTGGTAGTGATGAGTAAACAACCTGATTAACTTTTGAAGAAAATTTTGAAAAATACTTATTGAGTTATGGCCCTTTGTAATTTTGGACATTTTTATCTTGTCAGCAAAATAACTCAAAAACTGTTAGAGCTAGTGACTTTAAACTTGGTGAATTGATTGGTAATAATGAGTAGATGACCTGATTAACTTTTGTGTAAATTCTGAAAAATATTTTGTAAGTAATGGCCCTTTGTAAATTTGGGCATGTTTCCCTTGTCAGAAAACTATTTAAAAACTATTGAAGCTGGAGCCTTGAAACTTGATGAATAGATTGGTAGCGATGAGTAGATGACCTGATTATGCCCCCAGTTTCGAATGAAATTGATGAGGCATATTATTTTGCCTTCGTTTGTCAATCTGTCCATTTGTCCGTTTGTCAAGCTTTTTTGTGCATGCCATATCTGAAGAACCCTGCATGCTAGGGTTTTGAAATTTTATATTTGGGTTCCCAATGAAAAAATTGCTGACCCGTATTTTTTTTCTTGTCCAGCATGTTTGTTTAGAGATATGCCCCTTTGAAAAAAAATCAGAATTAAATCTTGTGAGCAAGATATCTTGAAAAGTATTTGAGCTCGGTTCTTGAAATTCGATATAGTGAGTGGGAATGATGTGTAAATTACCTGGTTATATTTTCAGAGAATTCCATGAAAATATTGATTAAGTTACGGCCCTTTGCGGTTCTGCGCATTTTGACCTTGTCAGCAAGATGTCTCGAAAAGTACTTAAGCTAGGGTCTTGAAATAATATATGCTGCTTGGGGATGATGTGGAGATTACCTGATTTGTTTTTTAGGGAATTCCATGCAAAATCGAGGTAGTTATTGCCCTTTGTAGTTCTAGGCATTTTGACCTTGTCAGCAAGATATCTCAAAAAGTATTTAAGCCAGAGCCATGATATTTGGTATACTAATTGGGATTGAGGAGGAGATCACCTGATTAAATTTTGAACCAATTAAATGAAATGTTGGAATTATGGCCTTTCGCAATTTCTGGCCATTTAATGTTGAAGCTTTATTGTGTATAGCATAAGTTTAGAACCATGTATGCTAATGTTTTGGAATTTCATATTTTGATTCCTCATGAAAAAATAGGTGACCCGTATTTTTTTCTTATCCCAGTTATCTCCTATTTTAGAGTTATATCCCTTTGATAAAATAACATTGAAATCTCATATATTTGTATTACCATCATGGGCAAGCAGTGTTGGAGTCAAGCAGTGTTAGAGTCAGGCAGTTGGGGGCATAGTGTTTTACAAACACCAGCTCTAGATTTAATAAAAATACAAATTAAAATGCAAAAGACAGAAAGAATATGTCTCATTGGATATGAAATGATGTAATAAACACAAAAATCAAATAATGAGTTATTAGGCAAGCAGTATCAAAAATAATTTTTCTGCTGCTAACTGATTGATTATCCGATTAATCGTGCCAGCCCTAGACAGAATGCAATCTGATCAGGTTCTACATGGTTGTCAACTCATCTAGCACTTTTTAGACACATCAGCAGGTAGTAAAATGGACTTGTTCAAGTTTTAGGACAAGTATGGTAAAGAGTTAAGGTGTTTGAAGATATTTATTGTGAATTTGGTAGTGTGAAATATTAAGATTTTTTATTGTTAGGAACTTACATGTATGAGGGCACTTCAAAAAGTTCTGGGTCTCACCTAGAAAAACAATCAATATTACTAATTTATTTTGGCTTACAACAATAAAACAAAGTCTTATAACTGTATCCTCCAAGTCTAATATATCTGTTGCATTTATATACGCAGATGATACAATTTTGATACGTATAAGGTGGCAATAATCTTAAAAATGGACAAACAAGAACTCATAGCTGTTATCAAATTCTTTGTATAAAAGTAATGAACGACAAGGAAACCATGATTCTCCTTCCTATTCCACTCTAAAGCTGAAACGACTTGACATTTCTAGAACACTTTTAAATCGTTTTCAGGCTGACCCAGCCAATTTCATCAAAAGATTTGTGTGTGTACTGGCCTCGGTGGCTCAGTTGGATGCACGTCCGACTGGTGATCAGGAGGTTGGCAACATTCTTTCATGCAGATTGACCATGAAATATTTTCTATGGTCATTCTCTCCCTTCTGCTGATTGAAGAAGGACAGATGTCAGTTTCTGGCAAAAGAATGTGCACAATACTGGTTAACTGCTTAGAGGACTAAGCCTGCCCAGTAAACGTGTGGTTAGGTAAACTGACCACACTCTACATGACCCCATTGGGTTGACTGGGCCGTAATACCTCCATACAAACAAACAAAATCAAAAGATTTGTGACCCAGGATTAGATGAGACGTGTTCACCATTTTGATGCTGAAACTAAGTATCAAAGTATACAGTGTAAACATTCTGGGTCTCCACCTCCCAAAAGATTCAAGCTAATTGCATCTAATGGCAAGGTGATGGCCTGTTTTCTTGGACTGTGAGGGAGTGCTCATGATTGACCTTCAGAGACAATAAGGATTGGCATTTTATGAATTGTCTGAAAAATAATAAAGATATCTCAAAACATCATTGGCTGCAGTTGTGATTGGCAAACTGCTGACTGAATATGAAAGGGTCACCATGATTGAACTGCATTAAGAGCAGTTTGGTATGGGTCTGTGCTGTTTGCGAGGTGTGTCTGTCCATTTATTTTGTACCAGTTTGTCTGGTAAAACGTATATGAGCCAGGGCATGACAAAACCAACAAAATGGCATGTGGGCCCAGAGAAGACTCAGATCAGCCTGGGCATCAGCCCAGCTGATCAGTCTTAGGTGTGCGCTTAGTGAGTAGCTAAGGACCTGAGCTTTCTTCATGTGGACAGCAAAGACTCTGATAAGACTGGGTGGATGCCCAGGCTGATCTGAGTCTTCGTCAGGCACACATACCATTTTGTAGGTTTTGTTATGCGCTAGCTTTCATCTGTCTCTTGCCGGTGATCTGTAGCCAGAGATAGTGATGTATCACTCCAAGTGATGAATCACCATGACTAGTGTGTTTATGCTCTCCTCAGTAACATATCTGACAAGGCAGTTAATGCATGTTTGAACCCGTGATTTGACTCTTTACCCGCTGAATTTAAATATAAGCAGATAAAACATAATATGTATGTTTTCATCCGTTTCTTAACGGTTTTCTATAATCAAAATTTGGTATATTCAGTTTGTCTTCAGACATAATTTGAATGTGACGAGATTATTTTCTTGGAAAGTATAAAGGACACAAGATGGTATGTTGGGAGGGGCAGTGGCGGTTGTGCGGGCATGGGTGTCATTTTTTCATTGCTAATTCAGTTACATACAGCCAGGCCTAAATGAACTATGTAGATCAAGATCAGATGCCTTGGAATGCAGCATCTGACCAGTGTCTACACTATTTGCCACTTATTTAACAAGTTTAAGACACATTGACAAATATTAACCCATTTAAGCCTAGCGTCCCATAAAAGGGACATTGGCAAACAGTGAAGACCCAGATCAGATGCCGCAGAATGCGGCATCTGATCTGGGTCTGCATTGTTTGCGTTAAGTTCAGATCTTTCTACAAAACATGACAATAATAATAACTAATCTGACACCCCTTATATAGGAAATGAACCTGTCCAAAAAGTTCAAGTAGAAGAATCCACTCGGCATAAATGGGTTAAGATAGACTTGTTCAAAAGGTAAGGCAAATAAGGTGTTCAGATACTTAGGGTAAATAGAGCAAAGAAAATAAACGGGAGGGGGTTTGGGTGGAGCAGTGGGGTGTGCGGCTTATTTTTTCCCTGGCTAAGTCAACCTAGAGAATACAAATGGTTATTGATTTACATTAAAATTATTTGCTTTACAATGGTAGTTTAATGGTTATTAGCCCTTGCATTTTTCATTGATATCTTTAGAGTAGTATTGTGTGTCGTCCTTATTGGCATTTTTAGGACCTCAACTTATGGCATTTGGTGCATTATTATTGTGAAGGGGAGACAACTTTGTTTAATCAGTTACATTGCCAATTAGAGTTCTGTTGTTTTTTGTCGCAATTAAATTGTTTTAGTTCATGATCTCATACATATACTTCTCAACTAGTGAATGTTGGTGAACTTTTGTTGGTACAGTTAAACCTTTCTTAACCCTTGTCCTGCTGAACCTGAATAAATCATGCCTTTGCAAAAAGTGTAGATCCAGATCGGTTTGCTTCTGAAGAAACCAACTGATCTGGATCTGCACTGTTTGCCATCAAGTATATATGAATTTATAGCAACAATACAGATCAAGTAATCTGACTGGCTGAAAATTAGAAGTGGGCATGGCATCTTAATTTATTCAGCAGGACAATAGTTTAAGACCATCTCTGTTTAGCTAGCAGTCTCAGTTTAAATCAACTTGTATTTAACAAGCTCCTGCCATAAGCAAGTAGTTTCAGTTCTTCCCATACTAGGTGCTTGCTTTAACCAGATTTGATTTAAATTCAATTAAAAATATAACCTGCATGAGTTTGATAAGCTTTGCTGCAATAATAATTTTGATAGGAATGAGTATATTAGATTTACCTGATAGTCAGACAGACATGCTTGAGCAAATAGTGTGGGCCCAGATCAGATTGCTTCTAAAGAAGCAGTTTTGATCAACCAGGGCTGCATTGCTTATCATTCCATCAGCTTTGCTAGGTGACCTTGTTCAGATTTTAGAATAAGTATGGTTAATGCTTAATTGTTTGAAGCTTTAGAGTATATGTCGGTCATTATTTTCCAAAATGATCATAATGCATATTTAGATAAAAATCAATCTTGTGACATGTGGCCAGCGTAAACCCAGATCAGTTTGATCATCCACATAGTAGGATCAGGGTCATTTCCGGTTGCCTACAGTATTGATGAAAGTTAATAATTCTGTAAGCCAATAACATAGTTCCTGATCAGACTGCATGGGTGTACAGGCTGATCTGGGTCTAGGCTGGCTGCATAGGTCATGAGGCTGATTTCTGTTCAGAAGGATCATGTAATCATAGAATATTCCCTTTATTCTCTAAGCAGCTTTGTTTGATAACTGAGAATTGTATCTTCAATTTGCAAAAATACCTTATTTAACCTGAATATTGATAGACCGGCACAGTGGCTCAGTGGTAGAGCGTCCGCTTTGTGACCGGGAAGTTGCGGGTTCGATCCCCGGCCGGGTCATACCAAAGACTTTAAAAATGGTACTAGCTGCTCTTTCGCTTGGCGCTCAGCATTAAGAAAGTAGAGCTAGAACTGGTCAGCTCAGTGTCAGTATAATGTGACTGGGTGGAATATCATGTCAAAATGTCTGGGGCGTGATATTTCAGTGAGGCAGCACTCTAAAAGTGAGCATTGAGCTCCCTGCCACATCCAGACACCGTCGCGATATGACTGAAAAAGGTTGAAAGCGACGTTAAGCCCAAATCAAACAAACAAACAAAACCTGAATATTGATACACCTTAATTTCTTTCTATACTTGTCCAAAAAATTTAGAGCAAACATTACGAAAACACATCTATATAACTTTGACCCCCTTAAACCCCATTTTTATATAGTAAAAACTGGGGTTTAGAGGGGTATACATTATTTTTCTTATTTCTGCTCAAAACATAGATTGTGGGTACTCGTTAGAACCGCCTCACTGAGGCAGTTCTAACAAGTACCCACAATCTATGTTTTGAGCAGAAATGTGAAAAATATCAGGATTTTTTTATCTGAAAATTTGCAATTTTTGGTGGTGAAATTTTCAATATATTTGAATAGGCGTGTTTTCGTAATGTTCAGCAGCTGACAAATTGATATTTTTTTTTCCTAGAAAATAGGCTTTGACATTTCATGTCCTCCGCTGAAAATTGTGCCCAGTATGCTTTAGCAATAAGTTAGACAAATGAAGTTGAAACCATTTATGCCCTGCAGCTCATAAAAGAGACATTGGCAAACAATGAATTCAGAACAGACACTGCAGAACAAGGTGTCTCATCAGGGTCTACACTATTTGCATTAAACACAATCATTTCTATGAAAGGTATGATAAAAGTAAACTAAACCAAACACCCCTTAAATTGAAAATGGACCCGTGAAAGAGTGAGGTGGAAGGTTCCACTGGGCTTGAATGGGTTAAATAGAATAATAACAAAGTGGTGAGTACTTTGATGATATCATGCATAACAGTTTCTTATGAAATGTTAAATTTTACATACCATATTTACCCAACGTATTTGGACATCTAATCTACTTACATAATTGTCCTAAAATTCAAAATAATCCATTCTACTACCTCATGAGGTATCTAAAATATTCATGAGGTATCTAAAATATTGCTGTATGTGTGGCAAACTGTGTAGACCCTGATTAGATGCCACATTCTGAGGTATCTGATCTGGGTCTACACTGTTTGCAAAGGCCTATCTGTCCCAATACTTAGGCTTATCACAGTACCATATTTTCCCTAAGTGTTTGGACACCTTAACTCCTTATGCTTAAAATAACATTAGAACAAAATCCATTTTACTACCTAATGTGTGTCAAATACTGCTGGATGAGTGACAAACAGTTTATACCCTGATCTAACACTGTATTCTGTAGACTGTATCATTTCTGCAGGGTCTGCACTATTTGCCACGCGCAAAGCAGTTTGTAGGTACATAATTATATGATGGTATGGACTTATTCAAATTTAGAACAAGTATGGTAAGGAGTGAAGGGGTTGGAATATTAGTATTGGTAGGTATGGTAGTCCTTTAGTACTCATGTCACAAAGTTGAAATTTAGGGATAGGAAATGGATGACATTTTCCCAAAAATAGGACTTGATATTTAAGGCGGAGGCATCCGGGTCCTTTGGACACATTTCTAGATTTTTTTTTTTTTGTTGCTGTTGTTTTTTGCATGGTACTGTGTTTTTATTTCTGGGTGTTTGTGTGTGTTTTTGTTACTTCTGAGTGTTTGAGTGTTTTTATTTAGTTTCTTTATAAAGTTCTATATTTCTTTTGTTTTCCAAGGAGCAGTAGGACACCATTTTATTTCAAGTACATTTATAACTTAAATTACGAGGGTCCTGCAAAAAGTTTTGTCATTGGGTTTGGATTACTTCAGTGCTACGTTTTATCAAACATATTTTTATTACAAACCTTCAAAGTATTTCCCCTTTACTGAAACACATTTTTGTAACCTTTTTACCCAGTTGCGAAAAGGAGATAAATAGTCTTCTTTTGGTATCTGTTGGAGACACTGATAAATAGCGCTGCCAAGAGAACTTCTAGACATATACTTATTTCCAGAAAACATTTTCTTAAGCCTTGGAAATAAAAAGAAGTCACAGGGACTTAGGTCAGGTGAATAAGGTGGATGGTTTAAAACTTCCGCCTTTTCAGAAGCCAAAAAAGACTTAACAACCTCACACTTATGAGAGGAGGTGTTGTCATGTAAAATGTGGACTCCTGACCATCCTTTGCTTGGTCGTTTCTTATTGTAAAACTCTTTCACTTTCTTCAGTACAGAATTCTTGTAGAATTGGCCAGTGACTGTATGACCAGATGGACAAGGCACTTGAACTACTGGCCCACTTGAATTAAAGCAAACTGCATACAACATCTTTTTCGAACTTATGGTTCTCTTTGCAATACATGGGCATTTTAACTTCGTAATACATTAACCTATAGATAATGTGCTATTCTATTCTGTTATTCACCCCCTCCACAGAAAAAACGACCTTTCAGTCGTTATAAAGTCTTAATTCAGAAGGTCCCTTTAACAGTTACCTGTATGACGTAGTTCCTCCCGCTCAAATGATCACGTGTCAGTTTCTTTTCTGTGGACTTTGAATGTTCAAGGATTATTATTCTGTGTTAGAAAAAATGGATTAAAATTATTCTACACGGTTAAAATTTTATATCCTTGACTTTCTCTGGTTCTATATTCACTCCTACTATCTATGTACTTATTTTCGAAATATCGATCTTAGATTTCTTGTTTTCTCAATGTTAAATTTCTTCCTTTGTTTCCGCGTCAGTCGATGCATTTCGCCCGCGGCAACTGTGGCCATTTAAAAGCTAAATGGGATACACATTTATCTTGTCTAACTTGTAATTCTTGCACACGTATCTCTCCGTGTTATATTTGTAGTTCCTGGACAGAAAAAGTTTGGAACCTAGCAGAAAGAAGACGCCTTCATGCTACTAGAAAATCAGTTATGACGCAGAAGAGAAAACAGAAGAAATCAAAGAAATCCAAGAAGTCCCAGTCAGACATGTCTGACAACGGGACAGTTGATGGGAGCACCGCCCCTCATAGCTTTACTGCTCGGGGCAGGACCCATCAAGGTGGCAGCCTGGCGGACTTAGAGTCTGACCGGGCACTAAGCCCACCAGTCACCAGTCACCAGTCAACCAGTCACCAGTCAACCAGTCACCAGTCATCCAGTCACTGGGCAACTTATCTCCGTTCATCCAGTCGCCAGTCAACCAGTCACCAGTCAACCAGTCACCAGTCAACCAGTCACCAGTCAACCAGGCACCAGTCAACTAGGCTCCAGTCAACCAGGCATGGGTTTACAGTCATTCCCGTATGACCTACAAACACAAATTCTGCCTGGTTATATTCCTATAAATGTGCCTGTACAAAGCTACGCTCCGTCCATAAGTAGCCATATTTCACAGGGTAGTGTCCACAGACTATCCAATGTCTTTATTCCTGGTTACGAACGTTCTAATAGACTAGAACTTCCTAATCCAGCTTCTTCCTCTAGACAGATTATTCCACTCGAACCTGATTTTTCGCAGGTCTCAGATCCGAGTGTAATGATTGAGCCTCCAAATTCAAATGATTTATCTATCTCCAGACCTTCAAGGAAGGATCAGTCTAAAAGAGAGCATAAATCTAAAAAGAGAAGAAGACATCGATCGTCCTCTTCTTCTATCTCTACTTCCAGATCAGACTCTTTTAGTTCTTCTCGGCGAAAGAAAAATTCAAAGAGATCAAAGCACTCTCATAAAAAGAGAAGAAGACGATCGATGACGCCTTCTTCTTCATCAAATTCCTCCCAATCTCAACTTGACATTGGTAGATATACAAGGGCTCATAAATCTCCCCAGGTTGTTCAAACGCCAACTCCAATACAACCTGAGGAGACTAATTTTAGTCAAATCACAAATCAACCTATTAATTACGATCAGATTCAGCCGAATCTCACTCAACAGAATAAGGAGTCAGATTCGGAAACTGAATCCGAAGTCTGGTCATTTGATCGTGCGATTAACGAGGTCTTCCGGCTTCTTCCTCCTGAGTTATGCCCCAAAACTCAGCAGGATCAAGCTCCATTAAAACCTCTCTCTGGGATCGAACAATTAATGGAGTCTCGTTCCACTCCATTACTTGTCCTCCCACAATCCAAATTAGTACAAAATACAACAAAATATATTCAAAATAGACTAGAATCGGACAAATGTTCAAGAGATTGGATTTGTCCGCAAAGCTTGGTTTCGGCTCTTGCTCCGACTAAATTCTACAAGAGCCAAAACCAATATTTGCCAACTGATAATATCCCTCAATTAGAAGCGGATGCGTCGCTCCTAGACATTTCTAATAAAGGAAGAGCTTCTATTCCGCTCAAGAATCTAGAAGCATGGGAAAGGAAGGCTAGAAAACTAGTCGCTATTAATTCTCATGCTGATCTATTTTCTTCAGCTGCCTTCCTTTCATTACAACAGGAATCGATGTCGGTTGCGGCCCTTTCCAGACTTCTGGAGGCCGTAGCCAAATCGATTAAACATGCTACTGCCATGTCTACACTTTTAACTACTGAATTATTCCAAGCTAGGAGGGACGCAGCCCTAGCTTCGTCTAAACTACTACTCGACAATTCCACATACGAGTTAAGGAACGCTCCTATTAACTCAAAATCCTTATTTGACGGCAGGATAAAAGAAATAGCTAAATCAAACTTCGAAGCTCAACAGCAAAGGTTTCTAGCTTCTACATCCATTCAGTCACAATCTCATTCTTATAAGCCTCCTTTGCAGAGCAGAGCTTTCAAGATACCTAAATATCCTGCTAAACAAACAACATCCAGACCTAAACCTACGCAGTCGTATAGGTCCAAAAATATTCCTCAAAGCTCATCTTACATTAAGAAAGATAATATCAAGAGGACTGGTAACATCCGTCAGTTCCCCTCCTCTAAACCTGCCTCTTCCTCCGCAAGATTATGAAGGCCCGCCCTGTCCACTGCCTGCTTTTCCGCTCGCGGACATTCCAGTGGGAGGACGATTGGCCCATTTTGCGGAAAAATGGGAGGAAATAACAGACAACAAATGGGTCCTCTCTATCGTACGAAACGGATTCAGGATACCATTCATCAAAATTCCTCCTTTGTCATCTGTTCCGATCAGAATGAGTCAATCCTCCTCCCCGTTTCTCAGAGAAGAGATCGAAAATCTTCTCAACAAACGGGCAGTGGAAAGGGTACAGAATCCGGAAACTCCCGGCTTTTATTCCCGGATATTCCTTGTGCCAAAAAAGAACGGAAAGTTTCGTTTAATATTAGACCTGTCTTTATTAAACCGTTACATAGAGAAACAAGCATTCAAAATGGAGACAGTCAAATCGGTAAGACAAGCGATGAGACTCAACGATTGGGCTGTCTCCATAGATTTAACAGATGCATATCTACATGTGCCGATACATCGTCAATCCAGGAAGTATCTTCGTTTTGTACACGAAGATCAAGTATATCACTTTTCGGCCCTACCGTTCGGAATGTCCCTAAGTCCGTTAATGTTCTCGAAACTGATGGACGTTATTGCAGCTTTTCTACGCCAACGTGCCATATCAGTTTTTCCATACCTAGACGATTGGCTGATAAAAAATCTGATTCACAACCGTCTGATTACTCAGACAAAGATTTGCATTCAAACTATTCAAAGCCTAGGTTTTCTGCCAAATCTCAAGAAGTCAGACCTCTTTTCTGCTCAGAAATTCACCTTCATAGGTATGGAATTTCTGACGCAACAAAATTTAGTCAGGGTTCCAGCGGATCGTGTACAGAACCTAATTCTAACAATCAAGAAAATAATGTCAGCAAAACATGTATCGGCACGAACTTTCCTTTCTCTTTTGGGCAAACTCAGTGCTGCAGCAGACCTTGTTCTCCTGGGCAGACTGCACTTACGTCCTCTTCAGATGTGCCTGCTGTCAGTCTGGAAACCTCATATTCTTCCTCTCGATCACCCGATCTCGATAAACGGCATGATTCGATCTCACTTACAGTGGTGGATAAACCCCATTCAATTCGAGACAGGGACTTCAATCCATCCTCCAGACCCCAAATTCTTCCTTTATACGGATGCCAGTCATTACGGATGGGGAGCTCATTTAGAGCCGACAACACTGTCCTTTCATGGTCGCTGGACAGAAAACCAATCCCAGCTCCATATCAATATGTTAGAAATGATGGCCATACGATTAGCACTGAAACAAGCCAAAACATTTATTCACCATTCTTGCATCATGATATCCACAGACAACACAACGGTGGTCTCATATATCAACAAACAGGGTGGCACTCATTCCCCCAATCTTTGCGTAGAAGTTTGGAAAATACTCAATTGGTGCCTGGAACAAGACATAGTTATCAGAGTACGTCACATCCCAGGCAAATTCAACATTCTTGCAGACCGCCTCTCAAGACTAGACAAACCTATCAAGACAGAATGGGCTCTGGATCAAACAGTTGCGAATTCAGTATTCCAGATGCTCAACTTCCCAAATGTGGATCTGTTTGCGACAAGATTCAACCACAGACTCCCATTATATGTCTCTCCAGTACAAGACTACAAAGCACTAGCGATAGATGCCCTGTCCATGGACTGGAATCATCTTCATGCATATGCTTTTCCTCCTTTTATTCTGATACCTGCTGTTCTAGAGAAAATCCGACAACATCAGTGCAGAATAGTTCTCATAGCTCCGTTCTGGCCACAGCAACAGTGGTTCTCAGAACTTCTTCTTCTATTAGTGTCAGCTCCGATTCGTCTGCCACTAATTCCAAGACTACTGACTCAATCCAAAGGAAGATTTGTACATCAAAACCTCCCAATTCTCGACCTTCACGCTTGGGAGTTATCAAACAATCAATCAGAGATAAGAAATTTTCACAAAACGTTGCAGATTTTGTCTCCAGATCAAGAAGAGCATCTACACAAAAAGTCTACGATGCAAAATGGACCATCTTCTCTAATTGGTGTCATACAAAAAAGGTTAATCCGATCTCGGCCCCTATTACAGTTATAGCCGATTTCTTAATCTTTCTTTTTTCGGAAAAGAAATGTCAGATTAGTACTATTAAAGGTTATAGATCTATGATCTCTAACACTTTAAAATTCAAAACTGGTAATAGAATCGGATCAAATCCAGTTTTATCTGAACTTATCAGATCCTTTGAACTTCAATGACCAGTACAAAGATCTCTTACACCTAAATGGGACTTATCATGGGTTTTAGTATGTCTACAAAAACCACCTTTTGAACCTCTTGATAAGGCTTCTAAATTTCACGTTACTATTAAGACAGCCTTTCTCTTAGCTCTTGCCACTGCTAAAAGGTGTAGTGAAATACATGCTCTAGCTATGGATTCACAACATTTAAGATTTAATCAATCTGATGGTTCAGTTTCCTTGATTCTTAAGTCTGGTTTTTTAGCAAAAAACCAGCTTCCTTCTGTTAAACCAGATCCTATTGTTGTTCCTAGTCTTGCTCGAATATGTAAATGGGAACATACTGACAGACTTCTTTGCCCCGTTAGGGCTCTGAAATTCTATCTCAAAATGACTAGCTCTTATCGCCAAAATAGAACTAGACTTTTTCTTCCTATTAAAGGCAATAAGGATATCTCTAAAGATACTATCTCGAGATGGATATCTTACACTGTTAAACTTGCCTATAGGAAACTCACTAAACGAGATATCTCTTTCCTTAAAATCAAAGCTCATGAAGTTAGAGCTCTTTCCTCTTCTTGGGCTTTCTTCGACAAAGTTCCTCTCAATGATATACTTCAAGCAGCGGTTTGGAATAGTTCATCAACTTTTGCCAAATTCTATCTCAGAGACTTGTCTCAACAAGCACAGAATCTCCAAAGTTTGGGCCCCATTGTAGTGGCCCAAAAAGTGGTGGGGGGGCCAACAGCAATCAGCTATGGATGTGTAGACAACGTCAACAGCCCCCCTAGACCTGATGCTATACTAGAGAGGTACTAATTATATCTTTATTATATATATATGTTAACCCTGGATTACTTTATCCTTGGTTAAAGGATCTTATTATTGCCTTAAGCACTAATTATGTCCTCATTATATATATATAAAAAAAAAAATAAATCCTTTTATTAAGCCTTAATTCAGAAGTTGGGACTAACTTATTAGGAGAAATCCTCCCTCCTATTCTACAAATTCTAGCACATTATCTATAGGTTAATGTATTACGAAGTTAAAATGAAGTTTTTTAAAAGTAAAACATATTTTAACGAGTAATACTTAACCTATAGATAAGTATTTATCGTCCCACCTCCCTTCCCTCGCTCCTTTCTCCTAATTGTGTATTGTTTTACACATAAAAGAAACTGACACGTGATCATTTGAGCGGGAGGAACTACGTCATACAGGTAACTGTTAAAGGGACCTTCTGAATTAAGACTTTATAACGACTGAAAGGTCGTTTTTTCTGTGGAGGGGGTGAATAACAGAATAGAATAGCACATTATCTATAGGTTAAGTATTACTCGTTAAAATATGTTTTACTTTTAAAAAACTTCATTTTTGATCTTTTCGCTTTCATTGCTTATTATCAGCCCTTCTTTGTGGCTCAAACATGTGCACCCAGGCTTCATCACCTGTTAGCAAGTTAGAAATAACCCGACTATTACAGCCTTTGTATGTTTTCAAAAGTTTGTGGGCACATTTAAGGCATTGTGTCTTTTGCTCCTCAGTGAGCAAATTAGGTACCCACCTAGCGTAAACCTTTCTCAGGTCCAAACGCTTTTTCAGAATTGTTTGCACACTGCCTTCTGATATGCCAGTAGAACTAGCTATATCTTTGACAGATAATCGCGCATCCTGTTCGACCACAATCTTTACAGCAGCAATGTTAGCCTTGGTAACAGAGGTTTTAGACCTTCCAGGACGGGTATCATCTTCAACAGAAACTTTCCCAGGTTTAAAAGCTTTAACCCACCTAAAAACTGTGTGCATTGAAATGGTCTGAGGTCCATATATACCACACAGTTCATTGCAAATGACATTGCTCTAGATAAGGTGTTGTTTGAACCAAAAATTGATTGACAAACTTTTTCTTTTTTCGTTA
Source organism: Anodontia alba (assembly GCA_964016985.1). Taxonomy (NCBI): domain Eukaryota; kingdom Metazoa; phylum Mollusca; class Bivalvia; order Lucinida; family Lucinidae; genus Anodontia; species Anodontia alba. The sequence continues at coordinate 62,771,002 of OZ024829.1, forward strand.
AAGGAGTATCCACCACATTTTTGTGAAGAAATGTGAGCCAGCACATGACAAAACCTACAATAAGACTTGTGCTAACAGCAAAGACTCAGATGAGCCTGTGCATCTGCACAGTCTGATCAGAGTCTTTGCTGATCACATGTGCCTTCTACAGCCTCCAGGCTATCCAAAGGGGCTGAACAAGAACCCTTGATGTACTGAGTGTATGTACAGGCTGATCTGAGTCTTTGCTGGTCACACAGGTCTTATTGTAGGTTTATGTCTGGTTCATATCTTATTTACCCTATAGAATTTGGACAGACAGGCCTGTGCAAACAGTGTAGACCCAGTGACATCTGATCAGGGATCTGCACTCTTTGTCAGTCAGCCACCAGTGTTTCAACCCTTAAAGCGCCAAGCAAAATTTGTAGCAGACATTCAATTTTTTTTTTTTTTTTTTTTTTCAGAGAAAACAAGTCTTGACATTTCATGTGAACTGTCTGCCAAGCAGATGATTCATATGAAATGTTAAAATTTGTTTTCTCTAAGAAATAAAAAAATATATATATATATATATATAAATGATTGTCATCTGCTGCAGTTGTGATCGGTGCTTTAAGGGTTAAGTATAACTCCAGGTAGCATGACAGTCTTGTCAATTTTTGGGTCATTTGTTTACATTTGAGCCATACTATACAAATGCAAAAATTTCCTTAATCATTAAAGCGCCAAGAAAACCTGCATCTGAAAATGTCGTCTGTTTATGTCGTCTGCTGAATATTCTTGCAAACTTTTCAAACCTATTTTTGCATACAGGCAAACAGTGTGGACCCAGATCAGACTGCTCCTAAAGGAGCAGTCTGATCTGGGTCCACACTGTTTGCAGAAATGACTTTTAAAGTAACGGGCAGAAGACAAAGCAGACGACAATAGTCGTGACTGGCGCTTTAAGGGTTAAGTAGTTTTCCACGTGATTATCATTGACCAATATAATCAAACTGCGCGTTGGGCAAAATCCAGGTAACGGTTATTTACAGCCAAGCTGTGCTTGTCGCTGAGATATCAGATTGCAGTGTAAAGAATGTTATCTGTAAAACCTGGGTTGGGACCTTGGCAAACAGTGCAGACCCAGATCATATGCTGCAAAATGCTGTCTCATCCGGGTCTGCAATGTTTGCTTATATTACAGAAATTGAAAGGTTAAATGAAACAGTCTTAAGTCCCCATTCAAGACCATTTTCCCAGCCTACATTCAGAGACAATAGACCCACCAGTGCTGTCAATGGGTTAAACTTGCAGTAAATACATTAATTCATCTAGATAATCCTATGAAATGAGAAACTGTATAAGAGCCACAGCGTAAGAAACTGTATCTTTTGACATATTCAACACACACACACACACATAGAGCCGGCCTCGGTGGCTCAGTTGGATGCGCCGTCCGACTGGAGACCAGGAGGTCGCGGGTTCAACCTCCGCCGAGGTCGGTAACATTCTTTCGAGGAGATTGATCATGAAATATTTTCTACAGTCATTCTCTCCCTTCCGCTGATTCAAGAAGGGCAGTTGTCAGTTTCTGGTGAAAGAATGTGCACAATACTGGTTAACTGCTTAGAGGACTAAGCCTGCCCAGTAAACGTGCGGTTAGGTAAACTGACCGCGCTCGACATGACCCCATTGGGTTGACGGCCGTAAAACCTCAAAACAAACAAACACACACACATAGAGACTCAGCTCAGAATAAGCATCAGCAGTCTAATCAGACTTTGTTGTCTGCCTGGAAAAACAAAAAAACAAAACAAAAAAACCCAGAAAACATAGAATACAGAACAGAGATTCTGATCATACTGTTCAGATGTAAAGGCTGATCTGAGTGTTCATTTGGTGCACATACCAGAAAGTAGGGTGCTTAGCCTAGATATTGGAACACTTATATACTTACCATGCTTCTCCTAATATTTGAAATAGTCCATTTTACTCCCTCTTGATGTGTCAAAAATATTTCTGCATGTATGGCAAACAGTATACATCCTGATCAGATGCCACACTCTGCAGCATCTGATCTGGGTCTACACCATCTGTAAAGACCTATCTGTCCCATTACTGAGGATTTTTACTAGGAGTGAATATTTATTAGCCTTCAAAGTGCTCAGCAGAATTGTAGCAGACAACATTCTAATTTTTTTTTTTTTTTTTTACATTTTTCAGAGAAAATAAGGCTTCACATTTCATGTGAATTGTATGCTATGCAGGCATAGCCTTGTTTTCTCTGAAATATACAAAAAAAAAAATGTTTGCTGCAGTTGGGATTAGCACTTTAAGGGTTAAAAAAGTGTTGCCTGTGTGACAGTGGTGGCCAGAGAGCTCAGTCTCTAGAGATTAAGAAAGGTAATTTGAAGGTCTCAGGCTTGAGCCCCAGTACAGCTGTACATTTTTTCTCACCCAGTGACATTTGGTGCTTCGGTGTGGGTCCACAACAAGGACTACCAGCATCAATATGTGCATGTCTCATTTTTCTGGCAAATTTCTGAGCAGGCTGGGACAAATCTAATTAACCTTTAAAGCCCTAAGCAAATTTGTAGCAGATGACATTCTAAGATTGATTTTGATAATTTTTGGAGTCTAGCAGATGATTCACTTGAAATGTTGAGCCTTATTGTCTCTAAAAACAAATCAAAGCTTCATCTGATGTGGTTGTGATTAGCGCTTTAAGGGTAAAGCTAGGAAAAATGTGACGGTGGTGGCTGAAAAGCTCAATCCATAGAGCATCAGAATGGTAATCCAAATGACCCGGGCTCGAGCCTCAAGACATTTTTGTCACCCTTTGACACATGCCATTTTATACGATAAAGTGATGTATTAGTTAATGTAAGGATCTATGATGAGTAACTGTTCAAAAAAATATTTAATTATCAATATAGCAATCTGTGATTAGCAACTGTTCAAAAAAACATATTTGATTAGTTAATATAGCAATCTGTGATGAGCAACTGTTAAAAAATATTTAATTATGTTCATTTTTTTATTTCAGCTCACAAGCTAAAATTCCAGTAAGTACCTTTTCTTCCATTACAACTCAAAACAGATGACTTTAGCTTTTACCACTCTCTGGGCAAATTTAGCAGACAACAAATGGATGATATTTTTCATATTTTACCTAGAAAATAGGCTTTAACATTTCATGCAAATTAACTCAAAGGAGATAATTTGCATGAAATATCAAAGCCCACTTTCAAGTAAAACGGACTGAGCCCATTCTGTTATCTTTAGGGGACATATGCATCCAAGGTCCGGATAGGAGTTTGATTGTCAGATTTTTGCAAAATAATAGCCTGTCTGCACCCTATCTCTTGGATGTTATAGGCAGGTTCTAGCCAAACATGTTTATACAGAATTCAATCAGATTTTGGTGACCTTGACCCATTTTCAAGGTCAGAACCATTTCTACTTTGTTATCCCCACCCCATTCCCCACCCCCCTCCCTGTGAACCATTTTAAATATATGATTTAGCTGAAACTTCGTAGTTATGCTTACAGCTTTGAAATGTCTGATCATAAATAAAGGACAGCATCTCTTACTGGTTAATTTACAGAATTGTCTGTCCCAAAGACTTGTCTACCCTACCGTGTAGTTGGACAGACAGGCCTGAGTAAACATTGTAGACCCAAGTCAGATGCTGCAGAATGGATGGATGACCACCAAATTGTACACTTCCAAAAGCCAGTGATGGCAGGGCCAACACTCTGAAAGTTTCAGATTCACAAGCCAATATATAAGCCTTCAGTTTGTATCACTATGTTTGCGCAAAGGTTTGTTTTTATATTATAAAACACATTTGAAGTTATTGGGAAAAGTTCTCAAGCATATTGCTAGAAGCTTAATTAAGCTGTACCTATTCCAAACTCTTGTCATTCTGCAAAATTAATCAAAACAGCTGGAGCATTGGAGCCAATGGAGCCATGGTGTGAGAAAACAAAGACTAAAACCATAGCTCCAGATAAAAGGGGGTATCTTCACGCAGACGGACTGTGACAATGGACGAAACGTGATCACAAGCAATCAGAGGAAGAAACATGACATTTTATAAATAAAAATCAATTAGGTATTTAAAAAAAAAGTAATAAAAAAAAAGTATGTCATTTCATAAAGTCATTTCAGAATTATTCAATTAGAATTTCTGGATCCCAGCTGCTCTTAGGTCGTTAGTTTTCTTCTTTGATACCAATATTTGTTTTTGGTTAAACTTCACAAATCAAATAAAGAATACATAACTTGAGTGGTAAAATCATCTCCCTTGCACATAGTATTGGTGCAGCCAATCTTGACATTCCTTTAGTACCACTTTATTCTTATGGATGAATTCCATTTGTAAATACTAATTCAGATCACAACACCAGCTTGATACTAATACAGCTCTGCATATGAATACGGGACCTGAAAATAAATACCGTGTCCTAGAAATCTCGATACTAATCATTACATGATACTGCCATATTAATTTTCCCAACACATATACAGCATGTGTATGCCAAATGTTGTACTTTTACAAGTCCATTGCAATTGATTAAATCAGATCCAAAATACCACAGGGACGCTGTTAATGACATATAATATACCAAACACAGGCAGACACACAGTCAGTACATAACTGACTAACACACCTAATATAATATCTTATCGGAGGAATGCCATCTACTCGAGGATAACCCCTTCTTACAGTGAGAACCCATGCGTCTTCCACTGTAAGAACTCTTTAGTAATCTAAAAGCTACAATAAAATATAACTGCCATTACACCACAATGATTACATGATACTCCATCGTTCTCCATGTAATCATCGATTACAATAGTTACATGCCACCGTCATAGCCGTCAAACATGACTCCTTGCTGCTTGAGCCATTATAACATTCAAGAAAACAGACTTGTATATGAAACTGTATATGTCTCTAAGGTATTTATCACACATATAATTGAAAAGTAATTAATGTAATCTAAAGTCTAACAAAAACATAAGTGTATTACTATGTACTGAATTTATGAGAGTTAAACATAAACGCCTTACTGCGTTTTACATTTAAGCACATATGTTTGGTAATAATGAACATTGAAGTTGTATACATGTCAAATCAGACTATATTATGTTAGAATATGCTACAATTGCTCTGATCCATTATCTTTCTATCTGTATAAAAATATTAACACCTGCATTCTGATCAGGGTCTACAGAACCGATCAGGCTCACCTAGCTGACCAGGATCTACAGAACCGACCAAATTTTATTTTTATATCTGATTAGGGCCTAAACACCTGACAGGGCTTGTTCGTCTTGTCTGGGCATACACACATAACCAGAGTGTGCATACTTGATCAGGGTATACATATACGGCTGTGGGCAGCACATCTGATCAGCTTGCAGACCTGATGAGGGTCTATGGAATTGAATATGTTTTACTATCTGATTAAGGTCTACACATCACCCCGGGCCTATTTAGTAAGGACCTATAGGACTTGGTTGGTGTGATTCTAATGAGCCATGCCTGGAAGGAAAACCCAGACTGATCAACACATCTGCTCAGTCTGGTCAGTGGGGTTTGATCTTCATTGACACAATCTGGGTAAAATTAAAGCGGAATCCTTTAGAAGGAAAAAGAAATCCCATCAAATAAATAAAAATAGCAGACTCAGGTTTTTATTGAGTCTATTCATGAACAATGTTGTAAAGGGCAACACTGCTCATGCCTTGTGTTTTCAAATAAATAAAATTGAGATCAGTGATCCCAAAGGATCAGAAAATAAGCGAAAACCTAATCTTGCCAAACGATTGAATGCGTAACCTTCAGTTCAATAAGCAAAAAAAATTAGATCAACATCCAGTTTGAACTTTGATGATGCAAAAAGGCAAACAAGCTTTGCACACTCTGTTTTTCATGAGGGGTATAAATTTTTCAAGGAAAGAATTAAAAAATTGGGGGATGCTATTCCAAAGTCCATTGATATTCATATTTGTGGAGTAAATATGAGACCACCTACTTCACCCATTTTGGATGAATTAATTTTAATGTACCCAAGGTGTGCCTAAGGATTTCTACAAATATTTATGGTTTCTAACACATTTTGTGGTCCTGCAAATATCTAAAGTATGATTTGAAATGTTTAGAGATTATTATGATTATTTTTTTTTTTTTTTTTGTGGCAAAATGCAATTTTGTCCGATTTTCTGTTGTTAAGTATTAGATTGACTGGTTGAGAATTTGATGAACATATAAAGGTTTTGGGTCTACGCATCCTCTCTGGAAGTGCTAACATGCTTATTTTGCTTAATACTCAGTATAAGGAAGAAGAGCTACCACTGGCCATGCTGGTGTCAGTATCAGGATTGGCTGTAGTATCACATCTATGTGTCTGGGTATGTGAATCTGCAGTGAAGTCGTACTATACAACAGCATCAGCTCCAGACAGAGTTGGCGGTGCTGTTAAACTTCAGCTCAAACAAGTTGTGTGTCTGGAAACATTAAGTTAAGTTGATCACACAGCTCTTGTGTGCAGAGCACAATTCTCCATGCCAGTGAGACTTGGCCAACTGGTATCTGGAGCTTCGGAGAAAATTGAACTTTTTTTTTATAATGAAGGAAAGAGATTTCTTTGAGCATATACACTTTTCTGAATGGGAAAGTAGCCTTTTTGAAATAAATGGTATATTGCACAGCAATTTCAAATAGCCAAATACTCTCTTAGCACTTGATTTGAAAATACCAGAAAAGTACTTGATTCTCTTGAAACTGACACCTTGCATCCTTTATGTGAAATAGTAACAAAAACAATAAACCAAACAAGGAAAAAAAAAGATACAGTTCTAAAGTCTGTTGGTTGCTTTGAGCATGCAGCTCAAAGTAGTACTGAACAGTAAAATAAAGGACATTTAGCCAACTGCTATTAGCAGCATTGGAACAAATAGGGGAAATATTGGCTAGATTCTTTTGAAACGGTAACAGACTGACATCTTAGAAATCCTTTTGGATATTTGTTTTTAGTTCTAATCAGTAATGCTTAACAGATGATGTTTGTATGGTAATTGGTCATTTGTAGTTGATAGTTGAGTGTCAGACCAGATCAGTTTAATGCAGGAAAACAGAAAAGGTCTCAGTTGTATGCAACAATTTGAGATTTGAAAGGATGCAAATAAATAAGCCCTCCAGTCAAAAAAAAAACACAACAAAAAACCTTATGTCATTCAACCAGCTTAGACAAAGTTCAGCCTGTACACTTCACACTACGGGTATCCGTATCCAGGCAAATATTCTTTCTTCTTCAAACCAAAAATGTCCAAGCTTTCAGTCTTTCATCAAAGCTTAAATGACATTTAATGATTTGTTGAGGCATTGAATACTCCAGGATTCATGAATTAAAACCATGTTCAATCAAATAAGCTTGACATTAAGTATTTCAGTATCTTTGTCCAGCAGTAGTTTTCTGACATATTTACTTTATCTTAAGATTTCAGTGCTCTTAATGACTCACATTTAGATATGTTATGGCTATAATTACATGCTAGCACTTCCAGAAAGGGTGTTTAGACCCAAAACCCTTATTCCTTAATTGAATTCTCAACTGGACAATCTAATACTTAACCACAGAAAGTTGGACAGAGTTGCATTTCGCCACGAAAAAAAAAAAAAAAATCTCAAAACATGTTAGATCATATTTTAGACATGTGGGACCACAGAAAGGGTTAGAAAGCATAAACATTTGCAGAAATCCTTAGACACTGCAGTTTGGAAGTTTGTATAAGTATAGTTTCATGTAAAGTACTGTTAATTCTGAAACACAAAATTACTGGTGAGGTAGGCTAGGAGAGACTCCCATTTAAAGGCTCCATATTCCTCAAAAGTAGACAATTTTTATCGAAGAAGTGGGCCTCGTTGGCTCAGTTGGATGCGCCGTCCGATTGGAGACCAGGAGGTTGCGGGTTCAACCCCCGCCGAGGTCTGCAACATTCTTTCATGGAGATTGATCGTGAAATATTTTCTATGATCATTCTCTCCCTTCCACTGATTCAAGAAGGGCAATTGTGAGTTTCTGGCGAAAGAATGTGCACAATACTGGTTGGCCGCTTAGAGGACTAAGCCTGCCCAGTAAATGTGTGGTTAGGTAAACTGACCACTCTCAACATGACCCCATTGGGTTGACTGGGCTGTAAAACCTCAACACAAACAAATTATCCAAGAAAGGTTTAATAAATTGATATATAGTAATAATACGATCATAAAATGTGGCATCTGACAGCCTGTAAAATTTCAGTTAGTCTCTCATTTTTTAACTGGATCAAAAATGAAATGATTTTTTATCATATCTCGGAATTAATGTTGGCAACATTCAGAGATATGATAAAAATCATTTCATTTCAAGAACTAACTGAAAGTTTACAGGCTGTCAGGTGCCACATTTTATGATTGTTTAAATACCATATATCAATTTATTAAACCTTTCTTGGATAATAAAATGTCTATTTTGGAGGAATATGGAGCCGTTAAGAAGCTGGATGTATTTCCAGAACTATGGAAGTGAAATAAAGATTTTTTTGATGGTTGTCAATTTTATTATTATTTATATTGAGCTGATGCACAACCAATGATTTTCAACATTTCACTGCACAGTTCCTCTGTCATGCTGCATTGTCAACCAAAAAGCTCTTCAGATATACAACCATAAGGGTCTGTCGTGTGTGTGTAATGATATTCTATCCTTCTAACCAGCTGTAAAATCAAATAAACTACCATGTACATCACAGATTTCCACGTTTTCTTGAAGGCTTTTAGCACACATTTAGCATGTTAAAAAGTAATTCAGCCAAAATGTGCAAAGTACTTAGTAGGAGGTCTCATATTTACTCCACAAATGTGGATATCCATGGGCTGTGGAATAGCATTCCCCAATTCTAATAATTCTTTCCTCAAAAAAATTATATCGCTCATGAAAAACAGAATGTTCAAAGTTTGTTTACCATTTTGCATCATTGAATTCCAAACAGGAGGTCAGTCTAATAGTTTTGCTAATAAAATTGAAGGTTATGCATTTGATCATTTGGTTGGCATGCTAATAGTTATAATCAGATTACGTTACATACAGTAGTGCATGGTTGGAAGCTAACCGTTAAAGCGCTACAGAAATTTTAGCAGATGACATTCTAATAATTTTTTATTATTATTATGTTGTTGTTTTTTTTGTTGTTTTTTTTGTTTTGTTTTGTTTTTTTGAGTAAATAAGGTATGACCTTTCATCTGAATTTCTGCCTAGCTAACCTTATTTCTCTGGAAAAAAAAATCAAACTTGAATTTCTACTGCAGTTGTAATTAGCACTTGAAGAATTATGTCCCCACCCCCTACCAAAGGGCAGGGGAGGGGGGGGCGGGTGGACATATTGTTTTGGGGAATGACAACTCTGCCTTTCTTACTTTTGGAGTTATCACCCTTTGTTTTATTTGAAAAAGATTTCATGTCTGCTCTGTAACTCGAATACTCTTTGGAATATATCGATGGTTCTTGGCAGAAATGTAGAACAGGACCATACGACATGTTGCGTACAAGAATGACAACTCTGCCTTTCTTACTTTTGGTGTTATCTACCTTTGTTATATTTGACAGTGATAATCCATTAATTTCCTGTCCGCTCTGTAATTCAGAGACCCTTTGGAATAATTTTATGATACTTGGTAGAAATGTAGAACAGAACTAGACAACATGTCCCAACAAGAATTACAACTCTGCCTTTCTTACTTTGGCATTATCTCCCTTTGTTATATCTCACAGTGATTATCCATTGATTTTGTGTCCGCTCTGTAAGTTAAAGACCCTTTCTAATATTTTTATGATACTTTGTAGAAATGTAGAACAGGACCAGACGACAGGTAGCATACAAGAATGACAACTCTGCCTTTCTCACTTTTTGCATTATCTCCCTTTGTTATGTCTGACAGTGATTATCCATTGATTTCGTGTCCACTCTGTAAATCAAAGACCCTTTGGGATATTTTTATGATACTTTGTAGAAATGTAGGACTAGACAACATGTCATGTACTAAATGACAATTCTGCCTTTCTTACTTTTGGTGTTATCTCCCTTTCTTATGTCTGACAATGATTATCCATTGATTTTGTGACGCTCTGTAAGTCAAAAACCCTTTGGAATATTTTTATGATACTTGTTAGAAATGTAGAACAGGACCAGACAACATGTCGCATACAAGAATGACAACTCTGGCTTTCTTACTTTTGGAGGTATCTACCTTTGTTTTGTTTCAAATAGATTTCTTGTCTGCTCTGTAACTGGAATACCCTTCAGAATATTTTGATGGTACCTTGTAGAACTGTAGAATAGGACAAGACGACGTTTTCCTTACAAGAATGACAACTCTGCCTTCCTTACTTTTGCTGTTATCTCCCTTTGTTATATTTGACACTGATGATGAATTGATTTAGTGTCTGCTATGTAAGTCGAACACTCTTTGGAATATTTTGATGATACTTGGTAGTAATGAAGAACAGGAGCAGACGACATGTCACATACAAGAATGACAACTTCGGCTTTTTTACTTGTGGAGTTATCTCCCCTTCGTATGTTTGAATTTGATTTCTTGTCTCTGCTCTGTGACACATATACTCTACGGAATATTTTGATGATGCTTGGTACAAATGTAGAACAGGACGAGATGACGTGTTGCATTCAAGAATGACAACTGTGGCGGGATCGGGGGCGAGGGGGGGAGGGTGGGACATTTGGTTTTTTTTTTGTTGTTGTTGTTGTTTTTTTTGTTTGTTTTTTTTTTTCCAAAAACCTTTTCTAGTTAAAATTTGAGTTATCCTGAAATTTGGAAAATAGTTCAGAAAATTTGTTAATGCTTAATATTTTGTATTTGTATTTCAGAATGGAGAGGTAGCATTTAAAAATGGGACAGTGAAGGTCAGTCCAGAAATGGATACAATAACTGGAGTTGTCACTGTTGAATATGAGACAAGAGAGGGGTCAGCGAAAGCAGGGAAAGACTTCAAATATAAGAAAGAAGAACTGGTTTGTATCTTAGATGCTGGTGTCATCTTAACTTAGCAAAACCCAGAGTATCCTAAACATTTACCACTCTCTAGGCAAATTCAACAGATGACAAATGATTTTTATGCCCTCGCCTGCCTAAGGCAGCAGTGGGGCTTATAACATTTCAATTTGATGTTACGTCTGTAGGTGCATATGTCACATTTCTAACTAGAGTGTAACAACTGTTTAAGTTTACATTAAAATTTACATTGACATTTACGTGCGTGTGTCTCTTGGAGGTCATCTTGGGTACCTTTTATGCTAGGAAGTTGAAATTTGTTATGCTACCCTTACCCAGACCTAAACCTTCAACTCTATGCTAGAGTTGCCCCTGGGTCATGCCCTGGATGGGGCTAGGGTCAAAATATATATCAAGTCAGGTTTTACATTTAAATTTACATTGACAGTTGCATCAGCGTTTCTCTTGGAGATCATAACTTTGGTACCTATTATGTTAGGAAGTTGAAATTTGGTATACTACTTACCCAGAGCTAAACCTTCAACTTTGTGCTGGATTTGCTCTTGGGTCATGCCCTGGGGTGGAGAAGCTGCCAGCTGATCTGTATATGCACTGTTTGTCATTATGTATGTATATTTGTGTCAAAGTCTTCGATCAAGTAATCTGATTGGCTGAAAATTAGATGTTACAAATTGGCACCTACTGAGCATTTCAAAATTTATAAGTTCTGTGGAAATGGGCAGGTTTTATGTTATTTTATTTAGTAATTAAAGAATATTCTCAGTGGATGAACAGGAGTACTCAGGAGGAAAATGTCAATATTTTGTTTGAAAATTGGCTTGTCTAGAGTTATAAGTTAAGACATATAAATTTTACATGGCTGCTTTAATGTATACATTTTGCTGAAGTGCAGGGTGGCAAAGTGGTTTGCACTCCTGACTTGGGATCACAAGGTCAAAGGTCCTGCTGGTGGCAGAATTCAGCTCATGTCTGTACACTGTGCATCATTTCACAGAGCCTTTCATTATAACCCTTCTATCATCTTAATATGAATTAAATATTGTCATCATCATCATACATTTAGCATAGATGTCTTAATGTAATGCTTGTACACTTAACCTTAAATGGCCTTTTTTCAGGTATTTAAAGAGAATGAATACAGAAAGACAATAGCAGTATCCATCATCAATGATAATCAGTTTGAGAATGATGTGGATTTTTACATCATTTTAAAGAACCCCAATGGTGGCAGTGGCCTTGGTGATCCCAGTGTTGCCAGGATTACTATTGTGGATGATGATGGTTTGTATACATTTCTTTGTATAGCTTATATAGAAAAATGACAAGTGAACTTTTAACCATATATATACAAGGGCCATTCAAAAAGTTCCTGGCCCCACCCACGTCTGGTGGATCTGTGCATACCAACTTAAAATGAATGTAATTGGAAGTCTTTCACTAGATTTCTGAAAAAAATAAGTTCCAAAATCTTCTGGTAAATGTTTATACACTCATCGAAAGATAAGAAAAATGATTTTGTCTGTGTCCTCTCCATATCCAACTTATGTATCAGTCCTGTCCAGTGAAGGTCAAGGTCACACTTCAAGGTCAAAATACATGTAGTAATATTTCATGTCTGCTCTATAACTTTAAAACTGTTTAAGATTTCTTCATGTAACTTTGTACAAATATAAGGCATGATCAGTTGATGTGCAGAGAAAAAATAACAATCCCACTTTCACCGTGTATCATAGAATCCGGAACTTGGTACCACTTCAGTCGATAAACAACTATAAAAATGGCTGGAATGGCATGTAGCCAGGTCAGTAGAACTTTTTTTTCGATGCCTTTTAATGAGTGTCATCCTTTGAAATGAAAAGTATAAGCTCCTAGAGACATCTGACTGTTGTCCATGCCCGTGATTTTTCAAAAATATTTCTGTATTTCGCTAAAAACACTTGGAATCCTGCAAGCTGGTACTTTTCAAAACAACGTGTCTCCTCGAAAACATGATCGTTTCAGCTGTGTTTAAAGCATTTTCCTGTTTTTTTTTCAATGTCAAAACATTCAGCATATTAAGACTCACCTTCGGTATAAGTTTCTTTGCAACGACAATGCTTTGACTGAATTATTCTCCAAAACACGAGTTTCTGGGAGTACTGCAATTTGAAAGTTTGTGTAAGGCAGCTTGAAAAACATAATAAATTTACAGTACGGCAACTTGCATCGATATAACGCAGCAAAACTGTCCGATTTCCATGCATTATGTTTGTTAAACTTGTCTCTTTGCAGGTTTTAATGCCTTTCACATGTGGCTATTGCCCTACATCTTCCAATCTTTTACGAATGATAAGAATAATTACAAATGCTGATGCAAACCTTGCCAATGCTTTCAAACACCTTTGAATAAAGTTAAATACACAACGATTGCTTGCCAATATTCGCTTATCGGCAGTTATTCTTCACATTTTACGAAGAGTAAAGTTGTATTTTAGATGGCATATTTGATCAAGATAACTGGCTTAAGCATTAAATAAGCCGACATAGGTATACATTTTCTTGTGGCACGCATTTATATGCTACGCGTTTCTTATTTTGATGGTTTCTAGAAAATTTCACCATGAGTATACTTTTCTTCTCCAGTTTCTCTATCAATTACTAATAATACGTGCTGCTTCGTTTGCGTGCATGCACGCTCTGAAAATACAGGGAAAATGCTAATGAATACTCTACAGATACCTTACCAACGTTACAAGTGTAACGTGCAATCAATACGAACAGCTTGTCAATTCTTAAGAATGCGTTGCGAAAAAAGGAGAATGTGCTTTCCTTGCGAATATAAGGAGCATGTTTCTAATATTTGTAACACCCCCAAAACGTCAGCGAATGCTTATGAACGCTTGTGAATTTTTGACAATCATTTTACGATCATTACAAATTGGCGACGAATGACATTCGCAAGCACATTCGCCATAGTGTGAGAGCACTATAAGAAATGGGGAATTTCCACTCCTTTCACCAGTTACAAAGGACAACGTGCATTAACAGAACTTTTTTGGCCCCTTGGGCCATCCATAAAAGTTGTTTGTTTGCTGTCCCCCGGCCGACTCACTATTTTACCCCCACTCAAAAATTTATTGAGATCTGGTGATTTTTTCACACATTTTTATTGGGAAAAGTCTTTATGATTCAATGTTTGTTTTAATTTTGAACATCACTCTGACAATAATTCAAATGTTTTACTTAACAGCGGAGAATAGGTCATTAACTACTAGGCATTGAATCCACGAAGGTTATTTAACATCACAAGTTTATCAAAAAAATCACCTACCTACCGACCCACCCTGAGAATTCTGGGTAGGGTGACAGCAAACAAAAATATTTTTAAGGATGATCTTGTGATGCCAACAAATCAAAGTTGTAGTCAAGAAATTTCTTTGAGCTGATTTTTTTTTTTAAATAAGATCAATGATCCTTATGTCCAAGTTCACTAACATTCAGGTTTTTCAGAAAATGGCCGCTGAAGTAGCCTAAATCCTGTGAAACCGAGTTTTTTGGCCTGAATTCCCCTCGTTACAGCACGTTTTCAAAAATTAAATACAAGCACAGCTGAATATCAAAAATATATTTTTCATTCTGTACATTTGATGAGGTTTAGCATCTGTTAAAATATCTTTTTGTAATCAGCTATGCTTTCTCCAAAGCCATCCACAACAAAATTCCCGATCCCATAAAAATTATGTTTATGCAGGGTGCACAATATGCTCCTCGAGGGAGCACATTTTGTAGGGAGCGTAGTGTGACTGTACAGAGTTCCGTTAAGCATAAAAGGTGTCTGCAAGCCCTCAATAAATCAAAATTCAAATGCGCATGCTCAGTCACTCAGAGGGCTATGTGTCCAATGGGTCCAGTTCTTTTGTTGATTTTAGATAAGACTAGGCATAACTTGCCCCAGAGGAGATTTTGATGAGTCCGTGGCGGCTGGAGGGGGAGCGTTGCTTCTGGGTGCCTTGGGTTGGCCTCATTTGCAGATTGTGGCATTCCCTGAACCGCATCGCCCACTATTTGGCGTATTATTTGTTTCTTGTCAATGCTAATTGCCGTACAGTTAGTGAAAAAGTCGCCGTCCTGTACTTCTGTGCAGTGTCGCAAGTTGCCGTACTCAAGTGCTTCGCGATTTTTCCTGTTTTCATCGAGTTCCAGAACAGTTCGGAGAAAAATGTTAAATGAATATGAACAGCAGGCATGGCAATGCGTGTGGGACATAATGAAATGGAATTTATCGCAGTTGTTTGTGCGATAAATGGGCGTGTTACAAAGATGACACATATTTTCGCGGTACCAGGCTGCTCGTTTTGCACCGAAAAATGATCTTTAAACCATTTGCATGTGATTTCAGGGGTTGCATTTAAAACTAAAATGTCTTCGATAAATGAGGAATGTTTATTTAGTGCACAATACCTCGACAGAACATTATGATAAAGGATTTTCTTACCCTGGACATAATCCAATTCGTATGTTTATGAGTTGTTTATCGACTGAAGTGGTACCAAGTTCCGGATTCTATGATCACGGTGACTTTCAGTTCTCCTATGTGCAGAGAAAAAGAACCTTAACCCTACTTTTAGTTCTGATGTAATTATGCCCCTTTGTTTATTTCAGGCAATATTTTGTGTCTACTCTTATAACTTTAAAACCGTTTAAGATTTCTTCATGAAATGTTTTGCAAAATATGAGGCATAATCAGACAATAATCAGAGAAAAAGAACCATAACCCTGCTTTTAGTTTTGACATAATTATGCCCCTTTGTTTATTTCATATAATGAGGTTGTGTCTGCTGTATAACTTTAAAACCATTCAAGATTTCCCAATGTCTGCTCAAACTTTCAGATCTGACATAATTATACCCCTTTGTTAATGTCAGGCAATATTTCGTATATGCTTTCTGTTTAAAGCCATTAAGATTTCTTCATGAACCTTTCTACAAATATAAGGCATGATCATTGATATGCAGAGAAAAAGAACTGTAACCCTACTTTTAATTCTGACATAACTATGCCCCTTTGTTTATTTAATATAGTGAGGTTGTGTCTTTGTGTCCTCTCTATCATTTTAAAACCATTCAAGGTTCTTCATTGCACGTTGTACAAATACATCCTCTACATTAGAGAATGTACAGAGAAAAGGAATAGTAATCTTTCTTCCAGTTGACATAATTATGCTCCTTAGTATATTTCAAATAGTGATTTCTTGTACACTCCATATCTCCTGTACAAGGATTACCCTTGACCTTTGTCCAAAGTCATGGAAAGAGTGAAGTTACAATTCTTTACCAAGAAGCACTGAAGCTACTGATAATCTTCCTGGATTTTTTGTGAACATTTACTTACTAACAAGCACAAAACCAAGTTAGCTGACTTAAGTTGTCAGAGGCAACAGGCCTTATTTTGCTTGTTTCTCAGGGAGTTTATACAGGACCATTATGGTCCTCTTGTTCGCTAATATGCAAATATTCCTGTTTATGACAAACCTTTATTCAATGTATCAACACCTACTAAAATCCCCTACAGGCGTATATGCCCTGCTCAGCAGAGCTCTTCTTGGTCTGTTGAATAGCTGCATAGAATCAGCTATTCAAATTCCTCTAAACTGTTCAGAACATGGTAGGGCTGAGAACTTTTTGAACGGCCCTGGTAATCTTCACATTTTTGTTCGAATGCAACATTTTTTTGGTCCATCTTTAAACCATGTTGTAGTCAAAACTGTACTATAACGAGCCATGTTATATAGAGGTTTTTGTGTATACAGTGTAGCTCCAATACATCGCGGTCCGTTATTTCGCGAAATCCAATATATCGCGAATAGGCCATGGCTCCCAAATTATCCAAAAGCAAAAAAAAAAAAAAAAAAAATTTAAAAACATAAAATGTTTGTTGTTTTATTTAACTTCAGAAAAAAAAAAAAAAAAAAAAAAAAAAAAAAAGCGTTCCGCCTCCTGTAATTGATTTTTCGCGCCTATCCCGACGCTGTCGCGCGTCAGGTATTATATGATAAACAATCCACTTAGTGTCAATCAGCGCACACGTTAATTATAATTGGCAAACAATAAATTATATCGCCGTAATTGTCGTAATCATTATCATCATTTAGTACATAGATCTACTCAATGAGTCAATGATGCCCACAAACTAATTTTGCTCAGCAGGGGAAAACGGTCCACCTCCTTTTCAACACCAGCAAATTTTACAAGACAGTAGTCTTACGATGTTTCTGTCCAACATACACAGATCGTAGTCCGCTTATTATACACTTCTGTAGATATAAATAGTTCAGAAGAAAACAACTGCGTCAAAAAAAACAAAAACAAACAATAAAAAAAATAAATAAAAAGAAATTAACTTTGTTTTTTTTTGCGCCCGCAATATAAGCGAAGGGAAGCAACTCAAGTTATCTTAGCACAATTGAGTAACTTCCCTTTGCCAGTATCCAAAATGGCGTCCTAAATTGTCAATCCGATGATTTCTTGTTTTCAAACGTAGTTTATCAGCTGGTTTCGATTGGAATTACTTGTTAGACATAGCGCACCATTGTAAATTATTCCATTGAGCAATTCTAATCCAATTTTAATTAGGAAATATGGTGACAACATGACTGAATGTCATTTATCCGTGATGTCTCAGCAAACTACCACAGCGACAAACCGAGCGAGTGTTATGCACGCCGTTATACATGCATGGTACATGTCGGGACTTATATCGCGCTCCGACCACATCGCGGTTTCAGGGTTATGGACCCGCAATACCGCGATATATTGGAGCTACACTGTATATCAATATTGAAACATTGCATACATACACTAGTTTAGCCAGTGCATGACAAAACCTACAAAATGGCATGTGCTGATAAGATTCTAAAAATGAACGGCATAGACCCTGATCAGACTGCTCAGAAGTGTAGGCTGATCTTCATCTACAGTGGTGTTTTATTATACGGAGGGGCTCAAATATTTGAACAGATATTGCTGAAGAAATTGTTTAGATCAAGATCAAATTGGAACAAAAAATTAAAGCATTGCTCTTTTAAGGAGCAGTTTGACTTGGGTCTGCATATTTTGTCAAGCAATTATTAGATATTTCATCAGTTAGTCAAAACTGTTTTATTTCTTGTTATAATTAAGAAACAAGTTTTCTCATACACTACCACAGGAAAACATACTTTCTGTCACTTGCTTAGAGCTTCTTTCTTTCTGGAGTAGCCCTTAGAATGAAAATCCCAGAAATCCTTTCTAGCTTGCCTGTACAAAAGTACAGCTAGAGCTACTGCAGTTATCATGGCATCGGCGTTCGTTAAAGTTTTTGGTTAAGGTTTTTAAAAGGCTATATCGTGAACCTCTGGATGGAAGAAGTTCATACTTGCCATGCTGTTAGATACTGGTCTGAAGCTTTATGCTGTACCATTACAATCCCAATCCACATGAGTGACGAGGTTGAATTCAAGGTCACAGACTTGGAAAAATATATGTTAAAGTTTTAAGTGGCAAAGTACGATTCAGGTGAGCTATTCTGTCCTGCAACAGCGCTTATTATGCCCCCGCCTATTCAAAGAATAGCTGATGGGCATTAAGTATTACCCCTGTCCGTCCCGTACGTCTGTCTGTCCGTCCGTCTGTCCATCTGTCTGTCCGTCCGTACGTCCCACTTCGTGTCCGGGCCATAACTCCCAAACCGTATGGAATATATTCATGAAACTTCACAGGTGCATACATCACATTGAGACCATGTGTCATGAACAAGGAAGATAACTCTTGCATTTTTGGTTTTTGAATTATTTCAGCTTGACTTAGTTCCATATAGTTAACTGTGTCCGGGCCATAACTCCTAAACCGTATGAAATATATTCATGAAACTTTACCAGTGCCTGCATCACACTGAGACGATGTGTCATGAACAAGGAAGACAACTCTTGCATTTTTGGTTTTTGAATTATTTCCGCTTGACTTAGTTCCATACAGTTAACTGTGTCCGGGCCATAACTCCTAAACCGTATGAAATATATTCATGAAACTTTACCAGTGCATGCATCACACTGAGAAGATGTGTCATGAGCAAGGAAGAAAACTCTTGCATTTTTGGTTTTTGAATTATTTCCCCTTGACTTAGTTCCATATAGTAAACTGTGTCCGGGCCATAACTCCTAAACCATATGGAATATATTCATGAAACTTTATGGGTGCATGCATCACATTGAGACGATGTGTCATGAACAAGGAAAACTCTTGCATTTTTTGTTTTTGAATTATCTTCCCTTGACTTAGTTCCATATAGTAAACCGTGTCCGGGCCATAACTCCTAAACCGTATGGAATATATTCATGAAACTATACAGGTGCATGCATCACATTCAGATGATGTGTCATGAACAAGGAAGACAACTCTGGCATTTTTGGTTTTTGAATTATTTTCCCTTGACTTAGTTCCATATAGTTAACCGTGTCTGGGCCATAACTCCAAAACCATATGGAATATATTCATGAAACTTTACAGGTGCATGCATCACATTCAGCCGATGTGTCATGAATAATGAAGACAACTCTTGCGTTTTTCGTTTTTGAATTATCTTCCCTAGACTTAGTTCCATATAGTAAACTGTGTCCGGGCCTTAATAATAACTTCATGGTATACCTGTTACAATTACATATAAACCCTTTTTCTGAATGGCATTTGGCGGGGGCATCCGTGTCCTATGGACACTTTTTCTATTTTTGTTTTTCTTTTCTAGCTCACCTGAGCCGAAAGCTCACAGTGAGCTATTGTGATCACTCGCCGTCCGTCGTCGTCGTTGTCGTCGTCGTCATCGTCCGGATGTCCGTCCGTCCACAGTCTTTAAACAACATCTACTCCTAAACCACTGGTGGGAATTTGACCAAACTTCACAGGAATGATCCTTGGTTAATCCTCTTTCAAAGTTGTTCAAATGGTTCCGGTTCATTGCATATCTAGGTCACAGGAGCTAATAATAGATTTTTTAATAAAAAACTTAAAAAATATTCTTGTCCAAAACCACTGGAATTCAATATAATTTTGCAAAAATGTTCCTTTGGTGATCCTCTACCAAGATTGTTCAAGCCATTTGGATTTGTCAAAAAACATGGCCGCCAGGGGGCAGGGCTTATTTTCCCTATATATCTATATAGAAAACTTTAAAAATCTTCTTGTCCGAAACCACTGGACTGAATAGAAAATTCTAAAAATCTTCTTGTCCGAAACCATTGGACTGATTTCCATATAATTTTGCAGAAATGTTCTTATTTTCCCTTTATATCTATATAGAAAACTTAAAAAAATCTTCTTGTCAGAAGCCACTGGAACGATTGCAATATAATGTGGCAGAAATGTTCCTTTGGTGATCCTCTACCAAGATTGTTCAAGCCATTTGGATTCGTCAAAAAACATGGCCGCCAGGGTGCGGGGCTTATTTTCCCTATATATCTATATAGAAAAACTTGAAAAATCTTCTTGTCAGAAACCACTGGACTGATTTCATTATAATTTGGCAAAAATGTTTCCTTGGTGACACTCTACCAAGATTGTTCAAGTAATCGTGATTTGTCAAAAAACATGGCCACTACTGGGTGGAACATTTTCCCTATATATCTATATAGAAAACTTGAAAAAAATCTTCTTGTCAGAAACCACTGGACCGATTTTAATATACCTTGGCAGAAATGTTTCCTTGGTGACCCTTTACCAAGATTGTTCAAGCCGTCATGATTTGTCAAAAAACGTGGCTGGTAGGGGCGGGGCTTATTTTCCCTATATATATCTATATAGAAAACTTGAAAAAATCTTCTTGTCAGAAACCACTGGATCGATTTTGAATATAACTTGGCAGATATGTTTCCTTGGTGACCCTTTACCAAGATTGTTCAAGCTATCATGATTTGTCAAAAAACATGGCTGGTAGGGGGCGGGGCTTATTTTCCCCGTATATCTACATAGAAAACTTTAATGATCTTCTTGTCAGAAACCACTGGACTGATTTCAGTTTAACATTGCAGAAATGTTTCTTATCTAACCCTCTATCAAGGTTATGCAAGCCGTCATGATTCATCAAAAAAACAGGGTGGCCAGGGGGCGGGGCTTATTTTCCCTGTATGTCTATATAGAAAAACTTTAAAAGTCTTCTTTTCAGACACCACAGGACCGATTTCATTACAACTTGGCAAAAATGTTTCCTTGGTGACCCTCTACCAAGATTGTTCAAGTAATCATGATTTGTCAAAAAAACATGGCTGCTAGTGGGTGGGGCTTATTTTCCCTATATATCTATATAGAAAACTAAAAAATCTTCTTGTCAGAAACCAATGGACTGATTTCAATTTAACTTGGCAGGAATGTTTCTTTGGTGACCCTCTACCAAGGTTGTTCAAGCTGTCATGATCATCAAAAAACATGGCCGCTAGGGGGAGGTGGGGGGGGGGGGGGGGTGGGGGGGCTTATTTTTCCCTATATGTCCATATAAAAAACTTTAAAAATCTTCTTGTAAGAAACCGTTGGACCGAGCTCAATGAAGCTTGGCAAGAACGTTGCTTTTGTGACCCTCTACCAGGATGGTTCAAGCCTTCATGATACGTCAAAAAACATGGTCTCCAGGGGGCGGGGCTTATTTTCGGTATATAGCTGTATAGAAAACGTTAAAATGCTTCTTGTCAAATACCTCCTGACCAATTTCAATAATGCTTTGGTGACCCCCTACCAAGAATGTTCAAGCAATCCTGATTTGTCAAAAAACATGCCTGCTAGGGGGTGGGGCTTATTTATCCTCTATATCTAAATAGAAAACTTAAAAAATCTTCTTGTCAGAAACCACTGAACCGATTTCAGTTTAACTTGGCAGGAATGTTCCTTTGGTTTCCCTCTACCAAATTTGTTCAAGCTGTCAAGATTCGTCATGGTTATAAAATTTATACATAAATCTTAGAGCAGTGAACTTGGCTGAAACTTCAACATTAAGTATGCAAATCTGTTTGCTCAGGTGAGCGATATAGGACCATCATGGTCCTCTTGTTTTTTTTTGGGTTTTTTTTGTTGTTGTTGTTTTTCTCTTCAAACATGAAAATTATTTGGTAGAACCAGTTTCTAATACTTCTTTGTTTGAATTTTATCAAATACTTTTCGAGACATTGAACTGGGTGTTTTTCTTTTACCTGAAACAGGGCTTTGTGTGATTTGTTCTAAAGTTAATTGTATTGTAAACATGATTTTGAAACAAGTGGAACATTGATGGTTTTTGTGTCAAGGTGCACTGGACATATCCAAGATGGTGATTTTTTTCCAAAATCATATATATTTTTATATGTTGGTGAATTTCTCCTAAAAGCAACTAATCTTGGCTCCAGACAAGTGGTGGCTATATACATAATATTTATCTTATTTCTTCACAAAAACTTATGTTGTGGGTACTCTGAGGTGTTTCTAATAAGTACCACTATATATGTTTTGGTGGAGAAATAAGAAAAAATCTCAGTGGTTTATGGTTGAAATAAGTACCTTATCTGGAGCTATACTAAAAATGAGGCAAAATTAACAAAAGTTGCATAACTGTCTAAGTGAAGACAAATGTCAGAAAAGATAAATTGTCTTATAGCAGGTGTGCACTAAAAAGTAGACTTTTGAAATAGAATGTTACAGTAGATGAAACATGGTTTCAGTTCGGTTTCAGAAATGTTATTCTGTTTGAGGTAAAAGAAATTTATGCCAGATTTCTTCTATTGTTATCCATAGTTGAACAAATTTATGACCTGATTGTACCATACTGATTTACCATAAATATTGGGACACCTTGACTTCTATCCATGATGATCCTAAAGCTTGATCAATTCATTTTACTGCTGAATAAAATTAATTGCAAATAGTCATCATGAAAACACGCCTAAATAATTTTAACTTCATAATACATTAACCTATAGATAATGTGCTATTCTCTTCTGTTTTCACACCTTCCACAGAAAAACGACCTTTCAGTCATTAATTAAAGTCTTAAACCAGAAGGTCCCTTAGGCAGTTACCTGTGTGACGTAACTCTTCCCGCTCAATTGATCACATGTCAGTTTCATTTCTGTGGACAAAGAAATTCAACAAGGATTTTTACCTGTGAAAGAAATTCGGATTATTTCTTTTCCTCACGGATAAATTTCTGTATCCTTGTGTTTCTTTTGTTTCTTTATCACTTCTTTCACTAACCATGTTATTATTTAAAATTTCGATTGTCAATTTCTTGCATTTATTGACTGGCTATTTCGACATGCGTTTTCGCGACTCTCGCTATAATCGGCACAACGCTCGTGTGCGGTCGGTTCGGAAGTCGTGTTTTCTTATATCAAACATTTTAACTTGTTTCTTTTTGTTCCAGGTTATTCAGCGATGCGACATGCTATACCTGGACTGTTACTGGATATCTTGCGAGTTGGTGAAGATTTCTATGGTGGAGAAGCTGATTAGTAAAGAACTTGTCAACCCTTATGGGTTATATGACAATTCTTTACTGATGGGAGCCCCACCCCATATGGCTATACTGCCGGGGTAAGACCCATCAAGGTAGCATCTTATGGATGCTTTAGTATCCAAAATGTCTAAGTCCACCAGTCACCGGTCACCAGTCATTCATTGTCAGCTTCACCAGGCACCAGTCACTGGGCATCCAGGCATGGATAAAATCACCGGGCATTTCTTACCAGTCACCGGTCATCCAGTCACCAGTCATCCAGGCAAGGATAAAATCACCGGGCATTTATCACAGGTACTAGTGTCCGGTCATTGTGACGGATTACTAGTTACTCCTACCGGGCATCAGTTACGAGTACTAGTGTCCAGTCATTGTGTCGCATTATTAGTGACTCCTACCAGGTAACAGTTACGAGTACTAGTGTCCGGTCATTGTGTCGAATTATTAGTGACTTCACCGGGCAACAGTTACGAGTACTAGTGTCCGGTCATTGTGTCGCATTATTAGTGACTCCTACCGGGCAACAGTTATGAGTACTAGTATCCGGTCATTGTGTCGAATTATTAGTGACTTCACTGGGCAACAGTTACGAGTACTAGTGTCCAGTCATTGTGTCGAATTATTAGTGACTTCACCAGGCAAACAGTTACGAGTACTAGTGTCCGGTCATATGTCCAGCTACTAGTGTATACCACTGGCAAATAGTTATGATTACTAGTATCCAGTCATTGTATTGGATTACTAGTGACGTCTTCTGGGCAATAGTTACGAGTTCTAGTGTCCAGACATTGTGTCGGATTACTAGTGATTGGGTAACAGTCACTCGTCCCTGAACAATCTATTATTGTTCATAGAGCTTTATAGATAAGTCAAGTCAATGGATATAGGTTATAAAATGAAATACAGTAAATGTCCTAAAATTTCGAACACTCTAAAATTTCGAACACCTAATATTTTTGCCCAAAATAATTTCTGAAAATGTCCTAAAATCATGAACAGTAGCAGTTTTGCAAAAAGGGGATTTCTAAAATTTCGAACACAGCTTTCTTCAAGTATTTTTTATCGGCACATTCTAATTTCGGTAACGTTTTTTTTTTTTTTTTTTTTTTTTTTTTTCCGTTACCGAATCGGAAAATGAGATAGTAATATTGAAAGCCATCGCAAAACTTTAAAACACACAGCAATGTCATAATGAGTTTTATGTACACAAATGGGGTCACCTGACTTACCGGAATACCCGTGAAAAATGCAGCGGTTTGCGCATCAAAGTGCCTATTCATGTTTCTACATGTAAGTCCTGCAGAACCTATTAACCCCTAGGTAGATTCTCATGGGTCTGCTCAGATATGCCACCGTGTGACGAAACGCAGTTCTGTGACATTCTCATTTCCAGAATAGATTACAAAAGTATGTGTGAAAATACCCAGAAAATGAAACAGTCAAATTCCCTTGCCCCGCTGGAAGAAACCGCATGCTCGTAACGGTAACGTAACAGAAGTCGTGGCAGAAACCTCTTAGAGAGAACAACGCACTTACTTTCAGCGTTAAATTATGGAGCATTTTTTTCGTCAGAAATGCATATGAAATTGGCATGTATAGAAATTAAGTATTGAGACAGATAGGCCTATGCAAATTGTAGACTCAGATCAGACACCGCAGAGAAAGGGGGAAGCCAGTCAGTGGAACATGGAAATTTGGGAAACACTTTTAGGACAATAAGACATGCGAGCAGTGAAGAATCAGATCATCTTCCGATGCAAAGGCGGTCAGATTTTGCCGTTGTGGTGACAAACAGGCATGAAAACATCAATTCTTGGGGAGATTAGAAATCTGTGGTTAAATACATCACCGTTTCAGTTTAGGTTTAAATTGCGTTCTGCAGCGTCTGATCTGGGTCTACACTGTTTACTAGGGTTGTCTGTCCGAATACAGTAAGTACAGAAATTCGGTCAAAGCGAATCCCTTCAGAAACCATCCTAGTTTCGCCCGATTCATAAAAAAAATGCTGTGTTCGACTCGTAAAATCCGTTCTTAAGTCATATGCAATTAGCTCCCTTTAAACAGTAAAACAATGTCATTTATCCGTGATGTCTCAGCAAACTACCACAGCGACAAACCGAGCGAGTGTTATGCACGCCGTTATACATGCATGGTACATGTCGGGACTTATATCGCGCTCCGACCACATCGCGGTTTCAGGGTTATGGACCCGCAATACCGCGATATATTGGAGCTACACTGTATATCAATATTGAAACATTGCATACATACACTAGTTTAGAAGAAATTATTTTGGGCAAAAATATTAGGTGTTCGAAATTTTAGAGTGTTCGAAATTTTAGGACATTTACTGTATTTCATTTTATAACCTATATCCATTGACTTGACTTATCTATAAAGCTCTATGAACAATAATAGATTGTTCAGGGACGAGTGACTGTTACCCAATCACTAGTAATCCGACACAATGTCTGGACACTAGAACTCGTAACTATTGCCCAGAAGACGTCACTAGTAATCCAATACAATGACTGGATACTAGTAATCATAACTAT
The DNA here is from genome assembly GCA_964016985.1 of Anodontia alba. NCBI lineage: Eukaryota > Metazoa > Mollusca > Bivalvia > Lucinida > Lucinidae > Anodontia > Anodontia alba. The sequence continues at coordinate 62,797,085 of OZ024829.1, forward strand.
TTGCCAGTGGTATACACTAGTAGCTGGACATATGACCGGACACTAGTACTCGTAACTGTTTGCCTGGTGAAGTCACTAATAATTCGACACAATGACTGGACACTAGTACTCGTAACTGTTGCCCAGTGAAGTCACTAATAATTCGACACAATGACCGGATACTAGTACTCATAACTGTTGCCCGGTAGGAGTCACTAATAATGCGACACAATGACCGGACACTAGTACTCGTAACTGTTGCCCGGTGAAGTCACTAATAATTCGACACAATGACCGGACACTAGTACTCGTAACTGTTACCTGGTAGGAGTCACTAATAATGCGACACAATGACTGGACACTAGTACTCGTAACTGATGCCCGGTAGGAGTAACTAGTAATCCGTCACAATGACCGGACACTAGTACCTGTGATAAATGCCCGGTGATTTTATCCTTGCCTGGATGACTGGTGACTGGATGACCGGTGACTGGTAAGAAATGCCCGGTGATTTTATCCATGCCTGGATGCCCAGTGACTGGTGCCTGGTGAAGCTGACAATGAATGACTGGTGACCGGTGACTGGTGGACTTAGACATTTTGGATACTAAAGCATCCATAAGATGCTACCTTGATGGGTCTTACCCCGGCAGTATAGCCATATGGGGTGGGGCTCCCATCAGTAAAGAATTGTCATATAACCCATAAGGGTTGACAAGTTCTTTACTAATCAGCTTCTCCACCATAGAAATCTTCACCAACTCGCAAGATATCCAGTAACAGTCCAGGTATAGCATGTCGCATCGCTGAATAACCTGGAACAAAAAGAAACAAGTTAAAATGTTTGATATAAGAAAACACGACTTCCGAACCGACCGCACACGAGCGTTGTGCCGATTATAGCGAGAGTCGCGAAAACGCATGTCGAAATAGCCAGTCAATAAATGCAAGAAATTGACAATCGAAATTTTAAATAATAACATGGTTAGTGAAAGAAGTGATAAAGAAACAAAAGAAACACAAGGATACAGAAATTTATCCGTGAGGAAAAGAAATAATCCGAATTTCTTTCACAGGTAAAAATCCTTGTTGAATTTCTTTGTCCACAGAAATGAAACTGACATGTGATCAATTGAGCGGGAAGAGTTACGTCACACAGGTAACTGCCTAAGGGACCTTCTGGTTTAAGACTTTAATTAATGACTGAAAGGTCGTTTTTCTGTGGAAGGTGTGAAAACAGAAGAGAATAGCACATTATCTATAGGTTAATGTATTATGAAGTTAAAATTATTTAGGCGTGTTTTCATGATGACTATTTGCAATTAATTTTATTCAGCAGTAAAATGAATTGATCAAGCTTTAGGATCATCATGGATAGAAGTCAAGGTGTCCCAATATTTATGGTAAATCAGTATGGTACAATCAGGTCATAAATTTGTTCAACTATGGATAACAATAGAAGAAATCTGGCATAAATTTCTTTTACCTCAAACAGAATAACATTTCTGAAACCGAACTGAAACCATGTTTCATCTACTGTAACATTCTATTTCAAAAGTCTACTTTTTAGTGCACACCTGCTATAAGACAATTTATCTTTTCTGACATTTGTCTTCACTTAGACAGTTATGCAACTTTTGTTAATTTTGCCTCATTTTTAGTATAGCTCCAGATAAGGTACTTATTTCAACCATAAACCACTGAGATTTTTTCTTATTTCTCCACCAAAACATATATAGTGGTACTTATTAGAAACACCTCAGAGTACCCACAACATAAGTTTTTGTGAAGAAATAAGATAAATATTATGTATATAGCCACCACTTGTCTGGAGCCAAGATTAGTTGCTTTTAGGAGAAATTCACCAACATATAAAAATATATATGATTTTGGAAAAAAATCACCATCTTGGATATGTCCAGTGCACCTTGACACAAAAACCATCAATGTTCCACTTGTTTCAAAATCATGTTTACAATACAATTAACTTTAGAACAAATCACACAAAGCCCTGTTTCAGGTAAAAGAAAAACACCCAGTTCAATGTCTCGAAAAGTATTTGATAAAATTCAAACAAAGAAGTATTAGAAACTGGTTCTACCAAATAATTTTCATGTTTGAAGAGAAAAACAACAACAACAAAAAAAACCCAAAAAAAAACAAGAGGACCATGATGGTCCTATATCGCTCACCTGAGCAAACAGATTTGCATACTTAATGTTGAAGTTTCAGCCAAGTTCACTGCTCTAAGATTTATGTATAAATTTTATAACCATGACGAATCTTGACAGCTTGAACAAATTTGGTAGAGGGAAACCAAAGGAACATTCCTGCCAAGTTAAACTGAAATCGGTTCAGTGGTTTCTGACAAGAAGATTTTTTAAGTTTTCTATTTAGATATAGAGGATAAATAAGCCCCACCCCCTAGCAGGCATGTTTTTTGACAAATCAGGATTGCTTGAACATTCTTGGTAGGGGGTCACCAAAGCATTATTGAAATTGGTCAGGAGGTATTTGACAAGAAGCATTTTAACGTTTTCTATACAGCTATATACCGAAAATAAGCCCCGCCCCCTGGAGACCATGTTTTTTGACGTATCATGAAGGCTTGAACCATCCTGGTAGAGGGTCACAAAAGCAACGTTCTTGCCAAGCTTCATTGAGCTCGGTCCAACGGTTTCTTACAAGAAGATTTTTAAAGTTTTTTATATGGACATATAGGGAAAAATAAGCCCCCCCACCCCCCCCCCCCCCCCACCTCCCCCTAGCGGCCATGTTTTTTGATGATCATGACAGCTTGAACAACCTTGGTAGAGGGTCACCAAAGAAACATTCCTGCCAAGTTAAATTGAAATCAGTCCATTGGTTTCTGACAAGAAGATTTTTTAGTTTTCTATATAGATATATAGGGAAAATAAGCCCCACCCACTAGCAGCCATGTTTTTTTGACAAATCATGATTACTTGAACAATCTTGGTAGAGGGTCACCAAGGAAACATTTTTGCCAAGTTGTAATGAAATCGGTCCTGTGGTGTCTGAAAAGAAGACTTTTAAAGTTTTTCTATATAGACATACAGGGAAAATAAGCCCCGCCCCCTGGCCACCCTGTTTTTTTGATGAATCATGACGGCTTGCATAACCTTGATAGAGGGTTAGATAAGAAACATTTCTGCAATGTTAAACTGAAATCAGTCCAGTGGTTTCTGACAAGAAGATCATTAAAGTTTTCTATGTAGATATACGGGGAAAATAAGCCCCGCCCCCTACCAGCCATGTTTTTTGACAAATCATGATAGCTTGAACAATCTTGGTAAAGGGTCACCAAGGAAACATATCTGCCAAGTTATATTCAAAATCGATCCAGTGGTTTCTGACAAGAAGATTTTTTCAAGTTTTCTATATAGATATATATAGGGAAAATAAGCCCCGCCCCTACCAGCCACGTTTTTTGACAAATCATGACGGCTTGAACAATCTTGGTAAAGGGTCACCAAGGAAACATTTCTGCCAAGGTATATTAAAATCGGTCCAGTGGTTTCTGACAAGAAGATTTTTTTCAAGTTTTCTATATAGATATATAGGGAAAATGTTCCACCCAGTAGTGGCCATGTTTTTTGACAAATCACGATTACTTGAACAATCTTGGTAGAGTGTCACCAAGGAAACATTTTTGCCAAATTATAATGAAATCAGTCCAGTGGTTTCTGACAAGAAGATTTTTCAAGTTTTTCTATATAGATATATAGGGAAAATAAGCCCCGCACCCTGGCGGCCATGTTTTTTGACGAATCCAAATGGCTTGAACAATCTTGGTAGAGGATCACCAAAGGAACATTTCTGCCACATTATATTGCAATCGTTCCAGTGGCTTCTGACAAGAAGATTTTTTTAAGTTTTCTATATAGATATAAAGGGAAAATAAGAACATTTCTGCAAAATTATATGGAAATCAGTCCAATGGTTTCGGACAAGAAGATTTTTAGAATTTTCTATTCAGTCCAGTGGTTTCGGACAAGAAGATTTTTAAAGTTTTCTATATAGATATATAGGGAAAATAAGCCCTGCCCCCTGGCGGCCATGTTTTTTGACAAATCCAAATGGCTTGAACAATCTTGGTAGAGGATCACCAAAGGAACATTTTTGCAAAATTATATTGAATTCCAGTGGTTTTGGACAAGAATATTTTTTAAGTTTTTTATTAAAAAATCTATTATTAGCTCCTGTGACCTAGATATGCAATGAACCGGAACCATTTGAACAACTTTGAAAGAGGACCAACCAAGGATCATTCCTGTGAAGTTTGGTCAAATTCCCACCAGTGGTTTAGGAGTAGATGTTGTTTAAAGACTGTGGACGGACGGACATCCGGACGATGACGACGACGACGACGACGACGACGGACGGCGAGTGATCACAATAGCTCACTGTGAGCTTTCGGCTCAGGTGAGCTAGAAAAGAAAAAAAAAAATAGAAAAAGTGTCCATAGGACACGGATGCCCCCGCCAAATGCCATTCAGAAAAAGGGTTTATATGTAATTGTAACAGGTATACCATGAAGTTATTATTAAGGCCCGGACACAGTTTACTATATGGAACTAAGTCTAGGGAAGATAATTCAAAAACGAAAAACGCAAGAGTTGTCTTCATTATTCATGACACATCGGCTGAATGTGATGCATGCACCTGTAAAGTTTCATGAATATATTCCATATGGTTTTGGAGTTATGGCCCAGACACGGTTAACTATATGGAACTAAGTCAAGGGAAAATAATTCAAAAACCAAAAATGCCAGAGTTGTCTTCCTTGTTCATGACACATCATCTGAATGTGATGCATGCACCTGTATAGTTTCATGAATATATTCCATACGGTTTAGGAGTTATGGCCCGGACACGGTTTACTATATGGAACTAAGTCAAGGGAAGATAATTCAAAAACAAAAAATGCAAGAGTTTTCCTTGTTCATGACACATCGTCTCAATGTGATGCATGCACCCATAAAGTTTCATGAATATATTCCATATGGTTTAGGAGTTATGGCCCGGACACAGTTTACTATATGGAACTAAGTCAAGGGGAAATAATTCAAAAACCAAAAATGCAAGAGTTTTCTTCCTTGCTCATGACACATCTTCTCAGTGTGATGCATGCACTGGTAAAGTTTCATGAATATATTTCATACGGTTTAGGAGTTATGGCCCGGACACAGTTAACTGTATGGAACTAAGTCAAGCGGAAATAATTCAAAAACCAAAAATGCAAGAGTTGTCTTCCTTGTTCATGACACATCGTCTCAGTGTGATGCAGGCACTGGTAAAGTTTCATGAATATATTTCATACGGTTTAGGAGTTATGGCCCGGACACAGTTAACTATATGGAACTAAGTCAAGCTGAAATAATTCAAAAACCAAAAATGCAAGAGTTATCTTCCTTGTTCATGACACATGGTCTCAATGTGATGTATGCACCTGTGAAGTTTCATGAATATATTCCATACGGTTTGGGAGTTATGGCCCGGACACGAAGTGGGACGTACGGACGGACAGACAGATGGACAGACGGACGGACAGACAGACGTACGGGACGGACAGGGGTAATACTTAATGCCCATCAGCTATTCTTTGAATAGGCGGGGGCATAATAAGCGCTGTTGCAGGACAGAATAGCTCACCTGAATCGTACTTTGCCACTTAAAACTTTAACATATATTTTTCCAAGTCTGTGACCTTGAATTCAACCTCGTCACTCATGTGGATTGGGATTGTAATGGTACAGCATAAAGCTTCAGACCAGTATCTAACAGCATGGCAAGTATGAACTTCTTCCATCCAGAGGTTCACGATATAGCCTTTTAAAAACCTTAACCAAAAACTTTAACGAACGCCGATGCCATGATAACTGCAGTAGCTCTAGCTGTACTTTTGTACAGGCAAGCTAGAAAGGATTTCTGGGATTTTCATTCTAAGGGCTACTCCAGAAAGAAAGAAGCTCTAAGCAAGTGACAGAAAGTATGTTTTCCTGTGGTAGTGTATGAGAAAACTTGTTTCTTAATTATAACAAGAAATAAAACAGTTTTGACTAACTGATGAAATATCTAATAATTGCTTGACAAAATATGCAGACCCAAGTCAAACTGCTCCTTAAAAGAGCAATGCTTTAATTTTTTGTTCCAATTTGATCTTGATCTAAACAATTTCTTCAGCAATATCTGTTCAAATATTTGAGCCCCTCCGTATAATAAAACACCACTGTAGATGAAGATCAGCCTACACTTCTGAGCAGTCTGATCAGGGTCTATGCCGTTCATTTTTAGAATCTTATCAGCACATGCCATTTTGTAGGTTTTGTCATGCACTGGCTAAACTAGGGGTGGGGGGGCTTATTTTTCCCTATATGTCCATATAAAAAACTTTAAAAATCTTCTTGTAAGAAACCGTTGGACCGAGCTCAATGAAGCTTGGCAAGAACGTTGCTTTTGTGACCCTCTACCAGGATGGTTCAAGCCTTCATGATACGTCAAAAAACATGGTCTCCAGGGGGCGGGGCTTATTTTCGGTATATAGCTGTATAGAAAACGTTAAAATGCTTCTTGTCAAATACCTCCTGACCAATTTCAATAATGCTTTGGTGACCCCCTACCAAGAATGTTCAAGCAATCCTGATTTGTCAAAAAACATGCCTGCTAGGGGGTGGGGCTTATTTATCCTCTATATCTAAATAGAAAACTTAAAAAATCTTCTTGTCAGAAACCACTGAACCGATTTCAGTTTAACTTGGCAGGAATGTTCCTTTGGTTTCCCTCTACCAAATTTGTTCAAGCTGTCAAGATTCGTCATGGTTATAAAATTTATACATAAATCTTAGAGCAGTGAACTTGGCTGAAACTTCAACATTAAGTATGCAAATCTGTTTGCTCAGGTGAGCGATATAGGACCATCATGGTCCTCTTGTTTTTTTTTGGGTTTTTTTTGTTGTTGTTGTTTTTCTCTTCAAACATGAAAATTATTTGGTAGAACCAGTTTCTAATACTTCTTTGTTTGAATTTTATCAAATACTTTTCGAGACATTGAACTGGGTGTTTTTCTTTTACCTGAAACAGGGCTTTGTGTGATTTGTTCTAAAGTTAATTGTATTGTAAACATGATTTTGAAACAAGTGGAACATTGATGGTTTTTGTGTCAAGGTGCACTGGACATATCCAAGATGGTGATTTTTTTCCAAAATCATATATATTTTTATATGTTGGTGAATTTCTCCTAAAAGCAACTAATCTTGGCTCCAGACAAGTGGTGGCTATATACATAATATTTATCTTATTTCTTCACAAAAACTTATGTTGTGGGTACTCTGAGGTGTTTCTAATAAGTACCACTATATATGTTTTGGTGGAGAAATAAGAAAAAATCTCAGTGGTTTATGGTTGAAATAAGTACCTTATCTGGAGCTATACTAAAAATGAGGCAAAATTAACAAAAGTTGCATAACTGTCTAAGTGAAGACAAATGTCAGAAAAGATAAATTGTCTTATAGCAGGTGTGCACTAAAAAGTAGACTTTTGAAATAGAATGTTACAGTAGATGAAACATGGTTTCAGTTCGGTTTCAGAAATGTTATTCTGTTTGAGGTAAAAGAAATTTATGCCAGATTTCTTCTATTGTTATCCATAGTTGAACAAATTTATGACCTGATTGTACCATACTGATTTACCATAAATATTGGGACACCTTGACTTCTATCCATGATGATCCTAAAGCTTGATCAATTCATTTTACTGCTGAATAAAATTAATTGCAAATAGTCATCATGAAAACACGCCTAAATAATTTTAACTTCATAATACATTAACCTATAGATAATGTGCTATTCTCTTCTGTTTTCACACCTTCCACAGAAAAACGACCTTTCAGTCATTAATTAAAGTCTTAAACCAGAAGGTCCCTTAGGCAGTTACCTGTGTGACGTAACTCTTCCCGCTCAATTGATCACATGTCAGTTTCATTTCTGTGGACAAAGAAATTCAACAAGGATTTTTACCTGTGAAAGAAATTCGGATTATTTCTTTTCCTCACGGATAAATTTCTGTATCCTTGTGTTTCTTTTGTTTCTTTATCACTTCTTTCACTAACCATGTTATTATTTAAAATTTCGATTGTCAATTTCTTGCATTTATTGACTGGCTATTTCGACATGCGTTTTCGCGACTCTCGCTATAATCGGCACAACGCTCGTGTGCGGTCGGTTCGGAAGTCGTGTTTTCTTATATCAAACATTTTAACTTGTTTCTTTTTGTTCCAGGTTATTCAGCGATGCGACATGCTATACCTGGACTGTTACTGGATATCTTGCGAGTTGGTGAAGATTTCTATGGTGGAGAAGCTGATTAGTAAAGAACTTGTCAACCCTTATGGGTTATATGACAATTCTTTACTGATGGGAGCCCCACCCCATATGGCTATACTGCCGGGGTAAGACCCATCAAGGTAGCATCTTATGGATGCTTTAGTATCCAAAATGTCTAAGTCCACCAGTCACCGGTCACCAGTCATTCATTGTCAGCTTCACCAGGCACCAGTCACTGGGCATCCAGGCATGGATAAAATCACCGGGCATTTCTTACCAGTCACCGGTCATCCAGTCACCAGTCATCCAGGCAAGGATAAAATCACCGGGCATTTATCACAGGTACTAGTGTCCGGTCATTGTGACGGATTACTAGTTACTCCTACCGGGCATCAGTTACGAGTACTAGTGTCCAGTCATTGTGTCGCATTATTAGTGACTCCTACCAGGTAACAGTTACGAGTACTAGTGTCCGGTCATTGTGTCGAATTATTAGTGACTTCACCGGGCAACAGTTACGAGTACTAGTGTCCGGTCATTGTGTCGCATTATTAGTGACTCCTACCGGGCAACAGTTATGAGTACTAGTATCCGGTCATTGTGTCGAATTATTAGTGACTTCACTGGGCAACAGTTACGAGTACTAGTGTCCAGTCATTGTGTCGAATTATTAGTGACTTCACCAGGCAAACAGTTACGAGTACTAGTGTCCGGTCATATGTCCAGCTACTAGTGTATACCACTGGCAAATAGTTATGATTACTAGTATCCAGTCATTGTATTGGATTACTAGTGACGTCTTCTGGGCAATAGTTACGAGTTCTAGTGTCCAGACATTGTGTCGGATTACTAGTGATTGGGTAACAGTCACTCGTCCCTGAACAATCTATTATTGTTCATAGAGCTTTATAGATAAGTCAAGTCAATGGATATAGGTTATAAAATGAAATACAGTAAATGTCCTAAAATTTCGAACACTCTAAAATTTCGAACACCTAATATTTTTGCCCAAAATAATTTCTGAAAATGTCCTAAAATCATGAACAGTAGCAGTTTTGCAAAAAGGGGATTTCTAAAATTTCGAACACAGCTTTCTTCAAGTATTTTTTATCGGCACATTCTAATTTCGGTAACGTTTTTTTTTTTTTTTTTTTTTTTTTTTTCCGTTACCGAATCGGAAAATGAGATAGTAATATTGAAAGCCATCGCAAAACTTTAAAACACACAGCAATGTCATAATGAGTTTTATGTACACAAATGGGGTCACCTGACTTACCGGAATACCCGTGAAAAATGCAGCGGTTTGCGCATCAAAGTGCCTATTCATGTTTCTACATGTAAGTCCTGCAGAACCTATTAACCCCTAGGTAGATTCTCATGGGTCTGCTCAGATATGCCACCGTGTGACGAAACGCAGTTCTGTGACATTCTCATTTCCAGAATAGATTACAAAAGTATGTGTGAAAATACCCAGAAAATGAAACAGTCAAATTCCCTTGCCCCGCTGGAAGAAACCGCATGCTCGTAACGGTAACGTAACAGAAGTCGTGGCAGAAACCTCTTAGAGAGAACAACGCACTTACTTTCAGCGTTAAATTATGGAGCATTTTTTTCGTCAGAAATGCATATGAAATTGGCATGTATAGAAATTAAGTATTGAGACAGATAGGCCTATGCAAATTGTAGACTCAGATCAGACACCGCAGAGAAAGGGGGAAGCCAGTCAGTGGAACATGGAAATTTGGGAAACACTTTTAGGACAATAAGACATGCGAGCAGTGAAGAATCAGATCATCTTCCGATGCAAAGGCGGTCAGATTTTGCCGTTGTGGTGACAAACAGGCATGAAAACATCAATTCTTGGGGAGATTAGAAATCTGTGGTTAAATACATCACCGTTTCAGTTTAGGTTTAAATTGCGTTCTGCAGCGTCTGATCTGGGTCTACACTGTTTACTAGGGTTGTCTGTCCGAATACAGTAAGTACAGAAATTCGGTCAAAGCGAATCCCTTCAGAAACCATCCTAGTTTCGCCCGATTCATAAAAAAAATGCTGTGTTCGACTCGTAAAATCCGTTCTTAAGTCATATGCAATTAGCTCCCTTTAAACAGTAAAACCTAAAGAGAGAGGGCCTTACCCCGCATTTACCAGGGTATAAATAAATATTAGTAGTTATTCTTTTTACATTATCTATATATTGAGAACATTATAATTATTAAAATACCAAGAAAATGCAACAGTCACAAAGCAACATTTCCCTTGCCACGCATGAAGAAACCACATGCTCGTAGCGTTAACGTCACGTGAAATCGTGGCGGAAACGTGGTCAGAAATGCGCACGAAACTGGCACGAATTAACAGTTTAAAGAATCTAAATATTGGGACAGCTAGGCCAATGCAAACAGTGTAGATCCAGATCAGACGCCGCAGAGAACAAGGGAATGAAACTAATTTGATGGAAAGGGATCATGAAAATTTGGAAAACACTTTTAGGACAATAAGACCTGTGCGACCTGTGAATACTCAGATCAGCCTTCGAATAAGTCTTCGCTGTTCGCATGAGCCCGTTTGGCCTCTGAACTTTTCAAGATCGGCCTCCGAGTATATGCGTTTCTTAATTAAAACCAGTATTGGTTTCTTCAGTAGGTGTCTTTGACAGGTATTCCCGTATTTTTCATGGGTCCGGTATTTCGGAAGTATTCCGATATTTCGGTAAGTCGTGTGACCGATAAATGGCATGGGAACCGTATTTCAATTTTATACAGCGACAGTCACGTGGATGCCCGCGTGTTTAGAGTTAGATTATGCGCAGGCAATCTAGAACTGTGTCACCGTGTGGCAGCCATAATAATTATTCCAGTTGAAAAACGAAGGCCAGGATAAATCTATGGATCCACGCTCGTGTATATCACTACTTCGTAATGTCTTATTGCTATACCAGAATTCCAAAGTTGATGTATCATTTCTGCAAAGCGTGGCGCAAATGCGTTTATAAGAATGCGCTACACGCGAAATTGTAAATTAGCATGAGCATCCGAGCATTCTGATCTGGGTCGTTCCTACTCGTCCGTACACTGTATCCTTCGATAAGATCTGCCGCTAATATTTAAATGTAGCGTGCCAAAGGTTTCAATAATCACGCCGAAAACGTTTTTGTCGTAGGGATTAGTGCCTCCAGCAAAATCTGCGTGATTGTCATGATGCGCTCAGTGCATCCTATTTGCACAGGTAATGGTCCCAACAGTGATGATAGGTCCCTGCAAGCCAAAATGAACCTAATCTTTTGTTACAAATGTGATTAGTCTGTGTATTAGCTGGAGACTGAGAGTCATGTATTGCAGTGTTTTATACCAATGACCTAATCAGCAAATTGCGTGGACACCATTCTGCACCAGACCGCAGTGGTCTCGCACTCTGATCTGACATACACATATGCACAAAGGGCCATTTTCGCCTGAATAGGGAACTAATGCAAGGATTAGTATTGATGACAGATTATTCTTGCAAAGAGTTTCGTTTCGGTGTAGAAGATTATCTGTTCTGCCTCCGAATTCTAAACGACAGTACATTTTTTTTTAAAGAAAGAAATATTGGTAAAAACGATTATAGCAGTTTACTAGTTTGGCATATGTAGTTCAGTTTAGTGCAGACCTAAAATCTTTGATCTTGATCAGGCTGCATTTAAAACAAGCTGATCTAGTTGACCGCACTGTTCGTTTATGTATGAGTCTTTTCCAAGAGAAACGACCCTCTGGCATTTGAGACCAGCATAGACAGGATCAACATGCGCATCCGCATAGTGTATGTATCAGGGCGGTCGGATCTGGGTCTACGCATATCGCCAACAGACTGCAATATATCAGCAAGAAGTGTGAATACTGCGCTTCAAAACGGCGGAAATTCTAATCAGTCTGCGCTTTTCACATTAAAACTACGTACATTTCACCTTTGAGGAAAGGGACTTTTGTGTTTCTGTAGTGGCTCAAACAAGGACAAACGTGTGGTACCCTTTTGAAGATTTTTTTGGTCAGCTTGTGTATCTCATTGCGGAAAAGTGAAGATGGCTGTTACGTAAGAAGACAGTGGACTAAGCTGGCTTACCTTAAAGAAAGTGGCACATTCCCGGAGTGCCGAACAAACGTATGTGGCGGTTAATAAGTGTACCGGATAATTAATTGTTTTATTATGAGGAACATTTATTCGACATACAATTAATCGGATGGAATTGAAAACAAACATCAGTGTGGTAATTATTTATTAGTTCATACAATTTCACTATCACTTTACCAATCACGCAAAAATAAGAAAAATTCTTTCGTCGTATAGATCCCTTTTTGTCGTTTCGGGAGTCTGAAAGCGTCCGATAGCCAGGTCAATTTTGGCTGTAGGTGAATCTGTCCTAAAATTTCGAACAGTAAAATTTTTAGCAAATCATAATTTCTAAAATTTCGAACAGCGAGAACTAAAATTATTTAATTTTGTTCGAAATTTTAGGACATTTATCGTACATAGTAACATTTTATATAATAAATTTCTGTACAGTCTTTCCTGAATCAGACTAGAATTCTAAATATTCCATTGACTTATTATAGGAGTGTAATTCTATTAATATTTTAAATTAACTTATGCAATTTATCTCTTTCATTTGCTAGAAAGAGGTTAACTTCCGATTCTAATGAAATATCATCGGGCAGTAGTTTCGTAGACTAGTGCCAGGTCATTCTAACGAAATTCCACCGGGCAGTAGTTTCGTAGACTAGTGCCAGAGCATTGTGTCGGATTACTAGTGACCAAGTAGTAGTCACTAGTCCTTGCTCAACTTATGTTTATTCATTGAGCACTATAGACATGTGTAGTCTTGGGTTATAGGTTATAGAATGACAGCGATGGGTTCTAATACCTAGTAGCCCCTTATATTGTTGAACTCTGTCAAATCATTTTTGAACTAGACTTAAAATTCTATATATATATTTATTCTTGAAAATGAATTAAGAATTATCGGTTACGATCAAATTCGCAATTCATTCACAAAGTGTAGATGATACTTCCATCTATAGTTATATAATTTATATCTCTTTTTATTCGCTACAAAGAGATTAACTTCTTACATATTCACCTTATTCGGCTGTAAGACAAAGGTGAACTCTATAAAAATATCCTTATTTCTAAGAAGAAAAATATACACGAAATCTAAATTTTCTTCATGCTCCCGATATGTAATCAGCATGTAATCTAAGGAGTAAATTGACAAGAAAGTAGCAATAGATCCTTTCTACTTTCTATTAATATTTCATTCATAAGGTATCGGAAATCTACACGAATCAGATAAATAAATTAAGAGTTTATTTATTTATCCGCTACCTCTCTAGATTACTACGATTTAAAATTCTAGTTGAGGTACATATTTCCTTTTGCCTTTGTACATGGAAAATAGTTGATCCGTTAAGCTATTATTCTATTTTATACGATCTTTTGATTGATTATATAAGAGTCTAGGTCAGTCATGCTCTGTCTAAACTCTGCTATAAAATAATAAATAAGAAGAAAATCTTATATTTAGGCATATATATAATTCGATACGTTCTTTACTTTGCCTGTTTTATTTTTTCTTCTGGATCATTTAAGACTACGATAGCAATATACCAGATAATTTGTCTCAGTTAGAATCTATTACGCTGAAGATTCTTCATTTGGGAATAATAATTTTATTATGATTATGATTAGAAATTATTTAGGAAGGTTTAAAACTTATAATCACTAGACCCAATTAATCCATGTATATTACAGGTCTACTTTATCTTTATTGAGGAATAGTTTTGCTTCGGCTAGTTCTATACCTCTAATATTTTATTTATAACTAGAGACCATGTCAATCAAAATTTTCTTGCACCTTTGATATTGACAATGGATACATATTTAGTAAAGGCATTAATTATTCAGTACGTGACAGATTATTATTGCCTAAATTAAATATTATATACAATACTTTCCTTTTGATTTTTTTTATTTGTAACTATTCAGAAACTGCCAAGGTCAATCATTTCCTTCCTCTAAACTTACTGAAGCCTTAGATTATGTTTATATATATTTTTAATATATGCTTAGAGGTTAATTAACGATAGTTTACCTCATAATAGCAGATATTATCATATTCATATTAATCAATGTACGGTCTAGGTTTAGACAAGTGGGAAAACATCCTTAATTACGAGTCGGTAAAGAATTAAGATACACTTCATTATCTCTTTACCCCTTCTTTATGTTTACATTCGTTAAAGGGATCATAGTAATTCTCGCTAAGAGTTCAAGTTTAATTTTTCGAGTAATGCATAGATTAATATCTTGATTTCCAGTTCGCATCAAAAATGGTCTATATATATAGATAAATATCTTTTCCAAAACTGGATATTTATTCTTTCCACACAATAAAGTCATTTCAAGACGTTTCGATGATTTTGAAATGCACTGCCTCAATTTATGATATAGAATATGTTTATATAAACTTCACAACGTAGCAATTGCCGCACCTACGTTCCTGGTCAGATCTTACTTTGTGATACGTTTTCGAACATACTGAAAGTTTTTCCGATTATACATTTGGTAAATAAACTTTCGAGTAGCATTTATGCTTTTAAACATTCAGATTATTTGATAATAGTTGGAGATAATATATTATACCGATATTTATATATCTATCATCATTATTTATCTTTCTCAACTTACTTTTAAGTTAGATTGACCTTCTCGCTACGTTCCAGGTTTAAATCTAGCTAACATTATGGACCAGTCACTTTTTTGTTACAGATAAAATATTTCCTAAACAATATTTTAACAGTTTTTCTCAGTATTCAGAGCGTAATGGCTTCATGAATACTTGGAAATAATTCAATTCTACACTTGTTAAACTAAGCCTAAAACAAGCACTAGTTTTTAGAATGGATATTATCATTCGATTCAGTTCATGGACATACATCCATTTAGATCCCATCATCTCTATTTCAATCATACAAAATTCTAATGACTAAGTACTCTTTTTCTACGTACGAATACAGAATAACGAGTCACTGTTGCTGCATATTGGTTAAAGATTAAACGAATTTTATCTTAAACCTATATGACGTTAAATTAATAATTATCTATTTCATATTTATACATGTTTTTACCCTTGCGTCAGGGATCGTGGTAATAATATTATTTTATTACTCTCTATGGTTTACGCATAGATTTCGAGAATATATATATATATATATATATATATGTGTATATATATGTATATATATATATATATATATATATATATATATATATATATATATATATATATATATGTGTATATATATGTATATATATATATATATATATATATATTTTCTTCCTGAATTCATTTGAGAGTAGGTAATTTGATATTTCAGGAATTACCAATTATACAGACATAGATTTTATTCTATTAATATTCAATTCTAAAAATTTAATTGAATATTTATCTATAAAATTCCGGGCAGTAATTTTATAGCGAGTTATATGTTTAATAATTCCTTGCTTAATAAATAGTTACGCTTAACCTTTTATTTATAGCAGGAATTTGTTCCGTAGTATAATTGTCCCCCGCCTTTTAGAAGAAAAGTGGAGGGACACTGTTTTTGGTTTTCCGTGGGGCGTGGTGCGTGGTTCCGAGTTTTTAGTAGGTACTTTGTCCCCTTAAGTCCTCCCACAGTTTTTGTCCGATCCTTTTGAAACTTTACAGGTGTTTTAAGGATGGTCTGAAGATGTGCATGTGGTTTTTTCAGAATCCTGAAATAATTTTTTATTACTTTTTCCGCATTTTTAACTTAGACATTTTTTGAGTTCTAATATTACAGAAGTCTATAGGGAGTAGGTACCTTGTCCCCTTAAATCCTCCCACAGTTTTTGGCCGATCCTTTTGAAACTTTACATGGGCTTTTAGGATGGCCTGAAGATATGCATGTGGTTTTTTCAGAATCCTGAAATAATTTTTTATCACTTTTTCCGCATTTTTAACTTAGACATTTTTTGAGTTCTAATACTACAGAAGTGTATAGGGAGCAGGTACCTTGTCCCCTTGACTCCTCCCACAGGTTTTGGCTGATTTTTTTGAAACTTCACAGGTGTTTTAAGGATGGTCTGAAGATGTGCATGTGGTTTTTTCAGAATCCTGAAATTAATTTTTATTACTTTTTAGACATTTTGAACATAGACATTTTTTTAGTTCTAATATTACAGAAGCGTATAGGGAGTAGGTACCTTGTCCCCTTAACTCCTCCCACAGTTTTTGGCCGATCCTTTTGAAACTTTACATGGGATTTCAGGATGGCCTGAAGATATGCATCTGGTTTTTTCAGAATCCTGAAATAATTTTTTATCACTTTTTCCGCATTTTTAACTTAGACATTTTTTGAGTTCTAATACTACAGAAGTATATAGGGAGCAGGTACCTTGTCCCCTTAACTCCTCCCACAGTTTTTGCCCGATCTTTTTGAAACTTTACAGATGCTTTAAGGATGGTCTGAAGATATGCATGTGGTTTTTTCAGAATCCTGAAATTATTTTTTATCACTTTTTACACATTTTGAACTTAGAAATTTTTTTAGTTCTAATATTACAGAAGTCTATATATATATATATAGTGAGTAGGTACTTTGTCCCCTTAACTCCTCCCACAGTTTTTGACCGATCCTTTTGAAACTTTACGTGGGCTTTTAGGATGGCCTGAAAATATGCAGGTGGATTTTTCAGAATCCTGAAATATTTTTTTATTACTTTTTCCGCATTTTTAACTTAGACATTTTTTGAGTTCTAATATTACAGAAGTGTATAGGGTGCAGGTACCTTGTCCCCTTAACTCCTCCCACAGTTTTTGTCTGATCCTTTTGAAACTTTACAAGGGCTTTTAGGATGGCCTGAAGATATGCATGTGGTTTTTTCAGAATCCTGAAATAATTTTTTACCACTTTTTCTGCATTTTTAACTTAGACATTTTTTGAGTTCTAATACTACAGAAGCGTATAGGGAGTAGGTACCTTGACCCCGTAACTCCTACCACAGTTTTAAGCCGATCCTTTGAAACTTTACAGGTGCTTTAAGGATGGTCAGAAGATATTCATGTGGTTTTTTCAGAATCTTGAAATTATTTTTTATCACTGGTTTCCTGCTTCAATACTTAGGTAATTGATACAGGACCAATGGTCCTCTGGTTAACTTTACCATTTTTAACACCTCAAATAAAAATAAGGCGGGGGACATAAATTCCCCATGGAATTTGCTTGTTTTAATTTAGTATTCATATATTCTTACTATTCTTAAATATGCGTATAGAATAGTAATACTATCTCTTAACTTATAAATTAAGTGTTTTAGAGATTATTAATCAGTACTATTGAATAATTTTTCTTCAGAGATTATCACACTATTACATTTTTCTCTGAGTCCTTCCCTTTTTATGAACATTTTGATTCGTCATTACAAAGTGGACTTTTTAACATTTCTTGATTTCCACGATTATTTACTCAGGAGTACTTTTCATGGCAATCATCTGGCATGGAAAGATTCTATCCAGCTTATTTATTATTGCTTAATCATAGCAATACGGTAAGATTTAGCCAAACTATGACCGTCTTACAGTTAGCTGCGATCAACCTTATTCTTATCTTTCTTATTGTCTGTCAAACTCTAAGTTATGATGTTGACAGTCTCTTCTTTATTATTTTGTCAGGACATCAAATGCTTTTATATGTCCATGCCAAAACTAATTATCAATGATTTAGGTTGCTTTTTCTTCCCAGCAGTTTTATGCAACCTCTGTATTATTTTATTGCTTGACTAAAAATTCGTAATACAATTAGTCTAGCAATAGTTTTAACCATTATGTTTGTGTATACCTTTTCTTCTAATGGATAACTGAGTTATAGTTAAGTTAACTCCATCTACCTTTATTATCTCCCCTTTTTTAATTTGATCAAAGGGGAATAATTATACAACATTATGGTTATTTTAAGTCTATGTCTGTTCATCGGAAACTGTCCTATCGCTCCAATTAAAGGAATCTAATTAGTTTATAATTCTAATAGCTTAGACTATTACAGTTAGATAGCTTCACATATCTAGAATTTTATCCAAAATATCTACATATGTCAGTTATCTATAGGAAACTCCACTGAGTAGACTTTTCCTTATTTATTCAAGACCCAAGATAGACTACTTATGGTCTTGGCTTTTGTTTTACAAATTTTGTTTCGAAAATATTATCTCTATATTCCTAGCTTACTTTGCAATGGAATATTTATGTTATGTCTCAATGACTCCTTTTTCTTTTTGCAGCCAATTGTTGTTTCCCCCCCCCAAAAAAAAAAAGGGGGGGGGGGGGGGGGGGGGGGGGCAATGTTAGGTCTCTGAGACTTAAGAACTGGCTTCCTCTAGTCTACTACCTTAAAGATATGCTATTTTGTGAATCTAGATCATTCTTTCTATTAAATATAGAATTAGAATGTATCTGATTCCTTAGAGTTTCCTGAGTCTTTAACCAGAAGTGGTGAGATATTATTTATTGGTGTTAGAATTAGGAGAGCACCTCCCTCCTATTCTGCAAATTCTAGCACATTATCTATAGGTTAATGTATTATGAAGTTAAAATGAAGTTTTTTAAAAGTAAAACGTATTTTAATGAGTAATACTTAACCTATAGATAATCAGTTATCTCCCTCCGTCCACCCTCGCTTATCTCTCCTAATTGTGTCTATTGTTTTACACATAAAAGAAACTGACACGTGATCAGTTGAGCGGGAAGAGTTACGTCACACAGGTAACTGCCTAAGGGACCTTCTGGTTTAAGACTTTAATTAACGACTGAAAGGTCGTTTTTCTGTGGAAGGTGTGAAAACAGAAGAGAATAGCACATTATCTATAGGTTAAGTATTACTCGTTAAAATACGTTTTACTTTTAAAAAACTTCATTTTGACCCTTTTAGATCCCACTTTTTTATAGTAAAACTGGGGTTTACAGGGGTATACATTATTTTTTCTTATTTTGCTAAAAAAACATAGAATGTGGGTACTTGTTAAAACTGCCTCACAGATGCAGTTCTAATGAGTATCCACAATCTATGTGTTTAACTGAAATTTTTCTGAATTTTCAGAATTTTTTATCTGAAATTTTACCTTTTTTGGTTGTAAAATTTCAATATATTTGAATAGGCATATTTTGTAATGTGTAGGCCCTAATCAGACACCACATTTTGTGGCATTCGGTGTGGGTCTACTGTTCGCTCAAGCTGTCTGTCCAAATACTTAGAATTATTGCTGTATTTACCCTATATATTGGGACAGACAAATTCGAGCAAAAAGTGTAGATTCAATTCAGATGTCTGATCTGGGTGTTCACTGTTTGCCCGGGCCCTTCTGTCCCATTACAAAGGGTAAAGTCAGTAATACAAGTGTAATTTTTATGTAGATCATAATGTTATGCAGTTTAGTTGCTGCTTATGGTTTAACCCTTTCATCCCTGAGTTTCTGAAGTGGACTCTTCCATCCTTGAATTTGGACATGTCCATTGATGCAAATTGGGGTTTCAGTCTAAAATCAAAATCAGAATGGCAAACAGTGTAGATCCTGATGAGATGGCTCGTTATGAGCCGGCTCATCTGGATCTATACTGTTTGCACAGGTATCTGGTTTTGGTCTGTAGGGATGGAACCAAACTACCTGTAATAGTCTTATTTTGTGCTTTCAGTTACCTTCTGTTATGAAAACTGTTCTAACACTTACCATGCTATGGGCAGATTCAGAGAGAACAAATTGATGAGATTTTTCATATTGAATATTTTTTCCTAAAACATTAGATTGAACATTTCATGCAAATTGTCTCATATTCCTAGAAAATAAGGTTTGACATTTCATGCAAATTTGTCTCCTAAGGAGACATTTTGCATAAACTGTCAAATCCTATTTCTGGGAAAAATAGAATATTTCAAAATGTTGTTTGCTGAATTTTACACCCATCATGCTAAGTGTTACTGTACTTACCCTAGATATTGGGACATCTTTGTTCCATACCATACTTGTCTTAAAATTTACACAAATCCATTTGACTACCTGTTGATGTGTCTAAAAACTGTTTGCTCAAACTTGTCTGTCCCAGTACTTAGGGTTATTATGATAACTGTTTTCCATCAGTACTGATATATTTTTTTTCTTATTATTACTTACTGTACAGGTGGTAAAGGTAAACTATGTTCCAGTTGAAGAAGATGATTCAAAATGTGTTGATTGTTGAGTTAATTCTTTCATTGTTTAAATCGAAGAAAAAAAAAAAAGATTATTTTGTGTTGATTAACTATACAAAATTGTTTAAATTGCCAATTTGAAAATTTTCAACTTTTATTGTATTCCTAGTTCTAACATTTTAAAATTTAGGAGTTTGTGTTTCTTTTCTTATTTATTTCTTCATTTTCATAGTTTCATTGCAGTTGCTACCTAACATATTACCTATAAAGCCCCATGCAAAATTTATAGCAGACAACATTCTAAAATTTTTATTTTATTTTTTTATTTTATTTTTTTTCAGAGAAACTAAGTCTTGACTATTTGTGTGAATCATCTGTTGCATGAATCATCTGCTTGGCAGATGATTCCATGAAATGTCAAGACTTGTTTTCTCTGAAACATAAAAAAAGATTGTCTGTTGTAGATGTGATTGATGCTTTAAGGGTTAAGATGTCAGAATGAAAATTAATGAGGTTCTTGAAAATATATTAGTGAGCTCTTATTTTTTTACATTAAATAAAGATGGACATTTCAAATAATTTTGATGAAGACATTGCTTAAAAAAATAGGGAGACTTAACAGGTCTGGGCTATTTTTTCCCGATCTGCAGACTCTTGAAATTGGCTTTTTTTTCATATGTAAAAATACTGTTATTGTCAATGATATGAGATTGAGGCACTTGTAATGAGCACCCACAAAATATGTTTTCATGGAGAAATAAGAAAAATATTATGTGAATGCCCCTTCTTATCTGGAGCTATGATTTTATTATGTCCCATACCAGAGGGGGGGGACATATTGTTTTTAGTGCGGATCCAGTTGGCGCCAGCATAGCCTCTTGTTATCTGCACTCTATCTCCTTAATGAATGGATGGATTTTGGCCAAACTTACATAAATTTATCATTGGGTGGGGGAAGAATGCTGATTAGATTTTGATGACCTTGACCCCATTTTCAAGGTCACACAAGGACTTAGATTGTTGTTAAAGGCTGGAAAATTTCTTGTCTGCACCCTATCTCCTAAAGCAACAAACGGATTTTGACCATACCTGCACATTTAGATTACTGGGACATGTAAAAGAACTGATTAGATTTTGGTGACCTTGACCTCATTTTAAAGGTCACATGATGGCTTAGATGGTTGGAAAATGGCTTGTCTGCACCTATCTCCTGAATGAACAAATGGATTTTTACCAAACTTGTACATCTATATTGTTGAGACATGGAAAAGAACTGATTAGATTTTGGTGATCCTGACCCCATTTTCAAGGTCACAGGAGGGCTCAGATTGTTGGAAAATGGCTTGTCTGCACCCTATCTCTAGAATGAATAAATGGATTTTGACTAAACTTGTACATCTATATTGTTATGATATGGAAAAGAACTGATTAGATTTTGGTGACCCTGACCCCATTTTCAAGGTCACGCAAGGGCTTAGATTGTTGGAAAATGGCTTGTCTGCACCCTATCTCATGAAGGAACGGATGGATTTTGACCAAACTAGCACAACTATACTGTTGTGATATGAAAAAGAAATGATTAGATTTTGGTGACCTTGACCCCATTTTCAAGGTCACACAAGGGCTTAGGGTGCAGACAAGCCATTTTCCAACATGGCTTGTCTGCACCCTGTCTCATGAAGGAATGGATGGATTTTGACCAAACTTGCACAACTATATTGTTGAGACATGAAAAAGAAATTATTAGATTTTGGTGACCTTGATCCCATTTTCAAGGTCACATGATGGCTCAGATTGTTGGAAAATGGCTTTTCTGCACCCTGTCTCCAGATTGAAGAGATGGATTTTGACCAAACTTGTACATCTATATTGTTGAGACAGGGACAAAAAACTGATTAGATTTTGGTGACCTTGACCCCATTTTCAAGGTCACATGATGGCTCAGATTGTTGGAAAATGGCTTTCCTGCACACTATCTCCAGAATGAATGGATGGATTTTGACTAAACTTGTACATCTATATTGTTGTGACATGGAAAAAAAATTGATTATATTTTGGTGACCTTGACCCTGTTTTCAAGGTCACACGAGGGCTCAGATTGTTGAAAAATGTTGTTTTTTTTGCACCCTTTCTCATGAAGGAATGGATGGATTTTGACCAAACTTGCACAACTATATTGTTGAAACAGGGACAAGAACTGATCAGATTTTGGTGACCTTGACCCCATTTTCAAGGTCACACTAGGGCTTAGATTTTGGAAAATGGCCCCCATCGACCACACACATGCAAAAAAAAAAAAAAAATTATAGATAGAACCTTTTTCAACGATAGGTCTGTTCAAACTGGTAGGGGACATATGTTTTCCTCTGAAAACACTGTTCTAGTTACATTGGTTGTTCAGGTTGTCAATAATAAAATTTTCTTTATGTAATTTTACTACAGTATAATATTTTAAGGGAAAATGATACACATTCAAGGGAGGCGACTCATTCTAAATTCTTTTGCCTCCCATCTGAAAATGGGTCTACTCTAAAAGAAAAGAATCACTTTCCTAAGGAGCAAATTCTTTCCTTTTAAAGCAGATCCCTTTTCAGAAGGGACATGGTGTGCAGGACATCAAAAAGGTCACAAAAGTTGTCTCCCTTGTAAAAATGGCCGAACTGCTACCAAGTGTATCCAGTCCCTTAATTAATGTTTAGCACTCTGGGTAAAAATTTCCTATGGAGACAATTTGCATGGACTGTCAAATCCTGTTTTCTGGGAAAAATAAGCAAAAATATCACCACTTTGTCATCTCCTGAGTTAGCCAAGAGAGTGGTAAATGATAATTCATTATGGAATAGAGTGAAAAATAAATCCCCCATAAATATCTTCCTAACTCCCCTCCCCCGGCCACCCCAAAATATTATATAATATGTTTATGCATGCACTTTGTAAACAAGAAAGAAAAACATTTGTAATCATATACAAGAAAGAAAATGACAGTATAGTATGCTATAAACTGATTTTTTTTATACAAGCAAATCTTTTCAATGTACCTGAAAAAAAAAGGAAGAAAAGAAAGAAAAATAGTAATAAAAACTGATGCTCAGTACAAGCGAATCCTTTCCAGTAGTACTGTATTTACTCAGTATTGTGACAGAGGGCATGATACATCAGCAGGTAGTCATATGGACTTGTTGAAATTTTAGAAAAAGTATGGTAAGGACTCTATTAGTAAATATTAGTAAATATGGTAATGTTTTTTGCTACTTACCAGAGTCTGTTCTATTCCAAAGGAACAAATGTGGTTAATTATAGAGAGAATTTGCTGAAGAATTCAGCACATTTTGAATTATGATTAACTTATTAAAGGGGTGTTTATTTCTCCAAGATAGACTTCTCTAGATTATTAAGATAAATGATCACATTCTTTGGTGCACCCCATGCTTAGAAAGTTCAGTTCAACTGCTTCTGGATAATGGTACCTTTCTGCAAAATTATAGGAATTTCAGCAAAATTATGGGAATTACAGCAAAATTATGGAAATTACCATATATACCCAAGTATTGGGACAGATACGCCTGAGCAAACAC
This sequence comes from Anodontia alba, assembly GCA_964016985.1. Taxonomy (NCBI): domain Eukaryota; kingdom Metazoa; phylum Mollusca; class Bivalvia; order Lucinida; family Lucinidae; genus Anodontia; species Anodontia alba. Next base: position 62,821,217 of record OZ024829.1, read on the forward strand.
TGTAGACCCTGATCAGATTCCACAGAATGTGGAATCTGAACAGGTCTCCAATGTTTGTCATTCATTCCGCAGTTTTCAGACCCCTCGGCTAGTAAAATAGACTTGTTCCAATTTTTGCACAAGTTTGATAAGTAAAAGTGTCCCAGTATATAGGGAAAGTATGGTAATCAGAATCCAAGATAATTATGGTTTTCCTTCAACTGTTCAACCAAAAAGTAAAGTGTCTGTAATATGTTGCTGAATGAGTGGCAAACAGTGTAGACCCTGATCAGACACTGCATTCTGTGGTATCTGATCTGGTACAGCATTGTTTGCTGAGGCCCATCTGCCTGAACGCTTAGGGTAAATAAGCTAGGACAACCCTCAGTTGGATTGGACAGACCTGAACTGTTTGTGAGCTTGGCCACACAAGAAAAGGTCCTGGACAAAATATCCTAACACTGAAGGTCCAGAACAGCCTGTGCTTCCTTGCTTGTGATTGATTCTTCTGGGAAGAAATAATATCCCTTAGTTTATTTGCAAATAGTGAGTGTTCAGATCAGACTGCACATCCGTGCAGTCTGACCTGAGCTCTCACTTTTTGCTGATGAACTAAGGGGGCTTTTTGTGACATAGCTTGTGTATACTTTTGCAGTAAGGTAATGGCAGTTGGGAGGTGGATCATTTGATGGAAGCAAAAGCTTTATGCCAAACACAACTTGAGCTTATTTTCTTCTCCCTTTATTTTTGGCCTCAAAGCCACAACTCCAGATAAGGTGCTTTCGATATTTTTCTTATCTCTCCACAAAGACATGATTATGTTGTGCATACTCTACTCACTAGAAATGCCTCTCTGAGGTTCTTTTAGTGAGTATCCATTACAAAGGTTGTCATGGAGAAGAACTAAATAAGAAAAAAATATTATGTAGCCAAATAAGAAAAAAATATTACACCATCTTATCTGGAGCTGTGGTGAGAGTGCCAAAGTCTTAGTGGACAACTTTTTAAGCTGTATTTATAATTTTTTTCTAAAAAAAAAAAAAAAAAGGACTTTTTAAGCTAAACTTCTGATTTTTCTAAAAAAAATAAATAAAATATATAGGACATTTCATTTGTAGAAATGGTTTATATGAATTGTAAAGCCTTATTTTCTTGGAAAATTGAGAAAATAATCACAATTTGTTGCATGCCAATTTCCTTCCAAGAGAAATGAGAACATAACCAAAACGGAGGCTTTTTTTTTTGTTTTGCTTTGACAGGTTTTAGATAAGCTTGCTATGAACTCTCACTAAACCATTACTTACTATGGTAAATGTTGGTAAATGTCCTAAATTTTCACAGTCTAAAGTTTTTGACAAAATGGCATATGCAAACAGTGTAGTCCCAGATCAGACTGCTCCACTATTTTACTAAACAACTGCATAAAAAGCAAACTTTAGGCCAAAAAAAAAAAGCATAGAATAAAGTGTTTGAAATTTTAGGATATTAACCATATGTTCTTTTCTTCATTTACCATATTTCTGTAAGTATTAAGACAGACAGGCAAACAGTGTAGATCCAAACCAGATGCCACAGAAAATGACTTCTAATCAGGGTCTACACTCTTAGACACTTATCTGACAGATTTTTGACACATAAAGAGGTAGTAAAATGGACTTGTCCAGATTCTAGGACAAGTACAGCATGAAGGTAAGCATAGCGCCAGATAAAGTGCTTTTTATCTGAAAAGTACCGATATTTTTCAAATTTCTGCATGTAAACATACGTTGTGGGTACTCATTAGAACACAAAGCACTTGTAATAAGTACCCACTACATATGTTTTGTGGAAAAATAAGAAAAATGAGCCAGCGCACAGCAAAACCTACAAAATGGCATGTTCCCACAGTGAAGACAGATCAGCCTGGGTGTCAGCCCAGTCTGATCAGAGTCTTTGCTGTGCACTCAATGGTAGCTAAGGACCCAATCTTTCTTCATGCAGACAGCAAAGATTCTGTCAGACTGGGCTAATCGCAGGCTGATTTGAGTATTAGCTGGTCACTCAAGTCTTATTGTAGGTTTTATCATGCGCTGGCTCAAATTATATGTGAGTATCCCCTCTTATCTGGAGCTATAGGGTAAAGTGTCTGAAAACACAGGAAATATTAAAAAAAAAGTATTGTTACTGCAATGTTGCCATGATATTGATAGTTACAACTTACAAGTCAAAAAAGGAGAAGGGGTTGGGGGTGAGGGTGTGCTTAGCTGCTCTGTATGGTAGTGCTGCTTTATTTGGTAATGGTCCTATAAGTCAGTGGAGCAATATTTTATTTAGGCACTTAGTTTCTACAATATTACCAAGGGGGAAAAAATTAAAAAAAAGAAAAGAAAAGAAAAGTAAGGAATAAAGGGAAAGAAAAAATAGTGAAGGTGCGCTTAGCTGCTGTGTATGGTAGTGCTGCTATATTTGGTAATGGTCCTGCAAGTCGGAGGAGCAATATTTTACTTAGGCACTCAGTTGCTACAATATTACCAAGGGAAAAAAAGAGAAGAAAAATAAGGAATAAAGGGAAAGAAAAAATAGTACCGTATGATGTTTACCATAAATACGCTGACACCTTAAGTGTTTACCCTACTTGTCCTATTTGAACAAGCCCATTTTATTTCCTGTGATTGTGTCTAAAAACTGCTGGAGATGAGTGGCAAACAGTGTAGACCCTGATCAGACAATACAGAATGCACCTATCAAGATGTAGACTGTTTGTTCAGGCATGGCTGTCCAAATACATCATATGTCGAATTGGGACAGACAGGCCTGAGCTAGCAGTGTAGGTCCAGATCAGATGCTGCTGAATGAGGCATCTGTTTGCTATCATCCAGCAAGACAGGTAATAAAATAGACTTTGTTCAAATTTTAGGACAAATATGGTAAGAAGTTATGGTATCCTAGGTCCAGTTGTTCAAAGCGTTGTCAGCTTGTTAAGGGTCATTTCGTTAACTGTTTTAGCAGATTCAATATACAATATTCTGATATTTTTTGCTGAAAAAAAATGTGAGTAGCTTTTGCACTGCAAGAGCTACTCACATTTTTCAACAAAAAATTTCAGCATATTTGTGTATCACTCGATATAAATTTTAACGAATTGTTAACTAACGACATCGTTAGCTTTGAACAACTGGGCCCTGGTAATTGAGGGTAAATATTATACTTAGGATAAATAGGATAGAGCTGGAGTGGTGACAATACTTTGGCAAAGTGCTACTGAGGTTCTGAAAATAGATAACATTTGATTTTTTCACTGTAAGATTGAATTTTATCTCACTGAATGAACACCAAATGTAGTATTTTCACGAGTGGGGATAGCGAAAATACAAGTTTCGGTGTTCATGAATAAATAAAATTTGATCCAAAACTGAAAAAAAAATAAAAAAGTCAAATTTTCTGGGTTTTTTTATGCTTTTATTCATAATAATTAAACTTCTACCTACTCTTGGACACTTACATCAGAAAATTAACTTTTTTCCTAGCCATTTCTTGGCAATTTGGTCTTGTTCAGCGTGTTCAGGGGCATAATAATGGGTGAAAAAACATGGTTTTGTACCTAGAAAAATGAGGCCAAATAGATTTTAAAGCAATACAATGTAAGAAATGACACAGTAGGTAATAGTCCACCTGACATTGTGTGCAGAAAAAGAGTTATGTCAGAACAATAAGTGGTTCTAATGTGGAACGTTAACATCTTTACATAATTTCAGACAAGTACACTATATCTTAACCCTTGTCATGCTGAATAAATTAAGATGCCACGCCCACTTCTAATTTCCAGCCAATCAGATTTTTAGGTTTTTGATAGAAATTCACATATTTAATGACAAAGAATGCAGATCCAGATCAGAAGTCAACTGATCTGGATCTACACTGTTTGCTATGACAGGGCATATCGTGTTCAGCAAGAGAAGGGTTAAACCTTTTGGCAATGTTTTTGACCAAGAATTCATGACAAATTCTGTTTCAAGAAAAAAAAAGTAGTCCCAAACAATGAATGTTCGAAAATTGTATTTTCACTGTTTGAAATAGTGAAAATATTGAATTCGATTTCACTGAGAAATCACTATATTTCATTGAAAAGCATAAGCAAAAAAGCTGTCTTAAGGGAAATGAATACACCTTCAAGGGACACAATTCTGTCCAAATTGATTTTGTTCCCTTCTGAAAAGGGATCTATTCTTAAAGGACAGAATTTGCTCCCTTTGGGAGCAAAATCTTTCCTTTTAGAATAGACCTCTTTACAGTAGAGGTTTTGGTATACAGAAAAGCAAACAGAAAATGATAAAATCCGATGTCAAAAATGGCAGAAAATCTATCAAGTGCATCCACTTACCTTAATGACATTACAGACTATACAGACATAAACCATCCTGCTGATGCACAGGTGGTTTAAGGTCTGTTATTTATCCATACAAAGTCTTTAGATCTACGGTAAATTTCCTAAAATTTGGTACACTAAAGTCTGACAAAATGGAATATGCAAACAGTGCAGACCCAGATCAGACTGCTCCTTCAGGAGCAGTCTGATCAGGGTCTATACTGTTTGCCACTCCACTGATCATGATCAGATGCTATGTTCTGTGGCATCTCATCTGGATCTACACTCTTTGCTCAGACCATTTTACTACTTGTTGAGGAGTCAAGAACTGCTGGATGTGTGTCAAACAGTGTACAGCATGATCAGATGCTGAGTTCTGTGGCATCTCATCTGGATCTACACTGTTTGCTCAGACCTATTCAAATACTTAAGATAATTACAATATGCATTGGGAACTACAGAAGATTCTGATCAGAATGCTCAATCTAGTCTAGAGCTACATGGCAGTTAAGACACATTTTTACCTCACCTGTACAGTAGGGCTGTAACAATACAGTCATCTCACGATGCGATATGTATCGCGGTACTTGCCTCACTATATGATACACATTAGGATACTATTTTCATGCATAAGTCACCACTTCAGAGTTTTAATACTCTTGGAAAACAGGTTCAAAACATCTCAGAGATACATTCTTGTGTAACAATGCTTGTGTAAGATGCACCTGTTTGTCATATAAGTGATCAGTGTATTTCAGTAACATTTTAGATCTTTGTAATTTGTTATAAAAGTGGTCTTTAAATATGTTAAAGCTATCATTTTCTTTGGAAATTGTACTTTTGGGCATATTGTCAGGTATCTCGATACTAGCCCCACGATATAATACGTGTATCATCAGAAAAAGTATTGTGATACAATAGGATTTCAATGAATTGTTTTGCCTCAGCTGTACAGGTAGAGTTATAGCAGTCACCAAGGTATCGGCATTTGCATTGGTTAAAGTTTTTATGCTCCCCGAAGGGAGAGCATATAGTTGCCCCTTTGTCCATCTGTCCGACCGTCCGTCTGTCACACTTTTGTCCAGAGTATATCTCTAAAAGTATTGAAGGTAATTTAATTCAACTTGATACACTGATAGAGTGCCATGAGGGGAATCGCAGAATGCAAGAACCATAACCCTGTCACCAGTATTTATGGAGTTACTTCTACTTCTTAATTTTTGCAATAAAAAGCTTGTCTGGTGCATATCTCTGAAAGTACAGAAGGGAATGAAATGAAACTTGATACATTGATAGATGGCCATCAGAAGAAGGCTTCCCAAAGGGAGAGTATATAGTCGCTGCTTTGTCAGTCCGTCCCTGCATCACACTTTTGTTCGGAGCATATCTCTAAAAGTATTGAAGATAATTTAATGAAACTTGATACTCTGATAGAGGGCCATGAGGGCAATTGCAGAATGCAAAAACCATAACCCTGGCACCAATATTTACGGAGTTACTTTCCTTCTTAATTTTTGCAATAAAAAGTTTGTCCTGAATGTACCTCTGAAAGTATAGAAGGGAATTAAATGAAACTTGATACATTGATAGACGGCTGTCAGAGAAAGTGCAGAGTGCAAGAACAGTAACTGTATCACAAGTAATTACAGAGTTATTTCCCTTCCTAATTTTTGCTATAGCAAGCTTGTCCGGAGCATATCTCTAAAAGTATTAAAGATAAATAAACGAACTTGATACAGTGATAGAGGGCTATGAAGGAAAGTGCAGAATGCAAGAACCATAACGCTATCATCAGTATTTATGGAGGTATTTCCCTTCCTAATGTTTGCAATATTAAATTTGTCTGGTACGTATCTCTGAAAGTATAAAAGAGAATCAAATGAAACTTGATACATTGAGAGATGGCCATAAGAGATAGTGCAAAGTGCAAGAACTGTAACTCTGTTACAAGTAATTACTGAGTTACTTCCAATCTTAATTTTTGCAATAATAAGCTTGTCCGTAGCATACCTCTTAAAGTATTTTACTCTTTCACTAACATAACCCTCCCACTACTGCGCATCTTCAGGGAGCATCCTTAGGTTTCACCAGTTCTCTTGTTGGTGAAAGTTTTTAAAAGACTGTAACTCCTGAACCTCTGGATGGAAGTAGTTTATACTAGCCCAGATGTTAGATACTGCCTGGTCTGAAATTCTATGCTGTACTATCCCAACCCACATGAATGACCTGTAGGTCAAGGTTAGATACTTAGAAGCAATTTTTTTTAAGTTTTTGGGTAATGCTTTTGGAGACAAAGCACGATTCAGGCCTGCTACACTGTCTTTGGACAGCTCTTATTGTTTGTTCCAGTTCATTTGTTATAACAACATTTTGAATGGATAAACCTCAAAGGTTTATGTCACCATTTTGCAAAGGGAGAAACCTTTTGCAGACAAGAATTTGCCTCTAGCATTTGAAACCTTTGAAATATGAAAGTGAAGGCATGGAAGTGGGACCACCCTTAAAGAAATTGTACCCAAAGGGAGCAGATTATTTCCTATAGGAGTAACCGCTCAACAAGAAGAGAGGCAAATATGTTAAGAGTTATTTCCCTGGATGGTATATGCAGTTCCCCAAATTAGATATTCTACTATCATAAGGGAAATATAATTACACTGTATCAGAGGCGTATGATTCTACAAAGCCTCTGATTGTATATATATAATATAAAGTCTGTTAAGCAAAGGCAATGGAAGAAAATTGTATTTTGTACAGTAATGGATCAACTGTTTGGACTATTTTTTTTTTTTTTTTTTTCAAATCTGTCCTTTAAAATAGCGATGTCCGGGCTGGCGGGCGTCTGGCTGGCGGGCATCGTCCGAGGTTTACCTTTTGGTTAACCTTTTTTCAAAGTTGTATGTTACCTTTTTTCTTCAGTAGATTGCTTTCATATTTGGGAGGGATGAAGAGGAGGACCAGTAGATGTGTCACATGCAAGAGAGACAACTCTTTTCATTGACTTTTTGAAAAAACCCTTCATAATGCTGTTAGGTGTTTTTCTTGTTTTTTATTGTTCGTGTAAACTGCTGGTTAATTCCAGTTGGATTGTAATCCATAAAATTGCTAACCAGAACAACCAGATATCATGTAAGCAGTAAAATTAACATCAATTTTATTCCTGCCAATGATAAAACCTATCATCCTGCTTTGTTTATGTGATTCAGATATTGTTCAGTCTCAGTCTTCTTTACCCTTAAAGGCTAATCACAACTTCATCAGGAACATTTTTTTTCCAGAGAAAATAAGACAACATTTTATGTGAATTGGCTGCAGTGCAGATGATTCACATGAAATATCAAGCCTTATTTTCTCTGAAAAAAATATTTTTTTATGCTTAGCACTTTAAGGGACAGTCGGATTTGTATAGCTTATCTTGAGTACATTACATGTAATTTATTAATTGTTCATAAAAACTGCTTGATGAGTGAAAAACAGTGTAGACCCTGATCAGATGCTGTAAAACATCTTTCTGCCAGTCTGTTGGGCTCAGTCGGATGCACAACTGACTGGTGATTAAGAGGTCATGGGTTCAATCTCTGCCGGGTCCGGCAACAGCCTTTTCGTGGAAATTAATCATAAAATATTTTCTAGAGTTATTCTCTCCTTTCAACTGACTCAAGAAGGGCAGTTCATCAGTTTCTGGTGGAAGAATGTGCACAATACTGGTTAACTGTTTAGAGGACTAAGCCGGCCCAGGAAAGGTGTGGTTAGATAAATTGACTGGCTCAATGTGACTGGATTGTAAAACCTCATCTCAATCAAAAAATGCCTCTTTCTGTGACATTTGATCAGGATCTACATTGTTTGCTCAGACCTGTGTGTCCCTTCACTTAAAATACCATATTTACTCTAAATACCCTACCTCCTTACCATCCTTGTCCTAAAATTTAAGGAAAAAAAAATTACTACTTGTTGATGTGTCTAAATATGAGTGATAAAGAATGAAACATCATACACTGTTAGTTCAGGCCTGTCTGTCCCAATACTTAGGGTAAATGTAGTATTACTTCAGTTTACTTGTACATACTTCAGTTTACTTATACATAAATGTGCACAATATTGATTAACTGCTGGATGAGTGGCAAACAGTGTGGACCCTGACCAGACACTGTGGCATCTGATCTGAGTCTACACTGTTTGTTAAGGCCTGTCTTAGCCCTATACTTAGGGTAAATGGTAATTTTACATAAAATATGATTCTGTAGCTGCATTAACCGTTACCAAGGAGACAATTTGCGTGAAATTAAGAAAAAATATTTAAAACTGTTGCCTTCTTAAAATTTTACCCAGCATGGTAAGCGTAAAGCAAAATGAGGGTGTTGAGCATATGTTTTTTTTCTAAATATAGCAACAAATATGCAAGAGCAAACAGTGCAGACAAACACCAGTTTGATCACTGTTTGCCATTTAGTCAGTTCTTTTAACCCATTTAAGACTAAACTCTTCCACACTGTATTTTTTCCGGGTAAAATAAATAGTTTTCTTATTTTTCCCAGAAAATAAGATTTGACATTTCATGCAAATTCCTATTTTCTAGGAAAATTAAGGAACATATCATCGGTTTATCATCTACCGAATTTGCCCATAGCATGGTAAAAGTAATGAGAAATATCATCATATTGTTGTCTACTGAAATTGCTGATAATGCTTAGGTTAACAAAAGTAGAGGATTGAGACTATACCTGTTTTATCCCTGTTGCATTTCAGCTGGCACCAGTACAAATCTCTCTGAATACCTTCATTAGTCCTAATGTTCATTCATTATACAGCACACTGGAAAACTGACACAATGCCTTAAGAAATGGCCAGAGACCCAGACACACGTATACATGTGTGATCAGGAAGTTGCGGGTTCGACCCTTGCCGGGGTGGCAAAATTCTTTAGTGGAGATCGATCATGAAATATTTTCTACGGTCATTCTCTCCCTTCCACTGAGTCAAGAAGGGCTTTGTCAGGTTCTGAGGAAAGAATGCACACAATACTATTTATCCACTTAGAGGACTAAACCTGCCCAATAAACGTGTTGTTAGGTAAATTGACCATGCTCAACATGACCCCATTGGGTTGACTGGGCCGTAAAACCTCAATACAAACAAAACAAAAGCACCAAGCTTTCACTTTGCGTACAGTTTATTTTACCCTTCTACCATTTGCAGATTTACGAAATGATCCAAGACTTGGACGTTCTTGCATATAAATGCATAGAGCCTTCACAGTCAATGAATTTAAAGTTAAGCACGCTCTAGGAAATTGATGATATTTTTTTCAGAAATGAGGGTTTGACATTTCCATGCAGATTGTCTCCTGAAGAGACAGTTTGCATAAAAAGCCAACTATTTTCTGGGAATATTGGAGAGAAAGTGTCGTTTGCTTTTTTAGCTTACCTGAGCAGGAAGTGCTTAAAGTGGCAGTGATTTTTTTACCTGCGCATCCCGAGTCCCGTACTCACATTTTTGCTTTGGGACTCACATTTTAAATCTCAGCGAGTCCCAGGACTCACAAGGTTATAGTGGAAAATTCTGTAATAGTAGGACTCACTTTATATAGCCCAAGCGAGTCCTGGGATGCATAGGTATAAAATTGTAAATAAATCACTGAGTGGGCTATTGTGATCACCCTGTGTCCATCATCCGTGGTACATAGTCCATCATCAGCACTCACTTTGTGCACTCTCTAGAGGACACAACTTTGCTTCAGTTTTCAGGGCCTTGGTGGCTCAGTTGGATGCACATCGGACTGGTGATCAGGAAATTTATTCTGCGGTCATTCTCTCCCTTCTGCTTATTCAAGAAGGGCAGTTGTCAGTTTCTGGTGGTAGAATGTGCAATATACTGGTTAACTGCTTAGAAGACTAAGCCTGCCCAGTAAAAATGTGATTTAGTAAACTGACCATGCTAAACATGACCCCATTCGGTTGACTTGGCCATAAAACCTCAACACAAACAAATCAGTTTTCAAGAAGTTTACCAGAAAGTTTGTCTTGGTAATGTCTTGGTCAAGTTTGAGTATGGGTCATGTGAGGTAAAAAACTAGGTCACTAGCTCAAATTTCTTAAAAACTTTGTGTGTACTCTAGAGGCCACAGTTTTGCCTCATTCTTCATGAAACTTTACCAGAATGTTTCTTTGTGACAGTATCTTCGTAAAATTTGAATATGGTACATGTGGGGTCAAAAACTAGGTCACTAGGTCAGATTTCTTTAAATGTGTGCACTCTAGAGGCCACAGTTTTGCTTCAGTCTTCAGGAAACTTTACCAGAATATTTGTCTTGATAATATCTGGGTCAAATGGGAATATGGGCTATGTGGCGTCAAAATTAGGTCACAAGGTCAAATTTCTTTAAAACCTTGTGTGCACTCTAGATAAGAGGCCATATTTGTGTTTCAGTCTTAATGTAACTAATAGAATCTTTGTCTTGTTAATGTTTTGGTCAAGTTTGAAATATGGATCATGTGTGGTCAAAAACTAGGTCATTATGTCACATTTCTTTAAAACCTTGTGTAGAAGCCACAGTTTTGCTTCAGTCTTCACACAGAATGTTTGTCTTGATAATATGTTGATCAAGTTTGAAATTGAGTTATGTGGGGTCAAAAACTAGATCACTAGGTCAACTTTCTTTAAAATCTTTGTACTGTAGAGGCCACAGTTTTCACCCAGTCTTCATGAAACTTCAGAATGTTTGTTCTAATGTTATCTTGGTCAGATTCCAGTGTAGGTCATGTAAACTAGAAAGCTAGGTCAGCTTGGTCCAGTTACTTTAAAGCTTTGTGTGCACATTCAAGGCCACAGTTTTGACCCAGTTTTGAAGAAATTATATCAGAATGATTGGATGATATCTTGGTCCAGTTGGATTATGATTTAATATTTGGTATGTAGCTTCATCTAGTAAACCTTTATCAAGATTATTCAAATTACATCCTTTGGGTTAAAAATGGCCCCGCCCCAGGGTCACTAAGTCTTGTTATCTCACAAAATCGGTCCATTCCAATATCCAAGATGGCAGCCATGGTGGCCTTTGGCCATCTTGAAATTCTTCAAACAACATCTCCTCCGAAGTCAGATTGAGCTGAAACTTGATGGGAGGCATCAGAGCAACATAGAGATTCAGAATTGCTAAAATCGTTCCATTCCAAAATCCAAGATGGCCATCACCATGGTGGCCATCTTGAAATTCTTCAAACGACATCTCCTCCCACTGGCTGGAGACCAGGAGGTCGCGGGTTCAACCCCCGCCAAGGTCGGCAACATTCTTTCGTGGAGATTGATCATGAAATATTTTCTACGGTCATTCTCTCCCCTCTGCTGATTCAAGAAGGGCAGTTGTCAGTTTCTGGCAAAAGTATGTGGACAATACTTGTTAACCGCTTGGAGGACCAAGCCTGCCCAGTAAACGTGTGGTTAGGTAAACTGACCGCTCGACATGATCCCATTGGGTTGACTGGGCCGTAAAACCTCAACACAAACAAAATCTCCCGAACGGTAAGTCTGATTGAGCTTAAACTTGATGGGAGGCATTGGGGTGTTATTGAGATTCAGAATAGCTAAAATCATTTTGTTCCAATATCCAAGATGGCCACCATGGCGGGCATCTTGAAATTCTTCAGACCACATCTCCTCCCAAACCTTAAGTCAGATTGAGCCGAAACTTGATGGGAGGCACCGGGGTGACATGGAGATTCAGAATTGCTAAATCATTCAGTTCCAATATCCAAGAAGGTGGCCATGGTGGCAATCTTGAAACTCTCAAATCCTGGATTGCTAAAGGCAATCTGATCTGGTAGCCAAGATGGCCACCATGGCACAGTGTAACATATCATTATCAGCCTTGTCCAGGTGAGTGATTTCTGGCCCACTTGGGCCTCTAGTTTCTTTAATTAGCTACATGTGATTTAGGGCTTTCCTTCAGGCCATATCTAAAAATTAAAAGTCAAGGTCGGTTTAAGTATTCACATAGTTTAACCAGGGCTGTTTTCATTCCAAATTTCTAATTTTTTCCTTTGCAGACAGTTTAAATGTCAGGTCAAGACCTGTGTTCATGTAGTCATAAAGTGCACTTGACATCTACTTATTTTGTTCAAAGTATGATAAAGGTTAATTTAGTTCATCTCCTACCATGCATAAAAGGACCTTAACACATTTACCAAAAATAAAGACCTAGATCATCCTGCTCATTTACCTTATGTTTGGGACTGACAGGCCTGAGGAGACAGTGTAGACATATCAGATGCCATTGAAAGTCTTGATCGGACGCCACAGAATGCAGAGCATCTGATCAGGGTCAGAACTGTTTGCCACTCATCCAGCAGTTTTTAGACACATCACGTTGGTACAATGGACTTGTTCAAATTTTAGGCCAAATATGGTAAGGAGTTATTGTGAAGTGATATACTTTCAGGAGAGGAACTCTATCAAAATTTTGTTAACTGCCTTCTGAAAAGGGGTCTACTCTAAAAGAAAAGAACTTGCTTCTGAAGGGTTCTACTGTCAAATTGAGCAAATCCTTTCCTTTTAGAGTGGACTACTTTTCTGAAGGGTTTGATGTACAAAAGAGTAAATAGGAAGTCACAAAAATTGACACCTTTGTGTAAAATGGCAGAAAATCTACCAAGTGTATTTAATCTCCTTAAGATAATTAGGGAATTTACAGTCTGATCTTGTCCTCCATGTTTCACCAGTAGATTCTACAATATCAAGGTTTACTCTAGTTGAACATGGAAAGCTGATCAGACTGCAGAAGTACAAGCTGATCAGATACTTCACTATTTGCTGAAACACTAAGCACACGTCATCCTTCAGCATTCTTGGACAAAGTCTAATTCTATTATTTTTTTTTATCTACACAGAACCTGGTGAGTTTGAGTTCAGTCAAGATCACTGTATTGCTGACCTTAATGAAGGCATTGTGGTTGTCAAGGTTGAGAGAGACCATGGCTTTGATGGAGTAGTCACCATGCAGTATGCTACCATGTAAGTTCATCTTTGTATAAGTTTACTACCAATTTAGCATAATATAGAATGCTACCTTGTAAGTTCATGTTGGCATAAACATACCAATAATATAAGATCATGCACTGTGCTACCATGTAAGGTCAGGTTTGCTTAAATTACTCATGATGCAACACTTTGCAATATGCTACCATGTAATCTTAGTATAAAATTAACTGATAATGCAAACAAGATCATGTAATAATGCTACCATGTAAGGTCATGCTGGTATAAAATTACTAATGATGCCACACTGTGCAGTATGCAACTATGTAAGGTCAGATTTGCATAAAATTACTAATGATGCCATACTGTGCAGACTGCAACTATGTAAGGTAAGGCCAGGTTTGCAAAAAGTTACTTAAGATGCCACACTGTGCAGTATGCAACTATGTAAGGTCAGATTTTACTTAAAATTACTAATGATACCATACTGAGCAGTATGCAACTATGTAAGGTCAGGTTTGCATAAAACTACTAATGATGCCACACTGTGCAGTATGCTACTATGTAAGGTCAGGTTTGCATAAAATTACTAATGATGCCATACTGTGCAGTATGCAACTTTGTAAGGAAAGGTTTGCATAAAATTACTAATGATGCCACACTGTACAATATGCAACTATGTAAGGTCTTGTTGGCATAAAACTACTAATGATGCCATACTGTGCAGTATGCAAGGTCAGATTTGCATGAAATTACTAATAATGCCATACTGTGCAATATGCAACTTTGTAAGGTCTTGTTGGCATAAAACTACTAATGATGCCACACTGTGTAGTATGCTGCTATGTAAGGTCAGGTTTGCATAAAATTAATGATGCCATACAGTGCAGTATGCAACTATGTAAGGTCAGGTTGGCATAAAATTACTAATGATGCCATACTGTGCAATATGCTACTTTGTAAGGTCAGGTTTCCATAAAATTACTAATGATGCCATACTGTGCAGTATGCAACTATCTTAGGTCAGGTTTGCATAAAATTACTAATAATGTCACACTGTGCAGTATGCTACTATGTAGGGACAAGTTTGCATAAAAGTACTAATGATGCCACACTATGCAGTATGCAACTATGTAAGGTCAGATTTGCACAAAAATTACTAATGATGCCATACTGTGCAGAATGAAACTATGTAAGGCCATGTTTGCATAAAGTTACTAAAGATGCCACACTGTGCAGTATGCAACTATGTAAGGTCAGATTTTGCTTAAAATTACTAATGATGCCATACTGAGCAGTATGCAACTATGTAAGGTCAGGTTTGCATAAAACTACTTATGATGCCACACTGTGTAGTATGCTACTATGTAAGGTCAGGTTTGCATAAAATTACTAATGATGCCATACTGTGCAGTATGCAACTTTGTAAGGAAAGGTTTGCATAAAATTACTAATGATGCCACACTGTGCAATATGCAACTATGTAAGGTCTTGTTGGCATAAAACTACTAATGATGCCATACTGTGCATTATGCAACTATGCAAGGTCAGGTTTGCATAAAATTACTAATGATGCCATACTGTGCAATGTGCAACTTTGTAAGGTCTTGCTGGCATAAAACTACTAATGATTCCACACTGTGTAATATGCTGCTGTAACGTCAGGTTTGTATAAAATTACTAATGATGCCATACAGTGCAGTATGCAACTATGTAAGGTCTTGTTGGCATAAAATTACTAATGATGCCTCACTGTGCAGTATGCTACTATATAAGGTCAGGTTTGCATAAAATTAATAATGATGCCATACTGTACAAGATGCAACTAAGTAAGGTCAGGTTTGCATAAAATTTACTAATTGATGCCACACTGTGCAGTCTGCTACCATGTAAGGTCTTGTTGGCATAAAACGTCTAATAGTACAGCATGCAGTATGTTACTGCATAAGGACCTGTTGGCATAAAATAAACTAATAATGCAAGACCAAACGGGCCCCCGTAGCCTAGTGGATAAGAGAGTTGACTCTTAATCCATTAGGTTTCTCACCGCTGTGGTTCGAGCCTCGCTCGGGTCATATGTGGGAAAGCCAAGTTCTGCTTACGGATGGTCAGGTGGTTTTTCTCCGGGTTCTCCGGTTTTCGCCCACCTTCGATGAACGATCGGCTCGATATAAGTGAAATATTCTTGAAATGGCCGTAAAACCCAGATCAAAAAAAAAAAAAAAAAATGCAAGACCATGAACTAATGCTTCCATGTAAGGGAAGGTTGGCATAAAACTACTAATAACACATTATGGTGCAGTATGCTACCATGTAAGGTCACTTTGGCATAAGGTTGATTATGTAAGACCATGAGCTAATGCTACCATGTAAGGTCAGGTTGGCATAAAACTACTTCTAATGCAACAAGGTGCAGTATGCTACCATGCAAGGTCACATTGACATAAAATTAACTAATAATTCAAGACTGAAATAATGCTGTCATATAAGGTCAGGTTTGCATAAAACTACTAATAATGCGACACCATGCAGTATGCTTCCACATTAGGTCATGTTAGCATAAAATAACTAATAATTCAGGACAATGAAATAATAATACCATCAAGGTGCTGTTTGCATTAAACTGCTAATGATGCAACACTTCGCATAGAGAATATAAGACAATGAAATAATGCTACCATGTTAGGTCAGCTTTGCATAAAACTCTGATAATGCAACACTGTGCAGTATGCTACCACATAATTCATGTTTGCCTAAAATACTAATAATGCAAGACCATGAAATAATGCTGCCATGTAAGGTCATGTTGGAATTAGATTTCTGATAATGCAACATTGTGCAGTATGCTACTACATAAGGTCATGTTGTCATAAAATTACCTAAGAATGCAAGAACATAAAATGATGCAACCATGTACAGTTGTGTTGGCATAAAACTACTAATAATACAGCATCATACAGAATGCTTCCTTGTAAGGTCATGTTAGCATAAAATTACTTTTAATGCAACACTGCAGTATACTACCACATAAGGTAAGGTTGGCATAAAATTAAATAATAATGCAAGACCATGAAATAATGCTACCATGTAAGGTCATGTTGGTATAAAACTACTACTTATACAACACCACACAGTAAAGTCATGTTCACTTATATAAAATTAACTAAGAAAGCAACACCAGGCAGTGAGGTCATGTTTGCATAAAATTATTAATAATGCAAAACTAGGTCCTAAAATTTGGAGAAAAAAATGTCAATTTGACTACCTCTTAATGTGTCCAAAAATCACAGGATGAGTGGCAAACAGTGTAGATCCTGATTGAACACCATAATTTCTGTCATTTGATCTGGGTCACTGTTTGCTCTGGCCGAATACTTGGGGTAAGTACAGAGTGAAAACATTATTTTTAGCTCACCTGAGCCGAGGGGATGAGCTATTGTGACCACTCCCCGTTTGTCATCTGTCCATCTGTCTGTCCAGCCACACATCCCTCCACACCTTTGAATGACTTCTCCTCTTGAACGACTTCTCCTCTGATACACCTGGGCCAATTTCTTCAAACTTCATGTGGAGCCCTCTGTCAAAGGAGGATTGAAAATTTGTACAAATGGTCATGGTCCGTACAGTAAGATGGCCTGCCATGCCCATATATGGTAAAAACACTTAAAAACCTCTTCTCCAGAACCACGGAAGCTTTGAGCCTGAATCTTGGTATATAGCATTGGGGATTTAGGGTCTACCAAGTTTGTTCAAATGATGACCCTAGGTTGGCCTTTGACCTTTTTTTGACACAGTCGAATTTGCATCCCTATGCATATGAGGAAAATATTGAAAAATCATTTTCTCAAAATGTATTAAAGACTAATGGCTGAAACTTACAATGTATGATTAAAGTAGCAAATCCTCTTAGTTACAATCAAAATGTTGTCCCTCAGAGTTATCTGCCCATGTCTCTGGTATGTATACATCTATAAAATGCATAATCTTAAGTCTTCTTCTCTGAAACTGCTTGACCAGTTTTCACCAGATTTAAGTTAACATGAGGCCTTCTGTCGAAGGGGTGTCAGTTTGTTCAAATGGTTCTGCTCCATTGAACAAGATGGCTGCCAAGCCCATGTATCAAAAAAAAACAAAAAAAAAACATTTAAAAAATCTTCTCCAGAACCAAGAAAGCTTTGAGGCTGAATCTTGGTATATAGCATTGGGAACTTAAGGTCAACCAAGTTTGTTCAGATGATGATCCTACAATAACCTTTGACCTTTTTACTTTTTACAGCAATGTCAAATTCGTGTCCCCATACTTTTGTATGGGGAAAAAATCATTTTCTCAAAATGTATTAAAGACTAATGGCTGAAATTTACAATTTATGTTTAAAGTAGTAAAACTTTTTAGTTACAATCAAAATTTTGTCCCCAGAGGGGTTATCCATCCTTGTCCCTGGGCTTATACATGTATAAAAGAGTGTAATCTTTAAATGTCTTCTTTTCTGAAACTGCTTGACCAATTTTCACCAGATTTCATATGGGGCCTTCTGTCAAAGGGATATTGATAATTTGTTCAAATGGGTCAACACCATAGGACAAGATGGCTGCCATGCCCGTATATGGTAAAAAACATTTAAAAATCTACTTCTCCAGAACCAAGAAAGCTTTGCGGCTCAATCTTGGAATATAGCATTTGGGACTCAAGGTCTACCACATTTGTTGAGATGATGATCCTAGGATGATCTTTGACCTTTTTATGGCAAGGTCAAATTTGTGTCCCCTTACAAAATTTTGACCAGCCTAGGTGGCTCAGTTTGATGCACATCCGACTGGTGATCAGGAGGTTGCAGGTTCGAACCCTGCGGGATCGGCAAAATTCTTTTGTGGAGATTGATCATGAAATATTTTCTACAGTCATTCTCTCCCTTCCACTGATTCAAGAAGGGCAGTTGTCAGTTTCTAGCGAAAGAATGTGCACAATACTGGTCAACCACTTAGAGGACTAAGCCTGCCCCGTAAAAGTGTGGTTAGGTAAACTGACCGCATTTGACATGACCCCATTCGGTTGACTGGGCCATAAAACCTCAACACAAACAAACAACACAAAATTTTGAAAAATCATTTCTCAAAATGTATGAAAGACTAATGGCTGAAACTTACAATGTATGATTAAAGTAGTAAAACTTTTTAGTTACATTCAAAATATTGTCCCCTGGGGTTATCTGCCCTTGCACCTGGGCTATATACATATATAAAATTGTGTAATCTTTAAATGTTTACTTCTCTGAAACCCATTGACCAGTTTTCACCAGATTAAACATTTGGCTTACTGTTAAAGGGATATTGTCAATTTGTTCAAATGTTTCTATTGAACAAGCTGGCCGCCGTGCCCATATATGGTAAAATCTTGATATATAGCATATGGGACGCAAGGTCTACCAAGTTTGTTCAAATGATGATCCCAGGATGACCTTTGACCTTTTACAACATCGTAAAATTTCTGTCCTAGTTGCTGTGGCAATTCTGGAAGAATGTTGTATGGCATCTGCAGATATGAAATGGCTGTTTTAATCAGGTGAGCAAATCATGGCCCATAGGCGTCTTGTTTAATATTTTCTTTAAAATGAGCATGTTAAAGATTAACCTTTAGCACTTTCTGGGCAAATTCAGTAGATGATAAAATTGATAATATTTTATATGCCCATTTTGAAAAAAATGGATGTGTTATGTTATGGCGTCCGCTGTCCATCAGTCCGTCCGTCTGGCATAAACAATTCTTGTGTGAGCCATAACTAGGTAACCGTAAGGAATATTTTGATGAAACTTTAGAGTAATGTGTATGAGGTCAAGACAGCATGTCACATACAAAAATAGTTGCTCTCCCTTTCTTAGTTTCTGCCCTTTGATTAGTTTTTTTACAGACTTTCCTTGTGTGGGTCATAACTAGGGAACCGTAAGGAATATTTTGATGAAACTTCATAGCAATGTGTATGAGGTCAAGACGGCGTGACATGTACAAAAATGGTTGCTCTCCCTTCCTTAGTTTCTGAGTTACTGCCCTTTGATTAGTTTTTTTTACAGACTATCCTTGTGTGCATCCTAACTCGGTAATGATAAGGAATATCTGAATGAAACTTCATAGCAATGTGTATATGATGTCAAGACAGCATATCCCATGCAAAAATGATTGCTCTCCTTTTCTTACTTTCTGAGTTACTTCCCTTTGATTAGATTTTTTTTCTACATTCTATCTATATGTGTACCATAACTAGGTAACCATATGGAATATCGATGAAACTTTATAGCAATGTGTATGAGGTTAAGAGGGTGTGTCATGTACAAAAAAGATTGCTCTCCTTTTCTCATTTTCTGTGTTACTTCCCTTTGAAGAAATTTTGACTGACCCTGTGCATACCATAAGTAGGTAACCGTATGGAATAGCTTGATGAAACTTTATAGCAATGTGTATGCGGTTAAGACGGTGTGCCTCATACAAAAAAGATTGCTCTCCTTTTCTCAATTTCTGAGCTACTTCCCTTGATAAAATTTTAAACTGACCTTGTGCAAACCATAAGTAGGTAACCATATGGAATATCTCTATGAAACTGTATAGCAAAGTGTATGAGGTTAAGACAGTGTATAACATACAAAAAAAGATTGCTCTCCCTTTCTTAGTTTCTGAATTACTTCCCTTTGATGAGTTTGTTTTTTTACACTATCCTTAGGCATGCCATAACTAGGTAACCATGTATTGATGAAACTTTATAGCAATGTGTTTGAGGTCAAGACAGCGTGTCACATCAAAAATGATTGCTCTCCTTTCTTACTTTCTGAGTTGCTTCCCTTTGATTAAATTTTTAACTGACCTTATGCCTACCATAAGTAGGTTACCGTATGGAATATCTTGATGGATCATTATAGCAATACTTATGAGGTTAAGAGGGAGTGTCACATACAAAAAAGATTGCTCTCCCTTTCTCAGTTTCTGAGTTACTTCCCTTTCATGATTTTTTTTGACCGACCTTGGGAGTACCATAATTAGGTAACTGTACAGAATATCTTGATGAAACTTTATAGCAATGTGTATCAGGTTAAGATGACTGTGTATCACATACAAAAATGATTGCTTTGTCTTTCTTAGCTTCTAAGTTACTTCCCTTTGATTAGTTTTTTCAGACTATCTGTATGCACACCATAACTCAGTAACTGTATGAAATATCTTAACATTTATAGCAATGTATATGAGGTCAAGACGGCATGTCACATGCAAAGAAGATTGCTTTACCTTTCTTACTTTCTGAGTTACTTCCCTTTGATTAAATTTTTGACTGACCTGCGTACCATATAGAATATCTCGATCAAACTTTACAGCAATATGAATGAGGTTAAGAGGGTGTGTTGTGTACAAAAAGATTGCTTTCCCTTTCTCAATTTCTGAGTTACTTCCCTTTGATGAAATTTTTGACTGACTTGTGGGTACCATATGTAGGTAACCGTATGGAATATATTGATGAAACTTTATAGCGATGTGTATTTGAGGTTAAGATGGTGTGTCCTATATAAAAAAGATTGGTCTCCCTTTCATTGTTTCTGAGTCACTTTCCTTTGATTAGTTTTTTTTTTCCACACTATGATTAGCTTTTTTTCCCACACTATCCTCATGTGTGCCATAACTAGGTAAACATATGGAATATCTAGATGAAACTTTATAGCAATGTGTATGAGGTCAAGACAATATGTCACATACAAAAAAGATTGCCCTCTCTTTCTCAGTTTTGGAGTTACTTCCCTTTGATTAGTTTTTTTCCACACTATCTATATGTGTACCATAACTAGGTAACCATATGGAATATCTTGATGAAACTTTACAGCAATGGGTATGTGGTTAAGACAATCTGTCACCTGCAAAAAAGATTGCTCTCCCTTTCTGAATTTTTGAGTTACTTCCCCCTTGACTAATGTTTTTCAGACCATTCGTCTTCATGCCATAACAATGGCAGCATAACAAGAGTACATTTGTAAAAGTCCACATATTTTACACCTTTGTCCAGCTATATAAATGGGGTACCCTTGTGAAATGGTAAACGGGCATATATTGCCCCGCTGTGTGGTGTTTTTGTTTGTTTTTTCCCAGAAAATTGGCTTTAGCATTTCATGCAAACTGTCTCAATTGTATAAATTGTCAAATCCTATTTTCTGGTGAAAAAAATGTCTTCTGAATTTTTTACCAAGCATGCTAAATTGACAGATGGAAAACAGATTAAGTCATTTCTAAATTCATTAAATTGATACAGATTACAGAGAACTTCAAATAGGAAGGTTTCAAGTGCCAGATTGCAGAAACTTTTTGATCAAGCAAAATGAAACAAGGCAACACCTTGAATTGCATAATAAACAGCATTTTTATTTTACAATAAGCATTTATTACTGTATTTACTCAAAATATAAATACTGTATTCGACCTAATTACTGCACTGTGCCCTAAGTTTTTTTCAAAATTATTGGGAGAAAAAAAAAACGTGTAGTGAAATATACCTAATAGAGGCACATCTTAAAGAAAGCTAAGCAGAGAACTGCTATTTAATGATGCTTATGCTATATGCTTTTGATTTCCTCTATAAAATGATATGTTATGGGTACTCATTTGAATTGACTCAACTTTGAATTGACTCGACAAGTTAAGGCAATTCAAATGAGTACCCACAAAATATAATTTCATAAGAAAGTGGATAAAAGCACACAGCTGTAATCTAAAGTCTCGGAAATTGTTTGACTTTGCGCTTATAGGAGTATGTGTGGTTATTAGGTCGAATACAGTATTGGGACACCTTAACTCCTTACCATACTTGTCATAAAATTTAAACAAGTCCATTTTACTAATATTTGTCCTAAAAATTGTACCAGTCGATTTTTCTAGTATTTGTCCTAAAATTTGAACGTTCATTTGACTGTATGTTGATGTTTCTAAATACTGCTGGATGAGTGGCAAACAGTGTAGACCTAATTAGATGCTGCATTCTGCTGCATCTGATTAAGGTCTGCACTGTTTGTTCAGGGTTTCTGTTCCAGGACTGAGTCTGCCCAGTAAAAATGTGGTTAGGCAAACTGACTGCACTCAATATGACCTCATAGGGTTGACTGGGCTGCAAAGCCTCAACACAAACAAACAAACAATACTTTAAGGGTATTAATATGGTACTTTGCTCAGTTTTGAAAGGTTTTTAAGTGCATGCATACAAAAAATATTAAAGTGCATGCTTATGAAATCTACTAAAGTGCATATATAGAAATATATTGTTGCATCTTACAAGTTCAATATGTCTGGACCCTGACACTTTATATAACAGTCTTAAATTATTGGCTTATTTTTCTATAGGTCTTTAAGAAATAAGTCTAGACCAATTTTCTATAGACATGAAGAATGCATTACTAAAATTGCATAACATTTAGCTTTCATCATGCAAATTCAGCAGATGACAAATTTACATTTTTAGCTCACCTGAGCACGAAGTGCTGTTGGTGAGCTGTTGTGATTGCGTTATGTCCATTGTACGTCATCGTGCGTCGTCCATCGTCGGTCAGCAATTTACTTAAATGACATCTCTTCTCCAGCTAATGAAATAATTTCAACCAAACTTTACGGAAATGTTTCCCATATCACCCTCTACCAAAATAGCTAACACTGTGCTGAACAAGATGGTCCCCAGATCTAAAAAACAGAAGAAAAAAAACTTTAAATGACTTCTTTTCCTAAACAAGTGGACAGATTTTAAAATAATTTCATAGAAATGTTTCTTGGGATAATTTTCACCAGTTCCCCATAAAACTTCTAATGAGTACCCACAAAATATGTTCTTATGGAGAAATAAGAAAAAAAAATCTCAGAATTATAAGTTACCCAAGTCTTCTGATATTGTCAGAGAGTCAACTCCGGGTGTTGAAATTTTTTGACAAATGTAGCAAAGAATTAACTCTTGTCCTGTTGAACCTGGATATACCCTACCTTTGCAAACAGTGTAGATACAGATCATACTGATCTGGATCTGCACTGTTTGCCATTAAGTATGTGAATCTATATCAACAACCTTGATCAAGTAATCTGAAAATTGGAAATGGGTGTGGCTTCTAATTTATTCAGCAGGACAAGGGTTAAAATCTTCCAATATCTCAAACTGAGTTCTGTGTGAAAGACTTGGCTATCAGGGCATTCTTTTAAGTCTCTTAAAGCGCCAGTCACAACTGCAGCAGGTAACATTTTTTTATTATTATTATTTTTTTTTTTTTTTTCAGAGAAAACAAGTCTTGACATTTCAGCAGATGATTCACATGAAATGTCAAGACTTTTTTCTCTGAAAAAAAAAAAAAAATTTTTTTTTGAATGTTGTCTGCTACATATTTTGCTTGGCGCTTTAAGGGTTAAAAAGAAATTCTGTCATTGCTGATTATATTTTGAACAGACTGCATTATAGAGTGGATGCTTTGCTTTCTGTCGCTCTCAAACACCAGTTGTAATATTCCTTTCATTGTTAAGGTACACATACATGTATGCCTACAGGCACATATGCATGCACATGCTAAATTGCTAGGTAGATGATTCATATGAAATATCAAGCCTTATTTACTCTTAAAAAAACTTGAAAAAAAAAAAATACAAATGTAGTTTGCTACAGTTGTGATTTGCGCTTTAAGGTTTGATCCATTTTTTTTCTGAAAAATAGAAATGTTTACTAATTTACCAAGAGCATTCTGAAGCCAGAAAACTTATTAATGCTTAGTATGTTGGGTAAAAATTTTGAATGACAACACTTTGAAATACTCTTTGAAACATTTTTCTTATTTTTCCCAGAAAATAGACTTTGATATTTTATGCACAATGTCTCCTGAGGAGAATGTTTGCATGAAATGTCAAAGTTTACTTTCTTGGAATAATACCATTTTGTTGTCTGCTGAATGAAAGTTTTAGGAGGAATATTTGATGATGATTAGAGATATTTTCTTCAGTTCTCCATAAAAAAACCTATGTTACAAGTACTCATTAGAAGCACTTTCCAGAAGAGCCTTTCATGAGTACCAAAATCCTTTGCTTCCAAACAGTTGATAGGCTTCTTACATGGTAGAATTTAAGGGGATTGGGTGCACCTGGTAGACTCTCTCCCATTTTATAGAAGGGAGTTAACTTGTGACGTTCTTTTTGCATTGCTGTAGACCAATCGGATCCTCTTCTGACATTGGGTCTATTCTAAAAGAAAAGAATTTGCTCCCAGGAGGAATGTAGACCCTTTGCAGAAGGGAGGCAAAGTCATTTTGACAAAGTTACCTCCCCTAATAGTGTATCCTTCTCCATACTGATAAAATGTGGGATTATTTTCTTCAGTTCTTGCTAAAACCTCATTAGAAGCACCAGATTTGCCTCACAGAGGCTTCTCTGAGACTTCAAAAAAAAACTCATATGTGTTTTTATCAAGAAATGAGACAAATTATCCCAGTATTGTCAAACAAAATACATAATTGACATAAGTTTTGGCACACACAGGCCTCAGCAAAGAAAACACCGTGTTCTGCAGCATCTGATCTTGATCTGAATAGTCACTGTTTGCTCTTGCCTCTGTCAAAATACTTAGGGTAATTATGGTAATTTGATCAAATTGAATCCACTCAGATAA
Source organism: Anodontia alba (assembly GCA_964016985.1). Taxonomy (NCBI): domain Eukaryota; kingdom Metazoa; phylum Mollusca; class Bivalvia; order Lucinida; family Lucinidae; genus Anodontia; species Anodontia alba. Next base: position 62,846,159 of record OZ024829.1, read on the forward strand.
CTTTGTGCCCCCTTATTAAATGAGCCAGGGCACGACAAAACCAATAAAATGGAATGTGCGCCCAGCGTAGACTCAGGTCAGCCTGGGCATATGCCTAGGCTGATAAGAGTTCGCTGTCTGCAGGAAGAAAGCTTGGGTCCTTAGCTGCCCATTGAGCACACAGCAGAGACTCTAATCAGACTGGACAGATGCCAGGGCTGATCTGAGTCTTCGCCAAGCGCACATGCCATTTTGTAGGTTTTGTCATGAGGTGGCTCAAATAATCCTGTGTCCATTCTGCTGAGTAAAGATTAAAACTTCTATTTTATTTAGTGATGGAACTGCAATAGGAGGAACAGAACTTAACTCAAAAGTTGACTATATCTCACAGCAAGGAACCTTGCAGTTTAACCACTCGGAAACCTCAAAAACAATCACCATAGATATCAATAAAAATTCCAAGGTAAGAAATTTATTTTAGAATACTGCCATGATTTAAGAATTTTGTTTCAGATAGAAATTGTCTTGCTGAAATGAAATTTACAGCAATGTCTATTTTCGTTTTTTTCTGATTTGAATATTATAATATGATGATACCAGGTTTTCCTAGTTTTTTTTAAGGGGAGTGGATACACTTTCAGGGGGGAGGTAACTCTGTCAAAATTGTTAACCTCCCTTCTGAAAAGAGGTATATTTTAACCCTAGTCCTGCTGAACCCAGATATGTCCTGCCTTTGCAAACAGTGTAGACACAGATCAGTTGGCTTTGAAGAAGTCAACTTATCTAGATCTGCACTGTTTGCCATTAAGTATGTGAATTTATATCAATAATCTGGATCAAGTAATCTGATTGGCTGAAAATTGGAAGTGGGCATGGCATCTTAATTAATTCAGCATGACAAGGATTAAAAGGAAAGACTTTGCTCCCAAGGAGAATGGGTACACTTTCAGGGGGAGGTAACTTTGTCAAAATTGTTTACCTCCCTTCTGAAAAAGGGCCTACTCTAAATGGAAAGAATGTTTCCCAAGCGGGAGCAAAGTCTTCCCTTTTAGAGTAGACCCTTTTCAGAAGGGGCCTGATGTGCAAGAAAGCAAAACAAGCAGTCACAAAAGTTGTTTCCCTTGAAAAAAATGGCAGAAAATCCCCTTATAATCTCCTGTTACTAATCTACAAAATGACTCAGGTAATTGACCTAATTAGGGTGTGCTTAGGTTTTTCAAAATTATTGGAAAAAAAATTGTAAAATATCCGCCTAATAAGTGCATTCATTTTAAAATAAGATTTACAAATGTATATGTTGTTGGGGCTCATTCAAATTGCCTTTACAAACCTCTACTTGTCAAGGCAATTCAAATGAGTACCAACAACATTTGCCTTTATAAAGAAGTATAGATAAAAGTACACTGGTTGTAATCTGAAGACTATGAACTTGCTTGACTGTATGCTTATAGGGGTATGTGCGGTAATTAGGTCGAATATGGTAAATGCACTTAAAAGGTTAGAGTAGTCTACTTAAAGTATACATAGGGATTTTTTTTTTTGACCTTTTCTTTCAGTAAATGCTTGTCTGAATTGTTTGCTATTGCCAAGTGTCGTTATGCCAAGACACATCAAGAAAGCTACTAAAATTTCTCTTTGGAGAAAGATATAGGTGTGCATTCTTAGCTTTTGATTGTACTTTTCTTTTGCAGGAACTACTTGCAAATGTCAAGTTTTATGCATGATAAATACAACAAAAATATAATTTTTGGCAGATTTGCATGTTTGTATAGCCAACTCCTCACTCTGGATACAATTTTTAAAATCAATTTTTCATCTTTTTTATGCCCCGCCACAAAAAGTGGCAAGGGTATTATGTTATACCATCTGAAATTTTGAGTGTCCAACCGTCCATCAGTTGACAAATGTATACTTCCGTGTCTCCTTCATGCAAAGTATCCTTGTGTGTCAAAAATTAGACACACAAGGGTACTTTGTACGTAATTTTTGACACACGAATCAGTCCGCTTGTATGTCTATGGAATAAATCCCATTGAAATACACTGAAATGTTCATAATTTTAAAACACACAGATTTACATTAGTCAGAGCGGCCGTCTGTCTGTCTGTCCATCAGCGCTTCCATCATTCGTGTCCACTTCATAACTCTAATACCATCAGAGATATTTTCCCCAAACTTCATACAAATGCAGGGTTTTCCATCAGTTTTGCGGTCTGGGAGTCCTGTGGACTCTCGCTTCAGTTATTTGAGGGTCCAACAGAAAAAATCAAGAGTCCACAAATAAAATGATGCATGAAAATGTGTAGAGAGTCTTACTTGATGAGCAGAATTTGTCACTGGGATAGAAATTAAAAGGGGGCAGGGTGGCTAGTGGGGAGTGTGGGTGCAATTGTGACTTTTTGAAAAATTTTGGCATAGTGGCTCTTAGCCTAGGCATATTTCTAACTTCAAAATAAGGGCCTTTGGAAGACAAGGGTAAGACTGAAAGGAAAAGAGCTGGGAATAGTAACTATGACTCATATTGAACAAGTGTCCAGCGTTCATAGTATATCACTATTTCACCATTAGACAGAGAGAAAAAATGTATTTACCCATTGATTCTGACAGATCAGATTCTTTATCTTTCTTGACAGCTGCCTCTGATTCTAAAGGCTGTATGTTACTGTTGAAACATGGCTTTTTCACAAAAAAACGCTTGATGTCAAACTGTTTTGCCATAATGGATGATAATGCACATGTACAATGGGTTTTTTGCTGACTCATTACAGAGCGCGGTGTTAAAAATAGACCAGTTATAAATAAAAGAAAATACTGGATTCCCAACCGGTACGTAGCTAGCAAATGTATGCAGTGAAAAACCGGTAACCAGTCATTTTCAATCGGCTGTTCTCATATGTTACCATTATAGCTCGGATGCTTACGAAAGGGAACTTTGACACAATTACGGCGGTTGCTGATCACAAAACGATATGGATTTTATCCATGTTCTATAAAAAGATTATGGAAGCCATGCGAAAGTGAAAGAACGTCGGTAGAAAAAATGTATCAAAATCACCAAAGAACAGATTAAAATAATGATTTTTGGTTGTTTGTTTTCACACTAACACAATTTTGCGAGTCCAGGTGGATGCACGGTTTTCTTTTGTGCGTCCGAGACACGTTTTTGAGAGTCTCAGACACAATATCCTGCGTCCGGGAAAACCCTGCAAATGTAAATCACTATGAGATGATATGCAGAACACATGAACGGGTTTGCTTAGTTTTGAAGTTATTGCCCTTTGAACATTGAACATAGCCATTTCTACCATGTACTCATGTCCGCTCTGTAAATTGAAAACCATTCGAGATATTTTCACGAAACTTCACACAAATGTAAAGCACTATGAGACGACATGCAGAACACATGAACCGTAACTCTGGTTTGCGGACTTTTGGAGCCATTGACCTTTGAACATTGAACATAGCCATTTCTACCGTGTACTTGTGTCCACTCTGTAAGTTGAAAACTGTTCCAGATACTTTAATGAAACGTCTCACAAATGTGAAGTACTATGAGACAAGGTGTAGAACATAAAAACCATAACTCTGGTTAACCTACTTTTGGAGTTATGGTCCTTTGAACATAGTAGATATTGAAAATAGCCATTTCTACTATGTACTCATGTCCACTCTATAAGTTGAAAACCGTTCCAGATATTTTGATGAAACTTCACACAAATGTAAAGCATCATGAGACGAGGTGCAGAACATGAGAGCAGTAACTCTGGTTAACCTACTTTTTGAGTTATGGCCCTTTGAACTTTGAAAATAGTGATTTTTGTACTATATTTGTGTCCATTCTGTAACTTGAAAACTGTTCCAGATATTTTCTTGAAACTTTATGCAAATGTATATCACCATGATACAATTTGCAAAACACAAGAACTGTAACTGACTTACCTGCTTTTGGAGTTTTTTAGCCCTTTGATTATTGTCAATAGTGATCCAAGTCATATATGTGTGCCCTTTCTATAGCTTAAAAATGGTTTCAGAGATTCCTTGAAGCCTTGAAAAAATATAAAGGGACATAATATGTAGAACACAGTTTATTTATGAAAGAGTTGTGGCACTTGCTTGATGTCAGTGCAGTGGCAGGGCATGGTGCAGTGCTTGCAGTGCTTTTATTGTCTATAAGGCCATTCAAGATATACTTGCTGATAGTATTCTGCCCTTTTTAAAACACATTATACTTCTTTTGTACATTTTGTGCACCGACAGTCAGCATTTTTTCTCATGTGCTACCATATTGTGGTAAGAAACATGGTTTAAGGGGACTGACTGGTTACACCAGGTTGATTTTCCACTGGGATTTACAAGGAAGACAACTCTTGTGATTTCTGTTTGCTTGAAACACACCAACTCACTTCTGAAAAGGGGTCTACTCTAAAAGGAAAGAATTTGCTCCCCTTGAAAGCAGTCTTTCTTTTCAGTAGGAAGGCAAAACAAATTTCCCTTAAAGTGTGTCATACAAAGAAGATGCTTAACATATGCCAGCACATAACAAAACCAACAAAATGGCATGTGCACCCAGCAAAGACTCAGATCAGCCTGGGCATCCACCCAGTCTGATCAGAGTCTTTGCTGTCAGCATGAAGAAAGCTTGGGTCTTCAGCTACCCATTGAGTGCACAGCGAAAACTGATCAGACTGTGCAGATGCCCAGGCTGATCTGAGTCTTTGCTGGGCACACATGCCGTTTTGTTGGTTTTGTCATGTGCTGGCTCATATACAAATGGCAATAACCTATTTTTCATCCATTGATTATTCATTCGTCACACTTTACCATTGTGTACAAGGTAGCTCGGAAAGTGTTTGAGCAAGGGCTTTTATATTTGGCAGACTTATTGGGGCTGAGGAATAGAGCAACTGATTATCTTTTGAAAGAAATCAGATTAATTTTGAGAGCTAATGCATTATGTAGGGACAAGCACATTTCTAGTTTTTAATATATTTCTAGTTATTGAAAGATTTTCTGAGCATTTTTTTCTTTTTTCTTTATTTATGCATTGCTATCTAAGATGTTTTGCATGTAGATATTTATCCTTTCATTGAGCTGGACTGGTTTATGGTTGAGCTGTGATATATTATTGTAGATCCAGATGAATTGGATCATTAACCCTTAAAGTGCTAATGACAATAGCACAGACATGCAATTTTGATTTTTATTATTATTATTATTATTATTATTGTATTTTTCAGAGAAAATATGACTTGATATTTCATGTAAATTGTCCTCCTAGCAGATGATTCACTTGAAATGATAAGTCTTATTTTCTCTGAAAAATAATTTAAAACAAAAAATTGGGATGTTGTCTGCTACAATTTTGCTTAGTGTGTTAAGGGTTAAGAGTTCACACCATGTGTGGATCTACACTGTTGGCAAAGATTGATATTTCTTTTTGCAAATAAATCAGTACATTGACTGAATAACCAAAATTATAATTAAGTCTGTTTTTATTAATTAATTGCTTAGGTTGATTTCTAATGCTTTTTTTTTACCTTTTAACAGTATAATTTAACATGTAAATTAATTCCAGGGCTCTGATGAGGAAAATGTATTCTTTCTTCTCAATAGAAACAATGTTGTGATATCTCATTAGAATTAGAGGTTCAGTTGATAAAGTGTTTGTTTTTGGTTTGGTAGGTTGCCAGTTCAATTCCCCAGCCAGTTCATACCTAGGCATTTTCAGTTATTACTACCTGATCTTTGCCTTGAGCATTGGGAAGAAGAGCTAGGACTGATCATTCCAGTGTCAGTATAATGATCATGAAATAATTTCTGAGGCCATTCTCCTCCTTCTGCTGATTCAAGAAGGGCAGTTGTCAGTTACTGGCAAACTTCTGTACACAAAATACTGGTCAGCTCTAGAGAACTAGATAAAAATCTAAAAGGCCTCCTTTGGAAACAAAAAACACATAAAAGAACAAAAATCAGATACATGTACTCGGTTCCATTAAGTCTCTTGCCCAGGAAATGTGACTAGGTTAACTGGCAGGCTTGACATGACTTTAACAATGTTGACTGGGGCATAAAACTCCAAATCAAACAAATAAAGTGTATTGTGACTTGTGATATTATCACATCAATGTGTCTGGGGCATGATACTGTGGTGAGGCGGCACTATAAAAGGCATCAATTCCCACCTTCACATCCAGACACTGTAAGACATGACTAAAAGATTGTTGATAGTAAGGTTAAACCACAGCTCAGACAAACAAATCAGCTAATGAATACTACAACATGTTTCTGTGCAGAAATAAGGAAAATATCTTTGAGTCGCTCCATGAGAAAAAGATGTTATCAGGGCATATCCTTATTGATAGTACAACTTCTGCCTGGTTACTCTTTACTGCTGGCATTTTATGGGCCACATCAAGTGAAAAAAGTGCCTGTGAACATGTGCAGAATGTGTGGATCCAAATTATCCCGCACATGTGCAGTCTCATCCCGGCATTTGCTCTCCAGTGAAACATTCTTTAATATCCAGTGATTCTGTTTGCAGACTGTGAAGGCCCTGATCACTGCAGGAATGCTCAGGTGATCTGGGCCTTGGCTGTCCGCAGTGCCTGAAGTATGCCAGCAGTAAAGATCCAGATCAGCAAAGCTGCACAGTCAATAAGGGCGTTTGCTATACATAGATATATTCTACAGTATTCGGTGATCCTGTAAGCAGACAGCATAGGCCCTGATCAGACTGCCTGCCTCAAAAGATTCTTCTTCTCAAGGTGCAGCTCATTTTCTGTGTGACATATTAACCCTAACTATTGGGACACCTTATCTCCTCATCGTATTTTCCCCAATCTTTGAACTCGTCCATTTTACCAGCTGCTGATATGGGCCAAGTCAAGCGAAAGTGCGTCTTCGAGCATGCGTAAAATGCACAGATTAAGATTCATCCTACACATATGCAGTGTCTTCCGGGCATTTGCTCTCCATTGATACATTCTTTAGTATCCAATGATTCTGTTAGCCGATAGTGAAGGCCCTGATAAGACTGTGCAGATGTGCAGGCTGATCTGGGCCTTTGCTATTGGCATATGCCCAATGACATGTTTTCACATGGCACGCCCCATATTAACCCTAACGATTGGGACACCTTATCATATTATCCCCAAACTTTGAACATGTCCATATTACCCACTTACTAATATGTCTGAAAACTGCTGGATTGTGTGGCAAACAATTTAGACCCTGATCAGATGCCACATTCTGCGGCATGTGATTTGGGTCTGCACCGTTTGCTCAAGCCTGTCAGTCCCAAAACTTAGGGTTATTACAGTATCTGGAGTCAGGGTTGTTCAATTTACCCTAACTATTTGGACAGCCTAACTCCTTATCTTAATTGTCCTAAAATTTGAACAGATTCAATTGATAGTTGATGTGTCTACAATGTCCTGATTCAATGTCAAACACGGCAGATCCAGATCAAACAGCTCCTTCAGATGTGGGTCTGCATTACAGTTGACTCTCATTATCTCGAACTCGCTTATCTCGAATAACCGCTTATCTCGAAGTGAAAATCTGGTCCCTGCTAAAACAAGAACATCTAACAACAGGCAAAAAAAATATTGTGGAAAAGAGGAGAAATTCCTCTTTTCCACAATATTTTTAATATATCTCTAACTTCAAGAGTCCAATTACATATACATTATTGTTAAATGTGGTTGTTCAAATAATTTTTTCCTCAACTCTGCAAATCTTGTATGTGCAGGTACGGATATCTCGAAGTATTTAATAGTCCCTTGGAATTCGAGATAACGAGAGTCGACTGTATTTGCTCAGGCACATCTGTCCAAATATTTAGGCAAATGCGGTACTCATGAATATTTATTATATATTTAATCCATTTTTGTCAGCACGAAGTTCGTAGAGGAAATCTTGTTTACATGGTTTGTATCTGCGCTCGCACTGCTTGCTGACTTTTTTTTTATTATATATGCATAACTGTTTACAGGCTTTTAATATCACAGTTGATATAGTATTCTTGTTCTTATTTCATGTAAAGGATGAGGTAGGATAACCCTAGTATTAGCTGGAATATAGGAGGCATACTGTGTGGGAGAACCGGCCTTTCACATAAGCAAACAGCTCAGGCAAACAGCAAAGACTCATCCAATCTGTGTGAGATTTGTCCTGGTCTTTGTTTCCTGTATCTCAAGAAGCCATCAGAAAAATCAGCCTTTCACATAGCACCAGATAAGGCAACCAAAAAATATTCATATTTTTCTTATTTCTCCTCAAAGACATATGCTGTGGGTACTCATTAGAAGCACCTCGGTGAGGCACTTCTAATGAGTACCCACAGTATATGTTTTTGAGGAGAAATAGCAAAAATATTTATTTGATACTCCCTCTTATCTGGTGCTATGATTTCATATGAACAACAAAGACATGGTCAACCTGTGTTTGTTTGTGTTGAGGTTTTACGGCCCAGTCAACCCAATGGGGTCATGTCGAGCGCAGTCAGTTTACCTAACCACACATTTACTGGGCAGGCTTAGTCCTCTAAGCGGTTAACCAGTATTGTGCACATTCTTTCGCCAGAAAAAGACAACTGCCCTTCTTGGGCCAACCTGTGTGGACAAGTCTGCTGCCCTTCTTTGGCCAACCTGTGTTCACTGCTGTTCACTGTACGATCTCTACAAGCCATACAAAAATACAGCATTTCATATGTGACAGCAAAAATCCTGTGTAGTGTGCAGAGATGTCCATACAGGCTAGCAAGAATATTTGCTGTATGAATTCTAAAAGATACAGGTATAACTGGCACTGCACGTTAGAGCAAAGACCCTGCCTTGTGTGCAGGGATGTCTGCATAGGCAGGCCGGAGAATTGGCTCTTTGCTGTATGAATTATAAAAGGTTCAGATATAACTAGCATTTCAATGTAATCTGTGAAAGCAAAGATGACCCTGGCTGGCATGAATGTCCACATAGGTTGGCTGAAGTATCCATTATTTGCTGTATGAATTCTTAATTGTTAAATGTAACAAGCATTTCAAATATGTGAAAGCAAAGTTCCTGGTTAGCATGCATGGATGTCCACACATGCTGGCCGAATTATTTGTTATTTGCTGTATAAATTCTAAACAGTTTAGGTATAACCAGCTTTTTACATATGTGAAAGCAGAGACCCTGGCAAGTGGGCATGAATGTCCTCACAGGCTGGCCAATACTCTGCTGTTGGATGTATAAATTTCGAGGGGAGGTTTAGTCCTGTAGGTGGTTAACCAGTATTTATGCACATACTTTCATCAATTACTGGTGAAAGTATATGCACAAGTACTGGTTAATTACTTGGAGGACTAAATCTGCCAAGGACTAAATCTGCATAGGAAAAGTGTGAGTAGGTTAACTGACCAGCGTATCATGACAGTAACAGTGTTGACTGGGCTGTAAAACTACAACTCAAAACTCAGAATGAATGCTAGAAGGTTTAAATATTGAGTGAAGAATGGATGAAGAAACTTGCTGGTCCATGTGCAGTCTGCTGTGAAGTTTCATTCTTGGCAGATGGCAAAGTGCTTGTTTTCCCACAGGGAGCCTCAAATGTATACAGCAGTATAAGAGATATTATACTCTCTCACAATATATTAATTGAATGTAGCTTTATAGCCATACTAAAAGCATAATAATACATGTAGCTCTTTTGTAGCAATTATAGCAGATACTTCCTCATTTATGCTTACCTTTAGAATAAAATAGGTTTGTAGGTAATAGTAATCTTTAGCCTGCTGTATTGAGATATTAACAGAGAACATTTCAAAATAAATTCTGATTCAAAACAAGGCTTGGAATTTCATGTGTAATATTGTCTCCTTTCCTCGGGAGATAATTGGCATAAAATATCTTGCTCGACAATTTTTCGGGGAGATTATTTAACCATAATTAGCTCTCCCAGGGCAAAATCAGTAGATAAATTAGGAGACAATTTGCATGGAATGTCCAACCCTTTTTTCTGGAAAAACAAGAATAAACATTTCAAATGTTTGCTGAAGTTTTTACCCAGCAAACTGTCACTCGTCTTGAGTGTCATGATGGCCCAAGGTTATAAAACTTTTCTCATGCTCAACTTAGCTGAGCATGAAATTTTCTCTCCTAATAAATACATATAGTTGGCATTTTCATATTTTTAGCAGAGAAGTTTTCCTGCTCAGCTATGTTTAGCAAGAAAGAATTTGCAATTGTCTATAGTAATTTGAGATTTATTAGCGGGACAAATTTCATGCTCAGCTAAGTTGAGCATGAAAAAAGTTTCCTCAGGGCCAGGTATCCCCAAAGGTAGGATGTCATGACACATCTCATTTGTTGTCTGTTAATTTCATCACTTTGCATATAAACTCTTTATCATATCACCATAGGTCTAGATAAGAGAGGGTATCAGGCAAATAATTTTCTTATTTCTCAACAAAAACATATGTTGTGGGTACTCATTAGAAGTGCCTCACTGAGGCACTTCTAATGAGTACCCACAACATATGTTTTTGTCAAGAAATAAGAAAAATATAATTACTTTTTGGTTGAAAAAAGTGCCTTATCAAAAGCTATGTATTTCCCTGAATATGCAGACTCCAAATAGTGCAGACTCTGATCCTTTAGGAGCAGTTTGATCAGGGTCTGCACTGCTTGTAGTTTGGTCAGCATTGTGTAAACACATACCGTCAGGTAATGCAATGGACTTGTTAAAATTTTAGGGTAAGTATGGAAAACAGTTATGATGTATGGCTATTCAGGTAATTACAGGAAAGAGGGTATACAAAAAGATAAAAATCTTCCTGATTCAGTGACATTGCCAATCGCTTCGGTGTATTTCAATAATTTCTGTAAAATTTCTAAAAAAACTTGTTTGTTAACAGCTAGTTACAAAATTTATATGCTGTTTTAGAAAATTGAAAACAGCAGCATACAGTATAATGCAATGAATTTTTATGATATCATTTTAAAATGGATGTAATTTAAAAAATTAAAATAAAAAAACAACAACGCAGTTCCTGTTGCTGAAAACTTCTGATTAAAGTTTAACTTCCATTCAAAATTATTGTTTCAAGAAAAGAACTGTTTGCAGAGTGAAATACAAGGAAATAGGTTTTATTGCTACAGTGCTGTCCATAGCTGAAGAAATTGTTGCCGTAACTTCCTTAGTTTTGCTACAGGAATTTTTACTAGATTTGAAATACATTGATTTAAAATGTGACTTCAAAATTACAGAAGATGTTTGTCCACCCTCTATAGATTTTATGACTATTTACTTTCAGTAAAATTTTGCTTTATTTCATTGTACCAATATTTGTAATAATTTCAGTAACATTTTCTCAGCTCAATGTAGTGTTTTCTGTAGATATGCTGTACCTGATTTTCAACAAAATGTGGGACCATTGATATGCAAACTGAATATATTCTTATTATATAAAGTCCATCCCAAGAGAGGATAAGCTGTTTACACATTTGGAATTTAAGTGAAAAAATACATGTGATCTGTCAGTGAGAAATTGGGTTCACACTGGATCTGGGGACAGCGAAGATCAAGTTCAGCTGGCCATCCAGCTGCCTGACCCAGCCCTTTTTTTAATCATGGGTACATAATCTTCTGTTACTATATTTATCCTTAGTGTTAGAGAGGTCTGAGCAAACAGTATAGACCCAGATCAGATACATTGTTTACCACTCATCCAGTAGGTTGTAGAGGCATCAACAGGTGCTGAAATGGAGTTTGTTCAAATTTCAGGACAAGTATGGTAAGGAGCAAAGTTGTTTAATATATTTAAGATAGATATGGTACCACTGTATGTCTCAGTATACAACAAAGGCCTTGATCAGAGTGTGTGCCTGTGCTGGTTCTGCATTGCATTTTGGTATTTTGTACCCCAAAGAACCCTATTCTCATTAAGAAGCTTATATATATATATCATCATTTGTCTTCTCTTATGACAGTCCATAGTTCTAGATAAGAGAGGGTATCAGGACAATATTTTTCTTATTTTTCCACAAAACCATATGTTGTGGGTACTCATTAGAGGTGCCTCACTGAGGCACCTCTAATGAGTACCCATAACAGATGTGTTCACAAAGAAATAAGAAAATATCAACAATTTTTGGTTGAAAAAAGTGGCTTGTACATAGCTAAGAACTCAACCCATATCATATCCAATATATCTGTCCTGTAATTACTTATTATTGAATGTAGATTAGAATACATAGGGAATTCTGTAACTTCTTGGAAAAGTAATTCCATAACCAAACAAGTATTACAGCATTCTTGTGAAGACCACTTTTGAGGGGTAAAAATTTCACACTTTGGAGGGATAAAGTAATTGTTATATTTTTTTTTAATTCTTTTAATTTTTTTGTCAAAACATTTTGAGCTAGCTCATTGGAATTGCTGTGATGAGGCAGTTGCAGTGAGTAGCTTGAGCATATTCTTGTGGAGTAATAAAGAACCCCCCCCCCCCCCCCCCACACACACACACACAAAAAAAAAAAGAAGAAAATAACAACTGTATTAACCTTAAACATTGTGACAGACAAGTCTAAGCAAACAATGTAGACCTAGATCAGATGCCTCTTTCTGTGGCAGTTGATCAGGGTCTGCACTATGTGCCACTCATCCAGCAGCTTTTGGACACATCAACAAAATTTACCCTAAATATTCAAACAGCAAACATTGTAGATCCAAATAAAACTGCTCCTGAAGGAGCAATTTGATCTGGGTCTGCACTGTTAGTGTTTCAGCCAGCACTCTTTAGACACATATTATCTGGAAGCGAAATAGCTCAAATTTTATGGTAGATGTGGTAAGAAGTTAAGGTGTTCCCATATTTAGAGTAAGTATAGAAATCTCAATATTCAGCGTATCTGGATCTTGGAATATCATCCTTGCAAAAATAATTACTAGCACCAGATTAACTATCACTGGGCAACATAATTCTTGGATCTTGTAAATATCATATGATGAAGGCAAATCTGATAAAAATTCTTGAACATATGTCTTGATAAAGAAATTAATATCTTTCTCCAGAACTGGAGATAGATATTAGTTTCTTTCACTGGAGACAACTCTGTCAAAATAGTTTTTGTCCCCTTCTGATATGGGAGCAACTCAGTAAGGAAAGAATTTGCTGCCATAGGGGAGCAAATTCTTTCCATTAAAGTTCTTGGAAATATGTCTTGGTAAAGAAACTTATATTTATCTGCAGTTCTGCTGCTGATGGTGAAGAGCAAATTCTTTCCATTAAAAGAAGCATCCCCACCCCGTCCCCTTCCACCCCACCCCATCCCATTCCCCCCCTCCCCCCCCCACCACACACACACACCCCAACAAACACACCACCTAATAAGATAATAAGAAGGGAGGTAAATATTTCAGTGTCAGAGTTGTTTCGTTTGAAGATGTATCTATTCCAAGTGACATGTTTTGAGGTTATGGTTTCAGATACATGTATTTCACACAAGAAAGGCCTGAGCATGCCTGAAGGGCCCAGATCTGGCAAATTAGCCTGCACATCTGTGCATTACGATCAAGACTTTGCTTTTACTAATGCATTCTGCAGTGTCCTAACAAAGATCATGCAAATACATATACACAAGGTGTACTTTCTTTCCCTTTTGTGAAAGAGCCCTTTTTTGCCTGAACTGACTCATATAAGAAAATAATGCTGTGGAATAATACCTGTATAATTACTTCCACTTGTTGGCTTAGATTTCTGGAATTCCCAGACTGTCTCTGTTAAAAGGTTTATATATGTAATAAACAAACTTTTTTCCCATCACATACACTGGGTAATAATGATTTCGTAAATACAACTTCTTTTGAGACCTCATTCTTCAGGCAGTTGCCCTGCTGCGAGATGCATTTGATGATTGTATTAAGTGGTTAAGCTTATAATATGTTATTTTCATTCCTGTCAATCATTAACCCTTAAAGCGCTATACAAAATTGTAGCAGATGATATTCTATTGTTGTTGTTTTTTGTGTGTTTTTTTGCTATTTTTCTGAAGAAATAAGACGAGGCAGTTCATGTAATGGTCTGATGTGTCAAGTCTTATTTCTGCTAGCTACACGATTCTCATTTAATTTCAAGTCTTATTTTCTTGAAAAAAGACAAAAAATCAAATTGTTGTCTGCTGCAGTTGTGATTAGTGCTTTAACACTTAGAATGCTGGGTAAAAATTTCAGCAGGGGAAAGTTTAAAATATCTTATTTTTCTCTGAAAACAGGGTTGACATTTGATGCAAATTGTTTCCAAACGAGACAAATTGCATGAAATGCCAAACTCTGTTTTCTGGGGAAAATAATAATAATAATAATAAAAAAAAAACAAAAAAAAAACACCATATGTGTGTCTACTGAATTTACCCAGAGATTGGTAAACATTAAGGATGAAACTGAGAAAGGGTTGGTTTCTGTTTCAACAGCTGATAGACAAGGCTGACACGGGTTATCAAGTAAAGTATCTCAGTTGCTTATCATATTTTCTCACTTGTTGTAACAGTAACTTCCCTCTAAGTGTGTTGTGCCTTTTTCTTGATGGTATATTTCCAACAGCATAATATTGTGTGCAAATTGAGTTAACTAACAAAAACAAAATCAAAAAAAGAAAGAAAATTTAAGAAAAGTGGTCAATTAGTGTTAATACATGTATATTTCAAATACATATATATCATATTTACCTGAAGTATGCATATTTGCCTTGAATATTCAGACAGACGGGTCTGAGCGAACCGTGTAGACCCAGATCAGATGCCTCAGATGCCACAGAATGTGTTTTCTGATCTGGGTCTACCCTGTTTGCCACTCACCCACCAGTTTTTAGATATGTCAACAGGTAGTAAAATGGACATGTTGAAAATATTAGGACAAGTATGGTAAAGAGTTAAGATGTCACAATATTTAGGGTATATATGAAACACTTTAATCCACGTCACTTCCCATTCTCATTCTGTCTTCAAACCTTTCAGAAATTAAGCTCAGATTTTTTCTTGTTTTTGTTTTTATCTTTATCAAAAAACAAAACTGGTAGCAACACTTAAGAAGTTCTATGGGAGACATCATGATCTGGTCAATCCCTACAATGTGGCAGTTTCCATTTTTGTTTCTGATGTTTTTACCAGTGACGCGCCATAAGGAGACTTCCCAAATCCCGGACATATGCTTCTATCGACATTTCCTTCGTTCAGGCCTGTGGGCGAAGCTTGCTTACCAAGTAATGCTTACTATCCACAGACGCCTGATTACACCCTTTATTCTAGGGTCCATGTCTGTTGGGCTGAACATTCTGATTCGTCATTCGTTTACGGATTTATGAGTTTGGATTATGGCTTAGGTACCATGACCGCAACTACTTTAAAATTGAATCTATTTGATGATATCTTTTTTGTATCAAACTAATGAGCCAAAACTTGAGAAAACATACCTTCTGACATATGTGCCCAACAAAGACTAAAATCAGCCTGGACATTTGGACTGTCTGATCTGAATTTTCATCGTTCACATGAAGAAAATTTGCATCCTTGGCTATCTAACTGAAGCCCAGTGAAGATTCTCATCAGACTGTACCAATGTGCAAGTCAATCTGAATGTTTGCTGGGTGCACGTTGCAGCTCAAATGATAAAAGGGTAACTGCAGAACCTCCATGGAATCAACTTGCATACTTTCATACTCTCTGCTCTGAATATATTCCAATTTTCCTAAGTGCCTTTTCTTTTAAACACCAATTGAATTTGATTCCATCTTGTGTGTCAAAACACTTATGAGGTATGATCAAGAAATTCTCCACCCAATATACTTAGAATGAGCAAATTAAAATGAAACCCCAGTCATTGATAATTGTATCTTATTCAATGTCTTTGGTAGAAAAAATAATATTTCAAAGCTATTGGTTCAAGTAGGAATTAGCTGCAAACGGGAAGGGTATGTTAAACTGAGAAAATGGACAAAGTTAAATTAGAGCACTCATAAAGTACTTCTGTAAGAAGGGCCCCGAAGGAAAGTTATGTTGACTATTAAAACACTTGAAGATGAGTCTCCGTCTTACAGCATGATGAACTTAGGAGAGAGAGGGAGAGTGTAGAGGATTATGAACAGTCTGGGTGCCCTAAATAGGCTACTTCAGACAAAAAAGTTGAGCTTGTGCACAGTTTGATAATGTGTGACAGAAAAAGCCCAGTGTGTGATATATCTAGACAAATAGGCATTAGTTTTGGGGGAGTTCAGTTTATCTTGACAATATCTTAGGGATGTTCAAGGTCTTAGCTAGAAGGGTCCCAAGATCAGAAGAATAGCAGGCTTGATATTTCTAAGTATCTCCTGTCTCTCTATGAAGATGACCCTGAGGAATTTATACGTCAACTTGTGACCCAAGATGAGACTTGGGTCCATTACTTTGATCCTGAGGCCAAAAAGCAAAGTATGCAATGGAAGCACCCTGGCTCACTTCCTCCTTTAATTTAAGAGAGTTTCTTCAACAGGGAAGGCGATGGCCTCTATCTTTTGGGATAATCATGGTAGATTATCTTGAGGAAGGTCACCCAATGAATGGTGCAAGAACTAAGACGGCTGCGTCAGGAGATTGTGAAGAAGTTAACTTGAGGTGTTCTGCTCTTGCAAGATAATACACCAGTCCACACCTCTCAAGTTGCTATGGCTGCTGCAACTAAATGCAGCATTGCGGTCCTTTCTCATCCCCTGTATTCTCCTGATTTAGCCTCCTCAGACTTCTATCTGTTTCCAATTCATGGTAGGAATTTTGGAAGTAATGAAGGCATCATAGATGCTGTTGATTAGTACTTGGGGGACCAGGAAGAATCCTTCTATTTTAAAGGGATAAGCAAACTGGAACAGCATAGGAGAAAGTGCATCAAGGCAAAGGGAGATTAACGTATTCGCCCCATTTACCACACATGCCCCTATAAGCGCACAGCAAGGTCATTTGCAAAAAATACTGCATAAGCCCACACTGCCTTTCCGATGCCTGACCTTAGAAGCCGGTGAAAAAATGCTAGAGAAAAGATAAAAGTAACCTTTACATGTTTACTGCCATTTACTGAAGAAGTTTACATAAGGATGTTACCAATTTACATATTTCTTTTCTGACGAAATTAGCAATGTTAAAGTATAAAAGCCAGGATTAAAGTATAAAAGCCGGGATTAAAGTTGGAAGTTGGGACCAAATTAATTCCGAAACAAAACTTTGACAACCAATTAATACTATGAAATGTAGTCGTCTGTTGTATTTATATCTACCAAAATCGAATTATATTTGCACTGAAATAATTTGTGGGAATACTGATATCAATTTTGTCAGCAGTATATACCGGTACATGGTTCTGGAAGAGGAGGGATCTACGAACAAGAAGGAACATTACTATTAAGTTTCTTTCAATGTTTAATTTGTTCATTACATATACTCAGTTGATCTGTGTTCCCAAAATAGTGTCTGATGTGACCTTTGGAATGTAAACACAGCAAAACCATAAATGCAGATTCTTTTTAGTGTGCGCTTATTGGGTAGATACAGGGCCCCTAGGTGAACTTTAAAAACCTTAAATTTTGTTGAAATCCTTTAAAACCTTTAATTTGGCTGAAAAACCTATAAAAACCTTTATTTTGATGAGAAAATGTTTATATTTGGCAATTTGTAAATGGAAGAGAATGACAGAGTAAATATGTAGCATTTGGTAACAACAAATTATAGTTCTATTTCTTAGATTCATACGTTCTAAACAGAAATACTATTGTCATTACTATTTAAAGAGGAAAATATCCGATTTTCTCTGCAATTTTTCTCCCTATTTTGCTTGAGAGGCAACAACGGGGAGTTCTTTTCCTTGGGATCCGCCAAGAAATTTAACCATTAAATGCTCTTTATTTTAGACAAGATTTATCCTGAAAAACCTTTATTTGGCCAAAAATAGCCTTTATAAAAAGCCTATATTTTTAAGAGAGACTGCTAGGGGGCCTGTAGATATTTTCCACGCATTTTGAAGGCAATTTTGAAAAATCTAAGTGCACAGTGTGGTAAATGGGGCGAATACAATATATTGAGAAATAATCACACAATTTCTGCATTTTGTCATTCCCAAAGTACAGGGGCCAAGAACTTTTTGATTGTCCCTCATATGGTAAATATTTCTCTTTTTTTTTTTTTTTTTTTTTTTGTTCTTTTGTTTTTTTTTTTTTTTGTTTTTTTTTTTTGTAAATTAGATATATAAAAAGATATTGCAAAAAAAACACCCAAAAAACAAAGATAATTAAAACATGGATTTGCAGGGTTATTCTATTTGTGTATTCTGGCGGTGATTCTGTTCTTTCTCATTAAAATTTGATTGAATTGATCATTGTCTATATAAAGACAAGATGAAATATAGTCACTTTTGTGTTCATCTACAAATACACTCATTCTCTCTTTTAATTTCCCAGTTCTAACTTGTACCATTTCATAAACTTTGTCTAGAAGCATATCTTCAACCACTTCCATGCTTTCTCCTAAAAAAAAACAAAACAAAAAAAAAAACTTATAATCATTTTGATCAGAAATTTTAAAAAGATACCGCAAAAATCAACGATAAAACTTAAGTTTCAGATGTTTTTTATTGATGTATTCTTGCAGTGGTTTTGTTCTTTCTCATTAAAATTTGATTGAATTAATATTTGTCTGTGCAGAGTTTGTGAAGCTAAAATGCAATCACCTTGCTGTCCACATTCTCAATTCTAACCTTAGTCCTGCTGAACCCCTATATGACCTGCCTTTGCAAACAATGTAGATCCAGATAAGTTGGCTTCTGGAGCCAACTGATCTGGATCTACACTGTTTGTCAGTATAAGTATGTGAATTTGTATCGACAACCTGGTTCAAGTAATCTGATTGGCTGAAAATTAGAAGTGGGCATGGCATGTAATTTAGTCAGCATGGCAAGGGTTAATCTCTTAGTTGTAACTCTGCCTTTTCATAAGCCTCCTCTTGCAGCATGAAGCTATAGCTTCAGCTGCTTCCCATGCTTATCTCAGTAGGTGTGTATAATGTGTCAGTATAAGTACCAAATACTGCTTTTAAATGTGTGAAAGAATACTGAAAAGTGTACTTATAAGTAAGCTTAGCACCCCGGGTAAAATTTTCAGCAGATGATGGACATATTGAAATATTTTTTCCCAGAAAACAGGTTTTAACATTTTATGCAAATTTTCTCCATTGGAGAAAATTTGCATGAAATGTCAAATCCTGTGTTCTGGTAAAAATAAGAAAAAATATTGTCAGTTTGTTGTCTGCTGAATTATCCCAGAGAGTGGTTAAGGTTAAAGTATAGAAGACCCTCTCATTCTAACTATTAGCAGGAGCTTTTGTGAAATGGTCTGGAACTTTGCCATATGACAACAACAAAACTTCCATCTATTCAGCAACATAATGGCTGCAGTTGTCATAATTTCAACAGATATAGTTAAGTGAAGCCACTATGTTGATAATTTATATTGCGAAAAGCAATCTTCAAATTTCCTGGTATATAAACAGATAACAAAAATGTGATTGATAGTAGGATAAGCATACAGGACATCTTGTTTTAACCCTAAAATTGCAAGCAAAATTATAGCAGAGCAAACATTCTGAACTTGTTTTTATTATTTTTTCTGAAAAAAAAAGATAAAAAAAAATGTTTGCTGTAGTTGTGATTGGCTCTTTAAGTGTTAATATAAATAAGTGAAACTTTCTATAAAATCCATTCCAAGCATAGCAATAGTTTCTAACATGTAAAACCTTATTGTGTGTGTGTGTGTGTGTGTGTGTGTGTGTGTGTGTGTGTGTGTGTGTGTGTGTGTGTGTGTGTGTGTGTGTGTGTGTGTGTGTGTGTGTGTGTAAATTGAATTCTTGTTGCAAGTTTTGTCTTTTTATTATCATCAGTAAGTGTCAGATTTGATAGTAAAACTTGGCTATGGAACAGTATTTAGTAAAAACTCACTTATGCAGTGTGCAATCTCAATTTGCAATGTTGAAACTGCATTTTGCATTATGAACCTTTCCCTATCAATGTAATGTTTCCGGATATGCAACACACACTTTCTGGTTTGCAACTTTTGTCTTTAAATAATTAGCATTTGAATTTTCTATTATGCAGATACATCATAATAAATTACAATCAAAATGTTGCATAACTGAGTTTTTACCTACATACTAATGCCAAGTGCCAATGAGTTTTTACCTAATACTGAAAAGTGTTTTTTGGCATTTTTTATGTGATGTCATATATATGTACAATGTTTCAGGGTATTTTAGAACTTACTATATTTACCCTAAATATAGGACAATATAATTTTAGAATATACCTGTCCTCAAAGTTAAATAAGTCCATTTAGCTACCCGATGAGATGGATGTCTGATATATTGTGACAAACAGTGTAGACCCAGATCAAATGGAGCAGTTTGATCAGGGTCTATACAGTTTGTTCAATTCTGTTTACTAAATATGAAGGGTAAATATGGTATTTTATCTTTGCCATATTTGTGATACAGGCATGTAAAATCTCATTTTTTAAGGCCATTTGCAAGATAGGAACAAAAATGCTGATTTATTATGACAGTAATTGATGGAAATTTTAAGTATAAATTAGAAGTAGTAAAGAAGTGAGACAGTTATGGAATTTTCACAGAGGCTCAGTTGTCTTGGTTTTATGATAATCTTTCCTAGATGCTTACAACTCTTACCATGCTCCGTAAAGTCATTACTTGCACTGAATACCGAAACAAATACAGGTGGCTTGCAAGTATTGGTCTACATTTTTGTGTAGGTTTAACAAACTCCTGATGGGTTTTTTGTTAAGATTATTAGCTCTCAAAAAAACCTCCCAAAAACCCATAAACTACTAATCACATTTGCAGCAGACATCTTTTTTTATTTTTATTTTTTCTGAGAAAATAATACCCAGCTATTCACATGAAATGTCTAGTCTCATTTTTTCTGAATAATAATAAAGTTTAAATTAACATCTTTACTACAGTACTTTCAATATGACTTGGGGAGGTTTTTTGCTTGAATATTTAGGGGAAATATGATTGTTATCTGTATTATCTTTATTAAAAGCATTTTTGAAAAGGTATTAAACTGTTCATCCTGATACTATGGAGTCTTTTTGACCATGCTCTACTCATTGTGGATGACTGAAAAAAAATACATGTCAAGCAAAATCATAATCTCTCTTGCTCACTGTAAGAGTAGGCTTGGATGCCAGGTAGATCTGGACCTTCACTATTGTAAATGTCCAAACATTTTGAACACTTTATTCCATACTTTTGTGGACTAAACTTTATTTTTAATGTAGTTGTCTCTTAAAATATTTAGTGGAATGGCAAACAGTGTAGACCCAGATCAGACTGCTCCTTCAGGAGCAGTCTGATCTGGGTCTGCACTGGTTGCAAATAACATTTTGTAAGAAACTTTGGTGTATGAAATTTGAGGACAATGACAGAATTTGTGAAACATCATTGAGAAAATGTATCTTATCATTATTTGCCCATACACTGCAACATAACTGTTGAAGAATAAGTCTGGTAACCTGCATTGAAAAGGTTCAGTTTACTGTAAAACATATAAAGATGTAAAATATATAAAGATGTAAAACATATAAAGATGTAAAACATATAAAGATGAATTTAGATGATAGTTGTTGATGATAATTTGCACATATTATTAATAATAATAATAATAATGATAAAATAAAATAAATAAATAAATAAACAAGGGGAAAAAGAAAAATAGTTTAGAAAAATTTTGACTACTATAGTTTTTGCCCTAGAGAACATATAAATTTATATGATCTGCACTATGCAAAAAATGGTCTTCAGAGCATATTGCTTCTGGGGCATTGGTCCTTCCGTTCGTCACACTTTTTGATGCATAGCATAACTTTAGACACATGTATGCTACTGTTTTGAAATTTCTTATATGGATTCCTCATGAAAAAATAGCTGACATATGTTGTTTTTTTTTCTCGATAGGATTATGTCCCTTTCCTGAGTTGTTGCCCTTTGAAAAAAATATGGATGTAATCTTGTCAGCAAAATATCTCAAAATCTATTGAAGCTAGAGCCTTGAAACTTGATAATAGACAGGTAGTGATGAGTAGATGACCTGATTAACTTCTGAATAAATTTTGAAAAATCTTTCATGAGTTATGGCCCTTTGTAATTTTGGGCATTTTTACCTTGTCAGCAAAAAAACACTGTTGGAGCTAGAGCCTTGAAACTTGGTGAATTGATCAGTAATGATGAGTAGATGACCTGATTGACTTTTGAATAAATTCTGAAAAAAATTTAATGAGTAATGGCCCTTTGTGAATTTGGGGATTTTTCCCTTGTCCGCAAAATATCTCAAAAACTATTGAAGCTAGAGCCTTGAAACAATGAATAGATTGGTAGTGATGAGTAGATGACCTGATTAACTTTTTAATAAATTCTGAAAAATACTTCATGAGTAATGGTCCTTTGTAATTTTGGCCATTTTTACCTTGTAAGCAAAATATATTAAAAAATGTTGGAGCTAGAGCCTTGAAATTTGGTGAATTGATTGGTAATGATGAGTAGATGACCTGGTTAACTTTTGAATGAATTCTGAAAAATATTTCAAGAGTAATGGCCCTTTGTAAATTTTAGCATTTTCCCCTTGTCAGTAAAATATCTCAAATACTGTTGAAGCTAGAGCCTCATAACTTGATAAATAGATTGGTAGTAATGAGAAGGAAGTTGGAGGGGCCTATGGCTTCTGGGCACAAGTAATGACCCTTTGTAAATTTCGACTATCTCAAAAACTGTTGGAGCTAGAGCCTCTTAACTTGATGAATAGATTGGTAGTGATGAGAAGATGACATGATTAACTTTTGAATAAATTCTGAAAAATATTTCAGGAGTTATAGCCCTTTGTAGGTTGGGCCATTTTTACCTTGTATTATCTTTAGAAGCAAGCATATGGTTGGGAGCACAGTGTTTTACAATTTCTAGTTGATTTTTTTTTTTTTTTTTTTTTTTTTTTTTCAGAAAAAAATGAGGCTTGACATTTGATGTGAATCATCTGCCTAGCAGATGATTCACATGAACTGCCAAGTCTTATTTTTATCTGAAAAATAAAATAAAGAATTTAGAATAGCATCTTCTACCATTTTGCTTAGCACTTTAATGGTTACTTTATTTGGATATACATATAGGTAGTTCCTTTCTTCTCTCTCCATGTGTCCTTTTAGTATCTTGCTGGCTATTATTACCATATTCACCATAGATATTGGACACTTTAACTCATGGCCTTACTTGTCCTAATTTTTGGACAAGTTTTTTGACTGCCTGTTGATATGTCTAAAACTGCTGGATGAGTGGCCAGTAAACAGTGTAGACCCTGATCAGATGCTGCATTCTATAGTATCTAATCAGGGTCTGCATTTTTTGTTCAGGGCTGCATGTACTAATACTTAGGGTAAATATGGTAGTTATTTTCTTCCTTATGTTTTCTACTAGTTACTAGTTTATATATAAGCCTTTCCTATTGTATAATCCTTTAGTCTACAGATCTATTTTTATCTTCTGTTAACAGATTTATTTGATCATCTATTTTATCTTCTGCTAATAGATTTATGGAATCATCTGTTTTATCTTCTGCTAATAGGTTTATTGAATAAATCCTCTGTTTTATCTCCTGTTCATAGATTTATTGAATAAATCCTCTCTTTTATCTCCTGTTAATAGGTTTATTGGGTCCTCTATTTTAACTCCTGTTAATAGGTTTGTCGGGTCCTCTATTTTATCTCCTGTGAATAGATTTATTTACTAAATCCTCTATTTTATCTCCTATTAATAGGTTTATTGGATCCTCTATTTTAGCTCTGGATAATAGTTTTATTGGATCTTCTGTTTTATCTCCTGTGAATAGATTTATGGAATTGCATAAAAAGGTCAAAAATCCAGAAAAATGGAATAGTTTCAGATCTTTTATAATTATTAAAAAAATTGGAACTGTTGATCACCAACTTTTACAATGTATAGAAAAAAATTAAGTACAATGTATTCAAAACTATATAATAAAATTATACTTTCTTCCTGTAATGTCTCCTTTTAATATTAGTTTACACCCAAGTAATCATCTTTAATTACTTCCAGACTACAGTAAAATTATTTTCTTTCATTCCAGGGACCAAAAAATTTCATCATAACCCTTAAAAACCCAAGTTTGGGTGCTAAAATAGGCAATAGAAGTGCAATTGTATGCAACATTACCAAAGGTAAGAACATTGCTTTCACATCATTACTCCTTAACGCTTTGCATGCTAGGTAAAATTTTCAGCAGATGACATTCTGAATTATTTTTCGTATTTTAACCAGAAAGCAGGTTTTGACATTTCATGCAAACTGTCTCTAGCAGAGACAGTTTGCATGAAATATCAAGTCCTGTTTTCTGGGAAAAGTACGAAAAAATATCATGAATTCGTCGATAAAGAGTAAAGTAATGGATACACTTGGTAGATTTTCTGCAAGGGAGGCAATTTTAGAGACTTCTTGTTTGCTCTTCTGCACAGGAAGCCCCTTTTGAAAAGGGATCTACTCTGAAAGGAAAGAATTTGCTCCCAATAAGAGCAAATTCTTTCCTTTCAGAGTAGACCCGTTTGCAGAAAGGAGGCAAAACAATTTTGAAAGAGTTACTTCCCCGGAAAGTTTATCCATTCTTATTAACTCTTTCCCCACTAGTGGCGATTTTTGTCCGCTGATAACCTTTGCAAACTGTTTGGACCCAGATCAGGCCCAGCAAAATGTCCTGCCTGATCTTGATCCAAACTGTTTGACACACTAATGGTATTCCTGAAAGATTTTATTGAAAAAGTTAAATTAAAAAAAAAAAATCCACAGACGACAAAAAAGCATGCAAAATTACCAAGCATGCAAAGAGTTAATTTTTTTCTGCTTTTCAATACACACTCATTGGTTTCCATGTAATAGCTTGAGTTTTTATATTCCAGTTGAAATGAAATTTATTGGTGATTTCAAGGCCTCTCAGTACAGGTTTGCATTCTAAGCTTTTTGAATGTTGTAGCGCACATGCTTTCATATTTAACCCAAATATTTGTACAGACAGGCCAGCAGTGTAGAGCCAGATCAAACTGTGCCTTGAGGATCTGCAGTGTTTGCCATCCAGTCAGCAGTATTTAGCCATGTCAGGTACTCAAATAGACTTGTTCAGATTGTAAGGTCTTTTGATAAAGAGTTAACCCTTGTCCATGCTGAATAAATTAAGATGCCACGCCCACTTCTAATTTCCAGCCAGTCAGATTACTTGATCCGGGTTTTTGATAGAAATTCACATATTTAATGACAAACAGTGCAGATCCAGATCAGTTGCCTTCTTCAGAAGCCAACTCATCTGGATCTACACTATTGCAAAGGCAGGTTATACCCGGGTTCAGCAGGACAAGGGTTAAAATGTCCAGATATTTGGGGTAATCATGGTATATTGCCACTGTATCTTATTTTAGCTGATTCAGTTTACCACATCTGCAGCTTGCTAAAATCCCTGTGAGTAAGGGAAGTTCATACACTCTCTAGGGTGATGCCTTCCTTCTCAAAAGAGCTCTACCCAAAAAAGAAAGAATTTGTTTTCTGTGGAAGCAAATTCTTATAGAGTAGACAAGAAGAGCCATACTTTTCTTTTAGAGTATTTACCTCAGTGCTATCATTTACCTGTTATAAGTCATCAACTTTGCCATACTCTCCTTCACTAATATGAATTCCAACCATATTTACCCTAAGTATTCCGATGGAGATGCCTGAGCAAACAGTTGCAATTCAAATCAGCATTCTACAGCATCTCATCAAGGTCTACACTGTTTGAAACTTGTCTGGGATGATCCCCTGTTGGTCTAGTTGTGCACCTCCAAATTTGGTTCAGGTCTGTCGACAAACATGTCTGTTGTTGGTTTTCTTGGATTTTTCCTATTATCACATCTGCTCCGTAACCAGTGGAGAAATATTTTGAAAGTTTGCATATGGATTAACCCCTAGATGTGTCTACATGAAAATGATGTTGACTAATATGGCTGACAGAGGGCCATCTTAGAAATCATGACTTCCCCATCTTTGATTTTTTTCAATATTGCATCTCCACTGTAACCAGTCGAGGATTTTGTTGAAATTTTGCGTATTGATTCCTCAACCCCTAGATGTGTCTTCATGAAAGATTCCTGTCCATTGACTAATATCGCCTCCAGAAGGCCATCTTAGAAATCGCAACTTCCCCTTTACTTAACAATGCAACAATCTTGTTACATCTCCTCCCAGACCACTCTTCAGATTTTTTCAAAACTTGTCTGGGATGTTCTCCAAGTGGTCTAGTTATGCCCGCCTGAATTTGACTCTGGTCCATCTACAAATATGGTCGCCGTCAGCCATCGTTGATGTTTTCCATTATTGCACCTCCTCCTTAACCAGAGGAGGAATTTTTGTTGAAACTTCGCAAATGGACTCTTCTCAACTCCTTGATGTGTTTCCCCGAAAATGATTCCAATTTATCAACTAATTTGGCTGGCTGCCAGACAGCCATCTTAGAAATTACTACTTCCCCTTTGCTTAACATTATAGATATTACAACCTACTCTACCCTATTCTTATCCTACCCTACCTTACCCCTATCCCTATTCTTACCCTACTCTACCCTACCCTAACCTTCCCTTCTGTTCTGGCCTATCCTAGCTTGGTAGGGTAGGGTGGGGTAGCAGAAGGGATGGTAAGGTAGGCTAGAATGGGGCATCATCATAATAAAATCATAATCGGATTTTTGATTAATGTGCAGGTACAGGGGCAACATCCACATCAGTGGGCCCCCTTCCAGATAGCTGGCTTGCTGCACCCATGGCAGATCTCACACCAGATCTCCAGGTACGCCTACATGAGGGTTGATAGCCGAGAGCTTCCACTCTCTGCAATCCCTCTCTGTCAGCTGCTTCCATGTCATTTTGGGCCTCCCAGGCCCACGCTTTCCATCAACCTGTATGTCAAAGGCTGTCTTGATTGCACCACTGGAGCATTCCACATGTTCATACCATCAAAGTCTTCTCTCCTTCAGAATGAGGTCCAGATCCTCAATGCCAAGCCACACAAGTAGATCATTGGACCTGGTGGTGACAATGTCTTGCGGCCTGACATTGCAGATCTGTCTGATCATTGCCCTGTCATTTCGCTGCAGACGCTGGAGGTTCGGCTTTGTCAATGGCCAAGTCTCGCTGGCATGGAGCATTGCGCTCCACACACAAGAGCTGTACACATGGCCACATGTTTTGAAAGAGAGGTGGCGTAAAGAGAGGACTGGTAGCAGATCCTTGAACTTCTTCCAGGCAGTTTTCACACGTGTTGTGGTTGAAAGTTCACAGCCACAGCTGAGAGCAAGTCTCCTAGGTAGCAAAAGGAAGCTACCACCTCAAGCTTGTCAGGTCCGACCTGGACTTCCTTCTGTGGTCTGCCATCCAAGGGGCGTGCAGTTCCCTGGCACCGTGTACATCTATAGTCAGGGTCCTTTTTCAAGCGCTTGAGCCCACTGCATTTCTTGTGCACCCAGTGCTTGCAGCCATTGCAGAAGATGCTGTTGCTGCCCACTCCAGTGCGACAGACAGCACATGGAAACTCACCTGAACTCTGCAGGAGGTCCAGTCCCGTACCGCAGATCATGATCTTTGTCTTTCCTGCATTTACTCTCAGTAGCATTTACTCTTTAAATACAAAGAAATTATGGTAGAGTGACTGTTTCTTAGGAAACAAGTTTTACAAGAGCTATGATATATTTACAATTTTACAGATACCCTTGGAGAAAGAATAGCAGAAATTGTTGAGGAGGAAGAGGAGGAGGCTACTTGGAAAGGACAATTTGCCAGGTAGAGAAAATTTTGCATAAGGCCTAAAATTTCAATTCACAGCAGGAGCAGACAACAGATCTGAAATAATTTCCCTTTTTCCCCCAGAAGAAAAAAAGACTACAGATTTATCAATAGGCAGATTCAAATAATTGTTTTGAAGTCTTATTAGCTCACCTGAGCACGAAGTGCTCATGGTGAGCTATTGTGGTCAGTCAATGTCCGTCGTCCGTCGTGCGGCGTCAACAATTGCTTTAAAAGCCTACTCCTCCTACACCCCTGGGCCAATTGACTTGATACTTGGTAGGAAGCATCGGGGTGACTTGTAGATCAAAAATAGCTAAAATCGTTCCGATCGGAAATCCAAGATGGCCGCCATCTTGAAAATCTATTTTTCGCTTCTTCTCCTGAACCGAAAGGCAAATTGACTCTAAACTTGCTAGGAACCATCAGGGTGACTTGTAGATCAAAAATAGCTAAAATCGTGCCGATCGGAAATCCAAGATGGCCGCCATGGCCGCCATCTTGAAAATCTATTTTTCACTTCTTCTCCTGAACCGAAAGGCCAGTTGACTCCAAACTTGCTAGGAAGCATCAGGGTGACTTGTAGATCAAAAATAGCTAAAATCGTGCAGATCGGAAATCCAAGAAGGCCGCCATGGCCGCCGTCTTGAAAATCTATTTTTCGCTTCTTCTCCTGAACCGAAAGGCCAGTTGACTCCAAACTTGCTAGGAAGCATGAGGGTGACTTGTAGATCAAAAATAGCTAAAATCGTGCCGATCGGAAATCCAAGATGGCCGCCATGGCCGCCATCTTGAAATCTATTTTTCTCTTCTTCTCCTGAACCGAAAGGCCAATTGACTCCAAATTTGCTAGGAAGCATCAGGGTGACTTGTAGATCAAAAGTAGCTAAAATCATGCCGATTGGAAATCCAAGATGGCCGCCATGCCGGCCATCTTGAAAATCTATTTTTTTGCTTCTTCTCCTGAACCGAAAGGCCAGTTGACTCCAAACTTGCTAGGAAGCATCAGGATGACTTGTAGATCAAAAATAGCTAAAATCGTGCTGATCGGAAATCCAAGATGGCCGCCATGGCCGCCATCTTGAAAATCTATTTTTCGCTTCTACGCCTAAACCCAAAAGCCAATTGACTTCAAATTTGGTAGGAGGCATTGAGGTGACTTATAGATCAAAAATAGCTAAAATCGTGCCTATCGGAAATCCAAGATGGCGGCCATGGCAGCCATCTTGAAAATCTATTTTTCGCTTCTTCTCCTGAACCGAAAGGCCAATTGACTCCAAACTTGGTAGGAAGCATCGGGGTGACTTGTAGATCAAAAATAGATAAAATCATGCCGATCATAAAACCAGGATGGGCGCCATGGCCGCCATCTTGAAAATCTATTTTTCGCTTCTTCTCCTGAACCGAAAGGCCAGTTGACTCGAAACTTGGTAAGAAGCATTTGGGTGACTTGTAGATAAAAAATAGCTAAAATCTTGCCGATCGTAAATCCAAGATGGCCGCCATGGCAGCTATCTTGAAAATCTATTTTTCGCTTCTTCTCCTAAACCCAAAAGTCACTTGACTCGAAACTTAGTAGGAAGCATCAGAGTGACTTGTAGATCAAATATAGCTAAAATCGTTCTGATCAGAAATCCCAGATGGCCACCATGGCCGCCATCTTGAAAATCTATATTTAGCTTCTTCTCCTGCACTGAAAGGCCAATTGACTCCAAACTTCGTAGGAGACATTGGGGTGACTTGTAGATCAAAAATAGCTAAAATCATGCCAATCGGATATCCAAGATGGCCGCCATGGCAGCCATCTTGAAAATCTATTTTTCGCCTCTTCTCCTGAACTGAAAGGCCAGTTGACTCGAAACTTGGTAGGAAGTATTGGGGTGACTCGTAGATCAAAAACAGCTAAAATCGTGCCGATTGTAAATCGAAGCTGGCTGCCATTTAGAGTTTGTTCAAATGATCACGCTCAATTGACTGGCATGCCATATATCTTCTTCTTCAAAATAAAGAACTGCTTAAATGATGATCTTTTCATTAGTTGCGATGACAGGATTGGAAAAATGTTGCATAACATCTGCATATCTGCAGTGGCTATGTCACTCAGGTGAGCGACCCGTGGCCCGTGGGCCTCTTGTTATTAGTTTACCTGAGCTATGCTAAGGATGAGCTATAGTGATCACTTGTTGACCGCCGTCTGTCCGTGCGTCCATTAACATTTTCAAACGACTTTTCATCTGAAGCCACTGAGCCAGTTTTGCTCAAATTTCATAAGGAGCCTCCTTAGGTGGGGGAACAAAAGATTGCTAAAATGGTCATTTGACTAATAGGGCCGCCATGCCCATATATGATAAAAAGGTTTAAAAATTTTCTTCTCCCGAACTAAGGATGCCTTGGGGCTGAATCTTTGCACAAATCATCAGGGACAGGAGGTCCACCAAAGTTGCTAAAATGATGGTCGTACATTGACGTTTGGCTTTTTTACGGCAAGGTCAAGTTCGCTTCCCTATGCATTTGTATGGGAAAAATGTTGAGGATTTCAAACGACTTCTCCTCTGGGCCAGTGTTGCTCAAATTTCAAGTGATGCCTCCTTGGGGTAGGGGAATGAAAGATTGCTAAAATAGTCATGGTCCATTGAACAAGATGGCTGCCATGCCCATGTATGGTAAAAACCTTAAAAATCTTCTTCTCCAGAACTGAATGAGCCCTGGGGCCTAATCTTTGCACAAACATCAGGGACAGGAGGTCTACCAAAATTGCTAAAATGATGGTCCTATGTGATGTATGACCTTCTCAGGGTAATGTAAATTTGCTTCCCCATGCATTTTAAGGGGCCCTATACATTTATATGGGAAAATGTTGAGAATTCGTATTTTGGACATTTCCTCTAAAGACCATGATCCAGTTGAATTGAAACTTGATGAGGACCATCGGGGCACTTAGTAGACATAAAACAGCTAAAACTGAGCCGATCGAAAATCCAAGATGGCCGCCACAAGAGTTCACACAGATTTCACATGGGGGCCTTCTCTTGAAAGGATGTTGACAATTTGTTCAAATGGTTTTGCATCATCGAACAAGATGGTTGCCATGCCCATATATGGTAAAACACTAAAGTCGTCTTCTCCAGAACTAAGAAAGCTTTTAAGCTGAATCTTGGTATACAGCATTGGGGACTCAAAGTCTTCTATTTGTTCAAACAATGATGCTAGGATGACCTTGACCTTTTTACAATATGGTCAAATTTATGTCCCAGTTGCTGTGGCAATACTGGAAGAAGTTGCAAGGTATTTGCAGATATGCAATAGCTGTTTTTATAAGGTATGCAAATCGTTGCTCATGGGCAACGGCATGTCTGACCATTTACAAAGGCATGTCTGACCATTTACACTGTCAGCAGGATCTACAAGTATACAGTTTTATGGACTTTTTATCCCCTGACCGAAAGGTTCACGGGATATAGCAATCGCCCTGGCATCCCTCTGTCTGTCCGTCCGTCCATCTGTAGACAAAACCTTGTGCGGCCCATAACTCCTTTGAGCTATTTTCATGAAACTTTGTCAGATTGTAGAGGGCATTGGGTAGGAGTGTTGCGTGCAAGAATGACAAATCTAATCAATTTGATTCAGGAGTTATCACCCATAGTCTTCCAAAATTGTAAAATTTTGTGCGGACCATAACTCTGAAACCCTTTAAGATATTTTCATGATACTTCAAGAAAGACAACTCTAGCTGACTCAGTTCTTGAGTTACTTCCCATAGTTGTTAAATCTTGTGCAGCCCATAACTCTAAAACCCTTTAAGGTATTTTCATGATAACTCACCATAAGGTAGAGGACATTGAGTAGGCATGTTTCGTACAAGAAAGACAACTCTAACTGACTGCATTTTTGAGTTATTCCCCATAGTTATAAAATCTTGTGCAGGCCATAACTCAATAACCCTTTGAGATATTTTCATGATACTTGATCAAGTTGTAGAGGACATTGAGTAGATGTGTCACGTACAAGAACAACAACTCTAAATGACTCAGTTCTGGAGTTATTTTCCATATTGTAAAATCTTTTGCAGGCCATAACTCTTAAACCCTTTGAGATATTTTTATGATACTTCATCAGGTTGTAGAGGACATTGAGTAGGCATGTTATGTACACAAAAGACAAGTTTGACTCCATTTTTGAGTTATCTCCCGTAGTTGTTAAATTTGCTGATGGTCATAACTTCTCTACCAGTTGAGATTGTTTGGTGATAATTAGTAGGGATGCTTAGAACATTAAGAAGGAGAGTTGCATTTAAAAATTGTAACTATGGGTTACTCGTTACTCCATTTATTTTCAATTATCTCCCCTGGTGGTAAAATCTTGTGCAGACCATAACTCTTTAACCAGTGGAGACATTTTAATGATAGTTAGTAGAGATGCTAAGAACATAAACTAGGTGTGTCACAATATGTAAGGACAACTCTGACCTACGGAGTGTTGGAGTTATCTCCCTTACTTATACTGTGGATGCAGATTTATCAGTAATGCATGCAGCAGGCTTTATTTTTCTCATTATTTTTGGATTCTTTGTTGAAAATCACTTACTAGTGAACACAAAATTGAGTTTCTCAGACTAACGGCCGAAGAGTTACAGGCCTTGCAGGAAAAGGGCCTTATATTTCTCATTATTTTTGGATTGTTTGTTGAAAATCACTAACTAGCGAACACAAACTCCAGTTTCTACTACTTACAGTTTGAGAGTTATAATCTTTGCAGGCAACAGGCCTTATTTTTCTCATTATTTTCGGATTCTTTGTTGAAAATCACTTTCTAGCAAACAAAAAATCCAGTTTCCATGACTTACAGTTTGAGAGTTATAATCATTGCAGGCAACGGGCCTTTTTTTTTTCTCATTATTTTCAGTTTCTTTGTTGAAAAATACAAAATCCAGTTTCCACAACTTATGGTTTTAGAGTTCTATGTCTGATTCACAGTTGTGGAGTTATCACCCACTGCAGGGTTAAACAAGTGTATCCCTTGATAAAATTACATCTCTGATGCCCTAGATTGAAA
Source organism: Anodontia alba (assembly GCA_964016985.1). Lineage (NCBI taxonomy): Eukaryota > Metazoa > Mollusca > Bivalvia > Lucinida > Lucinidae > Anodontia > Anodontia alba. Next base: position 62,879,112 of record OZ024829.1, read on the forward strand.
AAAAGACGGCCATTTGCGGTGCGGTTTTGGGATTTGCCATCTCTTCTGATGGCTATTTTTCAAATTTAGGACAAGACTGGAAAGGAGTTGTTGTATTCCAGTATTAACCCTGGTGAACCTGGATATACCCTGCCTTTGCAAACAGTGTAGATCCAGATTAGTTGGCCTCTGAAGAAGCCAACTGATCTGGATTTGCACTGTTTGTCATTTAGTATGTGAATTTATAGCAACAATCCAGATTAAGTAATCTGATTGGCTGAAAATTAGAAGTGGGCGTGACATCTTAATTTATTCAGCAGGACAAGGGTTAAGTGTAAATAGATACTAAATTATCTCCTCATCTGTTGCTGTGAATGAATAGAATTCATAGGGAAATTAGTATTTGGTATGACTAGTTTTATAAGGAATAGCTTCAGTATACATACTACCGCTACTTCTCACAATTCAAATCACACTAATGAAACTATTTGAACCAAAACATGAGAAAATGTACTGTATGACGTATGGATCCAGAAAATATTCATATCAGCCTATGCAGTTTGATCAGGGGCTTCTCTATTCATCAATATATTCTGTAGTATCCATTGATCTTGTATTCAAATTCAGATCAGCCAGTGTGTTTTGTGCAGTTTGGTCAGGGGCTTCTCTGTTCATATTCTGTAGTATCCATTGATCTTGTAAGCAGATAACAAAGTCCCTGATCACACTGCATGAATGCGCAGTCTTGTCTGATCAGGGCCTTCATTGTCTGCATATGCTATAATTTTCATCTGGTGTTGTATTCTATTTCTGTTTGCAGTGCTATGTCAGTTGGTGGTTCAACAGATGAAGATGGCAATGAGCTTCCTCCAGCTTGGACCGATTGTCTACTTCATTTCCTGACATTCTTCTGGAAAATTGTTGGAGCATGTATACCTCCAGTGTAAGTAATTTAATTTAAGGGATGTGTTGATCCTTCTATAAGATAGAAATATTAACTTTCAGCACTTTTTGTACAAATTAAGCAGATAACAGCGTGGTGATATTTTTCTGATTTTTTCCAAGAAAATTGAGATTGATATTTCATACAATCTATTGTCTTCTTAGGAGACAGTTTGCACGACATATTAAGTCTAATTTTCTGTGAAAAATAAGAAAAAACACTTTAAAATTATGTCTGCTGACATTTTTTGCCAGAATGTTAAGTGTTAAAGGGAAAAGCAATGTTGATGGAGAATATGTCTTAACAGATCTTGCATCTTGATGCAGATTTGAGCAACATGCATCTTGTTGCAGATTTTGATCAAATCTGATAAAAACTAAGAAAGTTAATGACATTCAAAGATTTTAAAAATATTGTCAAGACTGGCACAATTTTGAATATTCATTCAGGTTCTGAACACTTCAAATTATTAAAATTTATTTGTCCATTTCCTGAATTAATTAGTAATACTGACTACATGTATCTTGAATGTCAGAAAACTGGTGAGCATCAGTGCAAAGAGAAAAATGTGGGAAATATACATAGGATACTTTGTACATGTTAGCCCTAATCCTGCTGAACCAGGATATACCCTGCCTTTGTAAACAGTGTAGATCCAGATCTGTTGGCTTCTGAAGAAGCCAACTGATCTGGATCTGCACTGTTTGCCATTAAGTATGTGAATTTATATCAACAATCTGGATTAAGTAATCTGATTAGCTCAAAATTAGAAGTGGGCATGGCATCTTAATTTTTTCAGTATGACAAGGGTTAGAAGATAAATACTTAAATACTACTGCTTGATATGTCTCAAAGACTTTAAATTGTATTTATAAGGGATCAATCCCCTCCGGGTCCAGCAACATTCTTTCGTAGAAATTGATCATAATCAAAATATTTTCTACAGTCATTCTCTCCCTTTCACTGATTCAAGAAGGGCAGTTTGTCAGTTTATGGTGGAAGAATGTGCACTAATACTGCTTAGAGGACTAAGCCTTCCCAGAAAAAGTGTGATTAGGTAAACTGACAGGCTCAACATGACCCTAAAGGGTTAACTATGCCGTAAAACCTCATCTCTCTCAATACCCTTACTGGTAATTATGAATTGGTTCATTTTGCTACAGAATAATGGGACTAAAATGTTGTGACAAAATGGCAGTCAGTGAAGATCTTGATCAATTACCCTTTACATAGGTCCGGACAAGGCACTTTTTCTTCCAAAAAGTTCTGATATTTTGTATTTATTTCTATATGAAAACATATGTTGTGGGTACTCACTAGAAGGACCTTGTGAGGTACTTCTAATGAGTACCCATAACATGTTTTCATGGAGAAATAAGAAAAACTGCCGTGCAGATACTTCCTCTGATCTGGAGCTATGCGTTTAGGAACAGTATGATATGGGTCTACATTGTTTGCTCAGGCCTGTCTGAATATTTAGGGTTAATAATATAACACAGTCAACTAGTGGTCGGAATCAGCCAGACCATTAATTCATAGTCGATCATCGGTTTTGTAAAAGCAACTGATCATTGACTAATAATCAACTTGTGGAAAATATATTCATTCTTAATTTAACCCTTGTCCTGCTGAACCTGGATATACCCTACCTTTGCGAACAGTGTAAATCCAGATCAGTTGGCTTCTGAAGAAGCCAACTGATCTGGATCTGCACTGTTTGCCATTAAGTATGTGAATCTTTAGCAACAACCTTGATCAAGTACTCTGATTGGCTGAAAATTAGAAATGGGTGTGGCTTCTTAATTTATTCAGCAGGACAGGGGTTAATTAAGCCAAATTCCAGGTACTAATTCATAGCTCCAGATCAATAAGAAGGATATCCAGAATTTTTTTCTTATTTTTCCATGAAAACATATGTTGTGGGTACTCATTAGAAGTGCCTCTGCAAGGCACTTCTAATGAGTACCCAGAACACATGTTTTCATAGAAAAATAAGAAAAATATCAGTACTTTTCAGTTGAAACAATTGACTTATTTTTGGCTGTTTCATTAAATTTCTTTTCCTTTACTGACCACACATCTAGAATGACAGCTTAGAATTTTGTTTCTTTATAGCTTGCCTATAAAAATAAAAAGTGAGAAAAATACATTTCTAAAAACAGAATTTTCCGATTAGTCGACTTTTGAAATTCTTTCCAGTCATCAGTCACAAGAGGCAAAAGTGACTGATGATTGATTATAATTGATCATCAGTAGCAACATTACAGTCAACCCTCTTTGTATAGACACTCAATACAACAATAAATTGGTTATAATGATCAGTTCACTAGCTCAAAATTTTTGCTCAAGGGGTGAATATGCATGAATATTGTATTCAGGAACCATATGTTTTAGATATTTGTTAGAATCATCTCACTGAAGTGATTTTAAAAATATCCAATACATATGTTCTATGAGGAAATAACAAGGCCTTTCTTACATATCATTCTGCTCATTATGCCCCCAACTTCAAAGAAGTTGGAGGGGCATATTGCTTCTGGGTTGTTCGTCCGTCCGTCCGTCCGTCCGTCCATCCTTCCGTCCGTCCTTCCGTCCGTCCGTCCGTCCGTTCGTTACGCTTTTTGATGCATAGCATAACTTTAAAACCGTGAATGCTACTGTTTTGAAATTTCATATATATGGATTCCTCATGAAAAAATAGCTGACACGTATTTTTTTTCTTGACAGGATTATGCCCCTTTTCTGAGTTATGGCCCTTTGAAAAAATATGGATGCAATCTTGTCAGCAAAATACCTCAAAAACTATTAAAGCTAGAGCCTTGAAACTTGATGAATAGACTGGTAGTGATGAGTAGACAACCTGATTAACTTTTGAAGAAATTTTGAAAAATACTTCTTGAGTTATGGCCCTTTGTAATTTTGGGCAATTTTACCTTGTCAGCAAAATATCTCAAAAACTGTTAGAGCTAGAGCCTTGAAACTTAGTAAATGGATTTGTAGTGATGAGTAGATGACCTGATTAACTTTTGAAGAAATTCTGAAAAATACTTCATGAGTTATGGCCCTTTGATTTTTTGGGCATTTTTATCTTGTCAGCAAAATATCTCAAAAACCGTTGGAGCATGAGCCTTGAAACTTAATGAATAGACTGGTAGTGATGAGTAGACAACCTGATTAACTTTTGAAGAAATTTTGAAAAATGCCTTTTGAGTTATGGCCCTTTGTAATTTTGGGCATTTTTACCTTGTCAGCAAAATATCTCAAAAACTGTTAGAGCTTGAGCCTTGAAACTTAGTAAATGGATTTGTAGTGATGTGTAGATGACCTGATTAACTTTTGAAGAAATTCTGAAAAACACTTCATGAGTTATGGCCCTTTGTAATTTAGGGCATTTTTAACTTGTCAGCAAAATATCTCAAAAACTATTGAAGCTAGAGCCTTGAAACTTGATGAATAGACTGGTAGTGATGAGTAGACAACCTGATAAACTTTTGAAGAAATTTTGAAATATACTTCTTGAGTTATGCCCCTTTGTAATTTTAGGCATTTTTATCTTGTCAGCAAAATATCTCAAAAACTGTTAGAGCTAGAGCCTTGAAACTTAGTAAATGGATTTGTAGTGATGAGTAGATGACCTGATTAATTTTTGAAGAAATTCTGAAAAATACTTCATGAGTTATGGCCCTTTGTAATTTTGGGCAATTTTACCTTGTCAGCAAAATATCTCAAAAACTGTTGGAACTAGAGCCTTGACACTTGATGAATAGACTGGTAGTGATGAGTAGACAACCTGATTAACTTTTGAAGAAATTTTGAAATATACTTCTTGAGTTATGCCCCTTTGTTATTTTGGGCATTTTTATCTTGTCAGCAAAATATCTCAAAAACTATTAGAGCTAGAGACTTGAAACTTGGTGAATTGATTGGTAATGATGAGTAGATGACCTGATTAATTTTTTTGTAAATTCTGAAAAATATTTCATAAGTAATGGCCCTTTGAAAATTTGGGCATGTTTCCCTTGTGAACAAAATATCTCAAAAACTATTGAAGCTGGAGCCTTGAAACTTGATGAATAGATTGGTAGCGATGAGTAGATGACCTGATTATGCCCCCAGTTTCGAATGAAATTGATGGGGCATATTATTTTGCCTTCATTTGTCCATCCGACTGTTTGTCCGTTCATCAAGCTTTTTTTTGTGCATGCCATATCTTAAGAACCCTGCACGCTAGGGTTTTGAAATTTTATATTTGGGTTCCCAATGAAAAAATAGCCGACCCGTATTTTGTTTCTTGTCTAGCATGTTTATTTAAAGTTATGCCCCTTTGAAAAAAATCAGAATTAAATCTTGTGAGCAAGATATCTTGAAAAGTATTTAAGCTGGGTTCTTGAAATTCGATACAGTGAGTGGGAATGATGTGTACATTACCCGATTATATTTTGAGAGAATTCCATGAAAATATTGATAAAGTTACGGCCCTTTGCAGTTCTTGTCAGCAAGATTTCTCGAAAAGCACTTAAGCTAGGGTCTTGAAATATTATATGCTGATTGGGGATGATGTGGAGATTACCTGGTTTGTTTTTTAGGGAATTCCATGAAAAATTGATGTAGTTATGGCCCTTTGTAGTTCTAGGCATTTTGACTTTTTCAGCAAGATATCTCAAAAAGTATTTAAGCTAGAGCCATGATATTTGGTATACTGATTGGGATTGAGGAGGAGATCACCTGAATAAATTTTGAACCAATTAAATGAAATGTTGGAGTTATGGCCCTTCGCAATTTCGGGCCATTTAATGTCGTTGCTTTATTGTGTATAGCATAAGTTTAGAACCATGTATGCTAATATTTTGAAATTTCATGTTTTGATTTCTCATGAAAAAATAGGTGATCCGTATTTTTTTCTTATCCCAATCATCTCCTATTTTAGAGTTATTTCCCTTTGATAAAATAACATTGAAATCATATATTTGTACTGTTGTTACCGTCATGGCTAAGCAGTGTTGGAGTCAAACAGTGTTAGAGTCAGGCAGTTGGGGGCATAGTGTTTTACAAACACCAGCTCTAGTTAAGGATATTTTTTACAACAGCAAATTCATTTTAATGGCAAGACTTTTTGTAATGAATGCTGTCATTGCAATGAGGGTTCACTGTATTCATTTATTCTTTTTTTTTCCAGGAGATATTTAGGTGCTTGGCCTGCATTTGTATTATCTTTATTGTATATTGGATGTCTAACTGCTGTTGTAGAACAGGTAAGAACTTTATGAAATGTTCAAACTGTGACTATTGATTCAAGAGGCCCTGTGTTCAAATCGCACTGGAGGCCAAATTCAGCTCATGGCTGCATGGTACTTCATTATCCACCTTCCGTTGTCTCTATATGACAAATTCATTGTACAACTAGGAATTTATTTACCATAATGAACAAAACTTTTCAGATGGCCTTATCTCTTTATTGTAAAATTTTAAAGCCCATTTGATAACCAGTTTAAATTGTGCTAATAGTGGAATTCAACTCATAACTGTACGTCACTTTATTGCACAGAGCCTTTTATTATCACCCTGCCATCTCTTGATAAGACTTAAATACTGTTGAAAGAGACATGGAGTCATCGACAGTCTCAAGTCAGCTTGTGCATTTGCAATCTATTATCTGATTGATGGCTGTTATTACACTGGATAGTTTGTGATTTACCTTAGAAACCTACATTCTAGGGCTGCATGCTGTAGCTTGCAACACACTGCCAAGCACGGGTACCCAGTTGGATAACAGTGCCCATGGGAATGTAGAGGCTTATACGCAGTGTTATGGTGGAGGCATAGATGTGACTGCTAATGGGTCTTGCTCTACTTTAAACAAAAGGCAATGGAACAATCATTTAGTCAGCTGAAGTAGGGTTTGTGGGTGTTGGAAGTGGGGTAAGGTGGCTCAGTTGGATGCGCATCCGACTGGTGATCACGAGGTTGTAGGTTTTAACCCCCCCCCCCCCCCCGACGAGTTGCCATAATGTGCACAATACTGATTAACTGATTAGAGAACTAAACCTGCCCAGTAAAAGTGTGGTTAAGAAAACTGACCGTGCTGGACATGACCCCATTGGGTTGTTTGGGCAGTAAAACCTCAACACAAAACAAAAAGTTGAGTTCAGAAGTGAAAGATTGCTAAAATGGTCACAAGCATCAATCAATATGGCCACCATGCCCATATATGGTAAATCATTTAAAATTCTCCAAAACCATGCTGAGTCTGAGCTATTAAGCATCTGTTAGCCATGTCATAGGTGAATTGATGTGCCAGTTAAATGTATCTCAGATATGAGTCTTTGCTGGATACATATCTCATGTCTCGAATGTTTTCTTTCTTCCAGCTGGGTCACTTGATTGGTTGTGTAATCGGTCTAAGGACAAGTGTGACTGGTATTACTATCATTGCTCTTGGTACCAGTCTACCAGATACATTCGCTAGTCGCACCGCTGCCAGGCAAGATGAATATGCAGATGCAGCTATAGGAAATGTAACAGGTAAATTTAGCCGTCAGCGTGAGTAGGAGTACAGTAAATGTCCTAAAATTTGAACACTTTATTCCATACATTTTGGGCCTAAATTTTGATTTTTTTTTTTTGCAGTTGAATCTTAAAATACTTAGTGGAACAGCAAACAGTGTGGACCCTGATCAGGCTTCTCCAAGTTTTTAGCTCACTTAATCATAAGGCAAATACAATTTTGACAGAGCTGCTTCCTCTGAAAGTGTACCTGTTCCCCTTAAATGATTATATAACAAACTTAATGTAAATAATCACACACCATACATAATGTGTAGAATTATTGAATAACAAAACTACCATATATACCCTAGGTATTTGGATACCTTATCTACTTACCATACTTGTCTTACATTTGAAGTAGCCCATTCTGCTACCTGTTGATGTGTCTAAAATATTGATGTATGGCAAACAGTGTAGACCCTGATCAGATGCCGCATTCTGTGGCATCTGATTTGGGTCTACACTGTTTGCAAAGGCCTTTCTGTCCCAATACTTATAGTTATTACGGTAGTTTGAAAAAGCCTGGGTGCTATGTGCATTGGACTTGTCAGGAAGTCTGGACTTTCTGTTTTAGAATCTTAGGCGAAGACTATAATTTTCCTATTTCAAGACGAAAACATTATAATGGTATTTATTTTAGAATTGTTTGGCAAGACCAGGCCAATGAGTACCCAATCAGATCAAAAATATAGGGTTTATTTGGATGCTTTGATCAATTAGGGAGAAATAATTCACCAGTGTTTTAAGGCTTTTGCTTTAAAAACAAATGAGGGATAGCGAACAAAATGTTTTACACGAAGGCCTTACATGTAGAACATGGGTGATTTTTTTTCTCAGTAATTGATCAAAGCAGCCAAATTAAATGTTTCTTACATTTAAATTTGTATTTTACTTTCGAAAAGTTAAATTCAGTCTTTAAAATTTCCAGTCAAAAGCTAACAACAAAATGTATAAATTTCTGAGTGTTGTTCTATTTTGAAACTCAGTCGCCAATTTTGAATTCACTTCATAAAGAAAACAAGCATATACTTGAAGTATTCTTGCTCATTTGTCTTGAAAATGGAAGGTACGTTTTCAGGAAAATCAAACTGCATCATTGTATTAAATGTCTTTCTTTGATTAAAAAATGACTTTAAAATCACAGTTAAATTTTCTCATATTTTTCAATTTTACCACCAAACATTCATTGTTGTCGTCCTTCTTTACAATGTTGGCAATATTCATTGTAATAATGAACTGAATGATGTTGATCTGAAGAAATGAAATAATTCACTGTCCAACTATTACCTGTTTTTCTTTCAACGGGAAAAATAGATGATTCAATGTTTGAAATGTTATAATATTGTATTGGTTGATAAAAGCATGTGAAGCTATGAAAATTGTTATATGGGTTGGACCATGCCTAACCTTCTGTTTTCTCATTTTCAGGTAGCAACAGTGTAAATGTTTTCCTTGGTCTAGGTCTTCCATGGGTAATCAGTACAATGTATCACCTCGCTAGAGGCACCGAGTACAGGGTAGCCTCCGGTAACCTCACACAGAGTGTGATTATATTCAGCTGTTTGGGGGCCACATGTATAGTAGTGCTAATAATTAGGAGAAAGGTAAGAAATAAAAACCATTAATGTGCCAAATTATAAAGTAAAATTGTAGCAGACGACATTCATTCATATTTATTTATTTTTTATGCCCTCACCACAAAGTGGAGGAGGGCATGTAGTTATACCGTCCGTCATACATCCACGTGTCCGTCTGTCCATGTGTCCATTCGTATGTCCATCACACTTTATATTACTGTTTGTCTCAACAACTCCTCCTACAGTTTTTAAGGTAATGGTTTGAAACTTGCACAATAGTAAGCATATAGACTGAGCATTGCATAAGGGCCACAGAACTCTGATCAAATTATTAATGATAAGAGTTATGTACCTTTGAGCTACTTTGAAAATTTTGTCTCATACACATAATATAGTAGGGCTCATGTCTCCGCAACTTCTCCTTCAGTTAAGATAATGATTTGAAACTTGCAGCAAAATAAGAATATAGGCTGGGCATGTGCATAAAGGTCAAAGAACTCTGATAACATTTTTATTGCTAGAGTTACATAACATGTTACATCTGTCTGTCACACTTTACTGTACTGTTCCTGTCTCTGCAACTCCTCCTACAGTTTTCAAGGAAATGGTTTGAGGTTGCGGCTTGTGATTGTAGCACGCCCTGGACTTTTATCTTACCTTTTTTTGCAACTTGCACCATAGTAAGCATATAGACTGAGCATGTGCATAAGGGTCACAGAACTCTGATCAAATTATTAATGGAAGAGTTGTATACCTTTGATTTACTTCAAAAATTTTGTCTTGTACACGTGACATAGTAGGGTTTATGTCTCTGCAACTTCTCCTTTAGTTAAGATAATGATTTGAAACTTGCAGCAAAGTAAGAATATAGGCTGGGCATGTGCATAAAGGTCAAAGAACTGATCAAATTTTTATTGCTAGAGTTACATAATGTCTCTTTGTCACACTTTAAGGTACTGTTCGTTACTCCGCAACTCCCCCTACTGTTTTTAAGGTGATGGTTTGAAACTTGCACTATAGTAAGCATATAGACTGAGCATGCTCATAAAGGTCACAGAATTCTGATCAATTAATATGGTAGAGTTATATACCTTTGATTTACTTAAAAATTTTGTCTTATACACATGACATAGTAGGTTTGTGTCTTGGTAAATTCTTCAGTTTTAAAAGTAATGATTTGAAATTTGCAGCCAAATAAGAATATAGGCTGGGCATGTACATAAAGGTCACAGAAATGTGATAAAATTTTTATTGCTAGAGTTACCTACCCTGGCTTTACTTAGAAATTTTGGGGGTGGTTGGGTGAGGCAAAGGTGTTGTGTATCTTGCGTAACCTGGGCTTCCAACTGATTTTGGCTTACAGTTGGGCAAAGCCTGCTATCCTTGCAGCAGGTAAGGGTGGAGGGTATGTGTTTTTATTTCTTATGTTTCTTCACTTTCATTCACTTTCCTCTTTCTCCCCTGTCCCTCTTTTTCATCTCTACTATCTCTATTCTCCCTTTCTCTGGGAGACGACACAAAATGACCCACAAGGGTTGAGGTGTCGTTAAACCCCAACACAACCAATCAATCTACTTAGAAATTTTGCCTTATACACAGGACATAGTTGGGTTCGTGTCTCTGCAACTACTCCTACAGTTTTCAAGATAATGATTTGAAACTTGCAGCAAAGTAAGAATATAGGTCACAGAACTCTGATCAAAGTTTTGTTGCTAGACTTTCTTACCTTGGATTTACTTAACAATTTTGCCTTATACGCATGGCATAGTAAGGTGCATGTCTCCCCAACTACAGTTTTCAAGATACAGATTTGAAACTTGCAGCAAAGTAAGAATATAGGCTCGGCATGTGCATAAAGGTCAAAGAACTCTGATCAAAATTTTTGAAGCTAGACTTACTTACCCTGGTTTAACTTAGAAATTCTGCCTTATACACATGACATAGTAGGGTTCATGTCTCCGCAACTTCTCCTATAGTTTTTAAGAAAATGATTTGAAACTTGCAGCAAAGTTAGAATATAGGCAGTGCATGTGCATAAAGGTCACAGAACTCTGATCAAATTTTTCTTGCTAGAGCTACATACCCTTCATTTTCTTAGAAAGGAAGGGTTTCAGCCTATGGAGAATTTACATAGGACTCTGCCCACGGGTAGAATCTTATAATATTAAGCACAAGTATTACCTAGGATATGACTGTTATGCCTAAGGTACCTTTATCTATTTCCCTTGCTTAAATAGACATTGTATAAAATCACATCTGAATATATGGGTACCCCTGAAAAGTGCACTCCACAACTACCAGTAACTCATAATTTGGACGTCCAATTTGCTGATTATAACAGTAAGTCACTGCTAAAAATGCTTATAGCACATATTTACTTATTTATATGACATCGGAGCTTTTATGTTTAAATAAGTTTTAAGTAGTCCCCATAATTCAAGTGCATAATTATTTTCTGACAAATTTGGTCATTAATTAAACTGGGTTCCAATTCTTGTCAACCTATCATTTTAATATAAAAATTGGCCATACCTATTTGAATTATTTTCACAAAAGTTCTTAAAAATCAAAAGCCGGTAACAAATCGATTTTGAACAATAAATATGATAACCCAAATTTCAGCAAAATGAGAAAATACACAAGATAATTGATTTTTATTCAGGTGATGTTTGATTTTTCATTCTGGTTCAGGTTTTGGGGCTCCATTACTAATAGTCTGCTTCAAAGAATCAACTAACCGGTTATTTCAAACTGTGGAAAATCAAAGAGATAATTAAATTGCAACCTGTGGAACACCTTTGAAAGAGTGCAATAAAAAAACTGTTTTACAAGACAATTTTAAGATAGTATAGATGACTTGAATTTCTTTGCTCTTGGCAGCGGATCCACTGTGGTCTGATGAGCCATGTACTCAAGGAAATAAAAGTTTCTGTTAAGCTCTAATTCAGTTTGTTGTTAAACAAAAATAAGGAATGCCTGTACTCCACTGTGATGTAACAATTGATACATAGGTAATGAAAGATTGAGCTGAAAGTAAAGAAAAGCCCTGCTGTTGATGCTTTACAAAAGCAAATCACAAATTTAGTAGTGAAAATACCGTTTTTATGGCTCACCTTGAATTATACATATTTTACAGACGAAAGGCACTTGCATTTCTTTCTTTAAAGACATCCATTCTATAGTCATGAAAAGAGACAATTGATGAGGACACATAATTGGCCACTCTACTTACACCTAAAGTGAAGAGTAATGATGATTATTCTTGATAAAAGAATGATAAAGGATTATTGCATGACCAATACAGATGTTAAATGCAATTCTGAGTACTTTTGGTCTGTGTAATGCACCAGCTACTTTTCATAATCAATTCATATTTAATCTGTTTTGTGAAGAACTGGAGTGTTAAAAATAATTTGAATCTGATTTCTATTACTTATATGATGACTTTCAGAGTACTTGGGACATTTTTGATTAGTTGATACAAAAATTTGATTTTTACACTCAACCGACCTAAGTGCATATCATGTACTTTATAGACATGTTACCGATTTTTAAATTTCATGAAACTCCACATATCAGGAGAGGACACATGTGGCATATTTTTATGCAAAAATCGTAAGTTGACAAGAACCAAAACATACATAAATTTAAAGATAAAGTTCTTGTTTTTTCTTATTTTTTTTCTAAAATTTATCCAGTTTTGGATTTTCAAAATTTAATTTAATTATTACAGAAATATATACAAATCCTTTTATGGTAGTAAAATATTCCTTATTGAGTTCCTTCACTATAACAATGCACATTATTAGACATCATGTTGAATTGTTGATTTTATACTGGTAGGTTTTGACACAGGTATACATTTATGATGGGCGTACATCAGGGAGCTCTCCAGAAACCCACACTTCTTTGTTCTAGAAAACAAGTCTATTTTCATAGTTGCTGGGACTTGTGCAAATAATGTGCGAAGTTTGAAGGAAATCCATGCGTGGGCAGATTTGGAACGCCCCCTTTGCCATATTCACCTTGCATAGTGAAGTTTATGTCTCTGCAACTTCTACAGTTTTCATGATAGTGGTTTGAAACTTACACTACAGAAAAGGTATAGGTTTAGCATAGGCATGGAGGTCAGAGAACTCTGATCAAACTGTTATTGCAAGAATTACATGCCCTTGATTTATTTAATAATTTTGCCTTATAAACATGCCATAGCAGGTCTCATATGTCTGCAACTCCTAACTCTTACAGATTTCAAGGTCATGTTCGGAAACTTGCACCATGACAGGTTGAGCTTGTGCATGATGCCCACATGTCTCTGAAAACAGTCAAATGATAAATGTACAAAGCTAAACTGGCAGTAGCAGGGACATTCATCAACTTTAGGGATATTCTAGTCTTTTTCAGAGAAAATAAGTCTTTCATGTGAATTGTCTGCTTAGCACAGAGAATACCAAATGATATGATGAAGAAAGCACAGCATTCATAGCCAGCAGAATAATGGCATTTATTGATATACAACATGTTAGGTGGTAATACAGTGAACCATCGTTACAATGACAGCATTTGTTGCCAAAGATGATGCCATTAAAATGAATTTGCTATTGTAAAGAATCCGTCATGGATAGAATGATATGTATGAAAGACCTTGTTTTATTCTTATTTCCTCACAGAACATATGTTTTGGTTAGAATCGCCTCAGCGAGGTGATTTTAACAAATATCCAAAACATATGTTACTTGAAGTTTTTTACAATATTCTTGCATAATTTCTCATTAACTCACCTTTTCAGCAAATGGTTTGTTACATTCAAATTGTCATTATAACGAATTTTGTCGTTGTATCGAGTGTCGGTATAAAGAGGGTTGACTGTAGGTGGAATGGCAGTTCTTACAATTTATGATTTAAGGAAAAATAAGAATTTTTTTTTTTTTTTTTTTTTTTCAAAAATCTCTGCTCATACTTAAATTTAGTTTAAGTTTAAGGGTTTGATGCCAAAATCTTGTTTGTTTTGCAAGTGTTTTTTGCTTACAGATCATAACCTGGGCAAATATTTTACAGCCTGTTGATGTGTGAATCCAATGTCTGATCACTACACTGTTTGCTATGCATGCAGCAATGTTTTAGATACAAGAATATGTAGAAAGATGGATGTTTGAAAGTTATGATAATTATGATAAAGAGTTAAAGTGTCCCAATATACGGTACTTAATTTCTGTTTCTATTTCAGTTTGTTGGTGGAGAGTTGGGAGGAAAGAATGCAATAATACGGTGGGGAAGTAGTTGCTTCTTATTTGGATTATGGGTCCTCTACATAATCTTGGCCAGTCTAAAAGCTTATAATATTCTCCAGTGGGAAGTTTAACTGTACATTGTTGAATGGAAACAGAGGATATTCATAGCACGCTGTGGAAAAACAAACTGAATCTAAATGTGAACTGCAGGGACAGTCAGAGACACATACCAGATTGTATATTTTCATTCATTCTGGAACTGTATTTACCACAGGTATTCAGGCATAATGCGGCAACTAATCAGGGTCTACACTATTTGCCACTCATCCAGCAATGTTTAGACATATCAACAGGGATCACTTTAGACCGCGCCCTTGCGCCAATGACGCTATTTATTTTCCATTGCCGCAGCGAAATTTCTGCAGTGCGCCGAATTGACGCACCGAAAATTTCGATGCCGCGAAAGAAAATCATCGGTGCGCCCGGAAAAGGCTGGATACGTTTTTTGGTTCGGTTCGGTTCGACTCGGAAGCGTCTATCCCGGTAAGTTGTGCCAATCGTTTCTATTGGTTTATTGTTGCTGAAACATCCAATCGGTATCCGTTATACTCGCGGTATTCATCTCAACTATCAAAATGGCTTCCAGTTCGACTTCGTTGCATGTCTCAATGAGTGGAGAAAGCAAAAAATGAGGAGAATTTTCTGTCGCACCAAGAAGGAGTGATTTAATCTCACTCTGGCTAAGCTTCTAGGCAGTTCATTCAGTCACTGCTGAATTAAATTTGCTTTGAAAAGAAATCTTTGTTTCTAAGACCAAGAATTTCTTTCACGTCATTTTATAGAGATCTAGAATGTTCAGAAAACATATTTTTTCAAGCAGATGCCCTTGATTTCTACTGGAGCAAATTTAATACTATTCTCACCCATCAGATTGGTGAGAAAAGCATTAAATTTGCTCCTAGAAAACTTTTCCCAATCTGTGCTTTTGGTTTTTGTTTGTTGTTTTTTTTTTGTTCTTTTTTTTTTCAAAAAATTGTTCTGTACATTTTCCATAAATCTCCATAAAATGAAAGGCCTGAAGTTACTTTGAAGGACAATCAAGCAATTTTTTAGGATCTTTGGAGGACACCTGCAGAGGGTGCTTTAGATGCCAGTGGGCAGGTTTTAGGGTCTTTTTAAGACACTAAAAATGCCCAGTTGCTGCAGGTACTCAAAAGACCCTAAAATTGCTCAATTGTCATCCAAAGCAAGCTTTTGTGTAATTCACAAACAAGTGGTTTCAGGAGAGGTTTTGCAGGGTTTCCTCAAAAGACCCTATAAGGCTTTATAAGACCCTATAAACATGCTCTTTGAGAATCATGAATGTATTCAAAAATGAAATTTGACAAGTTATCATTATAAATCTTGATGTTTGGGCCAGACTAGCTCAACTGTCCTCCAAATCAGCTTAAAAGCTTTTGAAAAATTAACAAAAATTGGTTTCAGGAGAGCAGGTTTAGGACATGTGAAAATGCTAAATTTCGTTTTCGGCCGGGGGGCTTCGCCCCCCTGGACCCCCTACCGGGGCGTTGCCCCTGGACCCCAGTGGGGGCCTAGGCGGCCCCCACACCCCCGGCCAAATGGCCCTTCCAAATTTTGGAGAGGGGCCTTCGGCCCCTCTCCAAAATTTTCCAGGGTAATCCCTGTATCAACAGTCAGTAAAATGGAGTGGTTTGATCTTAAGGGCAAGTATGGTAAGGAGTTCAGGTCTCTGAATACTGAGGGTTTATATTATAGTCATTTTTAGATAAGCTGCTTTTTAACCCCAAAAGTATTCCTATGTTTCCTAATTTCTCCACAAAAATATTTTGTGGGTACCCATAAGAATGGTCACATACTTAGGCAATTCTAAGGATTACCCACAATATTTGTTCTTGTGGAGAAATAATTTATTTATATTAATATTATTTAATTGATACCATAGAGCTATATGGTATTCATATAGCTATATGGGCCACACTAAGAGAAAAAGTGCCTTCAAGCAGGCACAAAATGTGCGGATTCACATCATCCTGCACATGCACAAAGTATCATCTGGGCCTTAGCTCTCCATTCATACATTCTATATAGTATTTAATGGTTCTGTTAGCAGACAGTGAAGGCCCTGATCAGACTGCATAAATGCGCAGGCTGATCTGGGCCTTTGCTCTCCGCAAATGCCCAGAGGCACATTTTCTCATGGCAGGTCCCATATGGTAATACGAGGGTCCTGCAAAAAGTTCTGTCACTAATAGGCTTCCTTTGTTTATATTTTAAGATGCTTCACTGCACTTGAATGGTGTGTTAAATAGCTAACGATACCCATTTATTTCATGCAAATTGCTTTCCAACTGACAGAGTTATTTCAAATTGAAATAGATGCAGTCATATACACCGTACTGAAGAAAGTGAATGAGTTTTACAATAAGAAACGACCAAGCAAAGGATGGTCAGGAGTCCACTTTTTACATGACAACGCCTCGTCTCATAAGTGTGAGGTTGTTAAGTCTTTTTTGGCTTCTGAAAAGGTAAAAGTTTTAAACCATCCACCTTATTCACCTGGCCCGAGTCCCTGTGACTTCTTTTTATTTCCAAGGCTTAAGAAAATGCTTTCTGGAAATAAGTATATGTCTAGAAGTTCTCTTGGCAGTGCTATTTATCAGTGTCTCCAACAGATACCAAAAGAAGACTATTCATCTGCTTTTCGCGACTGGGTAAAAAGGTTTCAAAAATGTGTTTCAGTAAAGGGGGAATACTTCGAAGGTTTGTAATAAAAATATATTTGATAAAATGTAGCACTGAAGTAATCCAAACCCAGTGACAAAACTTTTTGCAGGACCCTCGTAATAACCTCTGATAATGGTAGTACCATATTTGCCATAAATATTACGATACCTTAATCCATTACCATAGTTGTCCTAAAATTTGAACAACTCCATTTTTACTACCTGTTGATGTGTCTAATAAATACTTGATGACTGCTACATGAATGAAAAACATTGCAAGCTCTGATCAGAAGTTGCAATCTGGGTCTACACATTTTGCTTAGGCCTGTCTGTCCGAAAACTTATGGTATGGCAATCAAAAGATAGTATTATTCTTTTATGCTCCAAACTATATCAGGGTCATTCAAGTGAGTACCTTCAAGGTCTGCTTTGGTGCAAAAAAATAAACATTTATCCCCATTATCACCTCAGTTTTCACCTGTTTGGATACTGTCTTTTCTATTCTCAGAAGAATTATTCCATTACATCCATAAATGGAATAATCCTTTCTTCATGTATAATAAATGAGTTCCTCCAAATGAAATAGACCTTACCATATTTACCCAAGTATTCAGACAGACAGTCATCCGCAAACAATGTTGACCCTGATCAAATGCTGCAGAATGCAGCATCTGATCAGGGTCTGCACTGGTTGCCATTCATCAAGCAATGTTTTGGACACATCATTGGGTAGTAAAATAGGCTTTTCAAATTTTAGGACAAGTATGGTAAGGAGATAAGGAATCACAATACTTAGGGTAAAAACAGCTTTTATACAACCAGCAGTGTATGCCTGGGTGAGTGTGTCTGCACAGTCTTGGGTCTACACTGATCTCTTACATAGCAGTTATTTCTTCTTTCTCAACAAAAAGATATGTTGTAGGAACTTGTTGAGGTAGTTTTAACCCTAGTCATGCTGAACCTGGATATGCCCTGCTTTTGTAAACAGTGCCGCGCTAGATCATTTGGCTTCTGAAGAATCCAACTGGTCTGGATCCACACTGTTTGGCATTAAGTTTGTGAATTTGTGTCATTAACCTGGATCAAGTAATCTAATTGGCTGAAAATTAAGTTGGCATGGCATCTTAACATTACGAAAATACGCCTATTCAAATATATTGAAAATTTTACAATTGAAAATTTTACAATCTGATATTTTTCATATTTCTGCTCAAAATATAGATTGTGGGTAATTGTTAGAGCTGCCTTGATGAGGTGGTTCTATTGAATACCCACAATGTATATTTTTAGCAAAATAAAAATATTGTAGACCCCTGTAAACCCCAGTTTTATTATATAAAAGTAGGGTTTAAGGGGGTCAAAATAAGCGTGTTTTCGTGATGTTTTATTCAGGATGGCAAGGGTTAATGGGTACTCTTTAAGGTTGATACCTGAGATACTTTAGATGTAATCAAAATCACCGGAGCTTCACTTTTGTAACTGATTTTCCCAGACTGTTGTTTTGATAATTATAAGATTATTTAGAATAAGTGTTCTGATAGTCAAAGATTACAGAAAATAATTAGTGCTCTCAATGAGGTTCTGAATAATCTGTACACTCATTATAAAAATTATACTTTGTTTATCAAAAAATTTAAAAGAATACAAATATACCAAAATGGTCTAAAGCCTTTATATTATTATCACTAATATTAAATGGTAACAGTTATCTCTCTTGACCTTACTTGGCTGCATAGCCAAGTTAGCAATCTACCTGTTGAGATAATATTTTCTTCCATAATTTTATTATTCAGTCTTCAGAAGCATTTCATAATAAACTAGGTTGAATATCGTTTCGAAATAGTGTCTTCTGATAAGTTTCAAAAAGTGAGATTATATCAAAAGTCACTTGGGTATCAATATTTAACATGTTCTTGTGGAAGTACATGTATATGAAATTTTCAAGTGTTTTATGGATAAAAAGTTGAGAAACTAGTCCATTATCTACTCTAGAATTCTGTCAGAGGGCCTGAGCAAACTCATACATGCCATATCTCACACTGTGAGATAAAATCTCGCAGAATTTGGCCCATCTGGAAGGCAATTCCCATAAAAATTCAAATCTCACAGAATTTTCAGACTATTTTACAACAGATTTTATGAAGAAATAAACACAAATCACACACTGTTGTGATTTTCACAAGGTTCTTACGTGAAAAACAAAGACTTTAGACTATATTAGGGGAGCTTTAAACTGATGTTAAAGAAAATCTCACAGAATTTTGTTAAATCTCCCTTAAAACTTTGACTTATCTCACAGATTTTAGTCCACAGCTTATGGCATGTATGCAAACTGTAGATCCAGCTTAAACTCCTAAAAGAACAGTTCATTCAGGGTCTGCACTATTTGCCATTCTGTTAGGTAGTCAAATGGATTTGTTCAAATTTTAGAATAAGTATAGCAAGAAGTGAAAGTTACTGAATATTTAGGATTATATGTTGCTTCAGAATTAGGTTTTCTTACTGGAATAAGGTAAATGTCAATAAAATTTCGAATATTTTACTCAATAACTTTTTGCATTAATTTTTGCTTTTTGGCTGTTTCTTAACCCTAGTCCTGCTGAACCCGGATATGCTTTGCCTTTGCAAACAGTGCAGATCCAGATCAGTTGGCTTCTGAAGAAGCCATCTGATCTGGATCTGCACTGTTTGTCAATAAGTGTGTGAATTTGTATCAACAACCTGGATCAAGTAATCTAATTGGCTGAAAATTAGAAGTGGGTGGCATTTTAATTTATTCAGCATGACAAGGGTTAAAATACTTAGCAGAATGGTGTAGACAGATTAGACAGCTCCATCTGATCTGGCTCTGCACTGTTTGCATATTCAATTTTGTCAGAAACTGGTGTACAAAATTTTAGGACATTTACCATATACTAATTGAACTTTTGTTTGAAAGTGCATTACACCATCCATTGAAATGTAATGGAAACTAATAAGCTGTGGCTGGAGAGATAGAGGAAAAAAAATTAACTGTTATAAAACAGATCTCAGTAATACTGGACCCAGTTGTTCAAAGCCTCATTAGCACAACGAGCTTGTTAGTGGTCAAAATGGTAACTGTTCTAATAAGTACAATATCTTATTCACAGTTATTTTTTCTGAAAAAATGTGAGTAGCTTTTGCAAATGCAAAAGCTACCAACATTTTTTCAGCAAAAATATTAATGTAGATGCCATATTCAATGATCAAAGTTTTAACAATACGTTAACTAACGACATCGTTACTTCGTTAACTAATGACATCGTTAGTTTCGAACAACTGGGCCCAGATCTCTTGGGGGCTACACCATGTACTTATATGAACAGTATAGACCCAGATGGATATGCTTCTACAGGTAGTTCTAACCAGGGTTTACTATTGGTGAATAATTTCTACTACAGTAACTGTCCTAAAATTTCAAACACTTCAGTTCCATACTATATTTTCTGTAAAGTTAGTATTTTGTGCATTTATTTCAAAACTCTTAGTGGAAAGGTAAACAATGGAAATCTTGGCTGTTTGAAAGGTAAACAGTGGAAATCTTGGCTGTTTGACTGATCTGGATCTGTACTGTTTATATAATTATGCAATTTTTTTGCAAAGATTGATGCAAGAAATTTTAAGAGAGTTACACACATGCACATATTTATCCTAAGTATGGAGACAGGCTTGAGCAAATGGTGTTGACCCAGATCAAACTGTTTAGGAGCAGTTTGATTAGAATTCTCATGGTTTGTCATTTGGTCACATTTCAGGACACCTCATGAGTTAGTCAAATGGACTTGCTCAAAATTTTGTGTATGCAAGGAGTTAAGTATTTTTTCTTTTGCTTGACACAGCATGTGTAAGTCTACTAATATATGTTGTCAGAATGGAAGCTCACTTATATATAATCAAGATTTTTCTTTAGTTCATGAACATTTTTGCATGCTGAATTGAAATATTAGCAGCCAACATTTTACAAAATTCTTATTTTCTCAGAAAATAAGGCTTAACATTTCATGTGAATGATCCCCTGACTTGCTAAGGAGACAGATAACATGAAATGTAAGCCCTCTTTTCTGGGAAAAGGAAGAAGAAAAACAAACATAAAAATGCTGAATTGTTGTCTGCTAAACTCACATTCAGTATACAAAGAGTTGCTTTTATACAGCCACCTCTTTATAACACAATTCATTGCAGAAGATTTTGATATAAAGTTACAACATGGTTCATTATGGCATGATTTCAAATACAAGATGCTTAAAGATGGACCAAAAAACTTTTGTTTCTAAACACAGAAATATGTAGCTTATATAGAAAAATGATTTATGATCCATAGTATACATACACAAAAATTCCCTTAAGGTTGTCATCCACGTGATTGACATTGACCCATGAAATCAAACTGCGTGTCATTTAAAAAAAAAAAAACAACAACAAAAAATGACATATTATGTATTATGTTATAGGGTTGTCCGGCCGTCTGTCTATCCAGCATAAACAATTTTTGTGCACGCCATAACTAGGTAACTGAAAGGAATATTTTGATGACACCTTATAGCAATGTGTATGAAGTCAAGACCGCATGGCACGTACAAAAATGATTGCTCTCTGTTTCTTCGTTTCTGAGTTACTTCCCTTTGATTAGTTTTTCATATTATCCTTGTGCCCACCATAACTGGGTAACTGATAATTCAGTAACCATAAGGAATATCTAGAAGAAACTTCATGGCAATGTGTATGAGGTCAAGGCAATGTATTCCATGCAAAAATGATTGCTCTCCCTTTCTTACTTTCTGAGTTACATCCCTTTGATTAGATTCTTTTTATACTGTCCTTGTGTGCACCATAACAACGTAACCATATGGAATAGCTTGATGAAACTATAGCAATGTGTATGAGGATAAAACGGTGTGTCGCCTACAAAACCCTTTCTTAATTTCCGAGTAACTTCCCTTTGATTAAATTTTTTACTGACCTTATGCAAACCATAAGTAGGTAACCATATGGAATATCTTGAAGAAATTTTAGAGCGATGTGTATGAGGTTTAAATGGTATGTCACGTACCGAAAGGTTGCTCCCTATTTCTTAATTTTTTGAGTTACTTCCCTTTGATTACTTTTTTTTTACACTATCTTTTTTGATTACTTTTTTTTATACTACCTGTGTGCATGCAATAACTAGGTAACCACCATATGGAATATCTTGATGACTGTGTGTCATGTACAAAAAAGATTACTCTCCCTTTCTTACGGTAGATTTCCTTTTAGTTTGAACACCCTAATAATTCGAACACCCCTTACTGTTTTGAAATCACCTCCAGAAAATTGCTCTATTAGTTCGAACAGTCACATTTTTTTTAAACTGATTTTCAAATAGTTCAAACATGTGAAAAGTTAATGTTAATTAATACGTTAATATATTTAATGATTCGGTTTGCCCACTCTCTTTGTTATGATTCACCCACTGTACTTGTATACCGTAAAAATCCGCTAAAAAGACGGGAGATTTTTCATGCAAAAATGACTCAGAAAATTTCCAGTCTTATAAACAAGGTCTTCGGCCATATCGGTATTTACGGCAAAGTCCGGTGGCATCACATGGTCATGGAAAATGCTGATCATCGATGCCGGGATAAAGCTATGATGATGTTTACCTTCGAAACTTCCTCCGTTCCCTTGACAGTTTCAAGATATTCCATACGGTTACCTATTTATGGTACTCACAAGGTCAGTAAAAATTTACACAAAGGGAAGTAACTCATAAAGTAAGAAGGGAGAGCAATCATTTTGCACATGTCTTACCCTCACATAAATATTGCTATGAAGTTTCATCCAGATATTCAGTATGGTTACTGAGTTATCACGCCCACAAGGATAGTCTAAAAAAAAAAAAAAAAAAAAAAAAAAAACTAATCAAAGGTAACTCAGAAAAGTTTAATATTGTGCTGAACCTAACATATTAATTATATACAACCAAAACCATAATTTTTGTCAGACAAAGGTCCAAAAATAATATCATTTAAAAGTGAAACAACAACGATTTTAAATTTATTCAAAGGAATACAATTGTCTAGTGTTAACAGTCTAAAGGAAGCAATTGAAGCTGTGTGGGTGTTAACTTCTAACAAGTATAGCTTCTAAAATTAGGATAATAAATACTAACAGGGAGTCGTATTTCCCCTGAGTTCTTGAACAAGCGGACCTGGGCAAAGAGTCTAAACCCAGATTAGACGCCGCAGAAAGAATGCAGCTTCAGATCAGGTCTATGCTGTTTGCCATGAACCCAGCATGAGGAGCTGTTTTGTGTGTGTATGGGTGTGTGCGCCTGTGCGTGTGTGCATCAGTGTGTGTGTACGTATTTTTGGGTGGATTGTTTACAATCAACCCAAAGTATATATCCTTAAGGTTGTTGTCCACGTGATTATCATTAACCAGTGACATCAAACCGTGCATTAGATGGACCAACAAAGTGTTCAGGATATGAAACCCACAACCAGTTGTCTCTGAACTGAACCATATTCCCAAACTAAACAATCAACCCAAAGTTACTAAAGAATTTGAGTTATATTGCTGTTGTCATAATCATCATATCATAATTGGATTTTTGATTAACATACAGGTACAGGGGCAACATCCACATCAGTGGGCCAACTTCCAGATAGCTGGCTTGCTGCACGCATGGCAGATCTCACACCAGATCTCCAGGTATGTCTGTCATGAGGGTTGATAGCCGAGAGCTTCCACTCTCTGCAATCCCTCTCTGTCAGCTGCTTCCGTGTCATTTTGGGCCTCCCAGACCCACGCTTTCCATCAACCTGTATGTCAAAGGCTGTCTTGATTGCACTACTGGAGCGTTGTCCATGTGACTATCGCTGACCAATAAAGTTAATCTATGCAAAAAGCATTCATATGAAATACAGGGCTGCGTTCAGAAGTGCAAAGTGATAGTGAATGTTTTACCCTGGATTTCTTTACCTAATGATGAGTGCCAGTAGGAGCAGGGGTCCAGAGAAAAAACACTCGTAAATAACTTGTACTTCTGAACGCAGCCCAGGTAACTTATTTATAACCAGGCTGTTCTTGTCGCTGTGACGTCAGAGTACTGTGTAAAGAGGATTATCTGTAAAACCTGAACTGGGCTTAGTGCTTGAACATTGGCAAACAGTGCAGACCCACATCAGATGCCATCTGATCAGGGCCTGCACTGTTTGCTTAAACTACAGGAAGTAATGGGTTAAATGAAACAGTCTTTAACCCCTGTTCTGGACCATCTTCCCCAGCCTACACTCAGAGACAATCGACCCTGCAGTGCTGTAAGGCTTTTATCTATATAAGCTATACATTTCTGCTTGGATACATTTTTGGGTCCCTCTTTTATTAGCTCACCTGAGCACGAAGTGCTCATGGTGAGCTATTGTGGTCAGTCAATGTCCGTCGTCCGTCGTGCGGCGTCAACAATTGCTTTAAAAGCCTACTTCTCCTACACCCCTAGGCCATTTGACTCGATACTTAGTAAGAAGCATCTGGGTGACTTGTAGATCAAAAATAGCTAAAATCGTTTCGATTGGAAATCCAAGATGGCCACCATCATGAAAATCTATTTTTAGCTTCTCTTTAATCAAAAGGCCAACTGGTGGCTTGTAGATAAAAAATAGTTAAAATCATGCCGATCGGAAATCCAAGGTGGCCGCCATGGTGGCCATCTTGAAAATCAATTTTTCGATTCTTCTCCTAAACCCAAAAGCCAATTGACTCGAAACTTAGTAGGAGGCATCAGGGTGACTTGTAGATCAAAAATAGCTAAAATCGTTCCGATCGAAAATCCAAGATGGCCGCCATCTTGAAAATCTATTTTTCGCTTCTTCTCCTCAGTCAAAAGGCCAAGTGACTCCAAACTTGGTAGGAAGCATCGGGGTGACTTGTAGATCAAAAATAGCTAAAATCATGCCCATCGGAAATCCAAGATGGCCGCCACCATCTTGAAAATCTATTTTTCGCTTCTTCTCCTAAACCCAAAAGCCAATTGACTCCAAACGGTATCACGGTGACTTGTAGATCAAAAATAGCTAAAATCGTTCTGATCGGAAATCCAAGATGGCCGCCATGGCCGCCATCTTGAAAATCTATTTTTCCCTTCTTCTCCTAAACCGAAAGGCCAATTGACTGGAAACTTGGTAGGAAGCATTGGCGTGACTTGTAGATCAAAAATAGCTAAAATCGTTCTGATCGGAAATCCAAGATGGCCGCCATCTTGAAAATCTATTTTTCACTTCTTCTCCTGAACCAAAAGGCCAGTTGATGCCAAACTTGGTAGGAAGCATCAGGGTGACTTGTAGATCAAAAATAGCTAAAATAGTGCTGATCGGAAATCCAAGACAGCCGCCAATGTGTCCATCTCGAAAATCTATTTTTCGCTTCTCCTAAACCCAAAAGCCAATTGACTTGAAGCTTGGTAGGAAACATTGGGGTGACTTATAGATCAAAAATGGCTAAAATCCTTCCGATTGGAAATCCAAGATGGCCGCCATGGCGTTCATCTTGAAAATCTATTTTCACTTCTTCTCCTGAACCGAAAGGCTTATTGACTTTAAACTAGGTAAGAAGCATTGGGGTAACATGTAGATCAAAAATAGCTAAAATCGTCCCTGTAGGAAATCCAAGATGGCTGCCATGACAGCCATCTTGAAAATCCATTTTTCGCTTCTTCTCCTGAACTGAAAGGCCAACTGACTCGAGACTTGGTAGGAAGCATTGGGGTGACTTGTATAAATTGTTTGGATCGGAAATCCAAGATGGCGGCCATCTTGAAACTCTTTTTTTTCGCTTATTTTCCTGAACCAAAAGGCCAATTGATTTGAAAATTGGTAGGAAGCATCGGGATGACTTGTGGATCAAAAATAGCTAAAATTGTTCCGATCGGAAATCCAAGATGGCGGCCATCGTGAAAATCTATTTTTCGCTTCTTCTTCTGAACTGAAAGGCCATTTGACTCGAAACTTGGTATATATAGGAAGCATTGGGGTGACATGTAGATCAAAAATAGCTCAAATTGTTTCAATAGGAAATCACAAATTGCGGCCATGGCGGCCATCATGAAAATCTATTTTGACTTTTATCTCCTGAACCTAAAGGGCAATGGACTTAAAGTTCATTGGAAGTATCAAGGTGACTTGTAGATCAACAGTAGCTAAAATCATTCTAATTGGAAATCCAAGATGGCTGCCATCTTGTTTATGTTTATTATATTTCCGTGCCACTGTGCTGTTTACATGTATAAAATCCTGATTCTTCAGAAACCACTTAGCCAATTGCCACCAAATTTCACATTGATCCTGCTGTTGAAATACGACTGAGAGTTTGTTCAAATGATCACTCTCCATTGACTGTTATGCCATGTATATTCTTCTTCAAAATTAAGAACTGCTTAAATGATGATCTTTTCATTAGTTGTGATGACAGGATTGGAAAAACTGTTGCATAACATCTACATATCTGCAGTGGCTATGTCACTCAGGTGAGAGACCCGTGGCCCGTGGGCCTCTTGTTTTTATACCCCATCACACGACAGTGGCAGAGTATTATGATTTCATGTTGGAAGTCCATGTGTCCGGCTGCCTGTCTGTGGTACATTGGTTCATTCTAATTTTGTTTCCTGACAGTAACTTGAGTAAATATCAACGGATTTTTGCCAAACTTGGTATATACATGTACATTGATGTTGTGGAGATCTGATTTGGGATTGTTAATGATCAAATTTCAGTTTTTGACAGAGTTGTATGCCCAACACTTCTGTATTTTTACTTCCGTATAACTAGAGTAAATATCAATAAATTTGCACTGGACATGTTATGTGCATTGATATTATGGAGAATTGGTTTGAGATTGCTAATGGGTAAATTTCATCAATTTTTTAGTATTATCTGCCCACCACATTTCCGTATTTTGGTTTCCAGATGCTAACGAGTAAATATCAATGAATTTTCACCAAACTTGGTATGAGCATTGATATTGTGGAGATCTGGTTTTGGATGCAAATGAGTTATCTACCCACAATGCAATAGTAGTAGGGTATTATCATTTCTTGTTTTTATTGTGTTTGGATACAACACAGGGCCCGGTTGTTCAAAGCGTCGTTAGCTTAACGAGCTCGTTAAGGGTCATTTCGTTAACTGTTTTAGCGGATTCAATACACAATATTCTGATATTTTTTGCTGAAAAAATGTGAGTAGCTTTTGCACTGCAAAAGCTACTCACATTTTTTCAGCAAAAAATTTCAGCATATTTGCGTATCACTCGATGTAAATTTTAACGAATCGTTAACTAACGATGTCGTTAGCTTTGAACAACTGGGCCCAGGTGTACAGCAAACATGAACTTTGCTTTTGGTTTCAGCAATAGTGTTATAAAGAGATGTGATGTACTACCATTAAACAGTATTAAAATTGAAAGGAATCACATTGTAAAGTCACGAGCATGATTTATTTTGTATGTTATTGTATATGGTTGTCCCCTGAATAATACTGACAAGTATTCCAGTATTTGTATGTCTGTGATATTTTTATTTTTATACAGAAAACTGGAATTGCTTGATTGTTGTTGGTTGGGCATTAATGATGCCATTGTACTTCTTGTAGTGTAGAAATAGTGGACCTGTTTAATGCTTTATAGAATGCTGAGTAAAATGTATCAGCAGACTTGTTAAAAAATATTTATCGGGGCCCCGTTGTTCAAAGCATCGTTAGCTTAACCTGCTCGTTAGTGGTCAAAATGTTAACTGTTCTCATAAGTACGATATCTAATTCACAGGTATTTTTGCTGAAAAAATGTGAGAAGCTTTTGCAAAACCTACTCATATTTTTTCAGTAAAAAATATTAGCGTATATGCCACATTTAATGATCAAAGTTTTAACGATACGTTAACTAACGACATCGTTAGTTTTGAACAACTGGGCCAAGTTCGTCATCAGCTGAATTTTACAAGAAAGTGCTCAAGGTTAACCATTTCTGAAGAAACAGTCTGTTGGGAATGACAAGCCTTATTTTTCCTCAGAAGTAATTTTAAAAAGAATGTTGTCTGTTACAGTTTTACTTACCTCTTTAAAAAGAAAGTTAATATTAACAATTGATTGTGTTGGGGTTTAACGACACGTCAACCCTTGAGGGTCATTTTGTGTCGTCTCCCAGAGAAAGGGAGAAAAGAGATAAGAAGAGAGAGTAGAGGAGATGAAAGAGAGGGACAGGGAAGAAAGAGGAACAGGAATGAAAGTGAAGAAACAGAAGAAATAAAAACATTCCCCCTCTACCCTTACCCACTACAAGGATAGCAGGCCTTGCCCAACTGTAAGCCAACATCAGTTGGACGCCCCAGTGATGTAAGATACACAGCACCTTCGCACCACCCGACCACCCCCAAAGAATTCATTTCATATGAAAGAACTTTACAAGCAATGTGTCCTAATGCAAAGTTGATCAAAATAAGGAAGTGGCCCAAATTACGAAAACACGCCTATACAAATATATAGAAAATTTCACCTCCAAAAATTGAAAATTTTCAGATAAAAAACTTTGATATTTTTCATATTTCTGCTCAAAACATAGATTGTGGGTACTCGTTAGAACTGCCTCACCGAGGCAGTTCTAACGAGTACCCACAATCTATGTTTTTGAGCAGAAATAAGAAAAATAATGTATACCCCTCTAAACCCCAGTTTTACTGTATAAAAGTGGGGTTTAAGGGGGTCAAAATTATATAGGTATGTTTTCGTGATGCAGTGGTTAGTGCTCCTGACTTCAGGTCAAGAGATCCCGGATTTGAATCCCACAAAGAGGTGGAATTCATCTCATGACAGTACGGTGCTTCATTGCAGAGATCCTTTCATCATCATCCTTCCATCATTTCAATATGAATTAAATAATGTTGAAAGGGACATAAAACACCGAAACATGATGATCAAAATCGGATAAAAAATTTAAAAAGTTAATGAGGTTTGACTATTCAAAGTAGTATTTATGGACACTTTATTGATGCTTTTTGACCTCATAAAAGCTGCTTTTTGACCTTATAAAACCTTAATTAAAGAAGCAAAACATAATAAATACTTGCAACAGTATTTTACTTCTATATTTGTGTCTATGAGTTCTTCTCCAGGCATATGAAATTTTTAAAAATCATTAAATATTCAAAATGGTGGCACCCCTGGTAGCAGTTTAATGTCTTAAACCTTTTCAGTTTTTAGTCAGTTTTGATGAAGTATCAAAATGCATAGTTTGTCTAGATCTTTCATCTCAGATACACACTTCTAACTTTGCTTTTCCTTTTCAGGTTAACAGCTGTTCTCCCTTGATAGATTTGTTCTTATATTCTGTAGTACCTAACACTGTATCTGGGCAGTGAAGACTTATCAGATAGTGGGTATGCAGGAGCTGATCTAGGTCACGAGTGTTCACAAATGTTATCTTGTTGCAGTCCATTTGAAAGAAAGTGGTTTAATCCTTGAGGGCCAATCACAACACTAGCAGACAATATTCTTAAGTTTTTGTTTTTCTTTGTTTTTCCTAAGAGAAAATGAGGCTTACCATCTTGTATGACTTGTCTGCTATGAAATGTCAAGCCTCAAAAAAAAAAAAAAAAAAAATAAATAAATAAATAAAATGTTGACGGCTACAATTGTATATGGATCTTTACAGGGTAGATGTTTAAAATCAAAATATGAATCAGTAGCAAATAATTCAGGCAGTGTTTTCAGATTTCTGAAATGATCCTATGAAATCTAGAGATGTTCTTGAAGCTGTAATTCAAATTATCTGAGCCATCATGTGAGATACTGAGTCTTACGACATACACCCATTGAAGATTCACACCAGCCTGCAATTTGGCTGTCTTGCCCATCCACCTGAAAACTTGAATCTTTGGCTAATCTGAAGACTGAGCAGACTGTGGATGTACAGACCAGCCTGAGCCATGGCTGGGTGATCATATCTGAAGGTACTCTCTGTCCTGCTCTGGCTCTTTCCTTTGTAAAATTAAGTGTCCTGTATGAACTATAGCTCCGGATAAGACTTTTTTCAACCAGAAAATATTTATCTCTCCATGAAAACATTTTGTGGGTACTCGTTAGAAGGGTTCCATTTATAGCCCAGTCAACACTGTGGTGATGTTGAGCCACTCAGTTAACCTTTTCCTGGCAGACATAGTCCTCTAAGTAGTTAACCAGTACTTTGTGCACATACTGCCTTCTTGAATCAGCTGAAGGGGAAAATGACTATACATATTACTATGTGGCAGAGGTGGGATTCTAAATTGTGACCCTGGGTCTGCAGTCAGTTGTGCTACGACTGCTCTATGGAGTCCGACCACAATTTACTTTTATTTGGAGAAATAAGAAAAATAATTTTCTTGATATTCTTATCCAGAGCTATGACTAGGTATCACTGGCTTCTCTGTTACTGTTGTTGTTACTCAATGTAATACAGTTGACTCTCGCTATCTCGAACTCGCTTATCTCGAATAACCGCTTATCTCGAAGTGAAAATCTGGTCCCTGCCTAAACCTGAAAATCTAACAACAGGTAAAAAATATTGTGGAAAAGAAGAGAATTTCTCCTCTTTTCCACAATATTTTCAATATATCTCTAACTTCAAGAGTCCAATTCATATATATTTATTAAATGTGGTTAATCGAATTATTTTTTTCCTGAACTCTGCAAATCTGATATATCGAGGTACGGATATCTCAAAGTATTTCAGAGAGTCCCTTGGAATTCAAGATAATGAGAGTCGACTGTATATGATAGCTGATTCTTGTACCATACTTAATTTACTACAGCAGAGAAATATCTATGATCCTGTTACTAGCTGTTGAATGATAGTTAATTTGTTTTGTTGAATAATTGTTATTATTTGAAAATTAAGATGTGAGAAACTGCGTATTTGTTTTCCTTAGAATAATGACATGCAGTCTGTTACCATTATTACTGATCAAGTAAAGACAGAATGTTTTAATAAAAGCATGCTCATTTCTTGCTTCTTACTTTAAATTCCAATTCCTAACATTACTCTGAATGGTACTATAGTTATGCTTGCGCAGTGTAGCCCTTCCACCTGGTGCTGAGCACCAAGGCGGTCTTAGGTATGACCCATTTGGGGATCAAACCCAACCTCCACATCCAAAGGCAGATGCGCTACCAAGCCACTTGGACCGGGTAGTCTGCAAGCTTTCAATCTATGAAAAGAACCTCTGACTTGAAATACAATCACATCGATCCAACTGCGGACATTTTGTTGATGGGTAAAAGAAAATAAGACAGACCAAATTATTTTATCAATTTATTGCTGCCTGCAGCAGTCCTAAAAACATGCAAAGAAGATAAAAGGATGAAAGCTGCAAAGGAGGAGTTTCAACTATATAACTGGGATGGGTTATTACCTTTGCATTGTTCAAATTTTAACTTCATTCAATTAATGTTCATAATTGTATCCTGTGTATTTACCCTAAATATTTGGCAGAAAAACCTTAGCAAATGATGTAGACCTAGATCAAACTGCTCCTTAGGAATTGTTTTCACATACTAGCATTAACTCTTTCCCTGCTAGTAGCGACTATTGTCATCTGCTGATAACCTTTGCAAACAGTTTGAACCCAGATCAGGCATGAAAAAACGTCCGGCCTGATCTGGATCCAAACTGTTTGACACTGATGGTATTCCTGAAAGATTTTTTTGAGAAAGTTAATTAAAAAAAAAAAAAAAAAAAAAAAAAATCCACAGACAAAAAAAGCATGCAAAATTACCCAGCATGCAAAGAGTTAAAAATGAACAAAAAAATTTTGGCCTTGTGATGCCATACAAAATTGTAGCAGACCACATTCTAAACTATTTTTGTTCTGAGAAGTAAGGCTTAACACTTCATGTGAATCGTCTGCTTAGACGATTCTCATGAAATGTCAAGCCTTATTTTTCCTAAATATTTTTCCTGTAACTTTAAGCAAAATCACAATTCTGACATCAAAGTTGAAAAGTAATGATATGAAAAAATTTTATAACAAACTGTGTCTCTTTTATTTTCATTTCAATCAAGAAATTTCATAAAAGCTTACTAAAAGCATACATTGAAGAATCACATTGTTTTTCTTTTTTACCTGTTACATTGAAAATTTATTAAACTTTAGTATACCCTTGTCCCATATGTCTAATTTTTTTTAGAATATCTGCTGCTATTATGACTGGTGCTTTAATAATAAGAATCTGTATACTGATGAATCCTTGAAAAAAATCTATAAAAAATAAAAACAATATGAACCACATCAAGTGAAATGGTGTCTTTGAACATGCGCGAAATGCACCGACTCAGATTCATTCCACACATGCGCAAAGTCTCACACAATCATTTGCTCTCCATCGATACATGGACTACACATCCATACAGTCTGGTCGGCCACACAAGCTCCGAAGGCATATTTTAGCTTGGTAGGGCTCGTATGAATTTTAAGTAAACACAAGACAGCTGACGATGTTGTATATGTTCTTGGAATTCAGATGGCACAAATATTGTTAAAAATGAACTGACTAGATTCACAGATTTAATAAAAGGGAATAAAAAAAAAAAGAAGGCCGTTGCTACTGACTATGTCTCAGTTTTTATCAGCTATCCGTCTTGCAGCAGTAACTCAGCAATCTAATTTATACAAATTTCATGGACTAACACCGGAGGTGTCAAACTGAATCACTGTTGTAAGCCAGACTACATCACCAACCGGCAATAAGTTCACTGCAGACTGGCCAAAATATATATATATATATATTATGCATATAAGCACGAAAGCAAAAGAGGGAATAAAGGTCTTAAGGACAAGCTAAAGAAATATATATTCATAGGTAAAAACATTATGATCTCATAAGTCAAAGATGCTACATAGCAAAATATTTTGTCATAAACCCTTAATGAGCTAAATTTAAGTATAAGCAGAAAGTTTGAATAAAAAAAAATACATTTTTACTTTTTTTTTTTTTTTTTTTTTTTTTTTCTTTTTCTTGAATTGCTTTTTTCTTGAATTGCAAGGATTGACATTCCAGCTATATCACTTAGCACAAAATGTCCAGCCTTGCCGCTGCTGTCTGGGAAAAGCAGGAAAAAAAGAACTAACTTATTTCTTCGAAGTTTTGTGCCAGAAATGGTAGGCTTCAGCAAAAGGTGTAGAACAGACACAGAATGCTGCATCTGATCAAGGTCTACACTGCCATTCATCCAACAATTTTTAGACAGACCAAGTGGTAGTAAAATGGACTTTCAAATTTCAGGACTAGTATGGTAAATAGTTAAGATGCCCCAATATTAAAAATAAATCAGCCAGCACATAAGAAAAGGGTACTTATCACATCTGCGACCAGCAAAGGCTCAGTCTCGTCAGAGCCTTTGCTATTCCCAGATAGTAGAGACATTGAGGAAGCTTCAGGCAAAAAATGCATGTCTTGGCCAAATAAGGAACTGTGCATGTACGTTTGAAGAACCACAAACTGGAAATACATAAGGTCCCTTTTTTTGTGTGTGCCTGCTCAAAGACCATAATATGTATGATCTGCTAATGTTGTCATCAGCACACTAAGGGTTAAAAATCAATACGTAGCAACCTCTTTATAACACAATTCATTATAGCATCTAGCATCATTTTGGCTTTAAGACAGTTCAAAGGTGGACCCCAAAATGTTGTATCCACAAAAATGTATAGATTATATAGAAAAATGACCATTTATGGTCATTTTTCTATATAATCTATGCATTTTTGTTTTGGATACAACAAAGCTGTTTAACTAACACTTGGCTTTTGATCCCAACAATAGTGTTATAAAGAGGGTGCAGAGTAGTTACATGTAAGGTGAGAGGATACACCGTCAAGGGAAAGCATTCCCATCTGGAAGTATTTATCTCCCTTTCAAAGGCAATTTCACTTAAAGGAAAGAACTACATATATTTGCTAAAAGTGTTGCTGAAGGAGAAAACAATTTTTCACATCTGATTGGTTAAGCATTTCTAGTTTTAAATGCCTAACTGCCCTTTCCATTGCAAATGTTGAACACAATACTGGTTTCAGTAATAAAAATTTTTTCACTATTAACTACAAACATGAAGCTTTGAGAATCATGCAGATCATTTCTTGTCTACTTTTCATAAATATCAAAACCATACACCTTCCCTGCAAGAAGTTACAAATCACTCTTTTTATGAAAGATTATTAATTTTATTGAAAGCAATATTTTACAAACTGTACATGAAGAACTGAAATTGGGGCAAAAATGTTTGCTGTAAACAGCATTTTATTCAATAAACTGTAGATATAAAACAAGTAGGTTCATAAATACAATTCACTGCATTAACAGAGAATTGAACTGGATACAGAAGTAAGTCAAAGATTTATTTATATTTTTATCTGCCTCCCAATATTTGTTAAATCAGTTTATAGTAAATGATTTTCAAAGACTAAAAAAAGTTTAATTATTAAAGTTCAGATTAACCCTTCTCTTGCTGAGCATGACATGCCCTGTCTTAGCAAACTGTAGTTCCAGATCAGTTGGCTTCTGAAGAAGCCAACTGATCTGGATCTGCACTGTTTGTCATTAAATATGTGAATTTCTATCAAAACCCTGGATCAAGTAATCTGATTGGCTGGAAATTAGAAGTGGGCGTGGTATCCTAAATGGCTAATCAATACTTGAAAAGATCAGCCATCATTCAGTGACACATTGTTGTACATTTTATGGTGTACCAAGAAAATTGATACTTTTATCATGAAAAATATCAGGTAGTGTGTCTATCAGATGGCCCAGATGTGCATGGTAATACAGACTAAGGTTAATACACCATAACTGCCCTAAATATGTGGACTGCAGACCTCTTACCACATCATCTTTATCCCAAAATCAGAATATACTATAATAACCCCAAGTACTGGGATGACAGGCCTGAGCAACAGTGCAGTGCCAGATCAGATGCCATCAAAAACAGTCTGATCAGGTTCTACACTATTTGCCAGTCACCCAGCAATATTTACCCATCAACAGGTAGTAAAATGGACTTTTCAAATTTTAGGATGAGCATGGTAAGGCATTCAGACAAGTGAATACTTAGGTTGAATACGGTATTCATTTAATAACTTCATGGCATGTCAAAATGTGCTATCTGAATGTCAAACAGTATAGACCCAGATCACTGACTGATTGTGTTGGGGTTTAACGACATGTCAACCCTTGTGGGTCAGTTTGTGTTGTCTTCCAGAGAAAGGGAGAAAAGAGATAGACAGTAGAAGAGGTGAAAGAGAGGGACAGGGAAGAAAGAAGAACAGGAATGAAAGTGAAGAAACAGAAGAAATAAAAACTTTCCCCTTCTATCCTTACCTGCTGCAAGGATTGCATGCCTTGCCTAACTGTAAGCCAATATCAGTTGGACACCCCAGTGACATAAGATACACGACACCTTCACACCACCCGACCACCCCCAGACCCAGATCAAAGTGTTCCACAAAGGAGCTGTTTGATCTGGGCCTACACTGTTGCTCAGCATGTTTGTCGAAGTATTAAGGTAAAATATGGCATGCATTAACAATGCTTCATGCAACCCATTTAGCCCACTTCCTGTGACTAGTGTACACAAATTTCAAACAAGGACCTGGAAAATAACTGCACAATTCTCAAAGCAACCAGATTGTCACCAACAGTAATTAATTCTCACCACAGTAAATGTCCTAAAATTTCATCCACCATAGTTTCTGATAAAATGGCATGCAAACAGTATAGACTCTGATCAAACTGCTCCCAGTCTGATCATTGTGTTCATTCACTCCACTAAATATTTAAAGAAATAACTACATTGAAAAAAAAAATAAAAAAATTTAGGCCAGAAAACTATGGAATAAAGTGTTCAAATTTTTAGGACATTTACCCTTTTTGATGACACGTAAGTTCTGTGTAAAAAACAGCTACATACAACAGTCATTATACAAATTCTAATTTGTAAGTTTAACATCTTTATCCACTTCGACGACTATTTCTGTTTCTGTTTCTCCTTCTAAGTTCCTTCTTTTCTTTTGACCTCCGTCTCCTCTTGAGTTTCTCGCAGCGTTTGCTAAGTTTTGACAACTCTCTCACTCTGAATTCTAGCTGTTTAGATATTGGAAGGATTGTAGTGTCACCATCTAGGGTCAGTATCTCATCTGCCGTGTTTAGATTTGTAGAGGCAGTAAAGATTAATGCTCTTTGCTCTGAAAAACAAAAATTAAATCTATGGTAGTTTGGTAATGCCTGCTGGGATCTATCCCTGCGGGCACATGACAGTTATACAACGTCGCCTCAACGTCGATGCAATTTTATGACGTTGCATCAACGTTGAGGTGACGTATAAATGTCATGTGCCTGCTGGGATCAGTCTTATAAATCGGCTAAATGTTATAGCTGAGGCACAAATTGCTGAAGTCATTAAACAATGGAATCCAGGTCAAGGTCATAAATTGATACAGAAATAAACTTTCAATAGGAAAAACAACATTTTTTTTTTTTTTTTTTTTTATTTCACAAAAGATCAGAGTCCTCTACAGTGTGTTCCAGATGGTCAGAATACTTCCATTAAAACGGGTACATGATAACTGTTCAACTTTAAAAAAAGACAAAAATAATAATAACAATAATATTATGATACCTAAATATATTATCTGTGTTAATTATTTGTTTTATTTGGGTTTTACATCACTTTCAACAATCTCACTATCATATCGAAACAGTGTCTGGATGTGGCAAGGAGCTCAATCCTCACTTTTAGAGTGCTGCCTTACTGAAATGTGACACCCCAGTCACGACATGATATTCCACCCTGTCACATATTGACACCTGGCTGACCAGTTCTGATTTCTAACTACTTCCTTAATGCTGAGTGAGAAACAAAAGAGCAGCTAGTACCATTTTGAAAGCCTTTGGTATGTCTTCGCTGGCAATCTAACCCACAACCTCTAGGTCATAAAGGAGACTACCAATTGAGCCACTGTGCCGGTTGATCTCTTACTAAGAAAGACAAGAAATTCACTGACTGGCTATGTCATAACAGCTGGTGGTGTTAGTTTGTGTTCAGGTTTTATGGCCCAGTCAACCCATAGGGGTCATGCTGAGCATCGTCATTTACCTGATCACACTTTTTCCTGAACAGGCTTAGTCTTCTAAGCGGTCATACAGTACTTGTGCACATTCTTTTGCCAGAAACTGACATCTGCCCTTCTTGAATCAGCAGAAGGCAGAGAAAGACCATAGAAAATATTTTGCGATCAATCTCAACTTAAGAAAGTTGCCAGACCAGGCGGGGACCGAATCCGCAACCTCCTGATCCACAGTCAGACACGCATTTGATTGAGCCACTGGGGCCGGCCCAGATTAACCTTCAAGCCCAAAAACTGACAACTGCCCTTCTTGAATCAGCGGAAGGAAGGGAATGACCATAAGCTAGTGGTGTTCAAGAAACAGAGCTAAATGCAGACTTGACATTGTTCAGGCAAGCTTGAAAAGTAAGTCGATTGATTGTGTTGGGGTTTAACCACACATCAACCCTTGTGGGTCATTTTGTGTTATCTCCCAGAGAAAGGGAAAAAAAAGATAGAAGACATAGTAGAAGAGCTGAAAGAGAGGGACAGGGAAGAAAGAGGAAAAGGAAAGAAAGTGAAGAAACAGTAGAAGGACAGTAACGGTCAATGGCACTTGGGAGGGTGCATCATGGCGGATATGTATGCAGTTTCATTAGCCTAGAAGCCTTTTTGTTTGTGAAAGGGAGCTAAATACACAGACTTAACATTGTTGACATCAACGCTAGAAAGTGATCCCAAAAACAACAACAAAAAAAAAAACAATTTTGCAAAGGAAGGACAGTTAGTTACTTGCCTCCATTTGCAAAATTAGTTATTTCCCTCAAAGAATCAGTAATGGCTCTCCATTTTATATTAACCTTCACCATTCCCTGGCCTAATTCAGCAGACAACAAATTGATATTTTTCTCAGAAAATAGGCTTTGGAGAAGATGTATATGAAATGTCAAAGCCTATTTTGTGGGAAAATACAAAAAATTGGATGAAATTTTTACTCTGCATGCTTAGCTTTAAGATTTACTACATGACTTTTTAGGACAAGGCTTAAACACTGGATAAAAACTTCCAGCAGACGTTTTGAAATATTTTTTTCTTATTTTCTCCTATAGAGACAATTTCTATGAAATTTCAAATCCTGTTTTCTGGAAAAAATAGGAAAACTAACAATTTGTCATCTGAATTAGCCAAGAGTGTGGTAAAGGTTAAAGTACAGGGCCCAGATGTTCAAAGCATCATTAGATTAACGAGCTCGTTAGTAGTCAAAATATTAACTGTTCTAGTAAGTACAATATCTAATTCACAGGTATTTTTGCTGAAAAAATGTGAGTAGCTTTTGCAAGTGCAAAAGCTACTCACATTTTTTTTCAGCAAAAATATTAGCCAATATGCCATATTTAATGATGAAAGTTTTAATGATACGTTAACTAACGACATCATTTGTTTCGAACAACTGGGCCCTGAAGTTTTTACTGCAGCGTACCTTTCATACTTAGCACAGAACATTCACAGTCATCTGCCATATTGTAGTTCACAAACATATCTACTAGAACCTTTTTCTTTGAACGCAAGTTTGACTTCACCTTGGCTGGATATCTCTTTGGTCGTCCAACTATAGCCTTGTAAACTGTAACATACAGATAAATATTAACCCTTGTCCTGCTGAACCCGGATATACCCTACCTTTGCAAACAGTGCGAATCCAGATCAGTTGGCTTCTTCAGAAGCCAACTGATCTGGATCCGCACTGTTTGCCATTAAGTATGTGAATTTATAGCAAAAATCCAGATCAAGTAATCTGATTGGCTGGAAATTAAAAGTGGGCATGGCAATTTAATTTATTTAGCAGGACAAGGGTTAACATTCAAATCAAAGCTCCTGAGAAAAAAAAACTATACATGGGTCAAAAGTACACAAATGCCCCCACTCTGCCTATATGGGAACACCTGCAAGACATTGTCACCACCAGGTCCAATGAGCTACTTGTGCGGCTTGGCATTGAGGATCTGGACCTCATTCTGAAGGAGAGAAGACTTCGATGGTATGGACATGTGGAACACTCCAGTGGTGCAATCAAGACAGCCTTTGACATACAGGTTGATGGAAAGCGTGGGCCTGGGAGGCCCAAAATGACATGGAAGCAGCTGACAGAGAGGGATTGCAGAGAGTGGAAGCTCTCGGCTATCAACCCTCATGATAGACGTACCTGGAGATCTGGTGTGAGATCTGCCATGCATGCAGCAAGCCAGCTATCTGGAAGGGGGCCCACTGATGTGGCTGTTGCCCCTGTACCTGCACGTTAATCAAAAATCCGATTATATATATATACCTGGATACATAAAATTTGAACAACTATTTTCCAAATCCTCAATCTGATCTGTTATACATTTTGACCCCTAGCTCACCCCAGGGCATGGCCTAGGGGCCACTAGCACAGAGCTGAAAGTTTATGTCTAGGTAGGTAGCATACCAAATTTCAACTTCCTGGCATAAAAGGTACCTAATTTATGGCCGCCAAGAGAAATGCAGATGTAAATGTCAATGTAAATTTGAATGTAAACTTAAACATTTGTTAAATGCTGGTTACGAACATGAGATACACATGTACAGACATAGTATCAAGGTGAAATGCTATATTCATCACTGCTGCCTTTGGAAGGCAGGGGCATAAAAAAGTATTTCAACAGCTCAAACATCTTTGGGACCATGGAAATTTGTTCTAGACATGGGTAGTTTGAGCCACTGAGTGTTAATCATAGCACCAGGTCTGGAGATCTATAAAATAATAGTATGTTGAGTGTATTGATTAGAACTAGAACTGTCTCAATAAGGTGATTCTAATAAGTACATATAACAAACATTTTCATGATAAAACAAGAATTTCCCAAAAATACCCCTTAAAAAAAATAAAACTTAAAAAAATAAAACATCTAAAATACCCCTAAATATTTGTTGTTGTTTTTATATCTATTGGAAGAATATCTTAAGAATTCATAAACAAGTTTGAATCAGCTAAGGTTAACTAGCCATCGGTGCGAGTCAGTAAAGTTTTACTGTATTCAGATTAATGTAAAACACCAAGAAAAATGTGAACAGTGAAGGCTCCAATCAGCCTGCACAGGTATGTGGGCTGTGCCATGCGAAAACATCTTCAGGCATATGCTGACAGCAAAGGCCCAGATCAGACTGCATGGTTGTTCATTCCGCTAACAGAATTATTGGCTACTACAGAATGATGACTGGAGAGTAAAAGCCTTGATGATACATACAATGCACAGGATCATCTGAATCTGCAAATTTTGATTATGTTCAAAGGCACTTTTTCACTTCACGCAGCCCACATTGTCTGATCAGGTTTTTTTCCTGTTCAAAAAAATTATTTTATTTCCATTTTCTGTTTTAAATTGGACAGCCTTCATTTTGATCAGATAAAGGCAGCATTCAGAAGATATTTTTGCATTAAAAAAACACCTTTGCATAAAAACCTTTTTACATTAACACTGGTCCTGCTGAACCCAGATATGCCCTGCCTCTGAAAACAGTGTAGATCCAGATCAGTTGGCTTCTTCAGAAGCACTTCTGCACTGTTTGTCAGTAAGTATGCAAATTTGTATCAACACCCTGAATCAAGTAATCTGATTGGCTGAATATCAGAAGTGGGTGTGGGATCTTCATTTATTCAGCATGGCAAGGGTTTAAAACATCTTCACACGAACACACTTTTACATTAAAAATATCTTGCAGGTACTGTGAAGGCAGATCAGGGTCTTCACTGTCTGTATACAGAAAATGGCATCTTTCTGTTTTCCTCAAAATAAGTAAGCATTAATTGTAGATGATGCTCATGATTTTTTTTTTTTGTGTTGTTTGTGTTGAGGTTTTATGGCCCAGTCAAGCCAATGGGGTCATGTCTAGCGTGGTCAGTTTACCTAACCACACATTTACTGGGCAGGCTTAGTCCTCTAAGCGGTTAACTAGTACTGTGCACATTCTTTCGCCAGAAACTGACAACTGCCCTTCTTGAATCAGCAGAAGGGAGAGAATGACCGTAGAAAATATTTCATGATCAATCTCCACGAAAGAATGTTGCCGGCAAACCCGCGACCTCCTGGTCTCCAGTCCGACGCGCATCCAACTGAGCCACCAAGGCCGCCCTGATGATTTGGTATGTTACATCCTTTTCAACATTATTTAAACCATTTCAGTCTGGAGACCCCTCAGGGGGTAATTGGCAAACAGTGCAGACACAGATCAGACACCACAGGATGTGGCATCTGATCAGGGTTTCCACTGTTTGCAAATAATTTAGCCATTTTTTTCTAGTAATATCTAAATCATATAGCCTGACATGCCTAGAACTGAAATTCAACTCTTCCAATATTTAGTGCAGGGGAGTTTATTCAGTCTAAAATGGGTTAATAATGAGATGAAAGATGAGTGATCATGAATGAGCTGTGCAATGAAGTACTGTATAGTTATAAGCCTCCAGCAGGATATTTTACCTGGGACCACTTGATTTGAAGTCATGAGTGCTAACCACATGGCCACCCAGATGCTTCATTCTAATCACAGAACATTTCATCCATAACTATTTTAACTGTAGGAATAATTACTGGGTTAAAATTTATATGCATTCAAAGCCAATGCAAAATGCTACTCTTTTTTTTTTTACCCCACCACATGATAGAAGCGGGCTATTATGTTTTGCAGTACGAATGTCTGTCCATCCACCCATCTGTCAGTGCTCCAACTCAACTTCAAAACCAATCAATTGTTTCTGCTCTTGATATGGGGAGGACTGGATTGGGATTGTAAATGTGGAAATTTCAATATTTCTTTATAGTTATGGCCCTTAGCTGACATTAAAATTTCATTTCAACAGCTTGAAAAAGAATTGATTTTGATCAAATTTTTTATACACACTGATACTGACCAGATTGAAAATGGGCCAATTTTTATCAGTTTTCAACAGTGTTATGACTTGAATGACTCCTGATTGATGTCAAAATGGAGTTTTTGTTAAGTATCTTGAGAACAAATTAATGGGTTTTGACTAGAACTAGGTTGAGATAGAAAATGGACTAATATTGTTTCTGTTCAATGGAGTGATGACCCTTGATTTGTCAGATTGTGCTTTTGCTTAATAATCTTAGTTATTGTCTGTGGTTGACATTCTGTTTCTGTATTTTTGACTCATCTTCAGAGCGTCAAATGGAGTTAGTATACCTTATTTATCCTAAGTATTGGGACACCTCATTTCCCATACTTGTCCTAAAATTTGAAATACAGTTGAACCTCGTTATCTCCAACTTGCTTATTTCGAATTACCGCTTATCTCTGGTCCCTGTTTTAA
The DNA here is from genome assembly GCA_964016985.1 of Anodontia alba. Taxonomy (NCBI): domain Eukaryota; kingdom Metazoa; phylum Mollusca; class Bivalvia; order Lucinida; family Lucinidae; genus Anodontia; species Anodontia alba. The sequence goes on from OZ024829.1 coordinate 62,921,598, forward strand.
CATGAAACTATGACAACAGGTAACAAAATAATGTGGAAAAGAGGAGAAATTGCTCCTCAGGAGCAATTTCTCCTCTTTTCCACATTATTTTATATATATATTTCTAACTTCAGGAGTCAAATTACATATTCATTTATTAAATGTGGTTGTTCAATTTATTGTTTTCCTCACTCTCTCAACTCTGATAAGTCGAAGTACGGATATCTCAAAGTGTTTCAGTGAGTCCCTTGGAATTCGAGATAACGGGAGTCGACTGTAGTCTATTTTATTACCTATTGATATATCTAAAATATTGCTGTATGTATAGCAAACAGTGTAGACCCAGATCAGATGCCGCATTCTGCAGCATCTGATCTGGGTCTATACTGTTTGCAAAGGCCTATCTGTCCCAATACTTAGGAATATTATGGTAGGTATGGTAAGGAAATAAGGTTACAGAATATTTTGGGTAAATATGTGGCTCCCTTTATCTGGCACTACAAAGTCTATGACGCCCATTCATATGATATCTTACCTGCCTCAGATTCACATATAAGATCGGTCAGGTCCTTCCCTGTTGGAGTTTCACTTGGGCACATAGGACATTGCTGCAGTAAATAACATTCCAGATTACTCATACAAATATTTGTCTATGATGCACAATGTTACTAGATGGTAATGTACAACAAAAGCGGGTGAAATGCATGTTTGATTAATTGAAATCCCAAAACATAAATAAATGTAATGACATAGCAATAATTTTCTGCACACCATGCTGTACAATATTAGACTTAGTAGGTATTTTTATTCATTCTTATTTTTTCTTAAATGGTTTGGAACTTCAGCTGAATTGTCTCTTGTGGAGGAAAGTCAAGTCCTGTTTTCTGAGAAAAATAAGAACAATATCACTGATTTGTTGTCCGCTAAATTAACCCTCAACATGTTCAGACGAACCCCCTTTTGGAGTCTAAATTATTTCTTTTCATGATGGATTTTGAGAAAATGCTGGCAAATTCATCAAATTGAAACCAAACCCCCCTACACCCACCCTGCCAACCCACTCCTCTTAGCAAAGTTGAAACCCCTGTCTAAACACCCTTGCTTGAAGATTGTAAAACGTGCATGTAAATCAGCAACTAATTAGTTTATTCCTTAATTTAACCCTTGTCCTGCTGAATAAATTCAGATGCCACACCCACTTCTAATTTTCAGCCAATCAGATTACTAGATCCAGATTATTGCTCTAAATTCACATACTTAATGGCGAACAGTGCAGATCCAGATCAGTTGGCTTCTTCAGAAGCCAACTGATCTGGATCTACACTGTTTGCTAAGGCAGGATATATCCGGGTTCAGCAGGACAAGGGTTAAAATAAAGTAGACATGCAAGAATATATACATGTATAGATAATTTTTTATTGCAACTGAAAAACTTTTCTTAGCAGTTCAGAAGTGTTGCATTTCTTTTGGGGTCAGTATACATGTATATTATACAGTATTGCAGAAGAATCCTCTTTGTGATGAGAAAATTCTGTTGAGATTCTTTTTGGGTCAGTATATATTATACAATATTGCAGAAGAATCGTCTTTGCGAGATAATTCCACCGAGATTCCACATTGTTTTGTGGGATATACAGCTCACTAGATTAGAAGCCAGATATTTGTTTTTTCTTATTTCTCCATAAAACATGTGGGTACACATAAGAAATGCTTCAATTGGGAAACCACAACATATGTTTCCATGGAGAAACAAGAAAAAATTCAATTCTTTTTTGTTGATTTAATTGTGTTGAGGTTTTACGGCCCAGTCAACCCAATGGGGTCATGTCGAGCGCGGTCAATTTACCTAACCACACGTTTACTGGAGAGGCTTAGTCCTCTAAGCGGTTAACCAGTATTGTGCACATTCTTTCGCCAGAAACTGACAACTGCCCTTCTTGAATCAGCGGAAGGGAGAGAATGACCGTAGAAAATATTTCATGATCGATCTCCACGAAAGAATGTTGCCGACCTCGGTGGGGGTCGAACCCGCGACCTCCTGGTCTCCAGTCGGACGCGCATCCAACTGAGCCACTGAGGCCGGCACTTCTTTGTTGAAAACAGTGCTTTATCCATAGCTGTGGCACCATAAAATGAGCCAGCAAATAAGAAAAGGGAACTTATCACAATGGGTGGTCAGCAAAGGCTCAGCCAAGTCTGTGCATAAGTGCAGTATTGCCAGAGCTTTTGCTGTTTGCAGATGTGTAGTAGAGACCTGGGCCCAGTTGTTCAAAGCATCGTAAGCTTTACAAGCTCGTTAAGGGTCATTTCGTTAACTATTTTAGCAGATTCAATATACAATATTCTGATATTTTTCGCTGAAAAAATGTGAGTAGCTTTTGCACTGCAAAAGCTACTCACATTTTTTCAGCAAAAAATTTCAGCATATTTGCATATCACTCGATGTAAATTTTAACGAATCGTTAACTAACGACATCGTTAGCTTTGAACAACTGGGCCCTGGACCAAAAACAATATATCGCCCTGGTGTAAGGACATAAATATCAAACATTAGACTGGAGACAATGATGTACAACTTTTTGTTGATTTATGTCCCTTTCAACATTATGTGTCATATCAGGCTGATGGATGGGTGATAATGAAAGGCTCTGTGCACTGAAGCTCCATACAGTCACGAGGTGAATCCTACCTCCACTTCATCAATGGTAATGTCCAGGGTCCATTTGTTCAAAACTAACGATGTCATTAGTTAACGTATCGTTAAAACTTTGATCATTGAATATTTGCAAAAGCTACTCACATTTTTTTCAGCAAAAATACCTGTGAATTAGATGTTGTACTAACTAGAACAGTTAACATTTTGACCACTAACGAGCTGGTTAAGCTAACGATGCTTTGAACAACTGGGCCCAGAGTTGTAAAATAAATAAACTTACCAGCCTGCCAACTGAAAAAAGAAAAGTGAAAAGTTATCAATCTCTGATTTTATGAATATGAATTAGCAGATTTTATGAATATGAATTAGAGGATTTTATGAATATGAAGGAAAAGACTTTATAACTATGAATGAGAGAATTTTATGAATGGGAATGAGAAGATTTTATGAATTTGAATGAGGAGTTTATAAATGGATAAGAGAATTTTATGAATATAAATCAGGGGATTTTAGGAACATGAATGAAACTTGTTTAGGAATATGAATGGGAGAAGCGGGTGAACAATATACAAAGACATAGATGATATCAACACATAAAGTGCAGTCACAGCAGATGACACTCTGATTTTTCTTTTAAATTTCAAATAAAAATAAGACTTGACTTTTTCATATGAATCATCTGCCTAATAGCATATAATTCACATGAAATATCAAGCCTTATTTTATCTGTAAACAAAACAATATTTTGGACTGCTGTCTGCTACAATTTTGAAAGGCACTTTAAGGGTAAATTATTTGGACCCTCTGATAGAGACAATGGGGTCACATTCACTGCCTGAAAATTATGCTCATCTAAGCCATTATGTAAGAATGAAGATACTTCTTAGGCAGGAAATGCCAGGCCATTCCATGTCCCCTCTCAGGAATCCATATAAGCCAATAACAATATAGGCTGGGCCATGCAAAAACATGTCTTTAGGCATATGCGGACAGCTAAGACCCAGATCAGCCTGCACATCCGCACAGTCTGATCAGGGCCTAACTGGTCCACAAACCAAATTACTGGATGTATAGAATGTTTCAATGGAGAACAAAGGCCCAGATGATACTTTGCGTATGTGCAGGATGATGTGAATCCGCACATTTTGCACCTACTGAAAGGCACTTTTTCGCTTAAGGAAGCCCATATAGGTGATTAGCGTAGCCTTCGATCAGATAGCCCATCAACCCATCCCAAGCACAAAAATCAGGTTCTGTGCTGTTCACTACTAGAATCTTTCAAGTCAAGTATGTTGGTAACCTATGTAGAAACTAATCAGACTGTGATATGCGAAAGGGTTGTTAACCTGATAACCTTCACTTACTACCTGACGTATTTGTAGTTAAAAACCTTACTTGGGGTAGACACATTCACCCCAATCCATCACAATGCATGGGGTCGACGCTTTCCCCAAGACCGGTTTCAATACATGGGATTGACGCATTCTCCCCAGACTGCTTCTGCACCAGATCAATGTTTTCCCCCAGACTATCTTCAGTGCATGGGGTTGACGCTTTATCCCCCAGACTATCTTCAGATGGGGTTGACAGTTTCTCTCCACTAGACATGGGGTTGATGCTGTTTCCCCTCAGACATGGGGTTGACGCTGTTTCCCCTCAGACATGGGGTTGATGCTGTTTCCCCCAGACACAGGGCTGAGGCCATATCCCTAAAACAGTCTTCAGTACATGGGGTTGATGCTTTATCCCCCATAATATTTTGTGCATAGGGTCGACGCTTTATCCCGTCTGCTTTAGCTTCAGGTAGTTCGATAGTGCAGTTTAGTCACTTACAGTTAGCAACCCACAAAGAGATAGCCAAATGTATTTATGTAGATGTGACTTTGTATTTAATAATAAAATTATATATACTATCAAGTCTTATCCACTTTGTGTTGTCAATAAAAAGAAGCCCAGCTATGTTAAGTTGTACCCAGCTATGTTATGTTGTACCCAGCTATGATATGTTCTACAGTACCAAATGATTCTTAAGCTGACAATGAAGGTCCTGATCAGACTGCATAGATGAGCAGGTTGATCTAAACTTCACTGCCCGCATATGCCCAAAAACATGTTTCCAGATAGTCTGGCTCCAAAGTTTTGAAACATATTTCTGCTCAAAAACGCCGAGGCAGTTCTAACAAGTACCCACAATCTATGTGTGGCCCATTTAACTATACGAAGATGATGAAGAGGCTTTGTGCTGTGAAACATGTGTAATGAGCTGAACTCCACCTCTAGCCCAGTCATGTGAAATCTACTGGTAATACAAGGAGACCCTGATCAGACTGTGAATGCCCAAGCAGATTCTGAGAGGACTTGATACACTTGGTAGTTTCTCTGCCATTTTTACAAGGGTGACAACTTTTGTGAAATTCTGTTTAATTTCTTGTACAAGACCCTTCTGAAAAGGGGTCTACTCTCAAAGGAAAGACTGCTCCCAATTCTTACCTTTTAGAGTAGACCCCTTCTGAAGTTTTCAGAAAGGAGCTGCTGTATTTACTGTATGTATTTGGACAGACAGGCCTAAGCAAACAGTGTAGACCCAGATGAGACCCCACAGAATGCGACGTCTCATCAGGGTCTACACAGGGTGCCACAAATTGCCATGAAACCTGGGAAACCATTTTACTGTTTCCCAGGGTTCAAGACGATTTGTAAAATAAGCCGGTAAACAGGTCGTACTTTGATGTGGAAGACGACAGATTGCTTGCATATGATGAAGTTTTTGTCGGAAATTGGAGGAACTCAAGAGACTTTTGTAAGGACATCCATATCAGCGTAAAGGTGAATGATTGCAGAATCGAGTGACGTAATTAATTTGCATGGTTGTTTTGGATTTGGAAGGCTCAGCGCTCTTAACCTGGAGCGGGGGCAAAATTGTTCTCGTCTAAATTGTTTATCTTGTGGTAATTATATCCTATCCATGAAATATCATTATTTTCAAACAATTTCTAGACGTGACACAACCATTTGTATGACTTAAGGTGTTGTTCAAGTATAATAAAATGCAAAAATAAAGAGAAAAAAAATAAAGAGAAAAAAAATCTGAGAGATCAGTTTTGGACCATCTGCTCTACTAACTGCAAGAAAGCTCTACTGACCCTAAGCAGTTTACAAAAAGAGTACCCATTCTTTCTCCAGAAACTGCCTTTCTTGAATCAATGCAAGGAAGAGAATGACCATAGAAAATATTTTGTGGCATTTCAATTTGCCTTAAGGACTCTTTACAATCAATGCAATTATTTATATCTGACACTGTTAATTTTTCATCTACTCTCTTTGAATTTTCAAGGACCAGCATGCTTAGTACATCCAGCCAAATGAAACAATGTGTGTGTGTGTGTGTGTGTGTGTGTGTGTGTGTGTGTGTGTGTGTGTGTGTGTGTGTGTGTGTGTGTGTGTGTGTGTGTGTGTGTGTGTGTGTGTGTGTGTGAGGGGGTGTGTGTGGGGGTGGGTGGGGGGGGGGGGGAGTTAATAACGTCAGATAGAGGAATATCCAGATAAGTATTGTTTCTTACATCTCCACAAAAATGTACATTGTGGGTACTCATTAGATGTGGTGCCTCTCACCGAGGCACTTCTAATGAGTACCCACAATGTATGTTTTCATGGAGAAATAAGAAAAAAAATAAAAAGTTTTGGTTGAAAAAAGTACCTCATCTGGAGCCACGCTATAAAAGAGCCACAATAAAGGTTCCAAGACTTCTATATGCATACAGCTCAGGCTTACCAGACTGCATGGATGCACCAGCTGATCTGAGTCTTCAGCAGGTGCCTGTCATAAGGTATATTTTCTCACATTAGGGCTCAAATATGTTTTACTTATGAAAGTAAGCCTTAGAATTTTAATCCAATTAACCTTTATGATTTACAGCAAGTAGCATATAAGACAGAGCTACTATGAATACCACCAGGCGTTTTCGCTGGGGAACAGCTGATTGGTTAGTTTCAGGCAAGGTAGTTCAACCCTTATCTTAAATTATCAAAACATTGTGGTCAGACTGGCATGTCAGGAATCATTTATCTTCATTGCAATGTCAGCTGTTAATGAAACTGTGAAATTCTGTGCAGCTATTTGAAACTGAGATCCAGATAAGCAGTGTCTTCTTTTCTTAGGTTAAATAAGATGTCTTCAAAATCAAAGAAACAATTGAAATTTCCAGACAAAGAAAAACAGAATAAACTTAAGGAGAAGATAAGCAGTGGAAAAACATATTATGCAAAGGAATTTGAGCAGCATTTCCTCAAGTGCTACCCGTCTTATTTAGAACATTTTCCTTGCATAAAAACACTATTTGATGCTGCAGTTAAAATGGAACATTTTGTCATGTTCACAGAGCTTCTGCTTCTCCATATCAGTGATGTATTTTCAGAATGTAACAGAAAATCAAATAAATATGCACAGTTTCAAATGTCTTGGTATACATTTTCTGGCAAAGTGCTTAATTACAATACAGGTATAATTGCAACAGATAATATTTTGAACAGATAAAAAGAAAGTCTGAGGAAAGTGGACAGTGGATCACATTGCTTGATGTTTTTTTTTTCTTTTTTTGTTTTTATACAAACTTGCATACTTGATGACAAACACTGTAGATCAAGATCAGTTGGTTTCTTCAGAAGCCAACTGATCTGAATCTGCACAGTTTACAACTGTGAGGCATATCCAGGTTCAGCAGGACCAGGGTTAAGTCATTTACAGTTATCAGATTAACAGGCTTGAATGTTTTGTTTAAAATTACTGATAAAGAAGCTTGTGGTATTCAGCATCTGACACTAATGGCCTGGAGAAATATCTGGGAGTAACTGTTAACCTGTTACCTTCAGACCAATCAGACAAATTTTTGCATAAACAGCTATTCCTATGGAGATAATGTAGAAGTTGGTTGCTCTGTCTAATAAGCTCTTGTTTACAGACAATGCCAAGCCCTCTTTCTAAGGGGTACCATAATAACCCTAGGTATTGGGACTGATAGGCCTTTGCAAACAGTGTAGACCCAGATCAGATGCCACAGAATGTGGCATCAGATCAGGGTATACATTGTTTGCAATACATACAGCAATATTTTAGACACATTTACAGGTAGTAGAAGGGACTATTTCAAATTTTAGGACAAGTATGGTAAGTAGATAAGGTGTCCCAATACTTAGGGTAAATATGGTATTTATATCCCTTCAAGGAAAATAAATTTGATTTACCGGGGGATACACTTATCAGAAAATATTTGCACCCTCTTTCCTATAAGAGTAGCCTCCTCCTGTTTTTAAAGTTCAACAGTAGGGAAGGAGATTCCTATCTACAAAGGTAGTTGATCTTCCATCCTCATGTATCTGTTCTCCTTGAAGGGAACATACACTTGTAAGGGAACTAAGTCTTGTCAAATTTGTTTTTGCCCCCTTCTGAAATATAGACACATTTTTTGCCTCCCTACTGAAAAGGGGTCTACTCTCTTGGGAGCCAATCTTTCCTTTTAGATCAGACCCCTTTCAGAAGGGTTTTGGTGTACAAGAGAGCAAACAGGAAGTCAGGAAAGTTGTGTCAAAAATGGCAGAAAATCTACTATGTGTATCTAGTTCACTACCACGAAATATGGCAAAATTTCAAGATTCAGACTACTCCGCCATTAAGAGCAGCTTTGGCAGTCCTAAACGGTTTCTTCCTTAATTTAACCCTTGTCCTGCTGAACCCGGATATACCCTGCCTTTGCAAACAGTGTAGATCCAGATCAGTTGGCTTCTGAAGAAGCCAACTGATCTGGATCTGCACTGTTTGCCATTAAGTATGTGAACTTATAGCAAGAATCTGGATTAAGCAATCTGATTGGCTGTCAGTTAGAAGTGGGCGTGGCATCTTAATTTATTCAGCAGGACAAGGGTTAATATTCCATATTCAATATTAAGACCAGCCCACTACTAAGGCCACTTTTTGACAGTCCCAAAGGTGGTCTTAATAGCAGAATTTTTCTTACTATTCATTCAACATCACTTGGAAAGACGATTTTTGCTTGGCTTTTTATTTTAAATGAAAATATTTTGTTCTGATTGACCATATCTTATCAGAAACCATTTATCTTTTCTATTTCTGTGTTTTGTTCTCAAATATTTACCCTAAAATTAAATTTATGGCCAAAAATTGGTCTGACCTATGCAATTTCTACAGTAAAGTGATTTTTTTTTTTTTTTTTTTTTTTTTGACTGAGAAAATATTTTTTACTTTTCTTTGCTGAGTTAGAATTATTTATGTTTCACAACAATATTTTGAAAATTTCAGAAAAATTAAACAAGCAGAACTTGTCGAAAATCTGCCTCCCAGTTACTTACACTCCAGATTTCTGCATAATTTGCATTCATTTTTACTATGTGAAAAAGTGAAAATACTTGATTTTTTAAAAACCAATGACTAGAATAAAACTTTTTTGCAGAGGTTGTTACGACAAGTGGTTTTGCATTAAATCATTACAAAAGTTGTAAATTTCTTTTTCTGTGTAAAGCGCCAAGCAAAAAATGACTTTCTGAATGATGTCAAAAGCACAGTTGTGTGTATATACAACAATGATGTCTACTGATTTTTGACTGTAGCTATGGAAAAGTTAAGAACATTGGTCATGAGAAATCTTACCTCTAGGCGAGGTTTCAAGTCTTCTCTGCATCATGTCGTCGATTGGATCACCAGGTTTAGGGAATGGTAACTCTTCTTTCGTACCACAGAATGTCTTAATCTCATAGAGTGTCACCACAGAATACGCTATAATATACAGAAATATGCAGAGCTCCAGATAAGATGGAGTAACAGGAAAATATTTTTCTTATTTCTCCACAAAAGCATATGCGATGGGCACTCACTGGAAGAAAATCACTTTTAATGAGTACCATAACACGTTTTCACAGAGAACATAACAGGTTTTCATGGAGAAATAAAAATACCAACAATTTTTGGTTGAAAACAAGCACTTATCTGCAGCGATGATATCCCCTCCCACCTATAAAGTACTACCACAAGATAAACATGTCTCTCAAAAAATAACGTGTCTCTCAAAAAATACAAGTCAGAGACGAAAAAATTCTAATCACTATTTCTGCATCCGGGGGTCGAACCTGGGCCAACTGCATGAAGGAAAACACTTTGCCACATTGCTATAAAAGCTTGTTTTACCACAAGGCAGTACAAAATAACCTAACATTGCTACATATCGTCCCTTCTACTTAAATTTTATTCTCAAATCTCCATTTTAATTTTCAACATAATTTCCCTATACAAGGATGTGCTCTGTCCCTGGGCTGTTTATGTTGGGCACTAGAGGTTGTTCAATTACTCTTCCTGTACATTTGTACAGGCGAGCCTTTTCAGATGATAGGAGAGGTAGGTTAAGGAGTTAAGCTGTCCCAACATTCAGGATGATTACAGTACTTAACATTAACACTATTTTGTGATATGGACTTACTTGTCTCATAATAATCATAGACTTTGACTCTAGCAGGTTTAGGATTCATCACAATCTCCTGACTCACATCAAACTCCACACACTGACGCTGTCGACCAATCTCATCGAAATACAATTCCACAAAACCTTCATCTGACTCGTACTTTGCGATGCGTTCTGCTTCAACCAGCTAGGGAAATCAGACAGAAGTAACTGTACATGTATCACTACATTCAATACCAATACCATAACTACCTTAACCCTAGTCCTGCTGAACCCGGATAGGTCCTGCCTTTGCAAACAGTGTAGATCCAGATCAGTTGGCTTCTGAAGAAGCCAACTGATCTGATCTACACTGTTTGTTATTAAGTATGTGAATTTATATCAACAATCCGGATCAAGTAATCTGACTGGCTGAAAATGAAGTTTTTTAAAAGTAAAACATATTTTAACGAGTAATACTTAACCTATAGATAATGTGCTATTCTCTTCTGTTTTCACACCTTCCACAGAAAAAACGACCTTTCAGTCGTTAATTAAAGTCTTAAACCAGAAGGTCCCTTAGGCAGTTACCTGTGTGACGTAACTCTTCCCGCTCAATTGACCAAGTGTCGGTTTCTTTTATGTGTAAAACAATAGACACAATTAGGAGAGATAAGCGAGGGTGGACGGAGGGAGATAATTGATTATCTATAGGTTAAGTATTACTCGTTAAAATATGTTTTACTTTTAAAAAACTTCATTTTAACTTCATAATACATTAACCTATAGATAATGTGCTAGAATTTGCAGAATAGGAGGGAGGTGCTCTCCTAATTCTAACACCAATAATATCTCACCACTTCTGGTTAAGACTCAGGAAACTCAAAGGAATCAGATACATTCTAATTCTATATTTAATAGAAAGAATGATCTAGATTCACAAAATAGCATATCTTTAAGGTGTTATGATCTAACAACCTTATGTATATATTAGTAGACTCTAGAGGAAGCCAGTTCTTAAGTCTCAGAGACCTAACAGTGGCCCCCCCCCCACCCCCCTCTTTTTTTCTTTTTTGGAAACAATTGGCTTCAAAAAGAAAAGGGAGTCATTGAGACATAACATAAATATTCCATCGCAAAGTAAGCTAGGAATATAGAAATATTTTCAAAACAAAATTTGTAAAACAAAAAGCCAAGACCATACACTGTAAGTAGTCTATGTAGGGTCTTGAATAAATAAGGAAAAGTTTACTCGGTGGAGTTTCCTATAGATAACTGACATATGTAGATATTTTGGATAAAATTCTAGATATGTGAAGCTATGTAATTGTAATAGTCTAAGCTATTAGAATTATAAACTAATTAGATTCTGTTAATTGGAGCGACAGGACTAGTTTCCGATGAACAGACACAGACTTAAAATAACCATAATATGTAATTATTTCCCTTTGATCAAATTAAAGAAGGGGAGATAATAAAAGTAGATGGAGTTAACTTAACTATAACTAAGTTATTCATCAGAAGAAAACAGGTATAGACAAACATAATGGTTAAAACTATTGCTAGACTAATTGTATTACGAATTTTTAGTCAAGCAATAAAATAATACAGAGTTTGCTGGGAAGAAAAAACAACCTAAACCATTGATAATTAGTTTTGTCATAGACATATAAAAGCATTTGATGTCCTGACAAAAACAAATAAAGAATAAACTGTCAACATCATAACTTAAGAGTCTGACAGAGAATAAGAGAGATAAGAATAAGGTTGATCGCAGCAAACTGTATGACGGTCATAGTTTGGCTAAATCTTACCGTATTGATAAGATTAAGCAATAATAAATAAGCTGGATAGAATCTTTCTATACCAGAAGATTGCCATGAAAAGTACTCCTGAGTAAATAATCATGGAAATCAAGAAATGTTAAAAAATCCACTTTGATACGAATCAAAATGTTCATAAAAAGAGAAGGACTCTGAGAAAAAGTAATAGTGTGATAATCTCTGAAGAAAGATTATACAATAATACTGATTAATAATCTCAAAAAACACTTAATTTATAAGTTAAGAGATAGTATTACTATTCTATACGCATATTTAAGAATAGTAAGAAATATATTAATACTAAATAAAAATTATACTACTGAACAAAATTCCCACTATAAATAATAGGTTAAGCATAACTATTTATTAAGCAAGGAATTATTAAACATATAACTCTCTATAAAATTATTGCCCGCAAATTTTATAGATAAACATTCAATCAAATTTTTAGAATTGAATATTAATAGAATAAAATCTATGTCTGCATAATTGGTAATTCCTGAAATATCAAATTACGTACTCGCAAATGAGTTCAGGAAGATAATACATATATATACTCTCGAGATCTATGTGTAAACCATAGAGAGTAATAATATTATTACCGCGATCCCTGACGGAAGGGTAAAAACATGTATATGAAAGAGATAATAATTAATTTTAACCTCATATAGGTTTAAGATCAAATTTGTTTAATCTTTAACCAATATGCAGCAACAGTGACTCGATATTCTGTATTCGTACGTAGAAAAGGAGTACTTAGTCATTAGAATTTTGTATGATTGAAATAGAGATAATGGGATCTAAAAGGATGTATCTCCATGAACTGAATCGAAGGATAATATCCATTCTAAAAAACTAGGGCTTGTTTTAGGCTTAGTTTAACAAGCGTAGAATTGAATTATTTCCAAGTATTCATGAAGTCGTTATGCTCTGAATACTGAGAAAAATGTTAAAATATTGTTTAGGAAATAAAAAAGTGACTGTTCCACAATGTTAGCTAGATTTAAACCTGGAACGTAGCGAGAAGGTCAATCTAATTTAAAAGTAAGATGAGAAAGATAAATAATGAAGATAGATATATAAATATCGGAATAATATATTATCTCCAACAATTATCAAATAATCTGAATGTTTAAAAGCATAAATACTACTCGAAAGTTTATTTACCGAATGTATAATTGGAGAAAACTTTCAGTATGTTCAAAAACGTATCACAAAAGTAAGATCTGACCAGGAACGTAGGTGCAGCACTTACTAAGTTGTGAAGTTAATATAAACATATTTTATATTATAAATTGAAGCAGTGCATTTCAAAATCATCGACATCTTGAAATGACTTATTGTGTGGAAAAATAAATAAATATCCAGTTTCGGAAAAGATATTTATCTATATATATAGACCATTTTTGATGCGGACTGGAAATCAAGATATTAATCTTTGCATTATTCGCAAACTGAACTTGAACTCTTAGCGAGAATTACTATGATCCCTTTAACGAATGTAAACATAAAGGAGGGGTAAAGAGATAATTAAGAGTGTCTTAATTCTTTACCGGCTCGTAATTAAGGATGTTTTCCCTTTTGTCTAAGCCTAGACTATAGATTGATTAATATAAATATAATAATATCTGCTATTATGAGGTAAACTCTCGTTAATTAACCTCTAAGCATATATCAAAAATATATATCAACATAATCTAGAGCTTCGGTAAGTTTAGAGGAAGGAAATGATTGACTTTGGCAGTTTCTGAATAGTTACAAAGTCAATAAAACAAAATATCAAAAGGAAAGTATTGTATATAATATCTAATTTAGGCAATAATCATCTGTCACGTACTGAATAATTAATGCCTTTACTAAATATGTATCCATTGTCAATACCAAAGTGCAAGAAAATTTTGATTGACATGGACTCTAGTTATAAATAAAATATTAGAGGTATAGAGCTAGTCGAAGCAAAACTATTCCTCAATAAGATAAAGTAGACCTATAATATACGAGGATTAATTGGGTCTAGAAATTATAATTATAATAAAATTATTATTCCAATATGAAGAATCTTCGGCGTAATAGATTCTTACTAAGGCAAAATATCTGGTATATTGCTATCGTAGTCTTAAATGATCCAGAAGAAAAAATAAAACAGGCAAAGTAAAGAACGTATCGAATTATATCTATGCCTAAATATAAGATTTTTTTCTTATTTATTATTTTATAGCAGAGTTTAGACAGAGCACGACTGACCTAGACTCTTATATAATCAATCAAAAGATAGTATAAAATAGAATAATAGCTTATCGGATCAACTATTTTCCATGTAGAAAAGGCAAAAGGAAAATATGTACCTCAACTAGAATTTTAAATCGTAGTAATCTAGAGAGGTAGCGAATAAATAAATAAACTGTTAATTTATTTATCTGGTTGGTGTAAATTTCCGATACCTTAAGAATGAAAAATTAATAGAAAGTAGAAAAGATCGATTGCTACTTTCTTGTCAATTTACTCCTTAGATTACATGCTGATTACATATCGGAGCATGTAGAAGAAAAACAGGGGAGGAAAGAAGAAAATTTTTTAGATTTCGTGTATATTTTTCTTCTTATAAATAACGATAGTTTTATAGTTCACCTTTGCCCTAGAGCCGAATAAGGTGAATATGTAAGAAGTTAATCTCTTTGTAGCGAATAAAAGAGATATAATTATAGCTGGAAGTATCTTCTACACTTAGTGAATGAATTGCGAATTTGATCGTAACTGATAATTCTTAATTCATTTTCAATAATAAATATATATATAGAATTTAAGTCAAGTTCAAAAGTGACTGGACAGAATTCAACAATATAAATGGCTACTAGGTATTAGAACCCATCGCTGTCATTCAATAACCTATAATCCAAGACTATACATGTCTATAGTGGTTATTAAATAAATATATGTTGAGCGAGTACTAGTGACTACTACTCGGACACTAGTAATCCGACACAAAGTCTACGAAACTACTGCCCAGTGGAATTTCGTTAAAATGACCTGGCACTACTCTACGAAGTGCCTCCCAATGAAATTTTCGTTAGAGCCGGAATTTAACCGCTTTCTAGCGAATTAAAAAGATAAAACATCATTTGAATGACCTGGCACTAGTCTACGAACTGCTGCCCGGTAAGAATTTTGTTATAGTTGGAAGTTTAACTCTTTCTAGCGGATAAAAGAGATAAAACATAAGTTAATTTAAAATATTAATGGAATTACATACCTATAATAAGTCAATGGAATATTAAAGATTCTAGTCTGATTTGGGAAAGACTGTACAGAATTATTTGTATAAAAAGTTATTATGTATTTCACTTAATAACCTATATCCATTGACTTAAACGTGAATGGAGCTCTATGAACGATAATAGATTGTTCGGGAATTAGTGATCATTATTTTGACACTAGTTACCCGACACAATGACCGGACACTAGTATTCGTAACTGTTGCCCGGTAAAGTTACAAGTAATTTGACAAATTGATCGGATAGTAGTATTCGTAACTCTAGTCCGATGAAAAAGGGAGATTATATATGAAAACTGAGCGGGCACAAGTATTCAAAACTTTTTCCCGAAGATAATTAATTATTAGGCAAAAATTGACCAGACACTTTCTGTAAAAGTTTGCCTGGTGAAAAATCAGAAATAATATAATAATATGACCGGGTATAAGTATCAGAAATATTACTGATACTTTGCCCAGTGAAAATTTTTTTTAAATAATTAGACATAATGACCGGAAGTGAGTATACGTGACTATTTTGTCCGGTGAAATATGTCAAAAACTAAGTCTTTCCAGAAAATAATTAAATTATTGACTGGAGACTAGTTGACTGGTGCCTGGTTGATCGGTGACTGGTGACTGGTGACTGGGTGGTGACTGATGCCTGGTTGACTGGCACCTGATTGACTGGTGACTGGTGAAGCTGATTGACTGGTGCCTGGTTGACTGGTGACTGGTGACTGGATGACTGGTGACTGGTGACTGGTGGACTTAGACTTTATCGGATACTAAGTACCCAAAGATGCCACCTTGATGGGTCTTACCCCGGCAGTATAGCCATATGGGGTGGGGCTCCCATCAGTAAAGAATTGTCTTATAACCCATCAAGGGTTGACAAGTTCTTTACAATCAGCTTCTCCACCATGAGAATCTTTAGCCAACTGAAGATCTCTGCAAACAAAAGTCCAGGAAAAACATATCGTAATTGCTGAATAACCTGGAACGAAAAGAACAAAAATATTCTGCATATATAAACACGACTATCGAACCGATCGCGCACGAGCGTTGTGCCGAATAGCGAGAGTCGCGAAAACGCATGTGGAAAAAGACCAGTCAAAAAAACATGAAATCGAAAATTGAAAATTTTAAATAATAACACAGAAAGTGAAAGGAGTGATAAATAAACAAAAGAAACACAAGGATACATAAATTTATCCGTGAGGAAAGAAATAATCCAAATTTCTATCACAGGTAAATAATCCTTGTTGAATTTCTTTGTCCACAGAAAAGAAACTGACACTTGGTCAATTGAGCGGGAAGAGTTACGTCACACAGGTAACTGCCTAAGGGACCTTCTGGTTTAAGACTTTAATTAACGACTGAAAGGTCGTTTTTTCTGTGGAAGGTGTGAAAACAGAAGAGAATAGCACATTATCTATAGGTTAATGTATTATGAAGTTAAAATTAGAAGTGGGTGTGGCATCTTAATTTATTCAGCAGGACAAGGGTTAAATATTTGCACACAGCTCTAGATAGTGCACTTTTTTCCAATCAAAATGTATCAATATTTTTCTTAACCAAAAGTATCAATATTTTTCTTATTTCTCCATAAAAACATATGTTGTGGGTACTTATTAGAAGCACCTCACTGAGGTGCTTCTAATGAGTAACCACAACATACATTTTTGTGGAGAAATAAGGAAAATATCATATGGATACCCTCTTACTTGTAGCTACGTTTGTAGCCCTTTAATGTTAATATACTCATCCCAGCCGTGAAAAAAAAAAGGTCTGAGGCATAAAATGATACCACACTGAGTCCATGTTCATGAGAAAGTGTATACCAGATAATTGCAGGTATAACAGTTATTTCCAAATGGACATAAGCAAGGGTTGACACAAACATTAACAAAAAACTGGACAGAAAACTGGACCCTTATATCATACCTGCTTGCTAAAGTCAGTGGATGAAAACAGGCTGTGCTGAGCCAGTGCTATTAATATATGTTTGATAAGACATACAAGAGGACCATGACGGTCCTATATCGCTCATCTGAGCAAACAGATTTGCATACTTACTGTTAAAGTTTCAGCCAAGTTCATTGTTCTAAGATTTTTGTAGAAATTTTATAGCCCTGCTCCCCACAGCAGCCATGGTTTTTTAAATGCATCATGACCACTAGAACTGAATCTTGAAAGAGGGTCACCAAAGGGACATTTCTGCCAAGTTATACTGAAATTGGTCCAGAGGTTTCTGACAAAAATAGTTTCAAAGTGTTTTATATAGCTATAAAGCCCTACCCCCTACAGGCCATGTTTTTTGAAGAATCGTGACAGCTTGAACAAACTTGGTAGAGGGTCACCAAAGGAACATTCCTGCCAAGTTATACTGAAATCATTTCAGAAGTTTCTGACAAGAAGATTTTTAAAGTTTTCTATTTATATATATAGGGGAAACAAGAATATATATGGTTTAGAGGGAGGGATCTCAACAGTTTCTGTAAGGCCTTTTAAGAAATGAAAGGGGTGGAGCATGCCCTCGGGAGAGTCCAGAGGGACCCAACGTCTGGGTCACTGAATGTGTCTCTTCATAAGGAGCAAGAATATATATGGTTTAGGGATGGGGATCTAAATGGCTTCAGAGATATAAGGCCTTTCATGAAGTGAAGGGGATGGGGCATGCCCCCCCCCCCCCTAGGGGTGTTCAGAGGGACCCAAGGTCTGGGTCTCTAAATGCATCTTATCATAAGGAACAAGAATATATATGGTTAAGGGGTGGGGATCTTAATGGTTTCTGAGATATTACACATTTTATGAAGTGAAGGGGTGGGGGTATGCCCCCAGGGGACCCCCTGGGGACCCATGGTCTGTGACAATAATGACTCTTATCATAAGGAACACGAATATATATGGTTTAGGAGTGGGGATGTGAAATGTTTCTGAGATATTAGGCCTTTTATGAAGTGAAAGAGGTGGGGCATGCCCATAGGCGCATCCAGAGGGGACCCAAAATCTGTGTAACTGAATGCCTTTTATCATTAGGAACAAGAATATATATAGTTTAGGGGTGGGGATCTCAATGGTTTCTGAGATATACTGATGTTCATGAAGTGAAAGGGGTGGGGCATGCCCCCAGGGGAGTCCAAAGGGACCCAAGGTCTGTGTGTCTGAATGCTTTTTATCATTAGGAACAAGAATATATATGGTTTAGGGGTGGTAACGAACAGTTTGCGAGATATTAGACATTTTGCCTTTTTCCCCATACAAATGCCTATGTTACCAAATTTGACCTTGGCCTAAAATAGGTCAAGGTCATCCCTGGGTCATCATTTGAACAAACTATGATGGGCCCCGAGTCCCCAATGCTACATACTAAGTTTCCTGGAAATCGGCCCAGCAGTTCCAGAGAAGAAAATTTTTGAAGGGTTTTTACCATATATGGGCATGGCGGCCATCTTGGTCATGCGACCCAAGGTCTGGGTTGCTGAATGTGTCTTATCATAAGGATCAAGAATATATATGGTTTAAGGGTGGGGATCCTAACGGTTTCTGAGCTATTACACATTTTATGAAAGGGGGGGGGGGGGGGGGGGGGGGGGGAGGGGGGTGCCTAAGCACCACTGATCTGTGCCATTAAATGCCTCTTGTCACAAGGATCAAGAATATATATGGTTTAGGGGTGGTAACTTGAACGGTTTGCAAGATATTAGACATTTTGACTTTTTCCCCACACAAATGCCTATGTTACCATATTTGACCTTGGACTACAATTAATCAAGGTCATCCCTGGGTCATCATTTGAACTAACTATAATGAGCCCAAGTCCCCAATGCTACATACCAAGTTTCATGGAAATCGGCCCAGCGGTTCCAGAGAAAAAGATTTTTGAAGGGTTTTTATCATATATGGGTATGGCGGCCATCTTGGTCATGTGACCCAAGGTCTGGGTCACTGAATGTGTCTTATAAAGAACAAGAATATATATGGTATAGGGGTGGGAATCCTAATGGTTTCTGAGCTATTACACATTTTATGAAGTAAAGGGGGTGGGGCATGCCCCCCTCCCGCCGGGGGACCCGGGGGGGACACTGATCTGTGCCATTAAACGCCTCTTGTCACAAGGATCAAGAATATATATGGTTTAGGGGTGGTATCTTGAACGGTTTGCAAGATATTAGACATTTCGACTTTTTCCCCATACAAATGCCTATGTTACCACATTTGACCTTGGCCTAAAATAGGTCAAAATCATCCCAGGGTCATCATTTGAACAAACTATGATGGGCCTGAGTCCCCAATGCTACATACCAAGTTTCATGGAAATCGGCCCAGTGGTTCCAGAGAAGAAGATTTTTGAAGGGTTTTTACCATATATGGGCATGGCGGCCATCTTGGATATGTGAACTGAACCCCGCAAACAAACTTTCGTTCCCCCATCCCGTGGAGGCTCCATATGAAATTTGGCTTCAATCAGCCCAGCTGTTTCAGAGAAGAAGAGGTTTGAAAATGTTGACAGACAGACATACAGACAACGGCCTTGCCATATTATAAGCTCACCAATGAGCCTTCGGCTCAGGTGAGCTAAAAACAATGTTTCACCTGGAGTCAAAAGCACCTGTATGAAGCAAGTACCTGTTTTAAAGAGCCACTATTTCAGGCTCTATAAAAAGCAAAGGGGTGTAAATTTACCTATATAATTAAGCAAGCAAAACCCTAGCCTGCTGACCCCAGATATGCCCTAACTTTACAAACCGTGTAGATCCAGATCAGTTGGCTTCTTCAGAAGCCAACTGATCTGGATCTGCACTCTTTGTCATTAATTATTTGAATTTGTATCAACAACCTGGATCAAGTAATCTGACTGGCTGGAAATTAGAAGTGGGAGCAGCATCTTAATTTATTCAACACCGCAAGGGTTTAGAACTACTTTTTTGCTTTTCCATAAGTTTTTGCTAAAGGACAATGATGACACTTTCTGGGGCGGAAAGTAAGACTAAACCATTTTTACCTTCCTTCTGAAAAGGAGCATACTCTAAAAGGGATGAATTTGCTCTCCTTTTAGAATAGACCAATTTGGCAGCAAATTCTTTCCTTTTAGAGTAGACCCCCTTTTCAGAAAGAATACTTCGCAGGAAAGAAAACAGGTAGTTACAAAAGTTATCTCCCTTGTAAGAAAGGCAGAAAATCTACCAGGTATATCTGATACAGTTGATTCCCAGTCTAAATTACTAAACCATGACAGGAACAAAACTTTCAGCAGACTTGTTAAGGAGGAGTATTTGATGATAATTCTGGGATAATTTTCTCTAATTCTCCATAAAAACATATGTTGTGGGTACTCATTAGAAGCGCCTTGCCGAGGCCCTTCTAATGAGTACCCACAACATATGTTTTTATGGAGAAATAAGAAAAAATTATTCCAGAATCATCACCAAATACTCCTCTTTAACACGTCCTCTGAAAATTAATGGAATAATGTGGAAAAAGTATACAATCCCAATAAAACACATCTAATTGTATTGAAATAAGAGCTGTCACAGGACAGCGAAGCTCGTCTGAATCATGTGTGGCCTCTATAAACATTAAAAACTTTCACATAAATTCTTTCAAAATCCATTACCTTGACCTCGAGGTCACTATGTTGAATTGAGATGGTACAGCATAAAACTTCAGAATAATATCTAACAGCAGGGCAAGTTTGAACTACTTCCAGGTTCAGGAGATATAGCCTTTCAAAAAACTTTAACCAATGCCAGCATCGATGCCGACACCATGATGACTGCTATAGCTCTATCTGTATCTTCGTACAGGTGAGCTAAAAAGGCAAAAATCTCTTTTCATAATGCAAGGATACAGAGGTAGATGACTGTTATTGACTGTGTACGCACTAAGGTTCCTTTCTGCTTGGTTTGGCTTATCTTTAAAGGACCAAGCAATATTGTAGCGGACAACATTTTAAAATTAGTTTTGTTGTTTTTCAGAGAAAATAACATGACATTTCATGTGAATCATCTGCCTCATGAAATGTCATTTTATCTCCTCTGAAAAAAAACAGATATGATTAGCCCTTTAAGGGTTAATTCAAGTTTAAATTACAGTTATAGCTCTTGATTAGATGCTTTGTTTAGTCTAAAGTATTGATATTTTTATTATTTCTCCACGAAAACATATGATGTGGGTACTCATTAGAAGTGCCTCATCGAGGCACTTCTAATGAGTACCCACCACATGTTTCCATGCAGAAATAAGAATAATATTTACCTGATACCTACTCTTATCTAGACCTATAACTGTATTTATCCTAAATATTGGGTGATTATAACTCTTTATCCTACTTGTCTTACAAATCATGACAAGTCAAACTGACAACATGCTGATGCGTCTAAAAACTGTTAGATAAGTGGCCAACAGTGAAGACCCTGATCAGACATCACATTCTGTGTCTACAATATTTGCAATATGGTAGTAATAAAGCATAGATTCAGATAACAGCAGATCTCAGGCAAATTTTTGGATAGTAACAGTGAACTAGTAACAGTTTTTTCAGAGAAAACAGATGTCCCCCACTGTGAACTTTCAGTTTTGTTACTGCTGTGATTAATTCAAGGTCATCAAAATCTAATCAGTGCTTTGTTGTGTCTCAATTATATATCCATGTAAATTTGGTAAAGATCCACCCACTAGTTCATAAGATATTGTACAGACAAGAAAGTGTCAAGCTGATGCCGATGCCAAAGAAATGGTCATGCCGACGCCGTTGACAACGGAATCAGCACCAAAATCAATATGTCCCCATCCTCGTAATACTATTTGTTTGAAAAAAATGTGCCTTATATGGAGCTAAGATTAAGTGGTGACCTTACCGTTTCCAAGGTTTCTACAACTGGTTCCCATCCTGTAGGCATCTTGACCTCAGCAATAGCCATGTTAGATACACCACCAGACTTACGGTAACTGTAATAATATTAACAATAATAGATGTCTCAACCAGAGAAAATGTATAATATGACATAGGTGTCCAGTGAAGACTCGGGTCAGCATGCATACATGCACAGTGTGATCAGTCTCTCTGTGAATAATAGCCAAGGTTAAAGGCTTCTTCCAAAGGAAGCAGACTATGATCAAACTGTACAGATGTTCCCCTATCACAGGATCACTTAAGAAGCAGAAGTCTTTTGTGATTCAATGATAGGCGAATGTTTGTTTGAGCAGAGGCTTTAAGTCATTGTCAACAATCTTTCAGTCATGTTGTTACAATGTCTGAATGTGACAGCGAGAACTAATTTCCATTTATAGTGCCATCTCACTGCAGTATCACACCCTAGACATACTGACATACTACCACCAGTCACATTATACTGACACAGGTGAGACCTCGCCCTGAGGTTATAAAACTTTTTTCATGCTTAACTCAGCTAAGCATGAAACTTGTCCTGCTAATCTCAAATTACTAAATATTGCAAATTCTTTCTTGCTAAACTTAGCTAGCATGAAAATTTCTCTGCTAATAAATATGAAAATGCCAACTTTTGTTGGCATTTTCATATTTATTAGCAGAGATAATTTCATGCTCAGCTGAGTTGAGCATGAAAAAGTTTTATAACCTCGGGGCCAGTTCTACCTTTGGATGAGTACCAAGTGTAAGAGCAGCTATCATCAATTTTAGGAAGTCTTAGGTTGGAGATCAAACCCACAACTTCCAGGTTGGAAGGGAGCTACTCAACCAAGTCATTCAGACCATATTCTCTCCAGAGATATATAAGAGCTTGAAAATAACTGACCCTTTTACCTGTGAGTTTCTAAAACAGACTCTTCCATTCTTAAAGTTGGTAAGGTCTTCACTCAAAAATCAAAAACAGAATGTCAAATAGTAAAGATCCTGATAAGATGGCTGGTTACAAGTCGTTTCATTTGGATCTACACTGTTTGTACAGCTGTTTTCAACTGAAAGGATGAAAGGGTCATATGTTGCATTCTGTAGCATCTAATGTACACTGTTTGTATTGGCCTGTTTAGGTCAGAGTACTCTGAGTATACAAAATATGGTATAAAAATACAGTATACAAAATACAGTATACAAAATATGGTATACAAAATACAGTATACAAAATACGGTACAAAAATACGGTATACAAAATACAGTATACAAAATATGGTATACAAAATTGTTGTTCAAGGGGAAATGATACACTGTCAACTGTTTTTTGTTCCCTTTTGAAAAGAAGTCTACTTTGTGAATAAATTCTTTCTTTTTAGAGTAGACACCTTTTCAGAAGGGACTCAATGTGCAGGAAAGCAAAGAGGAAGTCATAAAGTTGTCTCCCTTGTAGAAGACCGAATAAAACCTACTAAATGTTATCAATTTCCCTTAAATGAAAAAATAGTCAGAATCAGTTTTTCTGTTATGTTGGATTTTTGATTGAGATGAGGTTTTTTGGTCCAGTCAACCTATCAAGGTCAGGTCGAGCTGGCCAGTTCATGTAACCACGCTTTTCCTGGGCAGGCTTAGTTCTCTAAGCAGTTAACCAGTATTGTGCACAATCTTTGACCAGAAACTGACAAAAATTGCCCTTCTTGAATCAGCGGAAGGCAGAGAATGACCTGTTATGCTGGATTGTGTTTATATCTCCATGTAACCAAGATTAGAAAAACCCAAGACTGATGGAAATGATCACAAATTTCAAAACCTTGTAAAGACCACAATGACCCAAATCCTTATTTACTTCTTAAGGCTCTGGATCAAAATAGACTTAAAATGTCAGAGCTTGTACAGATTTCAATGGTCATATGATTGCATTAACTCCTATAGGTCTGGAGCAAAATAAAAGCAAAAATTTATGTCGAACCTTGTACAGACTTCAATGGTCCTACGATCACATTTACTCCTGAAGGCTCTAGAGCGGAAAACGCTCACTTTGACATCAAATGCTGGCCCCTCCTCTTCCAGTTTAAAGATGTTATACTTCATTGCCACCTGAAAATTAACCAAAAATAAGACAGTATAAAAATGAACAGGTGACCTGGATACAAAAGCCTCGTCTGGGCCTTTGCTGTTCACCAACTCCACCTAATTATCACACATACCTCTTTAACAGTCAAGCAATTTCTTAGTCTTTAGATTACAGCCCATGTCCTTTTATCTACTTCCTTATAAAAGGGTATGTTATGAGTATTCATTTTAAAGAGTACAGCCTGTATACTTTTTATCTACTTCTTTATAAAAGTAATGTTATGGGTACTCATTTGAACTGCCTCAAGTTGAGGCAATTCAAATGAGTACCATAACATATGGTTTGATAAAAACTTGTTGAGGTAGTAAAATGAGTACCCACAATATATGCTTTTATAAAGGAAATCAGAAAAAATATGGCATAAGCGTCATGAACCCTTGTCCTGCTGAACCCGGATATACCCTGCCTTTGTAAACAGTGTAGATCCAGATCAGTTGGCTTCTGAAGAAGCCAAGTGATCTGGATCTGCACTGTTTGCCCTTCAGTATGTGAATTTGTATCAACAACCTGGGTCAAGTAATCTGATTGGCTGAAAATTAATTGTGGGCAGAGCATCTTAATTTATTCAGCATGACAAGGGTTAAATACGCCCCTCATGAAGTCCTCTGCCGATCTTTCTTTAAAGTATGTCCTTATTAGGTGTATATTTTACTACAAGTGTTTCCAGTGATTTTGAAAAACCTAAGCACATAGTGCAGTAATTAGTTTAACCCTTACAATGCTGATTCTTTATTTGATCTGGGTCTTTTTGCTAATGGCAAACACTGCAGATCCAGATCAGACTGTTTCTTTCTGATCTGTATCTTCACTGTTTGTATATGCCATTTTTTCAATAAAGTTGGTGTACAAAATATAGTGACAATTGGACAAATGCCCTTAAAAAGCTGGCTCATTTTTTTTTTTTTTTTTTTTTTTTTCTGTTTTAACATACCTGCATCATAGCACATCCTTTTCCTGATATGGAGAAACTAATATCTCCCTGGCCAGCTCTTGCTGACTGTGACTGGTAAAGCAAACTGTTGTTAGGGGTAACAGTGAACACATGATCAATTCCAGGACCTTTGACTTCAAGTTGTAGGTTAGTTTCACCCGAGTATGTGAGACTGGCATACCTGGCTAGGGCTTGTAATGCTACAACTGTGTCCTGAATCACAAATGTTGAAAAATAAATGAATATAATATATGTAATAACAATTCTATTACACTGTAGGTAAATACAATTTTATCACAAAATATGTAATAACAAGTCTGATACACTATAGATAATAACAATCACCATAGCTTAACCCTTATCCTGCTGAATAATTTAATAAGCCACACCCATTTCTGACTATCAGCCAATCAGATTACATCATATAATGTTTTTGTTCAAATTCACAAACTGAATGACAAACAGTGTAGATCCTGATCAGATGGCTTCTTCAGAAGCCATCTGATCTGGATCTACACTGTTTGCAAAGGTAGGGGTTGTCGTGAACAGCAGGATAAGGGTAAAGATAAGGCACTTTTTTTTCAACAAAAAAAAGTACTGATACTTTTCTTATCTCTCCATGAAAGCATGGAGGCACTTCTAATGAGTACCCACAACATATGTTTTCATGGAGAAATAAGAATACAATCTGAATGATCTGAATACCACCTCTTATCTGAAGCGATGACTACAATGTATATTGCAATATATATAATAACAACTCTATCACAATGTATGTAATAACAATTCTATTACAATATATGTAATAAGAATTCTTTTACAATTTACGTAATAATTATTCTACTATAATATATGTAATAATGATTCAATGATCTTCATAGCCCTATACAGTACTAGATAATGTCAACCAAACAGTGTTGATATTTTTTTCTTACCTCCACACCAAAACTTAGGTTATGGAGAAATCAGAAAACTATTAACATATTAGTGCTGGGAATTGGCCAGAATTTCATAGTGGATCATCAATTTTGTAAAACCGACTAATCACTGACTAATAATCGACTTGTAGAAAATATATTCATTCTTATTTTAGCCCTTTTCCATGTAAGAGTGGTATCCACATAATATTTTTCTTATTTCTCCATGTAAACATATGTTGTGGGTACTCATTAGAAGTGCACTTCTAATGAGTACCCGCAACATATGTTTACATGGAGAAATAAGAAAAATATTAGTATTTTTCGGTTGAATAAAAAGTGCCATATTTCAGGCTATTTTATCAATTATCTTCACCTTTATTGACCATTTGAACAAATATGGATACACCTCTTGTCTAGGGCTTTGGTTACAACATAGGAGTCTCAATGTCAGATAACATACCTTCAGACACATTTGTGCAGATCAGTCTGCATAATCAAGCAATCTGATCAGACTCTTCGCAATGAACACGCCTACCAAACGAATGAATGCTTAACCATCAGTTAAGAATGTGAAACAATTAGAGAGACATCAGTTAGGCATTCTATGACTCAAAAAAGGTAAACAGACTTTGCATCTTCTGTGTTTCGTGTTCGATATAAAGGTTTTGAGGAAATTATTTGAAAAACCTGGAATTACTTTCAACAGCCCATTGGTATCGGCATCTGTGGAGTAAATCTCAGACTACCTACATCACGCATATTGGCTGAGTTATTTTTCACGTTCTGAAGGTGTACCGAAAGCCATAGAAAACATGTGGAAATTTGTGGTGTTTATTGTCCTTTATTTAATTTCTCACTTTGCTAGCAGTTCAGCATATTATCATGCACACACTCCAGCAGCTGTATTCTGTTAGGCAGACAAGTCATATGAAATGTTAAGCCGTATTTTCTCTGAAAAATACTCCTCTTTCACCCCTCAAAAAAAAAAGTCTGCTGCTGTTCTAATATGCACCTAATTAGTTAAAATTTCAAACACTTTATTTCGTACTTTCTTCCCTAGTTGTTTTTTCAATGTGTCTGATTAACAAAATACTAGGTAAAATAGCGAACAGAGTAGATCAGACTGCTCCTTCAGACACAGTCTGATCTGGATCTGTACTATTTGCATATGCCATCTTGTCAGAGAAGTTGGTGTAGGAAATTTTACGACAACTCCTGTATGGAGTGCAGTGCGAGTTATCTGTCTGTACATTTTTTACTGTGCGGTTGAAAAATCTGGGCCCAGTTGTTCAAAGCGTCGTTAGCTTAACGAGCTCGTTAGTGGTCAAAATGTTGACTGTTTAGTAAGTAAAATATCTAATTCACAGGTACTTTTGCTGAAAAAATGTGAGTAGCTTTTGCAAATGCAAAAGCTACCCACATTTTTTCAGCAAAAATATTAGTGTATATGCCTTATTTAATGATCAACGATTTAACGATATGTTAACTAATGACATCGTTAGTTTTGAAAACTGGACCCAACTGGTTTTTGTGGGATTAGTGACTATCATTGTGCAGTTCACTATCTGTACAACTAGCATCTGAGGGATTGATGATAGTTAGGTGTTTTACATCCCTTTTTAATATTATTTGTCATGTTGAGACAATGAAAGAGTGATAATGAAAGGCTCTGTGTAATGAAACTTGTTAAAGTAATGAGCTGAATTCTGCCTCCAGTGGGATTCAAACCCGGGAGTTCATGATCGAAGTCAGGACGGCCAACCACATGGCCACTTGGATGTTTCCATTCAAGGGGTATTTTATGGGAAAATCATTTTGGGGTTAAAAACAAAGCTGATCAGGGTAACCCCCTGATACTTCTGAATATATCAAATGAAAATCATAAGGCTAACCCACAACTACCAACAAACGCCTATAATACTTGTTGGATGTGAGATTAACCCAACATTGTACTTCTCATAACAGCGTCCGATTTCCGATTACCTGTGTGGAAGAGAAGCCACCATAAGAATTTCTCTGCCGTGTAAGCCATTGCACAATAGGCTGAGCCTTGTTCAAGGCATCTTGACCACCACCAGTAAGAATGGACATCATGACATATGCCGTTATCTCTACCTCTGCCGAAGGAGCACGGTACCAATAGCGAGTGGAACTCTCTTCCGAGAACTCACTCTCTTCTCTCTTCCAGTACTCCAGGCCAGAAGCTGAAAATACCATAAATTACTAAACTTAAGATAATATAGATGCTTTTCTTTATCATCCAAAGAGTATTAGTTAAGGGTTTACGGCCCAGTCAACCCATTAGGCTCATGTCCAGCTAGTTAGTTTACCTAACCTCTCTTTTCCTGAGCAGGCTTACCTCTAAGCGATTAACCAGTATTTGTGCACATTTTTTTCGCTAGAAACTGACAACTGCCTTACTTGAATCAGTGGAAGGATGAGAATGACCACAGAAAATATTTCATGATCAATCTCTACAAAAGAATGTTGCTGGACCCAGTGGGGATCAAACCCGTGACCGCCTGATCACCTGTTGGACGGGCATCCCACTGAGCCACCAAGACAGGCTCTTGGTGGCTCAATGTAATAGAAAACCAGCATCTTGGTTGAAAATGGATCAAAATCAGATTAACCCTTAAAGCACCAAGAAAACCTGCATCTGAAAATGTCGTCTGTTTATGTCGTCTGCTGAATATTCTTGCAAACTTTTCAAACCTATTTTTTGCATACCGGCAAACAGTGTGGACCCAGATCAGACTGCTCCTAGAGGAGCAGTCTGATCTGGGTCCACACTGTTTGCAAAAATGACTTTTAAAATCACAAGCAGATGACAAAGCAGACGACAATTGTTGTGATTGGCAGTTTAAGGGTTAACCCTTTCATCCCCGTATTTCTGAAATGATACTCTTCCGTCTTCAAATTTGGACACATCCATTGTTGAAAATAGTCTAGAACCAAACAGCAAACAGTGTAGATCCTGATGAGACTGCTCATTACAAGCCATCTCATTTGAATCTACACTGTTTGCATAAGTATTTGTTTTGGTCTACCAGGTTGAAAGGGTTAAGAAACAAGGAAAATATAGAAGTTTACATTATTATTACTGTAAGCATGGGTGCTGCCATTCTGAATATTAATTAGAGACTAAATTTTAGTAAGAGACAAATAAAAGCTGCCTGTTGACAGAAATATAAAGCTTGTGGAGCTTATTTATGTATAATATGCAAATGAACACATTTCGAGGTATACAGCAACAATACAGGTTCCAGGAATAATTTATATCATTTTTGCAAACATGTATTTAACTCTTTCCCCACTAGTGGCGACTTTTGTCTTCTGCTGATAATCTTTGCAAACAGTTTGGATCCAGATCAGACCCGACAAAATGTCCGGCCTGATCTGGATCCAAACTGTTTGACACTCTGTATTCCTGAAAGATTCTTTTGAAAAACTTAATTTTAAAAAAAATCTACAGACAACAAAAAAAACATGCAAAATTACCCAGCATGCAGAGTTAATTAGAAAGCTATGATGTCATTCAACCACTAAAGATGGCGGCTTCCATGACAACATATTCTAAATCTTCAAAGCCCAATAGCTTTCGCCTTTCTCAGCCTTTTCCCATAATTTGTTCACTTAAATGCTCAGCTCTTTATCTTCTTACATGTTTACTATTTGATGTGCATTTTCCTTTAAGATAAGTATGATCAATTACTTTGTGTGCTGGTTAATTTCTGTCAATTTCTTAAGAACTGATTTTTTACTGTTTTTGTTTCATCAAGCCACAAATGAAAAATACTAGGGATGCTATTGAGCATGAATGTGCTATGCACATAGCGTCCTTCCTTTTCATGCACAATAGTGTCTTTCATGCACAATAACATCCTTCATTTTTTAGTTGTTGTTTTTTTTTTTCAATTCATGGCTTGATCAAAAGAAAAAAAAGAAAAAATCTATTCTTGTAATTAATTTTCTGTTTGAAATTTTCATAAATTTGTTTTTACAAATGGTAAAAGCACTGTATTTTTGCCTTTAAAGTGACAGGTCCATGTGTGCAAGAATATTTATTTTGATCGGGCTTTTACCTGCCACAAAAACGTGTCCTTGACAATTTGCATAAACTGACAGTTTAAAGTATTAGTGAGAGAATTAAGAACAAATACATTCAAGATGTATGCTATTTTTATTTTAGATACAAAAGAAAAACCCAAGATAGCCTAGAAATAATCATTTTCTTAGTTTTATTCTTTCGAAAGCAAGCAAGATTACTGGCAAATTGTCATATGTCTGGTGTTGCGTTTTACCGCATCGGGAAATGAATGAAATTTTTCCAACAATCAGAAAGCAGGAAAAAGCATAAATGTAAACAAAAATTAATTATTCTTACATGAAATTTTTCTTCTGTTTAATTCATCCATCATCCTCTCTCTGACTGGGTGACTTGGATCATACAGGGTGTAAGCATAAGTTGCTATAGCAAGGGTGTATGTATCTAGTGTTGACTGTCTGTCCAGGCACTGGAATCCCAGGTGGATCGCTGGATGCTGAAATTATAAGCAGCTTATTGAGAAAATGCACCTTACAACAGGAACATCCAGCAAAGACTTGGATCAGCCAGCACAGATGTGCAGACTGATCCGAGTCTTTGTTGGGCAGTGTGAGGATGATAAAAATTCCAAGACTTCTTCAAATGAACAGCTAAGACATCAGAATAGGACGGTCTGGGTCTTCACTGAGCACACATCAGAATATACATTTTTCAAATTGCAATTTGTATTAAAAACCACCACACAGCTCATACAAATCACCAATATTTTTTAGCTTATTTTATTTTTACCAAAAACATTTGAAAATGTTTTTGTTTTTTTTATTATTATTGTTATTTCTCTGTGCAGATGATTAACATAAAATGTCAAGCCTAATTTTCTTGGAAAACAAAATAAAATGTCCTATGCTACAATTTTGAATACCGGTACCTTTTAATGGAGGCTAGGAGCAGTAGAAGATACAGGATTGTTACATATACATGTCACTCCTATGCAGGGCTCTGGAAATTTTGAAATCTGAATCGGTCCAGCCAATGACGATGACGTCATCAATGAGCCCATTTCCAAAAAAAAAAATATATATATATATCACCTGTCATGAAAACTAATGACAATTGGCAGTCCTATAACTCCTTTTAAATAATACACCTCAACTCCGTTATATGACGGAAGTCCAGGTATAACGAGCATGATCAAAGCTGGCGTCATCAATAAATACAGTCAGGTATGTAAAAAGAAAGAAAGAAAAAAAAAAAGACGGTTTTGTTGTTATTTCCACCTCCATAGGGTTTTCCTAAACTAATTATAAACAACTGATTCCCGTCTTGTATAAGCACGAAGATGGCGGGAAACAGGAGAGACGGAACGAAACGACTTTCATGGATCTAATTAGGTCTAATAAAAAAAGGCCTGCGCCACGGGCGGTTTTGCAGTTTTCAATGTTTCAAGATTTGACCAGACTGCTTAAATTTTAAGCACTGACCAATCTTGTCTAGCGCAAGTGGTGCATTACTTATTTTTACCGTGAAATCTACCTTGAATTATACTCGCGTGTTATGGCAATCAACAACAACAAAAAAAAAAAAGCAATCAATAATACCCAGATCAGACGCCGTTGTATGCGACATCTGATCAGGACGTACACGGTTTGGGAATTAATTTATCAAATTTGGGACCGACAAACCGTGTTGATCCAAAAAAAAAAAAGAAGAGGAAGAAAACGGGTGCGTTCAAGCGGTGCATTCTTTTATCACTCTCAGTTAAAGCGACCTTTGATCTTTTGGACACGCCGACTGCACCTGATGTTTTGCAGTCTCAGTGTATTCACACGTGTCACACAAACGGATTAATTATCAGACTACCGTTACTGATGATTCGTGTTAATCGCTTGCTTACCGCACAGTGAAGTGTTGATTTTTTGGCAATGTTTGGATAATGAGGTAATTAATTTGTGCTGCGGTAGGTTGCCGTTATTCACCTGTCTCTCCAATATACATGTCAAATGACCGTTTAAGCCTTTTAACTACCATAATATCGCATTTAAAAGGTGCGCGGACGTTGTCAGTTTGGGAAGACTTGACCGTTTGTGATTTTTTAGACATCATTGATTCTTGAAAATTGGTTGGTTGGGGAAAAATGGGGTTCAAGGCACAAACCTGTTGGACCGATTTATTAGCGTTTTGGGGTGTTTGAAATTGGTCCAGAATTCTTAATTTCGGTCCAGACCGGCTATTTTTCCGGTTTTCCGGAGCCCTGCTCCTATGACATAACTCCAATGTATACAAGCCTCACTGAGAAGGTGTAATAGGAATCTGGAACAAGAGGTCCATGGGCCACATCTTGCTCACCTGAGTGAAATAGCCACTGCAGATATGCATGTTACGCAACATTTTTTCAATTCTGACATTGCAACTAATGAAAGGATCATCATTAAAGCAGTTTTTGGTTTTGAAGAAGAAGAATGTGCTTTTTATTCTTCTTCTTTAAATTATTATTTTTTGGTTTAGGGGCTAGCTCAAAATATCAATATCTCATAATTATGTCCAAAATAGCCCCTAAACCTTGGTTGTTCACCAGGACAGATGGACGGACACTCAAAAATTTGGACGGTATAACATCATACACTTGCCATTTTTTGTGGCAGGGCATAAAAATGCAATTTAACCATTTTCTCATTGTAAGTCAATGGGAGCTTTCTGTTACCATGGCAACCAAACCAAGAGGCAGACCACCATAATTATAGCTATTCTGAATTGCCCTTACCAAAGCAACTTTCGTACCAAATTAAGAGTCCTACTGCTTCAGTGGTTTCGAAGTTGTCATTTAAAACAGTATGTGGCAACCAAACAAAACAGCCACCGGTCATAAAACATAATATAAACTGGGTAGACAATCATCAGATGATCATAACTGCCAAATATGGCTCAAAACTCTTGACTGGTTATGGAGAAAGTGCAGTTTACCACTTTCCCATAATAAGTCTATGGGAGCTTTCTGTTGCCATGGCAACCAAACCAAGAAGCAGACCGCCAAACTTTTGGCTATTTTGAATTGTCCTATGCCAAGCAACATTTGTACCAAATTAGGGTCCTACTGCTTCAGTGATTTTGGAGAAGTTATCATTTAAAAAATTCTCATTTTATTAAATTTAATGTTGCCATGGCAACCAAACAAAATGGCCACTATTCATCAAACACACAAACTAGGTAGTCAATCATCTTATGATCATAACTGCCAACTATGGTTCACATCACTTCATTGGTTATAGAGAAAATGCAATTTAATCCTTTTCCCATTATAAGTCTATGGGAGCTTTCTGTTGCCATTGCAACCAAACCAAGAGGCAGATCACCACAATTCTAGCTATTTGAATTGCCCTTACCCAAGCAACATTCGTACCAAATTAGAGTCATACTGCTTCAGTGGTTTTGTGTTTGTGTTGAGGTTTAACGGCCCAGTCAACCTAATGGGGTCATGTCGAGCGCGGTCAGTTTACCTAACCACACGTTTACTGGGCAGGCTTAGTCCTCTAAGCGGTTAACCAGTATTATGCACATTCTTTCGCCAGAAACTGACAACTGCCCTTCTTGAATCAGCGGAAGGGAGAGAATGACCGTAGAAAATATTTCATGATCAATCTCCACGAAAGAATGTTGCCGACCTCGGCGGGGGTTGAACCCGCGACCTCCTGGTCTCCAGTCGGACGGCGCATCCAACTGAGCCACCGAGGCCGGCCTGCTTCAGTGGTTTTGAAGGAGTTGTCATTTTAAAAATTCCTTTTTTTTTTAAATTTAATGTTGCCATGGCAACCAAACAAATGGCCACTGGTCATAAAACACACAAACTGGGTAGACAATCATCAAATGACAATCATTAAATGCCAAATATGGTTCACATCACTTCACTGGTTAGGGCAATTTAACCCTTTCCCATTATAAGTCTATGGTAGCTTTCTGTTGCCATGGCAACCAAACCAAGAGTTTTAACTATTTTGAATAGCCCTTACCCAAACAATATTTGAACCAAATTAGAGTCATACTGCTTCAGAGGTTTTGAAGGAGTTATCATTTAAATTTTTTTTTTTTAAATTTAATGTTGCTATGGCAAACAAACAAAATCGCCACTGGTCATCAAACACACAAACTTGGTAGTCAATCATCTAATGATCATACCTGCCAACTATGGTTCACATCACTTCACTGGTTATGGAGAAAATGCAATTTAATCCTTTTCCCATTATAAGTCTATGGGAGTTTTCTGTTGCCATGGCACCAAACCAAGAGGCAGATCACCATAATTTTAGCTATTTTGAATTGCCCTTACCCAAGCAACATTTGTACCCTAAACTGGGTAGACAATCATTAGATGATCGTAACTGCCAAATATGGTTTACATCACTTCAGTGGTTATGGAGAAAATGCAATTTAACCACTTTCCCATTATAAGTCCATGGGAGCTTTTTGTTGCCATGGCAACCAAACCAAGAGATAGATCACCATAATTTTAGCTATTTTTAAACCCCCCTGCCAAAGCAACATTCTTACCAAATAAGGGACAAATTGCATCAATGGCTTTGGAAAAGTTGTAGTTTGAAAGTGTTAATGAACGGACGGGCGTACGGACGGACCTTCTCTCAAATGGACATTTAGGTGGCTAGGCGTTCGCATAATGACTACATAAGCGGCAAAATCTCTTAAGTGGCAAGCCACGTAAGAGCAAATTTTTGCCACTTAAATGTCAAATCTACGGAAGAAATCCCATATGCACTCACGAATGACTACTTAAGTGGCAAAATGTCCAAATTTTTTGCCCCCTAAATGTCGGTTCCTAAGAACGGACAGACTCTCAGACTGACGGACGACAGACAAAAAGAGATCACACTATAGCTCATCCTGAGCATAGCTCAAGTGAGCTAAAAATCAAGACTCAGTTGATCTGGCCTTTTGGATCAGACCGTATGAAACTTCAGTGCTGGCATTAACCCTTTCAGCTTGGTAGACCAAAACAGATACATTGTACCTATGCAAACAGTGTAGATCCAGATGAGATGGCTCGTAATGAGTCATCTCATCAGGATCTACACTGTCTGCCATTTTGTTTTGGATTTTTGACTGACATCCCTGTTTGCAATAGGAAATGTGTCCAAATTAAAGAATGAAAGAGTTCACTTCAGAAACTTAAAGTGAATGGGTTAAGGGAAGTCCAGGAGTCAGAGACTCCTAAAAAAGCTGTGGGACTTCCAAATATTGATGCTTCTAAGTCAGGGCCTCCAGCTTTCAAATATACCTGCCATTTATAAAGCAGATTTAGCCGGAACTTCCATTTTATTTAATATTCACATGTTATTTTTAGACCCTAAAAAGAAGAAATTTGCATACACACATGTAGATAAAAACTATGGCAAACTGAAATTTATGTTGATTTTTTTCCCCAGAAAATAGGATTAGACATTTCATGTGAATTGTCTCTAAGGAGACAATTTGCATAAAATGTCAAAGCCTTTTTTCACAGAAAATTTCATCAATTTGTCATCTGCTGAGCTTACATGCTGAGAGAAAATGAGACAACATTTCATGTGAATCATCTGCCTAGCAGATGATTCACATGAAATGTCAAGTCTCAATATCTCTGAAAAATAATAAAAAAAAAAAAAAAAAATAATAAAAATGTCGTCTGCTGCAGTTGTGACTGGCCTGCAAAGGGTTAAAACTTTACCATGACATCAATGTTGGCTTCTAGAAGGGCAATCAACACAAATGCCGTCAACCCAGCTGTATTTTCACCGTCTCTTAAACCTCCTTTCATGTAGGAACTAAACACCTTGCCGACTTTCGGGAAACATCCGGCTTTGTCCCCACCTACTATCTGTTTTGAGATCAACCAATCCACACTCCTCTGAACATCTTCCCTATCAATGGTGATATATGGGAAGGATTGTGCCATCGATTTCACGACAAAAGCTGTCAGCCAAAGGCTTCCTGTGGCATTACCGTAGCTGTTGTCACCAAAAGCACTGTACGAGTTGTCCCTATGACGATAATTCATCTGTCTCTGATAACCTGCAGGGACAAACTTCAGGTTCAGTTATTCCGAGCATCAATGAATTTGTAACATTCAGATTATATGGGCCACTCCATGCAAAAACGTGTCTTTGGGCATTTGTGGACAACAAAGGCCCAGATCAGCCTGCACATCCATGCAGTCGGATCAGGGCCTTCACTATCCACTGACAGAATCATTTGACACTATAGAATGTAACAATGGAGAGCAAAGGACTTTGCCCATGTGTGGGATGTATCTGGATCTGTGCATCTTGTGCTTGTTTGAAGACACCTTTTGCTTGATGTGACCCATATTGTGGTGAGGTTTTACCGCCCAGTCAACCCAATGGGGTCATGTCGAGCTTGGTCAGTTTACCTAACCACACTTATACTGGACAGGCTTAGTCCTCTAAGCGGTTAACAAGTATTGTGTACATTCTTTCACCAGAAACTGACAACTGCCCTGAAGGAAGAGAATGACCGATTCATGATCTATCTCCACTAAGAATGTTGCCCACCCGGCGGGGGTTGAACCCGCAACCTCCTGAACACCAGTTGGATGTGCATCCAACTGAGCCACTGAGGCTGGCAGTATGATATATATATATATATATATGAGAAGATACATCTTCAAAACAATACATCCTACAAAAAATCATTTTGGTAGCACTGGATCCAGGATGGATAGTGAAATATTTTGTAATATATGATGAGATATAATCATTAACAGTGCTGGCAATTAATACTGTCTATCATGAGATGTAATCATTAACAGTGCTGAAAATCAATACAGTATATGATGAGATATAATCATTTACAGAGCAACACTGAGTGGCCAAAAGCACTCAGTGCTTAACCATATTTTGGCGGCTCAGTTATTGTTGATTTCCAACACTGTTAATATGCATACATACATAATACTTTGGATTTTCAAAATATGGAATCTGACCTTCCACACGAACTGTATGAATTATTAGAACACCAATAAATTCTTGAAATTCATGTTCAGAGGTCGCAATTCCTAAGATGGCCGTCAGGTGGCCATAATAGCTGATGGACAGGAATCATTTTTGCGGAGACACATCTAGCGGTTGAGAGGAATCCATAAGCAAAATTTTTATAAACTTCCTCCACTAATTACGGAGATGTTATAGCAAGAATCAATGATGGCTGACAGCGACCATATTAGTGATTGACCAGAACCAAATTTGAGTATGTACAACTGGACCACCAGGCGAACACTACAGACAAGTTTAAAAAAAATCTTATCAGCAGTCTCGGAGGAGATGTGATAACAAGAAAGGACATATGGATGGAGGCAGGAAAGTCCCTATTGTTGAGCTAACTACAAATGCCAACGGTATAATAGAGATTCCAGTGTAAATATACCATAACATAACTCAAGATAATAAATGTACCACTCACCCACTCTCATATATCCCTTGGCTTCCTCCTCAGTTTTTTCTGTCAGCTGATTTGTATTTGTCAGGTACATTAACACATAAATGTTCGGAGACCATGAAGCCATGTTCTGTTCACCACAGCCATATGGCATACGTAACAAGTCCTTCAGGTTCGATAGTGTGGGCCCCAGTATATCACCTGTTAAACAGAGTTCATGGATGCACTTGTTAAATTTTCTGCCAATCTTTACAAGGGAGACAATTTTTGTAACTTTCTGTTTGCCTTCCTGCTCACATAGTCCCTTCTGAAAAGAGGTTTACTCTAAAAGATAAGTATTTACTCTAAAAGGGAACAAATTCTTTCCTTTTAGAGTAAACTCCTTTTCAGAGGGGAGATAAAACAATTTTGACAGCATTGTCTTCTCTGGAATTTCTCTTTTCCATTTCCCTTCACGCTTAGCACTCTGGGTAAAATTTTCAGCAGACGACATTTTGAAATACTTTTCTTATTTTTCCAATAAAACAAATTTTGTCATTTCATGCAAACTGTCTCCATTGGAGACAATTTGCATGAAATGTCAAAACCTGTTTTCTGGGAAATATAAGAAAAATATCATCAATTTGTCGTCTGCTGAATTGGCCAAGAGAGTGGGTAAAGGTTTAATCATGAAGTAAATTTAGCTATATAAGTACAAGGCTGTTATTACTGGAGCTCCACTAAGATGGCAATTTATTTTAATTGTAGTTTATAGACAACACAGGACTATGTTTTGCTAATGTTTTTATCATGTCTATTTATCTGCCATATATTTTGGTTACTTAGTTTACTGCAGCTGCTGCTGATGAAGTGTATTTTGGTCAGTCTACCAGGCAGTATAGTGGTACTGTGTGTGTGTTAAAAGAGTTTCATCGGGAGAAATGAACTGCTAAATGTTTTGTGTATTATTTTTATATAAGGGTTGATCAATAAGTTTTGAGACTGTCATAATGTCTTGAAAAGTGCTATGCTACAATCATGATTAAATGATACCAGACAGTACTGACTGGAACCATCAGGCAGTGCCACCTAGATGGAACTGCCTTGCCACACAGTTCAGTCATGGTCGAAATCAGCTAACAAGATTGGCTTGAACGTAAATTAAATGTTCTTCATAACAAGTTAACACTTACACGGCGGAGAAGAAAAGACTGTAATGGGAAATGAACAAGTATCCATGAGTTAATAAGTAACATCAGCGATGAGAGCAAGGACATTATGTAGTGAGGATCAGATCTAAGTTTTAGATTTTGAATACTCAAAATGAGGAAGTATAATTACTTGATTACATTTTTAACTTCCTATGTGTAGCTCAGAAACAAAGATACTCACCAACAATATGAATACGGACTAATGTGATATCCCCAGATTCTTGTAAGACGTTAGAAAAAGTACTGTTTCCAGAAGAACTGGACATGTTTTGTGGTCAAGTGTTACATAATGACCATTACGCATGTGTTAATAGGTCGTACAACAGATTATTCTGGCAAGAGCATGAATTTGTTAATTTCACATGCACAACATTGTGGCTATGTTATTACCATTAAGATACATGCAGCAAGCTCACTGACATCATCTTAGATTTGAATGTCATGATCATCATTTTACTCTTGGTTTCATATGGCTGGAAATCCAAGGATAACAACGGAGGTATTCTATGGCAGAGGAAAGAAAATTCTAGTGCTTTATTTTCATTTGGTAGAAATATTTCAAAGGAGGAGATTCTAGTGGTTAATTTGTATTTAGGGCTATTATCAGCGTTCAAGTATATAAAGTTGCAATTTAAGTAAAACAGAGTAAAGTCATGAAGTGGCAATTTCAGAGAAGTTAAGGGCAATTTCTTTTTGCTCTTAATATTGGGATACCTTAACTACTTACCATACTCATCCTAAACTATACAACAGGGCTATTTAGTACTGATTGGTCTTGGTATTGCTGGATGTGTGGCAGGCAGTGTGGACTCAGCAAGCTCTGATCTGGGTCTACACCGTTTGCTTAGGCTGCCAGTCCCAATATTTGGGGTAGATTCAGTATATAGGCAGAATATAAAAGCTGTGTTTTTATCAAAGGTGCCAATTACCGCAAATAGCATTCTGTAGTCTAGGAGAAACTTCCTCATTTATTGTGGTTCATTGAACTTGAAAAGGCCAAAGTTCATCAATCACCTCTGTTTCTCCTAAACTATATGAGTATGTCAGTGTTTTAAATCAAATTTTGTGTAAGCAGTGAGCAATAAGCTTATTCCATAAGTGGGTTTTCATTCGTATTCTGGGAGAAGAAAGGATAGTAATTCAAGGCGCTGCAAGATTTATTTCTACAAGATCCAGTGATCCCAAAGACACAGACCAGGATGCACAGATCCAAAGATTACGAGTAATCCATTAATACAGAGTCTACACTCAAACACTTTCAACTGAGAGACGATTCTATGCCAGACCAATATCCTGGCTTCTCAGCTGATGTTTCAGACAATGTAAAAACAAAAATCGTGGTCAGAAAAAACTACTACAATACGTAGTATGCAGCTCTTGCTGACATGTTTGGTGAAGTTAGATTGTGTCATGACTGCTCTAGCAAGCAGGAATGATGACATAAGGATTCATTTCCAGCAGTGGCATTGGCATTACTATTATTGGTATTGGTTTTGACAGTGTTAAGTCTTTGTGTTCAGCTCTGTTTCTCAATCACGAAGGCTTCTGGGCTAATGTAACTTCACACACATACATCTGCCATGATGCACCCTGCCCACTGCCATCAGCCATTACTGACCCTGTCCTACTTTTCATGCTTGGCTAATCAATGTTTAGTCTGTTCTTTAGCTTTTTTACTTGAACACTAGCAGCAGTCACGGCAGACTTAGTCCTCAAGCAGTTGTCCAGTATAATGCATCCTTCTTCCAGAAGCTGGCAACTGTCTTTCTTGTCAGCAGAAAGGTGAAATTGGAAGCTATCCAGGCTGAACAGTTGTACAAGTAAATGTCTATGAATTAGTTTATTTTTGCACATTGTCATGCTCCACCGAGTTAGTCACTGTATTTGTCTTGAGTATGTATGCATCAGCAATTTACTTGCAGGATTCTCTAATCCATTACATTTAGCTAACTGCACTATCTTCTTCTTTTGTAGCTCTGTTGCAAGATTTATCATTGTTTTAGATGGTTTATTTGCAATTGGTATTTTCCTTCATATGGTTGTAAGAATCCTGCACTGCTCTTGAGTCCACAATCATTTCTACACTATCAGTATACTTGTATCAAATGTGTGTCATTTGTCAAGCCTCTTCACATTGTTTAAGCCTTACAAACACAGTATATCTTTAATATACGTTCTGCCAGACTTTCTTCATTATACGGGGTCGACGCTTTATCCCCCAGACAACTTTTGCTCGGGATA
Source organism: Anodontia alba (assembly GCA_964016985.1). NCBI lineage: Eukaryota > Metazoa > Mollusca > Bivalvia > Lucinida > Lucinidae > Anodontia > Anodontia alba. Next base: position 62,962,532 of record OZ024829.1, read on the forward strand.
AATATTATCTAGATGAAAGTAGTTAATTTTATAAATTCTATTTATACACAATAGAATTCATTTCTGCTATATTTTGACCTCTGATTGGCTTATTTATGCAATTATTACAATCACTGTTTGGCACAGACCTCTGCCACAGCGAAGACTAGCACAGCGAAGACTATCTGGAATTGGACTGAACCTAATTATTCATGCAGTGAAGACAATCTAGCTAGATTATACTGAACTTTATTTAACAAATACAGTAAAGATTGAGCCTTATGAAGCATCAGGCTGAACCTAATATAAAGCAAACACAGCAAAGACGATCTAGGTCTTACTGAACAACACAGGCTGTCTTCAGGGTCTCTCATTTGACTAAGGTATCAAATTCAGGAGATCTTTGATCCTCCGCCAAATTCGTTTGGCCCTTTATAATAACCCCAAAGTCGGCTACCTGACGTATTTGTAGGTAAAAACCTTACTTGGGGTAGACACATTCACCCCAATCCATCACAATGCACGGGGTCAATGCTTTCCCCCAGACCTGTTTCAATACATGGGATTGACGCATTATCCCACCGACTGCTTCTGCACCAGATCAATGTTTTTCTCCAGACTATCTTCAGTGCATGGGGTTGACGCTTTATCCCTCAGACTATCTTCAGATGGGGTTGACGCTGTTTCCCCCACTAGACACGGGGTTGACGCTGTTTCCCCCCAGACACGGGGTTGACGCTGTTTCCCCCAGACACGAGGTTGACGCCGAATCCCTCAAACAGTCTTCAGTACATGGGATTGACGCTTTATCCCCCATAACATTTTGTGCATAGGGTCGACGCTTTATCCCCTGACTGCTTTAGCTTCAGGTAGTCCAATAGTGAGGTTAAGTCACTTACGGTTAGCAACCCCCAAAGAGATAGCCAAATGTTTTTTATGTAGATGTGATTTTGTATTTAATAATAAAATTACATATACTATCAAATCTTATCTACTTTGTGTTGTCTATAAAATGGCAATTTATTTTAATTGTAGTTTATAGACAACACAGGACTATGTTTTGCTAATGTTTTTATCATGTCTATTTATCTGCCATATATTTTAGTTACTTAGTTTACTGCAGCTGCTGCTGATGAAGTGTATTTTGGTCAGTCTACCAGGCAGTATAGTGGTACTGTGTGTGTGTTAAAAGAGTTTCATCGGGAGAAATGAACTGCTAAATGTTTTGTGTATCCCACCACCATCCCCAGCATCCACCTTGTATTTTAGAATTTATTTTCATCTTGCAACAGCTTTCTATGCTCATCTGTTTGTTGTTGATACAGTTATTTTGTGTGACTTACATGCTTAGGGGTTGTTAACCTGATAACCTTCGCTTCAAATTAGGTTAGGTGGCTACCTGACGTATTTGTATGTACACGGGGTCAATGCTTTCCCCAAGACCAGTTTCAATACATGGGATTGAAGCATTATCCCCCAGACTGCTTCTGCACCAGATCAATGTTTTCCTCCAGACATGCACGGGGTCAATGCTTTCCCCCAGACCGGTTTCAATACCTGGGATTGATGCATTATCCCCCAGACTGCTTCTGCACCAGATCAGTGTTTTCCTCCAGACTATCTTCAGGGCATGGGGTTGACACTTTATCCCCCAGACTGGGCCCTTTATAATAACCCCAAACTCGGCTACCTGACGTATTTATAGGTAAAAACCTTACTTGGGGTAGACACATTCACCCCAATCCATCACAATGCACGGGGTCAATGCTTTCCCCCAGACCTGTTTCAATACATGGGATTGACGCATTATCCCAATGACTGCTTCTGCACCAGATCAATGTTTTTCTCCAGACTATCTTCAGTGCATAAGGTTGACGCTTTATCCCCCAGACTATCTTCAGATGGGGTTGACGCTGTTTCCCCCCACTAGACACAGGGTTGACGCTGTTTCCCCCTACTAGACACGGGGTTGACGCTGTTTCCCCCCAGACACGGGGTTGACGCTGTTTCCCCCAGACACGGGGTTGACGCTGTTTCCCCCCCCCCCCCACCACCACCACCACTAGACACGGGGTTGACGCCGTTCCCCCCCCCACCCCCCCCCCCCCAGCCCCCACCAGACACGGGGTTGATTAATATCAATATTTTTTTCTGATTTCTCCACAGAAATATGTTGCAAGTAATCATCAGAACTGCCTCTGTGAGGTGCTGCTAATGAGTATCCACTCAGTGGGGCACTTCTACTTCTAGTGAGTATCCACAATATAAAATTTCATGGAAAAATAATTATATCAATACTACAAGCCACAATGTCAGAAACGTACCTTCCGACATGTGCTCACATTTGTGCAGTCTGATCAGAATCTTCACTGGGTGCATTTTGCATAGCCAAAGATGCAAAGTTTCTTCATGCAGACAACTTAAACTCTCATCATACTGTGCAGATGCACAGATTCAATGAACTCTTCCAACATACTTGTTGAAAGAGTAAACTATCTATATAAAGGGATGGTATATAGAAATTGACGCAATTTACCAATTTTCTTTTGCAGGTTGGTAAGAATTTCATACATTTGTGTTCTGGATCACAATTTGGTTAAAAATAATTCTCAGACAAACTGTACTTTTGTAGACTGAAAAACTTTCCCAATGAAAAACAAAATTGTATAAGCAGGACTGTTTGGATAAATGCAGCGGTGCCCAAGAATCTAGCTAAATTTTTTGTAGGGCCCAAATGATTCTGTAAGGGAAAATCGAAAAATTCATGGCTACCAGTGTAGACCCTGATCAGATGCTGCACAAAGCAGCATCTGGGATCAGGGTCTGCACTGTTTGCCATGAATTTTTTGCTGCTAACATAGCTCTAGTTAAGGCGCTTTTTTCAATCCAAAAATATCAATATTTTTCTTATTTCTTCACGAAAACATATGTTATGATACTCATTAGAAGCGCCTTGCCTAGGCGCTTCTAATGAGTACTCACAACATATGTTTTCCTGGAGAAATAAGAAAAATATTAATTTGATACCCACTCTTATCTAGACCTATGTAGCTATCCCTTAAGGCATACATGGGTTAACCACCCTAGATCCCAAGGCAAATATTCAAAGGTTTTTCCAGTATTGTGCGCATTCTTTCGCCAGAAACTGACAACTGTCCTTCTTGAATCAGCTGAAGGGAGAGAATGAATGTTGCCGACACAGGGGGTGCTGAACCTGCAACCACCTCATCACCAGTCAGACGCACATCCAACTGAGCCACCGAGGTGGGCGTGAACATGTTTTACTTTCCAACGTAGTTGATTTGATATACTACATGATTAAAATATCTATACATACCTATAACAGAGACTGTTGCCCTCTCTGAATCAGGAACCAAATCTTCAGGGAGTGTCATGTCGATGCTCAACTTTGTGTCTGGTTTGTAATCTGAGGAAAAAAAAAGTCATGGATGTTAGTTAATGATGATAATCTAGTGTTTCCAGTCCCATTCAACATTATTTTACATAGGTCATCTAAGAGTGGGTATCAGGTAAATAGTCCTCTTATTTCTCGACGAAAACATATGTTGTGGGTACTCATTAGAAGCGCCTCATATGTTTTCATTGAGAAATAAGAAAAATATAGCTACTTTTTGGTTGAAAAAAGCACCTTATCAATAGCTATGTATTTAGTCATATCAAGATGATGGAAAGGTGATAATGAAAGGTCCTGTGAAATGAAGTGCCATACAATCATAAGCAAAATTCCACCTCCAGCAGAATTTGAACCTAGCACCTCTTGGTCTGAAGTCAGGAGTGCTAACCACTCAGCCACCCAGACACTTTGATTGTCAGTTGGATATGACAGCTACATAACTATATTTAGCCTAAAATTTGGACAGGGCCCTAAGCAAAAAGTGCAGAACAAGATCAGAGTTTTAGGGCTCAGTCAAGGTCATGTTGAGCAAGTCAGTTAAGATACTCCCACTTTTCCTGGGCAGGCTTATTCCTCCAAGGAGGTAACCAATACTTTGTACTGTTATATATAAGGCATTTTTGTTTGTTTGTATTTTTTTTTAATGTTTACTTTGATTCTATAGAAATTTCTGGAAAATCATGTTTACAATAACATTGTTTTTATTCTTTTTAGAACTTTTTTGGAATGTTCATGAATTTTCTTGAAACTTGTAGAAACTTCCTTTATAGAAGGTCATGGAAGGCTGTAGAACATTCTGAACATGCTGGAATATTTAGAGCAGGGCTTCCATTAACTTCCAGACTCAGGAAGTCCCAGACTTCCTACCCCTCAAATTTGGAAGTCCCACAGGAAAATCTAGGAAGTCCCACTTTTTTCCATGCTGCGGTGGTCTGCCCTTTCTTTAGTAGAACATAGGTTCTTATTTCAGTGTCACACAGAATCATCATGATATACGCTTCTCTTAGATGTGTTTTAAAAATGTCCTTATCGCTTATTAAAATTCGATCGCATCTTTTTGGAAAGCCTGTACTTGTATGTCGGACCATAGAGAAAGCATCAACATTGGTACAACTTCGCATTCGTTTCAAAGCCCAGAGAAAGAAAAAAGAAAACACCCAAAACATGTTTTCTTAAAAATAAACTATGCTGAAATTATTTTGCAGAAATGTATTTAATGAAATATTTGTTCAGATTGAAGCTGATCAACACTAGCGAACGAGTTGCTTACTTCACAAAAGTTGCGGGAAAACGGCGCCGACTCGTGCAACAACAAACAAATTAAAGGCAGCTCTCGATGAAATACCAACAGCAAAACGTTCGTTCGCGGAGAAAAGCAAGCAAAACCATCGCAAATCGCCTATATTTAGACTTACTTTGCGTCTTTTCCGCGCTGGTAAACAGCGCAACCGGAACAACGCTACGCATTTAGAAATGGGTTTTCCGAAAATTTTGACGAAAAATATGTTTTCTTTTCATTTGAAAAATTGCTGTTGTTGTCATGACAAACGTAAGCTTCAAAATTCGAATAGATTTCAATTTGCGTTCTGCGCATAATTGTTATTTATTTATTTATAGAATTTCACTCGGCAATTCCCGGAAGTGTTGCAGAGGACACACGTTCTTAGCAAAATAATAATTTAAGAAGTGAATATTAAAAAATAATAATGACTTCATATAATTTCAACGAATATTTTCGGGGTCGCAGTAGAAAATTTAATTATAAAAACATCAATTAATCAACTCAGCACGCGTGACAAATACACGCAGTGATCACGCAGCCATCAAAAGGGTGCCGCGACGCTTGACACAGCTGTCAATAAAACTCCCGCAAGCGGAAAGTGGGACGTCCTTAAAGCTCAGTCAACACAGGTAGCGAATTTCCGGTAAGTAGGCGGGGCAAACATCATACAACTGGTTAAAAGTGGGTGGGCCTTTTGACAATTTTTGGACGTCTCGGGTATCGATTTCGGACGGACAAAAGAAATTTCGGAAGTCCCCGGTACGTCTTTGAAGTTCAATTTGGACGTCCGGTGGCAATCTCAGGGCGTAATATACGTCGTACGTCCGCTTAACGGAAGCCCTGATTTAGAGCCTTTGAGAAATTAAAAGAAGTTTATGGAACTTTCTGGATTGAGCTATTTTTGGTGTCATAGTACATTTAGAACATTCTTGACTAAAACTAGAAAATGAGTGATGCCTCTAGCAAATTCTTTTTCTAGAATGTTCTTTTATAATATATTAGGGCAAAACATTTTCCTATGGGCACCTTTGTATACTTTCATTGGAAATTATTCTATACTGGATTACTCAAATACTTTATTCATTTTAGAATTAAACTCTCAATTCAGGGACTTTAAATTGTGTGATCAAAAACTGTCATTCTAAGAATTTGTTTTAGAAATTCTTATGGAATATTTCTCAGGGACTTTGTGACAATAAAACTTGAAAGGTACTTTTGTGCTTATATTTTTCTATTTTGCACATTGTCTTATTCTTTGTTGTTTATAAATATTGTAAACAGTTTAAAGCTTGTAGCTGGTTTCTCTTTCATTTCTTTCTTGTTACGCCTGGCTTGTAACAGTGCACATAATTTTGTCAGTATCTGATAACTGCTCTTCTTGAATCAGCAGAAGGGGGAGAATGATCATAGAAATTATTTCATGATCAATCTCCACGAAAGTTATGTGGCCAAGCTGGGATTCAAACATGACCCCTGGATCCACAGTCAGACATGCTACTGACTTAGCTATGGAGCCTGGCCAATTTTCTAGGCCCAGTTGTTCAAAGTATTGGTAACAAAACAACCTTATTAATGACAAACTAGTTAACTGTTGTAGCTAAGGTATTTTCAAACACATTGATATTTTTGCTGCAAAAATGTGAGTAGCTATTGCAATGCAAAAGCTACTCACATTTTTTCAGCAAAAAATATCAAATGTACTTGCCATATTTCAAGACAGAAGTTATAACATCATACTACTTAACAACTTCTGGGCCCTGGATTTTTTTTTTTTTTTTTTTTTTTTTTTTTTAATTCTTAAATGCTTAAATTCAACCTGTAAACAGTTAAACCAGCTCCTTGTGCAGAATGACAGTTTCTCAACAAAAGTGATTTATCTTTTACCTTTACAACTTTCTCTGGGCAAATTCAGCAGATGGGATATAAATAAGCTTTGTCATTACAAAATGCCTATTTTCTGGCAAAATTTCAAAATTTTGTCGATTTGTTTTCCCAGTATGCTAAGCATTAAATGAAACAAGTAGTTTCTGAGAAGATGTTCAAAGATTACAAAATTTTATACAGGCATATTGCTTGAGGCAAGGGCAGATAAACCCTGGAGGACAAAATTTTGATTGTTACTGACATGTTTTACTACTTTATTCATACATTATAAGTTTCAGCCATTAGTCCATAATACGTTTTGAGAAAAAGAATTTTCAACATTTTCCCCATACAAATGAAAAGGGACGCTAACTTGACCTTGCAATAAAAAGGTCAAAGGTCAACCTATGATCATATTTTGAACAAACTCAGTAGACCTTGAGTCTCCAATGCTATATACCAAGATTCAGCCTTAAAGCTTTCTTGGTTCTGTAGAAGACGATTTTTAAATGTTTATCACCATATATGGGCATGGCTACCATCATTATTAACTCACCATGACAATTAGTATAAATTTTCAATCCCCCTTTAACAGAAGCCTCCATATGAAATAAGAAGAAAAATAGGCCCAGGGGTTTTAGAGGAGGTCATTCTAAGGTGTGGATGGGCAACCGACAGTGGACAATAGACGGCAAGTGATCACAATAGCTCATCCTAAGCCTTCGGCTTAAGTGAGCTAAGAAAACAGAGATGTTACCTACCATCAGTACACAGATAAATACTTTCAGTCACTTCCTGAGGAACTCCTTCAGCCTGCAAACAAATAATTTCTGTACAATTACTTGTCTAAATCCTTGTGAATCCTTGTTAACCCTTAAAGCGCCAATCAAAATTTGTAGCAGACGACATTCTAAAATTTTTAGTTTTTTTTATTTTTCAGAGAAAACAAGTCTTGAAATTTCATGTGAATCATCTGCATGACAGATGTTTCACATGAAATGTCAAGACTTGTTTTCTTCTGAAAATAAAAAAAAAAATAACAATTTTCGTCTGCTTTAGTTGTGATTGGCACTTTAGGGGTTAAACCATCCTATCACAGCCCTAGATAAGAGTGGACCAGCCACATAATAGTTTTCAAAATTCTCCATGAAAACATATGTTGTGGGTACTCATTAGAAGCACCTCGATGAGTACCCTCAACATATGTTTTCATGGAGAAATAGGAAAACTATCAGTAAATTTCAGATGAAAAAAAGCCTCATTTGGAGTTATGTCTATGTATGGTTTATCTTAACCCTTAAAATGCCAAGAAAACCTGCATCTGAAAATGTTGTCTGTTTATGTCATCTGCTGAATATTCTTGCAAACTTTTCAAAACTATTTTTGCATACAGGCAAACAGTGTGGACCCAGAGCAATCTGATTTGGGTCCACACTGTTTGCAAAAATGATTTTTAAAATCACAAGCAGATGACAAAGCAGACAAAACAATTGTTGTGACTGGCAGTTTAAGAGTTAACCCTAAAGGCACCAATCACAAATGCAGTAGACACCATTTTGAAATATCTTTTTTTTTACTTTTTTAAAGCAAAACAAGTTTCAACATCTCATGCCAAGCAGATGATTCACATAATATGTCAAGACTTATTTTTTTCTGAAAAATAAAAAAAAAAATTAGAATTTTAGGTGCTATATACACTGGAGATCCAATACATCGCGGTCCGTTATTTCGCGATATCCAGTATATCGCGAATCGTCCGTGGACCCCAAATTTACCATGACCATAAAAAAAAAAAAAAATAAGTAAATGTTTTTTTTACTTAATTTGAAAAAAAAAAAAAAAAAAAATGACTGTAATTCGTTGCGGTATTGATTTTTCGCGCATATCCAAACTCATCTGAGAAATATTTTACATCGGGCAAAGGCTGAGGCACGAGAATCCTGCAGACAGACAATGCTGACAGATTTTTTCTTTAGAAATTAGGCCCTAATTCTGCCCCCGCAGACGAAAACGGTCCTTTTCAGGACCAACAAATAATAAGAAAAGAGTAGCCTTATGATGTTGCCTATCTGTCCTAAACACCCAGTTCGTAGCCCTCCCACTTTACACTTTCCCAGCAAGTAATAATTTAACAAATAAAAATAAATAAAGTATGAAAGAATTAAAAAGATCAAAAGATAAATAGAATAGTTTTTGGGCCCGCAGCAGACGAAAGAAGCGAAGGGAAGCAACCCGAATTGCCTCAGCAAAAGTCCGTGATATTCTATTCTATTCTATCCTTAGGATATGCGAGTTGCCCCCCTTCATCCAAAATGGCGTCCTCGCTTGACATTTCCGCGAACAAATGATTTTAAACGTCGTTTATCAGCTAGTCTCGATTAAAGTTAATTGGTAGACATAATCTCCCAGTGTAAATACTGCCATTGAGTAATTCTAAACCTACTATACTGATGTAATGTGGCCGATAGCTTTACTGACAGCCGTTTGGTGTTGATTGATTAGCGGCGTCTCAGCAAACTACCACCCCAGCTTATATCGCGATCCGGATATATCGCGGTAGCGGAACTTGGACCCCAAGCACCGGGATATATTGGATCTACAGTGTATTAAGTTTGGCGATTTAGATGTTAACAATAAATTTCATTTTTATGGATTTTACCGACGGCAAATCACTCACATACCAAACCAAACCAGAAGAGCTGTATGTTTAGTCTGTAAGTGATTACACATTGATTAAATCAACAAAAATAAAATCAATTTCTAATATATTTCAGTCATATTTACACTGAAAAGTTGAGTCAAATTGCTCATTTCAGAAATGTACACACATGATTCTGGCTCAAATGATTTATCTGGGTACAAATGCCATTCTGAGTTTGCTCTCTATGCAACAAATTGTGCTAAATTAGTGTAAGCCTAGTCAGACATTATTTAATGCTATCTAGTGACAGACCAACTGAAATAAACTAGACATGTATCCAAAGTACACAAATGTCCCCGCCCTTTGATCTTTGCCCATATGACAACAACATCTGGATGCATAAAATTCAACAACTATTTTCTAAATGCTTACTCTGAACTGTTATACATTTTGACTCCTACCACCCCCCCCCCCCCCCCCCCCCCCAGGGCATGACCCAGAGGCAACTCTAGCACCGAGTTGAAGGTTTAGGACTTGGTAAGTAGTATAACAAATTTAACTTTCTAGCATTAAAGGTACCCAAGTTATGACCGCCAAGAGAAATGTGGACGTTAATGTCAATGTTAATTTGAATGTAAAATCTGACCTGGTATACATTTTAAACCCTGCCCCCACCCCAGGGCATGTCCTAGGGGCAACTCTAGCACAGAATTTAAGGTTTAGATCTGGGTAAGTAGCATACTAAATTTCAGCTTCCTAGCATAAAAGATACCCAAGTTATGACCTCCAAGAGAAACACAGACGTAAATGTCAATGCAAATTTGAATGTAAACTTAAACATTTGTTATACTCTGGTTAAAAACGTGACATACACCTGTACCCACTTATGGATGTAACATAACAGCAAAATGCTATATGCCCCACTTCTGCAATCAGCCGGCAGGGGCATAAAAATCACAAAAAAATAAAAAATCCTGCAAAAATATGTCAGGGGAGGGTGACGGTTTTGTTTGTGTTGAGATTTAATGGTCCAGTCAACCAAATAGGATCACATCAAGCGCAGTCAGTTTACCTAACCTTACTGGGCAGGCTTAGTCCTCAAAGTGGTCAACCAGTATTATGCACATTCTTTCGCCAGAAATCTCACTCTTCTTGAATCAGCAGAAGGGAGTGAATGACCGTAGAAATTATTTCATGATCAATCTCCAAGAAAGAATATTGCCGACCGGGTGGGGGTCAAACCCGAACCCAGTTAGGCGCAAATCCAACTGTGCCATTGAGGCCAGCAGAAGGAGTCGAGGTCAAATGTGAGTATTTTGGTTCATAACACTATCTCCTTCCACATCATTACACAAATATCAACCAAACTTGCTATTTAAACATTTACTAAGTCAGGCCAATACCATTTCAAATTTTTATCTCGGCAACTGAGGTCCAGACAGGAGTAGATTTTACCACAACCCTCCAAGCTCTGGGAAGAGACAAAATGTGTGTGTTTGAGCTATAAAGATATCTCCTCCTACATTTCTGCCAAATCTGCTGCATACTTCACCATTTCTTTCATTTTTTTACCCAAACCCTACAGGCCCTGGGGAGCAATCAACAGGTTATGAAAGCATAGCATTTGTAATATGAAACCATTGATTCAGCAATCTCTAGCTACAAATGATGATTTGGTGTTTTATATCCCTTTCAACATTATTTAAGTCATATCGAAATGACAGAAAGGTGGTAATGAAGACTCTATGCAATTGTTTGTTTGTGTTGAGGTTTTACGGCCCAGTCAACCCAATGGGGTCATGTCAAGCGCAGTCAGTTTACCTGACCACACGTTTACTGGGCAGGCTTAGTCTTCTAAGCGGTTAACCAGTATTATGCACATTCTTTTGCCAGAAACTGACAACTGCCCTTCTTGAATCAGCGGAAGAGAGAGAATGACCGTAGAAAATATTTCATGATCAATCTCCACGAAAGAATGCTGCCGACCTCGGCGGGGGTTGAACCCACGACCTCCTGGTCTCCAGTCGGACGGCGCATCCAACTGAGACACCGAGGCCGGCATGAATCACCGTACAGTCACAGATGAATTCCACCTCCAGAGGAGACAACTTCTGTGACTTCCTGTTTCCTTTGGAGCAAAGTCTTATCTTTTACAGTAGATCCCTTTTTAAAAGGAAGACAAATATTAATGAAAAAGTTGCCTCCCTTGAACATTTATCCATTCCACTTAACCCTTCTCTTAGGGGTAGTGGTGGTGCGAAGGTGTCATGTATCTTGTGTCACCGGGGTGTCCAACTAATATTAGCTTACATTTGGGCAAGGTCTACTGTCCTTGTAGTAGGTAAAGCTAGATGGGGAATGTTTTTATTTCTTCTGTTTCTTCCCTTTCATTCCTGTTCTTCTTTCTTCCCTGTTCCTCTCTTTCATCTCTTCTACTATCTCTTCTATCTCTTTTCTCCCTTTCTCTGGGAGATGACACAAAATGACCCACAAGGGTCGACGTGTCATTAAACCCCAACACAATCAATAACCCTTCTCTTGCAGAACATGTCATATCCTGTCTTAAGAAACAGTGTAGATCCAGATCAGTTGGCTTCTGAAGAAGTCAACTGATCTGGATCTGCACTGTTTGTCATTAAATGTGAATTTCTATCAAAAACCCAAATCAAGTAATCTGACTGGCTTGAAATTAGCCGTGGGCATGGCATCTTAATTTATTCAGCAAGGCAAGGGTTAATCATCACACTGACATAACCTTTAAAGTGCCAATCGCAACTGAAGCAGGTAACACTTTAACCCTTTTTCTATTTCAACAGTGGGATCAATGTGAAATTTGGTGGAAATTGGCTAAGTGGTTTCTGAAGAATCATGATTTTATACATGTAAACAGCACAGTGGCAGGGAAATAAAAATTGGGCCACTGTCCGCAGAGGAGAAGTCTTTTAAAGGTTTTTAGCTCTGGCCACCAATTTTGTTCAGCCAAGCAGTACTGTTTTAGCAATTTTGGTAGAGGGCTATTGGAGGAACACTTCTGTGCAAATATTTTGAAACTCAGCCATTGGCCAAGAATGAGATGTCATTTGAAGATTTTTTCTATTTTTAGCTCTGGCAGCCATCTTGTTCAATGGAGTAGAACCATTGCGGCCATCTTGGATTTCCGACTGACATGATTTTAGCTCGTTTCGATCAAGAAGTCATCTTTTTGTTACACAGCAAGTTTCGGCTCAAAGCGACCAAAGGTTTGGAAAGAGATATCGAAAATTGATTTTCAAGATGGTGGCTGTGGCGGCTATCTTAGATTTTCGATCCACTCAGTTTTAGCTATTTTGTGTCTTCTAGGGGCACTAATGCTCATCATCAAGTTTCAATTCAGTTTGATTATACAGGCGATGTCCAAAATATGAATTCTCAACATTTTTGCCATATAAACGTATAGGGCCCATAAAAACGCATATGGAAACAAATATGACCTTGCCATAAAAAGTCAAAGGTCAATGTAGGACCATAATTTTAGTAACTGTGGTAGACCTCCAGCTCACGATGATTTGTGCAAAGATTAGGCCCAAGGGCTTTTTTGGTTCTGGAGAAGATAATTTTTAAAGGGTTTTACCATATATGGGCATGGCATGGCAGCCATCTTGGTCAGTGGACCGCGACCATTTTAGCAATCTTTCATTCCCCTGCCCCAAGGAGGTTCCACATGAAATTTGAGCATTACTGGACCAGCTGCTTCATTTGTAGTTCTCAACATTTTTCCCATACAAATGTATGGAGCCCACACAAATCCACAGGGAAGCAAACTTGACCTTGCCATAAAAAGGTCAAACGTCAATGTACGACCATCTTTTTAGCAACTTTAGTAGATCTCCCGTTCCCAATAATTTGTACAAAGATTCAGCCCCAAGGCATCCTAGGTTGTTGTTGTTGTGCGGATTTTTAACGCTACCAGGCACCCTAGGCACATAGATGCAGCGGTGATTGCTATGATGTAGATGTATTTGTACAGCCTTGCTTACCAAGCGCCGCCCTGTCCACTTTATACTCAACCCAGGGTATGTCGAGTATGAGCTAGGCGTAATAGTGGTCTGAAAATTGTCTCGACCCGAGCGGGATTCGAACCCACGATATCCCGCTTGAAAGTCGAGTGCGCTAACCACTAGGCCACCCAGTTGCATCCTCGGTTCTGGAGAAGAAGATTTTTATAGGTTTTTACCATATATGGGCATGACAGTCAGTGGACCATGACCATTTTAGCTATCTTTAGTTCCCCCAACCTAAGGAGGCTCCATACAAAATTTTAGCAAAATTGGCTCAGTGGCTTCAGAGGAGAAGTCGTTTGAAAATGTTAAGGGATGCACGGACGGACGACGGACAAAAAGTGATCACTATAGCTCATCCTGAGCATAGCTCAGGTGAGCTAAATATAAAACCCATAAAATATCATCTGGTACAAATTTTGCTTGGTACTTTAAGAGTTTACAATTTATGATCAAGATAATGAGGCTTTAAATAACCGAGCTGAATACATTACCTCTATAGGAAGTTGTCGTTGTACGCCATCACTAACACCAACTGTCTCTTGACTGAGCACCACATCTTTACATATGTCGTTATTTGGTATTGACACTGCCTGTAAAATATTATTCAAGATGACGCTGTTTTAGAGGTTCTCTACCAGACTCTTAGCACTCTGGGTAAAATTTTCAGCAGACGACATGTTGAAATATTTTCTCATTTTTCCCAGAAAACAGGTTTGACATTTCATGCAAATTGTCTCCAATGGAGACAATTTGCATGCAATGTCAAATCCTGTTTTATGCAAAAAATAAGAATAATTTCATCAATTTGTTGCTTGCTGAATTAGCCTAGGGAGTAATAAATAAGCCTGTCATTGCTAAATTATAATCAAGTTAGCAGACATTAAAAAAAAAAGTTTGTCTGCAAAGATTAGGTGCAATAAATGACAAGATGTATTTTCTCAGAATACATCACAAACACTTGTAGATCCTTAATTTCATGAAAGCATACTATATTCACCCTAAATACTTGGTTTCTTGTCCTAAACTAAACTCTCTTTTTTTGACAATGTTTGGAAAGTCTTTTTTGTTAGTTGAAAAAAAACAAAATATAGCAATCTTACCTGTCTTATATTTATTTCTTTTGGCATTTTGAATTTCTCCATGTCTTCTAATAATATTCAAAATAATTCTCAAAACTTGTCAAAATATATTTTCACTATGCAACCAAAAAGCTTCTGCTTGATTCAAATATGGCCACAAGATTTTCCGTGACATCATTCAAGACCATACTAATTGGAATGTAGGGTTTTACTATTACAGCTGACTCATTATCTTGAACTCATGTATCTCGAATAACCGCTTATCACGAAGTGAAAATCTGGTCCCTGTTCTAACATGAAAATCTAACAACAGGTAAAAAATAGTGTGGAAAAGAGGAGAAATTGCTCCTAAGGAGCAATTTCTCCTCTTTTCCACAATATTTTCAATATATCTCTAACTTCAGGAGTCCAGTTACATATATATTTGTTAAATGTAGTTGTTCAAATTATTTTTTCCTCAATTCTACAAATCTGATATGTCGAAGTACGGATATCTCAAAGTATTTCAGAGAGTCCCTCGGAATTTGAGATAATGAGAGTCAACTGTATTACTATTCTTTATCAAGGTTTTATTTACTTGAATAAAAATCACAGAAAAAGTAAAGATTTGGTAACAGGATTATATGATTATTGACAACTGTAATATAACAAGCATAAATTAGCATAATTATTATAAATCAGTTTACAGTAGCTTTAACAGCCCTTTCAGAAAATCAACTATTCATGTGATGCCATAGCGAAGCAATGACATCATCTTAAATCAGCCATGTAAATAATAGAAAAGCCTGGCTTCAGGTTTAAAAATAACTATTTTGTTTGTGTTGAGGTTTTACTGCCAAGGCAATCCAATGTCGAGCGCATCAGTTCACCTGCCCACTCTTTTACTTGGCAGGCTAAGTTCTCCAAGTGTTTAATCAGTATTGTGCACATTCTTTTGCCAGAAACTGATAACTGCCATTCTTGAATCAGTGGAAGGGAGAGAATGACATCAGAAAATATTTCATGATCAATCTCTACAAAAGAATGTTGCTGACCCATTCAAGCATGGTGACGGATTTCAATATGTATGACTATAGTTTAATACATATAGACACTTTAATAACAAAAAAAATCCCGTATGAAAACATGTTTCCAAATGATGTCGAAAACAAGGAAAACATCTATCAGAATTATGGACGGGTTTTTCAAAAAGGTTAACCAAAATGTAAACCTCGGAAGATGCCTAAACCCACACCCGATGCCCGCCCACCTACCTGCCCACATACCCGCCCAGATATCGCTATTTTGAAGAACCGACTTAACCACTTGTTGCTGTGTCTAAGAACTGTGGGATGAGTGGCAAACAAAGCAGACAAGATCAGCTGTGGCATTATGCCATGTCTGATCTTGATATACACTGCTTACTCATGCCTCTCTGTCCTAATACACAGGAACCGCTACATAACACAGTTCATTATAGCATAGTTTTGGTTATAACATGGTTTAAAGATGGATCCCAATCATGTTATACCCAAACCAAAATGTACAGATTATGTAGGAAACAATTTCAATATAATCTAAACATTTTTGTTTGGATAAATGGTCATTTGTCTCTTTTTCTATATAATCTAAACATTTTTGTTTGGATGCAACATGGTTGTTTAGGTAACATGGTTTTTGCTTTGGATCCCAGCAGTAGTGTTATAAAGAGGTTGTGGTGGACGTCTAATACTCTACAGAATAAAGGGCTAACCAATATTGTAGCAGATGACAGTCTAAATTGTTTTTAATTATTTTTCGGAGAAAATTGGCTTGGCATTTCATCTGAATTGTCTGCTAAGAAGACAATCCACATGAAATGTCAAGCTATGTTTTCTCTGAAAAATAATTAAAAACTGTTTAGACTGTCATCTGCTACAATTTTGCTTGGTGCTTCAAGGTCAGTTGACTAAAAAACTCCATAATCTGTGAAAGCTCGATTCTTGTCTTTTGCAAAATCTGAAAAAAAAAAATACTTACAGTTGCTTCAATATCTATCTCTCCAACAACGGTTGGTACGATATTAAACTTTGTAGACTCTGACAGACCACCACACAGACAAAATTGTCGAGAAGATGCACTAAATGACAGCTCGAACCCTTCTCCTTCACTCAACCGCACTTCCATCTAATAATGAGTAAATTAAGTTTTTCATTTATCAGGCAAGCCCACTAAACTCAAATTTTAACTTTTAGCATGCTGAATAAATTAAAATGCCACATCCACTTCTGATTTCAGCCAATCAGATTACTTGATCTAGACTGCTGATACAAATTCATATAGTTAACTAGTAACAGTGCTTTCAGAGAAAACAGATGTCCCCCCCCCACTGTTAAATTCTCAGTTTTTCTACTGCTATGACATTGAAAATTAGGTAAAGGTCACTAAAACCTATTAAGTTCTTTGTTATGTCCCAATTATATAAATTCATAAATAAATTAGTATATGACCGCATCAATTTGAGATGTAGCATTTTGATAGATGAACAACAAAATCATACGCGAGCACACATATGCCCAAGATATAATAGCAATAAAAACTAGAGCTGTCAGAGGATCTGACTATAGCCCCGCTGCAGCTCTATCAGAGGAGAAATACATATAGTGTTGAAATATTTTTAATTCATCCTTACCAGATAACACCACTGTAGGACATGGTAACATGGCATTGTAAAACCTATCAAGGGATTTTAATCCATGAGTTATGGGCCTTTGGCCCTGATTCCTGAATACACGATACATCAACCCACTGTCCATGCATGTACTACTTTTTCAAAGACCCCTAGTGTGGTATAAGTTTCATCGAAGTAGGACCACAAACATAAAAGTTATTGAGCATTTTTTGAGCATAATGTTTTGAAAACCTACCAAAGGACATAACTCCAAGAATTATAGACCTTTGGCCCTATTCCAGTATACAGAATACATCCTCCAAGAGTTATGGACCCATGGTCTCTTTTCGGGTATACTTGATACATCCAATCATTGTCCATGTTTATAGGAACATTCAGCTTTCTAGCTTTCATAGTTCCTGAGAAATCTGTTACGAAAATTTTCAAAATGGCAAAATTTGCAAACCTATGAAGGAACATATATGTAATTCCAAAAGTAATGGGCCCTTGGCCACCATTCCGCTATTACACCTTCCTTACCTTAGAGACCAAGTTTGATACAAGTTTCATTAAAGTAGGGCCACAAACATAAAAGTTATTGAGCAAAAGGCATTTTAATTTTTTGAAAACCTAGGGACATAACTCCAAGAATTATGGACCCTTGGCCCTATTCCAGTATACAGAAAACATCCAGTCATTGTCCATGTTTAAACGAACTTTCAGCTTTCTAGCTTTCATAGTTCCTGAGAAATCTGTTACGAATATTTTCAAGAATGGCAAAATTTGAAAACCTATGAAGGGACAGAACTCCAAGAGTTGTGGGCCCTTGGCCACCATTCTGCCATTACATCTTCCTTACCTTAAAGACCAAGTGTGGTTTAAGGTTCACTGAAGTAGGGCCACAAACATAAAAAATGATTAAGCAAAATGCATTTTAAATGTTGAAAACCTACCAAGGAACAGAACTCCAAGAGTTATGGGCCCTTGGCCACCATTCTGCCATTACACCTTACTTACCTTAGGGACCAAGTGTGGTATAAGGTTCATTGAAGTAGGGCCACAAGCATAGAAGTTATTAAGCAAAATGCATTTTAAATTTTGAGAACCTACCAAGGGACATAACTCCAAGCATTATTCGCCCTTGGCTACTATTCTGCAACTACACCTTACTTACCTTAGGGACCAAGTGTACTATAAATTTTATTGAAGTAGGACCACAAACATAAAAGTTATTAGGCAAAATGCATTTTAATTTTACAGTCATGGCATTATGGAAGGACATGGAAAATCCAGTATAGCCCCACTTTTTCAAAGCAAGGGCTATAAATAAATGTGTCTGTACACATTTTCTGTCATTTTCTTGCTTCATAGTATCATATACACAACTAATGTAAATCTGAACATTTTGCTTTCAACATTTAATTCATTACAATTTAAGTACAACAGAAATAAGAGAGCCAAGATGGTCCTGTATCACTCACCTGATTACCAGATAAGTTTCAAGTCAACTGGCCTTATGGTTCAAGAGAAGAAGTTCAATATAGATTTTCAAGATGGCGGCCACCTTGGATTTCCAATCAGAGTGATTTTAGCTACTTTTGATTGACAAGTCACCTCGATACTTCCGATGAAATTAAGAGTCAATTGGCCATTTGGTTCAGAAGAAAAAGTTCAAAATAGACTTTCAACATGGCGTGTAGGGCAAACGTCTTTGATTTCTGATCAGAACAATTTTGATCTACAAGTCACCCCAATACTTCCTATCAACTTTCTAGTCATTTGGCCTTTCCATTCAGGAGAAGAAGTTCAAAATAGATTTTCAAGATGGAGACTGTGGTGGCCATCTTGGATTTCCAATCAGAACCTAATTAGCTATTTTTTATCTACAAGTCACACGGATACTTTCGACCAAATTTCAAGTCAATTGGCACTTTGGCTCAGGAGATGATGTTCAAAATCGGTTTTCAAGATAGCGACTATCTTGGATTTCCAATTGGAATGATTTTAGCTTTTTTTTTGATTTGCAAGTCACCTGATACTTTCTATCAAATTTCAAGTCAATTGGCCTCTCGGTTCAAGAGAAGTTCAATATAGATTTTCAAGATGGCGGCTTTGGTGGCCGTCTTGGATTTCCAATCAGAACAATTTTAGCTGTTTTTTGATCTATAAATTACCCTACCTTCCAATCGGTATGATTTTATCTCTTTTTGTTTATTTGTTTGTGTTGAGGTTTTAGGGCCAAGTGACCCAATGGGGTCATGTCAAGCACGGTCAGTTTACCTAACCACACATTTACTGGGTAGGCTTATTCCTCTCAACAGTAACCAGCATTGTGCACATTCTTTTGCCAAAAACTGACAACTGCCATCTCTTTTTGATTAGCAAGTCACCCTGATACTTCCTAATAGGTTTCGAATCAGTTGGCCTTTTGATTCAGGAGAAGAAGCAAAAAACAGATTTTCAAGGTGGCCGCCATGCACGGCCGCTGGATTTCCAAATGGACTGATTTTAGCTATTTTTGATCTGCAAGTCACAATGAAACTTCCTACCATGTTTAGAGTCCATTGGCCATTCACTTCAGGACTAGAAGAGCAAAATAAATTTTCAAGATGGGCACCATGACATCTTGGATTTCCACTCAGAATGAATTTAGCAAATTCTGATCTACAAGTTGCCCTGAAACTTCCTACCAAGTTTCTAGTCAAAAGGCCTTTCATTCAGGAGATAAAGGGCAAAACAGATTTTCAAGATGGCCACCATGGTGTCCATCTTGGATTTCTGATCAGAACGACTTTAGCTATTTTTGATCTAAAAGTCACCCCAATGTCAACAAGCATTTCTGTTCAGGAAAAGAAGAGCAAAATAGATTTTCAAGATGGCCGCCATGATGGCCTTGGATTTCGGATCCAAGGCCATTATGGTCATTATGGTCATAAGAAACATCCCTTCTATATTTAAGGGTCCTAGTCCCAAGCATTGCCAAGTTATAAGCGTGTTTTGTACTAGAGGTCACTGTGACCTTGACCTTTGCCCTCGGTGTCATCTACTGGTGAGGACCAACATCCTTTCTAAGTTTGAGGGTCCTAGCACCAAGCATTGCAAAGTTATCAAGCTTTTTAGTACTAAAGATCATGGCCACCTTGACCATGACTGTTGCCCTTGGTGTCATCTACTGGTGAGGCCCCTTCTAAGTTTGAGGGCCCTAGCCCCAAGCATTGCTAAGTTATCAAGCTTTTTAGTACTAAACGTCCTGGTGACCTTGACATTTGCCCGCAGGATCATCTACTGGTGAGGACTAACATCTCTACTAAGTTTGAGGGTCCTAACCATAAGCACTGCAGAATTGTAAGCTTTTTTGGTACTGACGGTCACGGTGACCTTGCCCTTTGACTTAAAGGGACCCCATCTCCCCCTCTTGGGGGAGGGGGGGGGCTCTTTTCACCCCAGGATCATAATTTGAACACTCTTGTCAGAGGACCTCTAGGCAATTCTACATACCAAATATCAAAGGCCTAGGCCTTGCCCTTTCAGACAAGAAGGTTTTTTAAGTTTTTTCCTATATAAGTCTATGTAAAACATGTTGGCCCTGGGGCGGGGCCATGTTTGGCCCTAGAGCTATAATTTGAATAATCTTGGCAGAGGTCCACTAAGTGAAGCTATGTACCAAATATCAAAGGCCTGGGCCTTCTGGTTTCCGATAAATAGATTTTTGAAGGTTTCCTCTATATAAGTCTATGTAAAACATGTCTGCCCCGGGGTGGGGCCATTTTTGGGCCTAGGGCAATAACTTGAAAAATCTTGGTAGAGGTCCACTAGGTGGAGCTATGTATCAAATATCAAAGGCATGGGCCTTCTGCTTTCAGACAAGAAGATTTTTAAAGTTTTTCCCTATATGGGTCTACGTAAAACAAGTGATCCCCGGGGAGGGGGCCATTTTTGACCCCGGGCTATAATTTGAACAACTTTGGTAGAGTTCTACTGGATGGAGCTATATACCAAATATCATTGAGGTGGGCCTTCTGTTTTCAGTAAGAAGATTTTTTAAGTTTTCAGTTAAAAAATCTATTTTTAGCTCCTGTGACCTAGATGTGCAATGGATCCGAACCATTTGAACAATTATGAAAGAGGACCAACCAAGGATCATTCCTGTAAAGTTTGGTCAAAATCCAAACAGTGGTTTAGGAGATGTTGTTTGAAGAAATTTTTTACGGCCGCATGCATGCATGCACGCACTGAAGCATGCTCTTACTAGAGGTACATTATGAGGTTATCCCTTTGATATGTCTTTGATCTTTTTTAACCCCACAACACCATTTTTAACCCAACAACACCAATTTTTAATCCCACAATGATGGAATAAACAGATAAACAGACACCGTACCCTCAGAATGTATGGACGGGGGACAAAATGTGATCACATCTCCTTGTCACTATGTGACAGGTAAGCTAAAAAAATGTTAGGTTTGCAGTTAAAAGAGTGGACTACTTTATGCTTATCTCCAGAAAACAACTGTACTGTTGTTCATACTGAACAACAAAAATGTCTTATCCAAAACCATGATTCAGAGTAAACAAATTCTTACAGCAATGCAGTCTGAGAGATAGTTAAACACAGTCACTAGCACTGGCACAGTTTCACCACGAACTGCAGAGTAAGGCAACGTGAATGACAGGAAGAATGGCTGGAAAGCCGTCACTTCGGTGATCTCCGTTACACCGATGCCAGCCTCTGGATGTGTACAGAGAGAGTTTCCCACCCAGTTGGTGATGGTATCTGGTATAGGCGTGGTCATGTCGAGGATTCCATCATTCCTATTAGAAATAATAGAACTTACTGTTATCTGTTATCAAGCAAATAACAAACATATATGTTATCAAACAAATGAATATAAACAACATCCGAACATACTGTAAATGTCCGAATCTTTCAAACACTTTATTCAATACATTTTTATCCTTTTTTTTTTCCTACATTTTGCTTTCTTATGCATTTGTTTTGTAAACTACTAGGTGGAAATGTAAACAGTGTAGACCCTGATCGGACTACTCCTTCAGGAGCAGTCTGATCTGGGTCTGCACTGTTTGCATATGCCCTTTTATCAGAAAAGTTGACATAAGAATTTTTGGATATTTACCAGCATCAGAAACATAGTTCCCAGAAGTGCCATACCCAGTAAGCATTCTACATAAATCTATAGAGGGCTGTAGGACCGCTGTAGATTTATGTAGAATGCTAGCTGGGTAGATCCAGATAAAGAGTATGCAGAATTTTTTTTGTTATTTTTGCACCAAAACAAATCTTGTGGGTACTCATTGTAGATTTGTTTGTTTGTGTTGAGGTTTTACGGCCCAGTCAACCCAATGGGGTCATGTCAAGCGCGGTCAGTTTACCTAACCACACGTTTACTGGGCAGGCTTAGTTCCCTAAGCGGTTAACCAGTATTGTGCACATTCTTTCGCCAGAAACTGACAACTGCCTTTCTTGAATCAGCGGAAGGGAGAGAATGACCGTAGAAAATATTTCATGATCAATCTCCACGAAAGAATGTTGCCGACCTCGGCGGGGGTTGAACCCGCGACCTCCTGGTCTCCAGTCGGATGGCGCAGTTCTATTTCCCACAGAAATTGCTCAAAATAACTTAGATATGTAATATATAATTTCTTATTACTCCATGAAAAGGGTACCATAGATCAACATGAAAAGAAGGGTATCCACTTAACCCTTGTCATGCTGAATAAATTAAGATGTCACGCCCATTTCTAGTTTTCAGCCAATCAGATTACTTGATTCGAATTGTTAATATAAATTCACATATGTAATGGCAAACAGTGCAGATCCAGATCAGTTGGCTTCTAAAGTAGCCAACTGATCTGGATCTACACTGTTTGTAAAGACAGGGTATATCCTGGTTCAGCAGGACTAGGGTTAATTAATATTTTTCTTATTTCTCCATGAAAACATAATTTGTCATACTTACTTGAAGTGCTTCTGCAAGGTGCTTTAAATGAGTGCCTATAAAATATTTTCGTGGAGAAATATTGGTACTTTTTTTGTTTAATCAAAATTCTTATCTGAAACTAAGATGTAAAAGAACCCATTTGAATTATCTCCTCAGCCAGGCAATTCTAATGAGTATAAATATATGAGTCCTGAAATGTAACTTATATCATGTGTGCCCCGCAAACTCAGATCAGCCTGAACATCTGCCGAGTCTGAAGGAATAGGCTGACATGGATCTTTCCAGAGGGCACACATCCTTAGGTGCATTCTTTCACGTCTTTGTGGAGAAATAAGAAAAAATGTCGATATTTCTTTGGTTAAAAAAAAAAAAAGCACATAATCTGTAGCTACATCACATTGGATAGGCAGCTATCCGGAATGAAAAATAAAACTCAACAAACACAGAGCAATTTAATAATAAAAGAATGTTTTGGACTGTCGAAAATGATCATTTGGCCATCAAAAACGATTAATCCACATTTGTTGACTGTCATTTTGGTAGTCTAAAAGCAGGATTCTTAATAAAATGATCTGCCTTTGTCGACTCTTGTCCGTTCACGACTGCAACCTATCCAGTGTGTACATAGTCAATCCTACTGCTGACAAGCACCAAACATATTACATTTACCATATTTACTTACACAAAGTATTCAGACCAACAGGCCTGCACAAACAATGTATACCCAGATCAGGGTTTACACTGTTTACAAATCTTCTAGCAGTTTTTTAGACAAATAGAAAATCAGTGGAGAGTAAAATGGACTTCTTTCAATTTTAGGACAAGTATGGTCAGGAGTTAAAATGTCCTATTTAGGATAAATATGGTAAATTTGATTGCATTTTCCCTGACAATAAATATGAAATGGCATTTCATTTCTTGGTGGAGTCAAAGAAAATTCTTCATATCTATCAAAGCTCCAGATAAGAAAGGCCATCTACTTATTTATTTTTATTTCTTCACGAAAACATATGTTGTGGGTACTCATTGGAAGTGCCTCGCCGAGGCGTTTCTAATGAGTACCCACAACATAAGTTTTCTGTGAAGAAACAAGAAACTAATCAGTACTTTTTAGCTGAAAAATAAGCCTTATCTGTGGCTATGCCTTATTTTCAGGGCAACAATGATAAAAATATTTTCGGTGCAGTCTGTAGCTGGATGAAAGTTTTTATATACTAACCCTAAGTATTGGGACAGACAGGCCATGGCAAACAGCCTAGGCCCAGATCAGATGCCACAGAATGCAGCATCTGATCTGGGTCTACACTGTTTGGCACTCATCAAACAATATTTTAAACACATCAACAGGTAGAAAAATTGACTTTTTCAAATGTCAGGACAATTACGGTAACTAGTTAAGGTGTCCCAATAATTAGAGTCTATATGGTATTAACAATGATAAACATAGAAAGGTAACAAATATACTGACAAGTTTTGGTGCACAACCTTTTTCTTAATTTGAATTTTTCCACAAAATGGAAGTGACATTTTCTTATTCTTTATTATTTCATGCACTTTGTCAAGGGAGAAAATTTGGAAGGAATGATGTTCTGTTTTGGTAAAATGTAATTACCCTTAAAGCTCAAATCATTACTGCAGCAGAAGAAATTTTGAAATATAGTAGACTCTTTTTTATCTCAAACACTGATATCTAACTACTGCTGAAGTCAAAGAAAACAAATGGCAAAACTGGATTAGTTAGCTATGTGTTTCTTCTATTTCATTTCCTTTTATCTCATCCTACTGTTATTTCAAACCAAAAGTTCTGGTCCCTTGGAGTTTAAGTAAATGCGAGATTTTTTGAGAGAAAATAAGGCTTGACATTTCATGTGAATTGTCTGCTAGAAATGTAGAGCCTTATTTCTTCTGAAAAAATAAAAATAAAAAAAAACAACAACATTGTCATCTGCAACAATTTTGCTTGGCATGCTTAAGGGTAAAAAATGCTACGATTCAACACAAAAAGATTTTAACGTTTGTCCTGCTGAATAAATTAAAGAAGCCACTCCCTTTTCAAATTTTCAGACAATTAGATTACTTGATCCAGGTTGGTGATATAAATTCAGATACTGAATGATAAACAGTGCAGATCCAGATCAGTTGGCTTCTGAATTGGCTTCTTCAGAAGCCAACTGATTTGGATCTACATTGTTTGCAAAGGCAGTGTATATCCGGGTTCAGCAGGACAAGGGTTAAGAAAAATACCAGCCTCAATGTAAGAAAATTACCTTCGAAGCTGGCGCAAAGAATCAAGATCAGCCTATGGATATGCAGGCTGCTTGGAGTCTTCATTGGGAAGACAAAGTTAAGTACATTTTCTCACACCAGACCATATTCTTTTTTTTTTTTTAAACTATAGGACTTGGCATTTCATGTGAACTGTCTACCAATTCACATGAACTGTCAATCCTTTTTTTTTTTCTGAAAATAAAAAAAATCAATATGCTGTCTGCTGCAGTTGTGATTAGCATTTAAAGAGTTAAGATACAAAGGGGACAAAGTAACTATACCATGTTTACCTTTAGAATTTTGGATAGACAGGCTTGAGCAAACAGTGAAGACCCAGATCTGATGCCATATTTTAAAATGTGGCATCTGATCTGGGTCTACTCTTGTTGCCATTCAAGCTACATTTTTTGACACTTAACCAGGCAGTCAAATGGACCTGTTCAAATTTTAGAAGAATGGTTAGGAGTTAAAATGTCCAATACTTAACCCTTAAAGTGTCATGCAAAATAGCAGAAGACAACATAATCGATTTTTTTCATTTTTTTTATTTTCAGAGAAAAATGCTAGACATTTCATCTGAACTGTATGCTTGGCAAACCAACCATTCACATGAAATGTTGGGCATTATTTTCACTGAAAAATAAAAAAAAAAGTTTAAAATGTCTGCTGCAGTCATGATATGACTGGCACTTTAAAGATGAATGTAAGTGAGGTATGCAAACTATACATCTGCTGAGTCTGATCAGGGCCTACACTAGGTTAGCCAAAAAAGGGCTGAGCACAATTGTAGCAGACGACATTCTAAGTTTGTTTTTTGTTGTTTTTTTTATATAACCTTTCAGAGAAAATATGCCAGCTTTATTTCATCTGAAAAATACATACACAAAAATCAAATCATCACCAAAACATACCTATATAATTTTGACTCCCATAAACCCCTTTTTAAATAGTAAAACTGGGGTTCACAGGGGTATACATTATTTGCCTTATTTCTGCTTAAAAGCATGGATTGTGGGTACTCTTTAGAACCGCCTCGCCAAGGCAGTTCTAACGAGTACGAACAATCTATGTTTAAAGCATAAATATGAAAACTATCAGAATTTTTATCAGAAAACTTTCATTTTTTGGTGGTGAAATTTTTAATATATTTGAATAGGCATGTTTGCGTAATGGTTGTGATTAGTGCTTTAAAGGTTTAAGTAGTTTGAAAGGTGTGATAACATCTACATACCCCTCTCAAATTTTGTTTGAGGGTCCTACAGTCCCTGTCTAATTTCATTTCTGGGGTATAAAGAAGACCCAGATTAGAGGTACAAATGTTTTGGCTGATCCAGCCCTAAGATTTTTACCCAAAAATATTGATAAGTTTTCCCTTTATTTCTCTATGGAACAATATACTGTGGGTACCTCAGTGGGACAGCTCTAATAATTATGTGTTCACAGTATGTTTTGGGAAAAATAAGACAAGAGGGCCATAATGGTCCTATATCACTCACCTGAATCATGTTATACATAGCATTGCCAACAGAGATGTGTTTCTAAAGGTCATGGTGACCTTGACCATGACCTTTGCCCTCAGGGTCATTTCTGGTCAGTAAAAACATCCCTACATTTGAGGGTCCTAGCCCCAAGCATTGCCTTGTAAGCTTGTTTTGTACAAGAGGTCACTGTGACCTTGACCTTTGCCTAGGGTCATCTACTGGTCAAGATCAACATCTCATCTAAGTTCAAGTGTTCCAGCCTCAAGCACTTAGATACTGCACAAAAACCATGCAGGTTTTTTTTGGGCACGTTTTTTTCTCCGTAACAGAAACAGATGTAACAATTAAAATATATAAGGAATATTCTAAAATGGACTGAAAAAGAATGAAACAAATGAAACAGACCAATAGCAGTTCTCACTGATGGTCTGTTTCATTCGTTTCATTTGTTACGAAACAGGATGTAACAGTGCAAAAGACTTGTTCAAAGCTCGTTACGAAACATGGTGAAACGGAATGAAACGATGAAACGTACATCTTTTTTTTTTATAAACCCATTTCTGTTTCGTAACAAATGAAACGATTAAGATATATAGGAAAAACTCTGAAACAGGATGTAACAGACCAAAAAATTTAAAATAATCTCGTTACGAAACAGGGTGTAACGAAATGTAACTATGAAACATCATCTTTTTTTTTTTTATCAACCCATTTCTGTTTCGTAACAAATGAAATGATTAAGATATATAGGAAAAACTCTGAAACAGGATGTAACAGTGCAAAAGACTTGTTCAAAGCTCGTTACGAAACAGGGTGTAACGAAATGTAACAATGAAACATCATCTTTTTTTTTTTTATAAACCCATTTCTGTTTCATAACAAATGAAACAATTAAGATATATAGGAAAAACTCTGAAACAGGATGTAACAGTCCAAAAGAATTGTTCAAAGCTCGTTACGAAACAGGGTGTAACGAAATGTAACAATGAAACATCATCTTTTTTTTTTTTATATACCCATTTCTGTTTCGTAACAAATGAAACGATTAAGATATATAGGAAAAACTCTGAAACAGGATGTAACAGACCAAACATTCTGAAATATGCTCGTTACGAAACAGAGTGAAACGAAATGAAACAATGAAACATACAATTTTTTTTTTTTATAAACCCATTTCTGTTTCGTAACAAATGAAACGATTAAAATATATAGGGAAAACTCTGAAACAGGATGTAACAGACCAAACAATCTGAAATATGCTCGTTACGAAACAGAGTGAAACGAAATGAAACGATGAAACATACAATTTTTTTTTTATAAACCCATTTCTGTTTCGTAACAAATGAAACGATTAAGATATATAGGAAAAACTCTGAAACAGGATGTAACAGACCAAAAGACTTGTTCAAAGCTCGTTACGAAACAGGGTGTAACGAAATGTAACAATGAAACATCATTTTTTTTTTTATCAACCCATTTCTGTTTCGTAACAAATGAAACGATTAAGATATATAGGAAAAACTCTGAAACAGGATGTAACAGTGCAAAAGACTTGTTCAAAGCTCATTACGAAACATGGTGAAACTGAATGAAACGATGAAACGTACATCTTTTTTTTTTATAAACCCATTTCTGTTTCGTAACAAATGAAACGATTAAGATATATAGGAAAAACTCTGAAACAGGATGTAACAGACCAAAAAATTTAAAATAATCTCGTTACGAAACAGGGTGTAACGAAATGTAACTATGAAACATCATCTTTTTTTTTTTTATCAATCCATTTCTGTTTCGTAACAAATGAAGCGATTAAGATATATAGGAAAAACTCTGAAACAGGATGTAACAGTGCAAAAGACTTGTTCAAAGCTCGTTACGAAACATGGTGAAACGGAATGAAACGAATGAAACAGACCATCAGTGAGAACTGCTATTGGTCTGTTACATTTGTTTCATTCTTTTTCTGTCCATTTTAGAGTATTTCTTATATATTTTAATTGTTACATCTATTTCTGTTACGGAGAAAAAAACGTGCCCAAAAAAAACCTGCGTGATTTTTGTGCAGTATATGCAAGCACTGCCTGATTATAAGCGTTTTAGTACTAAAGGTCATGGTGACCTTGACCATGACCTTTGTCCACAGTGTCAACTACTGGTGAGGACAAACATCCCTTCTTAGTTTGAGGGTCCTATCCCCAAGCATTGCCAAGTTATCAAACTTTTTAGTACTAAAGGTCCTGGTGCCTTTGACTTTTACATTGAAGAAATTGTTTACGGACGGATGCACAGATGCACGACACATGACAGACAAAATGTGATCACAAAAGCTCACCATGTCACTATGTGACAGGTGAAGTAAAAAACTGAAAACTCTTAGGAAGAGAATGCATATCATATAAGCTACCAATAAAAACTGGAAAAACTCGAAATGCTTTCTAGAAAAAAAAAAAATGATGCCCTCCCTACTCACTCTCCCACCTGCACCTCCACATAAATATAACCTAAACCTTACACTATTTTCCTATGCTGACCTTGAAAATAATGTCAATGTCACCAGCAACTAATCAGCTCCTAAGGCTATCCCACTGATGTATCCTCCAAGTTTGATAAAAAATCTACCAATCTTTTCAAGAGATATCATGCACGCAAGAAACTAACTTAATTTGACATTATTTGTACTGAGCTGAGCTTGAACATGAGACTAAGGTCACGAAAACCTAATCAGCTCTAAAACATATCCCAAAGATGTGACCCTGCAAGTTTGAGATATATTGTTCAAGAAATATTGTGCTCACAGGAAACCCTACATAAACTTGGCATAACTCTGACTATTTGTCTCTGATGAAATTGAAAATGAGGTCATGGTCACCAAAATGTAATCAAACCCAAATAAGCTTGTCCTAATGGTGTATTCTCACAAATTTAAAGGATATCATACAAGAGATACTGTGCATACAAAAAAAACTATACAAAATTTGTTATAACTATTTGTCCTCTGCTGACTTTTAAAATTAGGTCAAGGCCACCAAAATCGAATCAGCTCTAAAGCTTGTCTATGATGTTTAAAGACTTAAGAAATTTTGTCAAGGAGCATATTCTAGCTAAAGTAATCTTTTAAGACAATTTATGTTAAAAAAAAGCAGCAATGAATATTAACAACATTTAAGAATTTGCTGTATAACCATGCTGGAATTCGGCTCGAGAATGATACAAACAATTGCTACAAAACACATGCAAGGTGATACAAAACACCATGTTAGGCATTACAACAAAACTAACAGACTATCTGGTTAGATTATATTAACCCTTAAAGCACCAATCATTATAGCAGCAGACGACATTTTGAATTTTCATTCATTTTTTTTATTTTTTTTTATGACATTCAAAGTGAAACACCTCCCAAGCAGATGAGACACATGGATTGTCAAATCTTATATTCTTATTATTAAACAAAATTAAATTGTTATCTGCTATAATTTTGCTTGGCACTTTTCCAGTTAAGTAGGGGTGATAACTAGTGATGAAGCTTTAATGCTTAGCATGCTGGGTACAAATTTCAGCAGACAACATTGAGAAATGATTCCAATTTTCTTCCGAAAACAAGCTTCTGCATTTCAAGAAAAGGATCTCATACAGAGCCAATGTAAATTTGCCTACAAAATGATAGAAAAGAAAGTATTACTAAACTGCATTGGGCCTCTAGTGACATATCAATGCTTAGCACTCTGGGAAAAAGTTTCAGCAGACAACATATTGCAATATTTTTATTATTTTTCATAGAAAACAGGTTTTGACATTTCATGCAAATTGTCTCCAATGGAGACAATTTGCATGAAATGTCAAATCCTGTTTTCTGTGAAAAATAAGGAAATTGTAACTAATTTGTCGTCTGCTGAAATAGCCAAGAGAGTGGTAAAGAATAACACAACATGAGAAATTGTACCTTCTGACATGTGAGACCAATGAAGAATCAAATCAGACAGTGCATCAGAGCAGTCTGATCAGTCTTCATTGTCCATATGAAGAAATTTTTCATTCATGCCTATCCAAAGTGTACCAGTGAAGATTCTGATCAGACTGCACAAAAATGCAGGCTGATCTGAATCTTCACTGGGCGCTCATATCGGATGGTATGTTTTCTAAGTTGCAGCTAAATTTTGCGAAAGTCAAAGTAATCATTACTCTAATTTTGGGTAGAACTGGAAAGGTTTTACAAAATACTGTTCACCACTGTGCCTCAACTCTCATTTTTGCATATTTGACACAATGTATGAAAGTGTTTACCCAAGGTAAGGGGGAGGGGCTAGTTACCCTTGAAACAAAATAATACCTATTTTTTCACTCTCAATGCAGCATTTCTAAGCACAGAAAGAGTTTAATGTGTCTTAAATTGAACTGCTTTAACTGTTATGCCCTGGCCAATGCACAACAAACCCTACAATAAGACCTGTGTGACCAGCAAAGACTCAGATCAGCCTGTACATCCACCCAGTATGGCAAGCGTTCTCATATATCCCTCTTTGAATAGCCTGGAGGCTGTAAAAGGTACATGCAATCAGTGAAGAGAGATCAGACTGCACAGACTGGCTGGCTGATCTGAGTTCATTGGTTATACAAGTCTTATTGGTTGTGTCATGCACTGGCTCTTGAGTATACACAATAATTAATCCATCCTATGACCTTAAGCTATGTCCTGTGAAGCTCGGCTACAGCTTCTGTAGACAAACATTTATACAGGGCGCAGTTATTCAAAACTTAAGTTGTTTGCTAAAGTAACATTAAAATTTCTATCTTGAAATATAGCAAATACATTGATTTTTTTGCTGAAAAAATGTGAGTAGCAAAGCTACTCACATTTTTGCAGCAAAATTATTAATGTGTTTGAAAATATCTTAGATACAACAGTTAACGAGTTTGTCATTAATGAGCTTGTTTAAGCTAATGATGCTTTGAACAACTGGGCCCTGATTTGTATGGCTTCTGTAAGACAAATCTTCATAATATTGCTTATGCTACTTCCATTTCTTTGTAGAATATGTATCTTCCTAAAAACACCAAATACAATGGTAAAGAAAAACTACGGAAGATGGTACAACATCCTACAAAACTGACAGATTGTTTGTTATCATCAGAGGTCCTTGTCTCTTTAAAAGATAATCTGCATGGAAATGACCGACTGTACTTTCTGGGGAAAAATATGGAAAAATACCAATTTGTTGTCTGCTAAAATGCCCAGAGTGTGGTAAAAGTTATAGACCAACCCAATGCTAACAATGTCCCAAAGCCAAGTTTCTGGGAAAACACTACGTATTTTGAGAGGTTCTATTTCAACAGGTTCTGAGCCAGTTGTGGATACAGATATTCCTGTATTTTTTCTCTTCTTCCCTCTTACAATCACTGTAGCGTCACCAGAATCATCAACCATTGCCATAGGAACAGCATCATCTGAAATTGGGTTATGCTTGTTCATCATGTGAATTTTACTACTGAGAACAACTGAGGTACTTTCAGATCCTTTCACCTCCCCAGCTCCAGCCCTACTCTCATCCTTTTCTTTCATTCAAGTCTGATGCTACAATTTAGACTTTTACCCAACATAATACATTGTACTGCTGTTTACAGCATACAGCGACAAGCTTGATGATAGTCTCAAAGATATTTTGGTAAAAGTTTATTTTGTCTATGTTAAAGGATGAGAGTGGTGACCTAAAATACTGATAAGAAACCAGTCTAAAACATAATGTACAAGAGATAAGGAACTAGGCTGAAAATACAGTGTACAAGAGAGATAAGGACCCAACCTGAAACACAATGTACAAGAGATAAGGAACCAACTTGAAAGACAGGAGATAAGGAACCAATCTGAAACACAATGTACAAGAGAGATAAGGAACCAACCTAAAAGACAGGAGAGATGAGGAATCATCCTGAAAATACAGTGTACATGAGAGATAAGGAATAACCTGAAACACATTGTACAAGAAATATGGAACTGACTTGAAAATACAGCGTACGAGAGAGATAAGAACCAACCTGTAACACAATGTACAAGAAATAAGGAACCAACCTGGAAATAAAGTGTACGAGGAGATAAAAACCAACCTTGAACAAAACATATAGGAGAGATAAGGAACCAACCTGAAACACAGTACACAAATGTACAGGAGAAATCAGGAATCAACCTGAAAATGCAACATACAGGAGAGATAAAGAACCAACCTAAAAACACAATGTACAGGAGAGATCAGGAACCAACCTGAAACAAAGTGTACAGGAAAAATAAGAAACCAACCAACACAGGGTACAGGAGCAATAATGAATCCACAATCAAATACTCAGCTGTGAGGAACAATTTTGTGGGTAGTTTTAACTTAATTAGGGAGTTTAAAATGTGTCACTCTCTGGTTAGAATGATGTGAAAGACAGAGGACAACAGATGTAAAGAACCACCTATCTGATACCATGATAACCTGAAGAGTGCCAAACAATTAGCATGAGATGTCAAACCTTTTTTTCTTGAAAAAAAAAAAAAAAACAACAACAAAAAAGCCATCTTATCAGGACTTACACTGTTTGACTTTCAGTTTTTGAATTTTGCCATAACAATATTTGTTGTTGTTTTTTTTCTAACATCCTTTTTTAGACAATGGGATTGTCCATTGTCCAAGTTCAAAGATGGAAGTGTTCACCAGAAACTCAGGGGTGAGTGATAATGTTACAGCAGCCAAGTGTCTCCCAGGTAACACAAAGTGAAGACCAACATTGATCAACCCTTGCAATGCTGAATGAACCAAGATGCCATGCCCACTTCTAACTGTCAGCCAATCAGATTTCTTGATCCAGGCTGTTGATACAAACTCACACACTGAATGATAAACAGTGCAGATTCAGATCAGTTGGCTTCTGAAGAAGTCAAATGATCTGAATCTATAATATTTGCAAAGGCAAGGCATATCTGAGACCAGTGGGACCAGGGTCACCCTTAAAATGTCATGCAAAACTGTAGCAGACAACATTATAAATTTTTTTCAAAAGATCGTCTGCTGCAAAGACAACAACTGGCTCTTTCAGGTTTAATATGATTTTATAAAATACTGAGCAGTTTTTTTCCAGATACAATCAGGTGGAAAATTCTGTATTTACCCTCAGTATGGGGACAAAACAGGCCTGCGTAGGTTTAACACTGTCGTCTGCTTTTTATCCAGCATGCAATGAGTTGATGCACAGGCATACACAGTCATGGCCCAGAATAGTGGAAGAATCCATGCAAACTGATCAGAGACTTCATTACGTAGATAGTATACTGTATTTACCTTAAATATTCAGACATAACCTTTATCACTCTATGGGCAAACTCAGCAGACCACAAATTGTTGGTATTTTTTTTTTATTTTTCCAAGAAAACAGGATTTAACATTTCACGCAAACTGTCCCCTGTTTGCATCTGTCCTCGTATGAAATGTTAACATGTTTTCAAGAAAAAATATGAAAAAACTATTTCAAAATGTTGTCTGCTAAAAATACTTTTCCAAGCATGCTAAGCATTACCTTTATACCTGTAATAAGTCTAAAAACTGCTGAGTGAGTGGCAAACAGTACAGATCTTGATCAGACACTGCATTCTGCAGCACCTGGAATAGTCTACAGTCAAACCTCAGCAGGGGAGAGTTGATATACAGGCATACACAGTCATGGCCCATTGTTTGTCTGTCCAAATGCTTTTGGTAAACAACTAATATTAATCAAGTAATAGAAGCACCCATTTTTTTTATATGACTCATCTTCATGCAAAAGTTAACCAAAAAAAATTGAGAAAGACATGGATGGTGGGACATATGATTTTTTTATAGGGTAAACACAAACCGAATGCTGACAATATCCCAGAGCCATGTTTCGGGAAAAAGGCTACGTATTTTTTCAGGTTCCTGAGGTTTTTCCTCAGTGGCATCGGGTCTACGATCATCAAATGCTAATTCAGACAAAGCTTCTAGACCAGGTGTCCCAGGAAGACCATTGACTACAGCACCACCACCTCCGTAGCGAGGAACTGAAATTACCAGAATCAAACTCTATATGTTATGCCTTACCCTGCTGAATTTACATATCAGCAGATGGCAGTTTGACTCTTAGCATGCTAGGTAAGAAAGTGCCACAGACAAAAATCTGAATATGGTTAATGTCCTGCACACAGTTAATGTCCCGTCCCAAAGTTTCCAATAAAATGGTATATGCAAACATTGTAGACCCAGATCTGACTGCTCCTGAAGGAGCAGTCTGATCCGGGTCTATCTAACATGTTTGCCATTCCACTAAGTATTTTAAGAAACAACTACAAAAAAAGTAAAATTAAGGCCAAACACGAGGACCATGATTGTCCTATATTGCTGCACCTGAGTAAATAGATTTGTATACTTACTATTGAAATTTCACCCAAGTTCACTTCTTTAAGTTTTTGTATAAATTTTATGTTCAAGAGTGACATGATGGTACTATAAAATGAAGAAGCAATACAGTATATGCAAGCAGTGCCTCATTTTTTTTAATCCAATTTTCAAAATTTCTATACTGAGTAAAACTGAAAACTTTACATGGTCTTCAAAAGGAGATATTTCATTATTTAGGAAGCGTTATGTGATATCTACGGTGATATGTGATTCTTAAGCTCAATCACTTTGTATTGCAGTTTTTATTTTTTGATTTTGCTTTGAAAATCATGCTTTTATTTGGCAAAATATGGCACAGAGGTCAAATAAAACAAATCAGAATTTAGAGATGTCAGGGAAAAATCATTTTCAACATTTTGATTTCATTTTTTTTTTCTTAAGAAATTATGCTTTTTCTGGCAGCAATTTATGTGTGTAGCCGCCATTGCTAGCAATGCATGCATGGATTCTCCGCCTCATGGAGTTAACAATAAGTCTGATCAAAACATTAGGAAGTGCCTGCCATTCCAGCTGAAGAGCCTGTGTTAAGTCTTGCACATTGTTTATCTGGTGATTGGTCCTAGCTCTTCAACCAAGCTCATCCCAAATGTGCTCGACAGGATTCATATCCGGGGATAAAGCCGGCCAAGGTAAAAGTTCATGTTGTTTTGTGCCAGAAAGTTTGCAGTTACGAGGGCAGTATGGGGTCTGGCGTTGTCGTGTTGAAAAGTTAAGCCAGGTCCAAAATTGAGATTACCCTGTACAACCACAAGATCTGTCTTGACTTTGCTCATTATACCTCACCATACCATAACTCCCCATACCATAACACTCCCGCCCCTGAATCTATCCTGTTCTCTGATGCAGCATTGAGCACATCTTTTATTTCTGCAGTGATACACATGCACCCTGCCATCAGCATGGCTTACGCTGAACCACGATTCATCACTGAAAATCACTTTATGCCACTGACAACGGGTCCAGTGCAGGTGACGTTGAGCCCATAACAGCCTAGCGGCCCTATGGCGGGCAGTGACAATCGGACCAGTGCATGGTCTATGAGCTCGAATAGGAATGTTGTTTTGCCTAAAATGGTTTCGGATTGTTTGGGTTGTCGGGCAGTTGCTGTTGCTGGTAAAAATTGGTTATGTGAATGCGTCAGCGTAATATAGCGGTCGTCCTTTTGTGACATCAAACGACGTTGACCAGGATGCGGACAATCGCGGATGGAACCAGTGATTGCAAACCTGGTATTGAGGTTACGGAGAGTCTGACAACAGCATCCAAAATGTTGTGCAACATCATTTACCATTGCACCAGCCTGAAGCATACCAATGGCCCAGTAACATTGATTTTCTGAAATACATGGCATTTCTGTACAATGTCGATGAATGAAACAAATGTGTTTTTTCTTATCGCTGCTACACAGTAAGTGTTTATCTGTAAGAATGTGAACATGAAGTGAATGGAAATTTACCACAGCGTGGTGAGAGGTGAAAAACTGAAACCTAAGCTCGGGTTCCTCGTGCGCAATTCACCAGAGCGAGACCATTGCCATTGTCTTACGTATTGATCAGCTTATGATTTAATGTACTTCTAGAGTTTCTATTATAAAGGCAAATGTGTATAAATCGGTATAATACCATGTAAAGTTTTCATTTTTACTGAGTATATATAGAAATATAGGGAAAATAAACCCCAAACCCTGGCAGACATGTTTTTTGACGAATTCTGACAGCTTGAACAATCTTTGAAGAGGGTCAGCAAAGAAACATTTCTGCCGAATTATATTTAAATCAGTCCAGTGCTTTCTGACAAGAAGATTTTTAAAGTTTTCTATATAGAAATATAGGGAAAATAAGTCCCGCCCCCTGACAGCCATGTTTATGACAAGAAGATTTCAGGCAAACTGTTACACTTTCAAGGGAGGTAACTGTCAAAAAGTTTTTTGCTTCCCATTTTGATTGACTGTGTTGAGGTTTAACGACACGTCAACCCTTGTGGGTCATTTTGTGTCATCTCCCAGAGAAAGGAAGAAAAGAGACAGAAGAGATAGTCTAAGAGATGAAAGAGAGGGACAGGGGAGAAAGAGGAACAGGAATAAAAGTGAAGAAACAGAAGAAATAAAAACATTCCCCTTCTCCCCTTACCTGCTACAATGATAGCAGACCTTGTCCAACTGTAAGTCAATATCAGTTGGACACCCAGGTGACGAAAGATACACGACATCTTCACACCACCCGACCACCCCGATTCCCATACTGAAAAGAGGTCTACTCTACAAGGGAAGAATGCTCCCTGTGGGAGCAAATTCTTTCTGCAGAATAGACCCCTTTAAAGACAAGAGGCCCACGGGCCAAGGGTCGCTCACCTGAGTGACATAGCCACTGCAGATATGCAGATGTTATGCAACATTTTTCCAATCCTGTCATCGCAACTAATGAAAAGATCATCCTTTAAGCAGTTCTTAATTTTGAAGGAGAATATCATATATGGCATGACAGTCAATAGATCGTGATCATTTGAACAAACTCTCAATCACATTTCAACAGAAGAATCAATGTGAAATTTGGTTGCAATTGCCTAAGTGGTTTCTGAAGAATCATGATTTTATACATGTAAACAGCACAGTGGCAGGGAAATTATTATATAATAAACATAAACAAGATGGTAGCCATCTTGGATTTCCAATCAGAATGGTTTTAGCTACTGTTGATCTACAAGTCACCTTCATACTTCCAATGAATTTTGAGTCAATTGCCCTTTCGGTTCAGGAGAAAAAGTTCAAAACAGATTTTCAAGATGGCGGCCATAGCCGCAATTTGGGACTTCCAATCGGAACGATTTGAGCTATTTTTGATCTACAAGTCACCCCGATGCTCCCTACCAAGTTTCGAGTCAGATGGCCTTTCAGTTCAGAAAAAGAAGGGAAAAATAGATTTTCAAGATGGCCACCATCTTGGATTTGCGATCGGAACGATTTTAGCTATTTCTATATCAACAAGTCATCCCGATGCTTCCAACACATTTTCAAATCAACTGGCCCTTTGGTTCAGGAAAACAAGTGAAAAAAAGAGTTTAAAGATGACCGCCATGACGGCCATCTTGGATTTCCGATCCAAACAATTTAAGCTATTTTAGATCTACAAGTCACCCCAATGCCTCCTACCAAGTTTCTTGTCGAATTTTTCAGTTCAGGAGAAGAAGTGAAAAATAGATTTTAAAGATGGCTGTCATGGCGGTCATCTTGGATTTCTGATAGGGATGATTTTAGCTAATTTTGATCTACAGGTCACCCTGATGCTTCCTACCTAGTTTAAAGTCAATAAGCCTTTCGTTTCAGGAGAAGAAGTGAAAAATAGATTTTCAAGATGGCTGCCATGGCAGCCATCTTGGATTTCCAATCGGAACGATTTTAGCCATTTTTAATCTATAAGTCACCCCGATGCTTCCTACCAAGTTTCAAGTCAATTGGCTTTTAGGTTTAGGAGAAGAAGCGAAAAAAAGTTTTTAAAGATGGCCACCATGGCGGCCATCTTGGATTTCCAATCAGCATGATTTTAGCTATTTTTGATCAACAAGTCACCCTGATGCTTCCTACCAAGTTTGGATTTAATTGGCCTTTCGGCTCAGGAGAAGAAGCGAAAAATAGATTTTCAAGATGGCGGCCATCTTGGATTTCCCATCGGACGATTTTAGCTATTTTTGATCTACAAGTCACCCCGATGCTTCCTACCAAGTATCGAGTCAATTGGCCCAGGGGTGTAGGAGGAGTAGGCTTTTAAAGCAATTGTTGACACCGCACGACAGACGATGCATGACGACATTGACTGACCACAATAGCTCACCATGAGCACTTTGTGCTCAGGTGAGCTAAAAACCTTTCTCATGCAACATCTGATCAGGGTCTACACTGTTTGCCACTCGTCCAGCAATATTTTAAGCACATCAACAGGTAGTGGAACAGACTTGTACAAATTATAGGACAAAGGTAGGAAGATGTCTCACTCAATATTTAGAGTAATTATGGTATTTTTATTTAGAAATTTATGAAAAATATTTTTACCCTTAGAGTGCAAAGCAAAATTATAGCAGATATTCTAAATTTCTTTTTTCGGAGAAAATAAATTTGACATTTTATGTGAATCATCTGCTAGGCAGTCATTTCACACAAAATATCAACCCTTATTTACTCTGAGCTATCTGCAACATCCAGACACCATTGGAATGATTGTTGAAAGTGGCATAAAAGCCAAATAAAACAAATATTAAAAATAAAGACATCAAAATGCGGTCTGCTGCAGTTATGATTAATGCTTGGAGGATTAAAATGGTGTCTGCTAATATTTTTATTCAGCATGCAAAAAGTAAATGCATATGTAATTCACAGCCCTGGCCCAGATCAGCCTGCATTTGATCAGAACTTTAACCCTAGTCCTGCTGAACCCGGATATGCC
Organism: Anodontia alba; assembly: GCA_964016985.1. Lineage (NCBI taxonomy): Eukaryota > Metazoa > Mollusca > Bivalvia > Lucinida > Lucinidae > Anodontia > Anodontia alba. The sequence continues at coordinate 63,002,049 of OZ024829.1, forward strand.
CTACCTTTGCAAACAGTGTAGGTCCAGATCAGTAAGTTTCTGAAGAAGCCAACTGATCTGGATCTGCACTGTTTGTCATTCAGTGTGTGAACTTATATCAACAACCTAGATCAAGCCATCTGATTGGCTTACAGTTGGAAGTGGGTGTGGCATCTTAATTTATTCAGCATGACAAGGGTTAATTGGTCTCTTTGATATGGCTCAGTCATGCAAAGCTACCATATTTACCCGAAACATACGGACAGACACATCTGAGCAAACAGTACAGACCCAGATCAAGTGCTGCAGAACTGGGCATTAGGTCTAGATAAGAAAGGTATGAGGTAAATATTTTCCTTATTTCTGCACAAAAAAAAGAACATGTTTTGTGGGTGCTTCTGAGGTGCTTCTGTGGAGAAAAATATCAAAACTTTCTGAATGTAAAAAGCATCTTATCTGTAGCATGGTCTACACTGTTTGCCTCTCATCCAGCAGTTTTTTTGATGCATAAACAGGTAATAAAATGCACTTGCCCAAATTTTTGAACAAGTACAGCAAAGAGTTAACCCATTTTAGCCTGGAAACCCTCAAAAGGGTAATTGGCAAACAGAGTAGACCCAGATCAGATGCTGCAAAATGTGGCATCTGGTCAGGGTTTCCACTGTTTGCAAATAGTTTCGCCATTTTTCTCTAGGAATATCTGAATCACATAGCCTTACATACCTAAAATTGAAACTGAACACCTCCAATATATATAGTGTGGGGAGAGTTTATTCAGTCTAAAATGGGTTAACCCTTAAAGCGCCAAGCAAAATTTGCAGCAGACGACATTCTAAAAAAAAAAATATTTTTCTTAGAAAATAAGCCTTGAAATTTCATGTGAATCATCTGCTTGGCAGATGATTCACATGAAATGTCAAGACTTATTTTCTAAGAAAAAACATTTAAAAAATATATATTTAAAACTGTCATCTGCTGCAGTTGTGATTGGCGCTTTAAGGGTTGAGGTGTCCAAACATCTAGGGTAAATGCAAATTCTCTATAAGAATATCAAGGCAGCAGACATTGTGGGGTTTCTATTTATGATGTCCACACAAACCGAATGCTGACAATGTCCCACAGCCATGTTTCAGGAAAAAGGCTTCGTATTTTTTCAGGTTTCTGAGGTTTTGTGTCAACGTTGTCAGGTCCATCATCGTAAACTGCTATATCAGGTATATCAGGTACAGCTTCTGGCGGACCTGCTAGACCATGTGACTCGGCAGGGCCGCGCATACCACCACCAATTCTGCGATATGCAACTGAAATTACAAGCGTCAAGTCCTGTAACACCTCTGCTGCAGTTCTGATTATCACTTAAGAGGGAAAGCAGCAGAACATACACGTGCAAAATCATGATGATGATGAGGATTTGGTGTATTGAATCCCTTTCAAAATTGGACTGCCAACATTATTTTAGTCATATCAAGGAGATGGTAGGGTGACGATGAAAGACTCTGTGCAATGAAGTGCCGTACAGTCATGAGCTGAGTTCCAACTTCTGAACCGAAGTCCAGAGCCCTACCACTTAGCCACCCAGACACTTTTCCAATATCATGAAAGTGCAAACTTTAGTCTCCTTGAAAAAAAATATGATAACCGTACTTATTCTACATATTGGAACAGAAAAAACCTGAGTAAACAGTGTAGATGTAGATCAGATGCAGATCAGACTGTAGATTGGCTCCAGTCTCTAGTGACTAAATATTATTTCTTATGATCTGTTTAATAATCCACTAAAATAAAACCAAAATAATATCATGACTATAGAGGCTGGTCAGTAGTGACCTATAATAGTCATGATATTTTTTTGGTTTTATTTTTAGCGGATTACCAAACAGGATTATGAGAGAAATATTTAGTCACTGGAGACTGGAGCCAGTCTAATTAGACTGGTCAATGTTTCCTACTTATCCAGTAGTTTTAGACTTATCTCATCAGAAAGTAGTAAAATCAACTTGTTCAAATTTTAGGGCAAGTATAGTTGGGAGATAGGGTGTCCTAGCATTATGGGTAAATATGGTGCCATCTGAAAAACCTTTAACCTTAAAATACCAAGAAAACCTGCATCTGAAAATGTCTTCTGTTTATGTCGTCTGCTGAATGTTCTTGCAAACTTTTCAAACCTATTTTTGCATGCAGGCAAACAGTGTGGACCCAAATCAGACTGTCCCTAGAGGAGCAGTCTGATCTGGGTCCACAATGTTTGCAAAAATGACTTTAAAAATCACAAGCAGATGACAAAGCAGACGACAATTGTTGTAAATGGCAGTTTAAGAGTTAACCCTTGCCATGCTGAATAAATTAAGACATGATGCCCACTTCTGATTATCAGCCAATCAGATTACTTGATCCAGGTTGTTGATACAAATTCACATACTTAATGACAAACAATGCAGATCCAGATCAGTTGGCTTCTTCAGAAGCCAACTGATCTGGATCTACATTGTTTGCAATGGCAGGACATATCCAGGTTCAAGATATAAACATTTAATGCTTAGCATGCTGATTTAAAATTTCAGCAGACAGCATTTTGTGACATTTTTGTTATTTTTCCCAGAAAACAGTTTTCTTATTTTTCCTAAGGAGACAATTAGCATGCAATGTCAAAGCTTAAATAAGAAAAACAAATCATCAATTTGCCATCTGCTGAATTAGCCCAGAGAGTGGAAACGTTTAAACAAAAAACAACTATTATAGTAAATATCTGACATCTTATATCACTCCTTTCCCTACTTACTACTTACTCTTAGTATTCATACACCAATACTCCTTAACCCTTGTCCTGCTGAACCTGGATATGCCCTGCTTTTGCAAACCGTGCAGATCCAGATCAATCCGTTTCTGAAGAAGCCAACTGATCTGGATCTGCACTGTTTATTCAGTATGTTAATTTGTATCACCAAGCTGGATCAAGTAATCTGATTGGCTAACAATTAGAAGTGGGTGTGGCATCTTAATTTATTCAGCATGATAAGGGTTAAACCCTGGCTGCTGAAACCAGGAATATCCTGCCTTTGCAAACAGTGTAGATACAGAGTTGCCTTCTGAGAAACCCACTGATCTAGAAGATCTGTGCGGTTTGTCATTCAGTATGTGAATTTATATCAACAATCTGGATTAAGTAATTTGATTGGCTGACAATTAGAATTAGATGTGGCATCTTAACCCTTGTCCTGCTGAACCCGGATATACCCTGCCTTTGCAAACAGTGTAGATCCAGATCAGTTGGCTTCTTCAGAAGCCAACTGATCTGGATCTGCACTGTTTGATATTAAGTATGTGAATTAATAGGAACGATCCGTATCAAGTAATGTGATTGGCTGAATATTAGAAATGGGTGTGGTATCTTAATTTATTCAGCAGGACAAGGGTTAAGTATAGCACTTTATCCTAAAATCTATTGGTAAGTAGGTCCACCAGACAACCTAGTGATCTAAAAAGTGTATCAGTATTACAAACAATGTATACCATATTCGATCTAATAACTGCACTGTGCGTTTTTCAAAATAACTGGAAAAACTTGTTAAAATAGACATCTTGTAAGGGTACACTCTAGAGAAAGATCAGTAGACGACCTATTGAGGGACATATCTAATAATGCTTGTGCAATATTTTTTCTGATTATCTTTATAAAAGCATATATTGTTGGTACTCATTTAAATTGTGTTGACTTCTCAAGGCAATTCAAATGAGTACCCACAACATATGCGTTTATAAAGAAGTATAAAATAGAAGTACATAGGCTATAATCTAGATTATAAAAACTCTTAACTGTATTCTAACTGTAATATTAAGAGTATGTGCATATAAGTGTATATGATACCCTGATCAGATTGCTTCCTTATATCTGTCACAAAACCTGAACTTTTACTTGTAGGGAGAGATTATAATAAATATCATATTTACCCTGAATACTGAGACACCAAACATTTTTACCCTAGATATCCAACTATTTGAACAAGTCCACGTTAACCCTTCTCTTGCTGAACACGACATGCCCTGTCTTAGCAAACAGTGTAGATCCAGATCAGTTGGCTTCTGGATCTGTACTGTTTGTCATTAAATATGTGAATTTATATCAAAAACCCAGATCAAGTAATCTGACTGGCTGGTAATTAGAAGTGGGCGTGGCATCTTAATTTATTCAGTAAGGCAAGGGTTAATACCTTTGTTTTTCTAAACATTGCTGGATAAGTGGCAAGCAATGCAGACACTAATCAGATGCATCTAGATCTACACTATATGTATTTGTTCAGGCCTGTCTCTCCTGTTTAGAGTTATTGTCTTAAGGAATGGAATGGTAAGCCAAAGTGCAAACCACATCTGCAGCAGACATTCTGAAATGATTTAAAAAAAAAAAAAAAAAAAAGAATAAATGTCTTGATATTTCTGCTTGGCAGACGATTCACAGGAAATGATGACTAATTTTCTCTAAAAACAAGAAAAAAATTTAGAATGTCATCTGCTACAATTTTACTTGATGCTTTTTAGGGTTAATAAAAGATTGGCTGTGCACCCAACTGTCAATATACAAGATATTCATAACCCCACCCACCCTATTGATATAACATTCCACAGCCAAGTTTCTGGAAAGAAGCTGCGGGGTTCAGCCTTGCTTTTGGTGTCTCTCACTGATGCTGCTACTGTTGTTGTTGTTGTTAATGTGGTTGACACTGTGGGTCTAACTCCAGAGCCAAAACCGGAGCGAAGAACTATAATCAAATCACAGAAACAGTTAAAAACCTCAACTCAAACTTTTTTTTAGAAGTACGAATTCTGAAAATGCTGGAGGTGAATATAGCAGACAAAAAAGGGATTTTTTTTTCATTTCTTCAAAAAAACAGGGCTTGCCATTCCATTCACACAGTCTCCCATGGAAGGAACTGTCTCACAGGGAGGGAGATATTTTGTGTAAACTGCCTCCTTCATGGAATGTCATACCCAAATTGAACAATACCAGCTGGTAAAACACAGACAAAGTAAAAACTTGAGCCAGGACCTGCTTTCTGGGAAAAATAAGAAATATATCAATTTGTCAGCTGTTGAATTAGCCCAGAGGATGGTAAAAGTTAAATAGCTCAGGCATGAACAATTCTGGCTGTACGTTGTTACCCCACCCATCAAAATGTAATAATATCACAGAGCCAGGTTTCTGGGGAAAAAGGTACAAAACTGCTCCTGTGCCTGTGGTACTATAAACAAATGAGGTAGCTTCTCCCACTAGATAAAGTGAACAGTGGGTCATGATGTCCACTAATGCTATGTAAGGACAAACAAACATACATACATACAAGTGCATGGGCGAACAGAAAAGCAAAAAAACAAATAGCTATGCAGGGGGGGTATAATTATGGATTCCACTTCTGCAGACACTAATACAACTGGTACCTGCAGTTGTTGACCCCTATCTATCAACTGAGATCTTCTCTCATCTAAAATTACCACACATCATAGCAGATAAGAAGGGAATCAGGTAATTATTTTTATTTTTTTTCTCCATGAAAACATATGTTGTGGGTACTCATAAGAAGCCCCTCAATGATGCACTTCTAATGACTAATACAACATATTTTCATAGAAAAACAAGAAAATGAGAAAAATATAACCGTATTCCACCTAATTACTGCACATACCCCTATAAGCGCACAGTCAAGCAATTCTGTAGTCTTCAGATTACAGCCAGTGTACTTATATCTGCCTCTTTATAAAGGCATATGTTGTGGGGTACCCATTTGAATTGCACTGACTTGTCGATGCACTTCAAATGAGTACCCACAACATATGCTTTTATAAAGAAAATCAGAAAAACAACAACACAAAAACATCACATAAGTTTGATGAGTCCTTCACTGTGTTTTTTTGTTTTTTTTTGGTTTTTTTTTTGTAAAGGTTCATACATATTTTACCACAAATTATACGTGTAGTTTTGGAAAACCTAAGCACACAGTGTGGTAATTAGGTTCAAAATGGTAGTACTTTTTTATTACCCGGAAGAAGTTCAAGGATCTGCTACCAGTTCCCTCTTCACACCACCTCTCTTTCAAGACACGTGACCATGTGTACAGTTATTGTGTGCGGAGCGCAATGCTCAACGCCAGCGAGACTTGGCCATTGACAAAGCCAAACCTCCAGCTTCTGCAGCGAAATGACAGGGAATGACAGGGCAATGATCAGACAGATCTGCAATGTCAGGCTGCAAGACAATGTCACCTCCAGGTCCAATGAGCCACTTGCGTAGCTTGGTATTTAGGATCTGGACCTCATTCTAAAGGAGAGAAGGCTCCGCTGGTATGAACATGTGGAACGCTCCAGTGGTGCAGTAAAGACAGCCTTTCACATACAGGTTGAGGGAAAGCGTGGGCCTGGGAGGCCCAAGATGACATGGAAGCAGCTGACAGAGAGGGATTGCAGAGAGTGGAAGCTCTCAGCTATCAATCATCATGATAGACATACCTGGAGATCTGATGTGAGATCTGCCATGCGTGCAGCAAGCCAGCTGTCTGGAAGGGGGCCCACTGATGTGGATGTTGCCCCTGTCCCTGCACGTTAATCAAAAATCTGATTATATGAGACGATATGATGCACTGTATGAAATTAACTTTACCACTCTCTCGGTTAATTTAGCAGATGACATTAATGATATCTTTTTTTTACTTTTTGTAGAAAACAGGATTTGACATTTCATGCAAACTTTCTCCATTCGAGCCATTTTCAGGAAAAATAAGAAAAACATTTCAATATGTCCTCCGCTGAAAATTTTGCCCAGAGTGATATGCACTAAGAAATACAACTTGCAATCTTAAGTGTGCTAATTCTAATCATCAGAAGGCAACAGTTTAAACATAATCATATATTGTAATTAGGTCAAATATGGTCTTTATTTATTTTATTTTATTTTTATTTATTTTCTTATTTATTTATTTATTTATTTATTTATTTTGACATTTCATTCCAAATCTGATTGGCTGAAAATTAGAAGTGGATGTGCCATCTTAACTTATTCAGCATGACAAGAGATGAAGTGTCTTAAACCACTGGATATGTGGCAAATGTTGCAGACCTTGATCAGATGCTGCATTCTGCTGCATCTGATCTGGGATTACAATGTTCCCAACCCTTCTCATGCTGAATAAATTAAGATGCCACACCCATTTCTAATTTTCAGCCTATCAGATTACTTGATCCAGATTGTTGATATAAATTCACATACTTATTGACAACAAACAGTGCAGATTCAGATCAGTTGGCTTCTTTAGAAGCAAACTGATCTGGATCTACACTGTTTGCAAAGGCAGGGCATATCCAGGATCAGTAGGACAAGGGTTAACCCTTAAAATGCCAAGAAAACCTGCATCTGAAAATGTTGTCTGTTTATGTTGTTTGCTGAATATTCTTGCAAACTTTTCAAACCTATTTTTGCATACAGGCAAACAGTGTGGACCTAGATCAGACTGCTCCTAGAGGAGCAGTCTGATCTGGCTCCACACTGTTTGCAAAAATGACTTTTAAAATCACAAGCAGATGACAAAGCAGACGACAATTGTTGTGATTGGCAGTTTAAGGGTTAAAGTAAATTAGGTACAATACATAAATAACCGGTAAAAGTGACCAGTATAAAGGACTCCCATGGAATTTTCAAATAGCTCTGTGCACCAAAACTGTCAACACGATGTTACCCCACCCACCCAATTGTGACAATATCCCAGAGCCAGGTTTCTGGGAAGAGACTACGAATTCTCCCTGGCTCCTGAGGCTCTTCTGATAATGAGGTCTCGTCAAACTCATCCATCTTTGGTTCTACTCCTGCATCCAATACATCAACAGCACCTTCGGGACCAGCAATTTCACTACGAAGATCTAAATTAAAAAAAATCAAGTACCATTTTTATCCTCAAAATCAGGGCACCTTAACTCTTAACCTTATTTGTTCTAATTAAACAAGAGGGCCAAGATGGCTCTGTATTGCTCACCTGATTACCAGATATGTTTCAAGTCCATTGGCCTTTTGGTTCAAGAGAAGAAATTCAATATAGATTTTCAAGATGGTGGATACCTTGGACTTCCGATCAGAATGATTTTAACTATTTTTGATCTACAAGTCCCTCCGATACTTCCTTGCAAGTTTCAAGTTGATTACCCTTTCCATTCAGAAGTTCATAGTAGATTTTCAAGTTGGAGACTGTGGTGGCCATATTGGATTTCCGATCAGAACAAATTTAGCTATTTTTTATCTCCAAGTCACCCAGATACTTCCTATTACATTTTGAGTAAATTGGCCTTTCTGTTCAGGAGAAGAAGTGCAGATAGTAGCCATCTTGGATTTCAATCGGAACAATTTTAACTATTTTTGATCTACAAGTCATCCTAATGCTTTCTACCAAGTTTCGAGTCAACTGGCCTAGGAGAAGAAGCACAAAATAGATTTTCAAGATGGCCTCCATGGTGGCCATCTTGGATTTCAATCAAAACAATTTTAGCTACTTTTGATTTACAAGTCACTCTGATGCTTCCTGCTAAGTTTCAAGTCAATATTGGCCTTTTGGTTCAGGAGAAGAAGCAAAAAATAGATTTTCAAGATGGCGGCCATTTTAAGATTTCTGATCAGATTGATTTTAGCTATTTTTGATCTACAAGTCACCCTGACGCTTGGTTCAGGACAAGAAGCAAAAAATAGATTTTCATTTCATGATGGCCACCAGGGTGGCAATCTTGGGTTTCCGATCTGAACGATTTTAGCTATTTTTGATCTACAAGTCACCCCGATGCTTCCTACCAAGTTTCAAGTCAACTGGCCTTTTGATTCAGGAGAAGAAGTGAAAAAAAGATCTTCAAGATGGCCGCAATGGTGGCCATCTTGGATTTCAGATCAAAACAATTTCAGCTATTTTAGGTCCACAAGTCACCCTGATGATTCCTACCAAGTTTTGATGGACGACGGATATCGACCAATCAAAATAGCTCACCTTGAGCACTTTGTGCTCAGGTGAGCTAAAAAGACAATAAGCAATGTTTATTAGATAGTCCCTGCACAGTAGTGACCAGTAAAGAAAACTGGCTTAAGACAACTTATTGTTCAAAATGGATGACACTGATTTGTAAAATTTCTAGTTCACCTAAGTAGCATAATGAGAACCAGCTTTTGGTCAAATTTCATCCATTGGTTCAAGACAGTGTGCACACAAGGTTTTTCCTATAAAAATGGAGTTTCAAATGCCAGTGTGACCTTGAAAATGAGGTCAAGGTCACCAAACTCTAATTTGTTCTTTCACCCATCCAAATGAAGTATCTATGCTAGTTTGGTCAAATTCCATAGATCTACTGATTCATGAGATAAAGTGCAACTGACAGAGAGGGATTGCAGAGAGTAGAAGCACTCAGCTATCAACCCTCATGATAGACGTACCTGGAGATCTGGTGTGAGATCTGCCATGTGTGCAGCAAGCCAGCTATCTGGAAGGGGGCCCACTGATGTGGATGTTGCCCCTGTACCTGCATGTTAATCAAAAATCCGATTATGATGATATGACAAGGCTCATTTTAAGAGTCTTTTTAATATAGTGAAGGCAGGGTCACCAAAATCTAACAAGAGGCCCATGGGCCATGATTCACTCACCCGATAAAAACAGCTATTGCATATCTGCAAATTCCATGCAATTTCCTTCAGTATTGCCACAGCAACTTGGACACAAATTTGACCATACCATAAAAAGGTCAAAGGTCATCTTAGTATCATATTTCAAGAAACTTAGTAGACTTTTGAGTCCCTGATGCTGTATACCAAGATTTAGCCTCAGAGCTTTCTTAGTTCTGAAGAAGATTTTTAAGTGTCTTACCATATAGGGGCATGGCAGCCATATTGTTGAATGGTGCAGAATTATTTGATCAAATTGTCAATATCCTTTTGACAGAAAGCCCTATGTGAACTATGTGAAATCAAGTTAAAACTGTTCGAACTGTTTCAGAGAAGAAGACATTTAAAGATTTCACTATTTTATACATGTATAAAGCCCAAGGGCAAGGTCAGACAGCCCCAAAAATTTTGACAGTAGCTTTACAGTTTTACTATTTTAATCATACATTGTAAGTTTCATCCATTAGTCTTTATTTTCCATTGAGAAAATGATTTTTCAACATTTTTCCCATATATTTGTATGGGGGTGCAAATTTGACCTTGACGTAAAAACCTACGATCATCATTTGAAAAAAGTTAGTAGACCTTGAGTCCCTGACGCTATATACCATGATTCAGCCTCAAAGCTTTCTTGATTCTTGAGAAGATGATTTTTAAGTTTTTTTACCATATATGGGCATGGTTGCCATCTTGTTCAATGGTGCTGAACCATTCAAAAATATTGTGAATACCCTTTCAATCCAGCAGTATTCCTGTTGCTACAGAGCAAGTTTCAGCTCAAATCGACCAAAGGTTTGGGAAGAGCTGTCGAAAATTGATTTTCAAGATCCTGGATTTTTGATCAACTCAGTTTTAGCTATTTTGTGTCTACTAGGCGCCCCGATGCTCCTCATTAAGTTTCAATTTGATTGGATCATAGTCTTCAGAAGAGACGTCCAATACATGAATTCTCATCATTTTTCTCATATAATTGTATAGGGCCCATACAAATACATGGGGAAGCAAATTTGACCTTACCATAAAAAGGTCAAATGTCAACATAGGCCCATCATTTTAGCAGTTTTGGTAGAACTCCCATCCCCGATAATTTGTGCAAAGATTAGATCCCAGGGCTTATTTGGTTCTGGAGAAGAAGATTTTTAAATGTTTTTACCATATACGGGCATGGTAACCATCTTTGTCAATGGACCGGGACCATTTTAGCAATCTTTTGTTCCCCTGCCCCAAAGAGGCTCCACATGAAATTTGAGCAACATTGGCCTGGCAGCTTCAGAGAAGTCATTTGAAATTCTCAACATTTTTCCCCATACAAATGTATTGGGTTCATACAAATGCATAGGGAAGCAAACTTGACCTCATCATAAAAAGGTCAAACGTCAATGTACGACCATCATTTTAGCAACTTTGGTAGACCTCCCATCCCCCATGATTAGTGCAAATTTCAGCCCCAAGTGATCCTCCATTCTGGAGAAGAAGATTTTTAAAGGTTTTTACCATATATGGGCATGGCAGCCATCTTGGTCAACGGACCATGACCATTTTAGCAATCTTTTGTTCCCCCAACCTAAGGAGGCTCCATATGAAATTTGAGCAAAACTGGTTCATACGGCTTCAGAGGAGAAGTCGTTTGAAAATGTTAACAGACGCACAGATGATGGACAAAAAGTGATCACTATAGCTCATCCTCATAGCTCAGGTTAGCTAATAACATCTTACCCATGTCCTAGCGCTGTGTCTGTGGTAGTTTGGTAGAATTCAAGCCATTGGTTCAAGTAACAGTGTGCACACAAACTTTTTTCTATCAAAATTTGAGATTCAAAGTGCCAGTGTGACCTTGAAAATGAGATAAGGTCACCAAAATCTAATCAGTTCTTTCCTCAATTCCAATGATGTCACTCCTTTCACACATCCCAGTAAAGTATTTGTGCAAGTTTAGTCAAATTCCATCTACTGATTCATGAGATAGAGTGCACACAAGGTTAATATTTAAAATCTTTATAATGCAGTGAACCTTGAAAATGGGGTCAAGGTCACCAAAACCTAATCACTTGTTTCCTGTGTCCTAATGCTGTATCTGTGGAAGTTTGGTAAAATTCCAGCCGTTGGTTCAAGATATAGTGTGTGCATAAGCTTTATTCTATCAAACTTTGAGGTTCAAAGTGCCGGTGTGACCTTGAAAACGAGATAGAGGTGACCAAGATCTAATCACTTCTTTCCCCAATTCCAGTGATGTATCTGTGCTAGTTTGGTGAAAGGTCATCTTGATTCATGAGATAGAGTGCACACAAGGCTCACTTTTAGAGTCTTTATAATGTAGTGACTGAAAACAAGGTTAAGGTCACCAAAATCTAATAACTTCTTTCCCCTGACATAATGATGTATTTGTATTAGTGGACTGCATTAAAAAATTGTACAAACGGCAATAATTCTAAGAGAATTGGCCACTAGCTCTTACTTTTTCTTATGTAAGTACATCTTACTGATATCAATGTCTGCATAAATAGATGAATATCTATTGCTGCGTTTTCAAGACAAAGGGCAATAATTCTAAGAGAATCGTTTTTTGCTGCTGTGAGTATGAATCAGTATTAGTTTGGTCAAATTTAAGCCATTAGTGAAGAGATAATGTGCACACAAGCTTTTTTTTAACTTCATTCAGAAATTTTACAAAGGGCAATAACTCCAAGAGAATCAGTCCCTAGCCCTTACTGTTTCTTCTGAACATCCATAGATGCATTTTTAAAATATTAGGAAAAAAGAGTGCACACAAGGCTCACTTTTAGAGTCTTTACAATGTAGTGACTTTGAAAACAAGGTCAAGGTCAACAAAATCGAATCACTTCTTTCCCTTGTCATAATGATGTTAGAGTATTAGTTTGGTCAAATTCCAGCCTTCGGTTAAAAATATAATGAGCACACAAGCTTTTTTTTATTGCATTATAAAATTTAACAAAAGGCAATAACTCTAAAAGAATTTGCCCCTGTCAAACGTCAATGTACACCTTATTGATATCAATGGGTCTGCATAATTGATAATTATCCATTATTGGGTTTTCAAGATATTAGGAAAAAGAGTGCACACAAGGCTCACTTTTAGAGTTAATTCAGGGAAATCCTTTCTATTTCCTACACAATAATTGTATGTTGAGTGTACTCATTGGAATCACCTTGATGAGGCAATTCTAATGAGTACATACAGCATACAATTTCATGATAAAATAAGAAAATGTCCCTAAATATTTGTTTTCTTGAGCTATTGGAAGACTTTCCTAGAGACTCAAAAACAAGTTCGAATCAACCATGGTAAACGAGCCATTGGTGTTCGAGCTTTTGAGGTTCAACTGTAAACATGTTTTCTTATGTCAACATAAAAACATTAGAATTGCCTCATAAGAAATGCCTCATCATTGTTTCAAGGAAAAGATGAAGAAAATATCAATATGGTATTCAACCTAATTACTGCACTGAGAGGTAAGGTTTTTGAAAATAACTGGGAAAAAAAATTGTAAAACATCAACCTAATAAGGACACACTTTAGAAAAAAAGATCAGCAGTGGACTTCATGATAGGATCATTTAACGATGCTTATCTGATTTTATTTATAAAAGCATATGTTATGGGTACTCATCTGAAATGCCTCAATATGTCTATAAAAGCATATGTCGTTGCATTTCATATCAACTTGGGGCAGCTTAATTTCATTTGGAAATAGTATTGTCAGACAACAAAAAGTGAGGTTATATCAAAATTAGCTCAGATATTGATCTTTAAAGCATCAACCACAACTGCAGCAGACATTTTTGAAGGGCATGATATGATTTAGCCCATATTTGGCCCCCTGTTTTTACAAATTTTAAAAATCTGTAAATAGTGGTTCTGGTGGATGTTATGGATAGAAGACACACAAAACTTTCAAATACCCATAACATTTCTGATGCCTGGAGCACTTTGTTTTGATGGTAAGGACAAAAATAGGTCCTAAATAGTCATTCAGAACAAGTTTGTCAATTTTCATCATCTATTTTGGTCCCAAAAAACCTCAGCCCATGCGTGTCCACACTTACTTTTTTATGTGAATTCTCATCTTATAGACACAAATATTTGATGAAAAAATCAGCTGTGCACAAACATGGGCTAACACCTATATTCAAACCTTTTGGAAGAAAAGTGCATTTTCAGTAACAGATTTGCATCAAGATATGTGCTCATTTACTGCCTCTGTAGGTTGCAAAATTTCTTAATTTATTTAATAACCAGGGCCCAGTTGTTCAAAGCTAACGACATTGTTAGTTAACGATTCGTTAAAATTTACATTGAGTGATATGCAAATATGCTGCAATTTTTTGCTGAAAAAATGTGAGTAGTTTTTGCAGTGCAAAAGCTACTCACATTTTTTCAGCAAAAATTATCAGAATATTGTATATTGAATCCACTAAAACAGTTAACGAAATTACCCTTAACGATCTCGTTAAGCTGACGATGCTTTGAACAACAGGGCCCTGTTAGTACATCTTATCATATAACCATTTAATGCAGCTTTTTCCCAGCTTTTATTTTAAATAAAAGAAAATTTCCCCTACCCCCTATATTTTCACTGAAATTTGGTAATAAAAAAAGATTTTTTCTATGTCAAAAATATCAGTAAAAATGACATAAGATCATTTATAATCAACAGCCACATACCTTTTACAATAATACAGCAAACTGATTTGTATAAGTGTACCTTATTGTATTTAATTGCTGATGCTATATTGCAGAATGCAGAATTTCAAGAGAAATTTCAGAGTTATCTCCCCATGCTTCACCCTGTTTAACTATTTTTTCATGATACACTAATGATTATCACATTTTTATTTGTCATAATGTGACCCATATTTATCATATCCACTTCTTATACCAAAGACAAGATAGCAATGATCATCCCTACCCCCATATTATGGTTTCAACACAACTGAGTTATCTCCCTTTTATGCCTTAACATCTGCTCATTGAACTTCCTGTAGACTGGTATTATATGTCAGTACCAGAATGATATCCATTTATCATCTTGCTTATATATTAAACTTACTTTGTATGAAATTACTAAGTCAAATATATCCCAGCCGACCTTAGTGGCTCAGTTGGATGCGCCGTCCGACTGGAGACCAGGAGGTCGTGGGTTCAACTAGGTAGGGGCCAAATATGGACCATGTCATACTTGACCCTTTTCTTTTTTATGGAAAAAAGTCGTGACATTTCATGTGAATCATTTATCAAGCAAACGATTCACATGAAATGTCAAAACTTATTTCCTATGAAAAATAAAACAAACAAAAAAACGGAACATCATCTTCTACAGATTTTGCTTAGCACTTTAATTTAAAAGATAAAATAATAAATCTTCAATCCTATCATCTCTACTTGTGCACCTCAATCTGTCAGTATACTTTGTTACCCCACCCACCCTAATGATACAATATCCCAAAGCCATGTTTCTGGGAATAAACTTCTGATCCTTTCTGGATCCTTCTTCTCCACTGATAAGGAGGTGGCTGGTTTTTTTGGATCTGGCCGCTTAAGATATTCGTTTCTCTCTACTTGTAAATTTGGGGGACCAGCATCTCCCACAAGACTAACAGGACCCTCATCATAATCATCATCTACAAAGAAATGGACTATTATGAAAAAAAATGAATGTTCTCTGTGCTTCTAGACCAGTAACTTTGCCAAAGATTGAATACGGTTTGATGGAGAAAAGAAGAGAGTAATACTAATGTTTGAAATTTTAGAAAGTCAGCTTTGGTAAATAAAAGTCAACATTCTGAAGTAATCCCCACAATGCCCTATTAAGTCAGCTTTGGTAAATAAAAGTCAACATTCTGAAGTAATCCCCACAATGCCCTAATTATTGGGACTGTCTTAAAATTTAAACACATGGATTTGACAACTTATTGTAGTGTCCAATAACCTGCTGGGTGAGTGACAAACAGATGTTGAATTCTGTGACATCTGCAACTACACGATTTGCTCAGGCCTGTCTGTCCCAAAGCTTAGGGCCATTACATTATATTTACACAGACACAGATATTATCATAACTGTGGGCAGACAATTTGCCTGTAACAACTAGACATTTAGTCTGTGAATATTTATCTGTAAAACTGCGGGCAGGACAGTTCCTCTGATTTTAACAATCAAATTTTAAAACACAGAAAGTGGCTCTTTTTCTAAACTGTGCCACTACATCTCCAGTTGTGCACTAAAGTTTATCAGTAATACCACTCTTAACACCCACCCACCCAACAGTGACAATATCCCAAAGCCACGTTTCTGGAAAAAGACTACGCAGTTTTGTTGGTTTCTGAACTTCTCCACTGGTATTTGTGGTAGGCACTGTATCCATAACATCGGGAAGACCTAAGCCAGCTTGAATATCTGTTTCTCCTGTCCTGACTAAAATTAGCAGAAACATTCTTTGTTTATTACTTCAAAGAAATTTCTATGCATTTGATTGGATAACAAGCCATAGACATATCCTTTGTACACGTCTCCTCTTTAAAACTTCCATGACTGCCTTTTTTATTTTTCACCGCATTAATGAATAACTAAACACAGCTCCAAATAAGAGGAGGAATCAGGATAACATTTTTCTCATTTCTACATGAAAACATATGTTGTGGGTAGTCATTAGAAGTGCCTCAGCGAGGCACTTCTAATGAGTACAACAACATATGTTTTCATGGAGAAATAAGAAAAATATGAACACTTTTAGTTGAAAACAGTGTCTTCTCTGGAGCTATGAACTAAAGCAAAAGCTCATTTTTTGTCTTTTAGTTCATTCTATTTTCAATTTAACTTCCACAAGTGACATCTGTCCATCTGTGATTCAGAAGAAAACTTGAACCACTTCAAGGTCATACTAAAAACTTAGCATGCTAGGTAAAAATTTCAGCAGATGACATTCTGAAATACTTTTCTTTTTTTTTCCTAGAAAGTAAGATTTGACATTTCATGCAATCACCTTAGGAGACAATTTGCATGAAATGTCAAATCCTATTTTCAAGGAAATATAAAAAAAATATCATCAGTTTGTTGTCTGCTGACTTTGCCATAGCATGTTCAGTCCTAAAAACATTTTTACTTTGTCTCTTCGCTACTAACTGCAGTACTAGACTTGGAAACCTGAAGTAAGCATTAATTTTTATGACATTATAAGCTTTTAAATGGTGTCGCTGGTGATGTTTTTAATCAGTGATCGGTAACATTGTGAAAAATAAATTCTAAAAACTCTCAATAAAATAAAGGTTGGGGTGAATATACTGCTCAGCCATGTCCACTGTCAATAATCCAAATAACTAATAATCTACCACTACATTAACAGTTTTCTTAGCCAACATTAGCCCTTACCAGGCCCCGAGGTTATAAGACCTTTTTCATGCTCAGCTCAGCTGAGCATGAAATTCTTCCTGCTAATAAATCTCAAATTACTAACAACTGCAAATTCTTTCATGCTCAGCTGAGTTGAGCATGAAAAAAGTTTTATAACCTCGGGGCCTAGGTGAATGCAAAATTAGCTGGAAACAAAACAGGCTATGAGAAAAGGCCGATGCTAATGATGGTTGGTGTGTTACATCCCTTTCAACATTATTTAAGTCATATGGAGATGATGGAAGGATGATAATGTGGAAGGCTCCAAGCAACCAAGCACCATACAGTCAAGAGATTTTTTTTCTAGGAAAAATATCATTGATTTGTCATATATAAAATTTGCCCATCGAGTAGTTTGTTTGTATTGAGGTTTTATGGCCCAGTCAACCCAATGGGGTCATGTAGAGCGTGGTCAGTTTACCTAACCACACGTTTACTGGGCAGGCTTTGTCCTCTAAGTGGTTAACCAGGATTGTGCACATTCCTTTGCCAGAAAATGACAACTGCAGGCTGTCAAGTGTATTTTGGTGCAAAATATATATTCTGGGCTTTAAAAAATAGGAAATTTATGGGAAAAATATAGGAAAAAAATAGGAAATTTATAGGACAATTATCAAGGTTAAGCAGCAAAAAAAGACCTTATTATCATAAAAAAGTACCAAAAATGCAGGTATTCTAAATTTAAACAGATGGTTTAATAAAGACAAAAAGCAACAAGAAGTTTTGGTGATAGGATAAAAACTTCTGTTAGCCACTGTCAGATTTTGATATTTTTGATATGGTCCTGGCCTCCACCTCCCCTTACAGCCAGCCCTCAATCACCATCTTAAATGTCATCAAAGGTTTTATATTAGTGGCAATAAAAACGTTAATTTATAATCATCTTTACTGCTTTAAGTCAACATAACATCAAATGTGTTTGACCAATTCAAGATAGGTTGTGTTGCAATAAATATAAGATACATGAGTTACTGATTAGGTTACTTTGTTTAAATGACTAGCTCATGTAACATCCTGAAAAAATGAAGTTTTAAAGAAACCATCGAGAGAAAATTATGTATACAGTTATACATAACTGTCTTTGTGCATTTACCATGGGTATCTTGGGATGGTCAAGCACATAGCAAAGTATCAACATGGAAAGTAATAGAACTTTAAGAAACTGAAAAATAATTTTGCCTAGTTCAGTCATTGTACTACTTGTACTATGAATTCTCTTAATCATATTCCTGAAGTTGAAAATATAACTTATCAAGCTTAGACATTGTACTTCTTGTACTATGAACTCTCTTAATCATGTGCTTGAAAAATGAAAATATAAGTGACCATATTATTACACTATCAAAACTGAGAAAAAATAACACTAATCTGGTATACAAGTCACTAACTCCAGAATTTGGTTTTATTGGCTAAGTTCACCTCATTTCTTAGCTTTCTTTGAATCCACCTGAGCAATTTTTTCCAGGTTCTTCCTTTTCCTACCTTCCACTGATTTCTGTTCTTCTCTTACTCTGTCTAGACGCTCTGTTGATTCTTTGATCTTTTTCTGAGCAGTCTCGAACAATGACTGACTCACTGATGCACTAGAAAAATCTCTCTTTCTTAATGCTCTAGCCAGTTTTTCATTTCCTTCTTCAAGCAGTTTTTCAGCAGCATGAAGTTCTTCTTTCGAGTTCTTTTCTTTATCATTCAGCTTTTTCATTTTTTCATTCAAAGACTCTTTTTCTTTCGCTGCTTCTTGTTTTTGTTTTTCAAGCTGCGCACGCTCTTCTTTCTTTTGCTGTCTATTCTTCTCCTCCTCTTCCCTCTTTCTTTTGCTGTCTATTCTTCTCCTCCTCTTCCCTCTTCTCTTCTCTTCTAGCCTCTCTTTGTAAACTCTATGACTACCTCTGACATAACCTATTAGTTCCTTGGTAAGAGGTACACATTCTGGCTGCATATGTTCAGGATCATGGATTTTCACAGCTTCTTTAGAAAGTCTGTTCCCTGTAATTGATTTTGATGACAGCTTTACTTTATCTTTTCCCAACATTTTCTTATTATCTGATAGCCCTCTTTCAACATCAGCATTACCATGTGGCAATGCCAGAACTCCTTTTACTATTTTTCGAAGCCTAGGGTACTTATCTTTGCCACTACCAGTTTTCAATTTCAGAATGTCTCTCCAGTAATGATCAATCCTTCTCAACTCAACTTCATCATCTTTCTCTATTTTCCGAAGTTTCTCATCAATTTCTTCCCCTTGGTATACCTTCCACTCATCAGTGATCAATGCCACATCTTCTGCAAAAGGTAACTTTCTTGCTACCCTTTCTATTGCTGAACTGCTACTGGGCTTAAGTCTATGTTCAGGATGTAAACAGCCCAAATCTTTCAGAGGTTCATTATTAAATGAAAAATTAGATAACAGGTATGACACTCCAGTATTGAAGAACTTTCTTATATCTAAAAGTGCTCTTTTCTGTTTCCCAGAATCCAGATTCCCCAACACCTGTCTTGTTGAATCCCCAATTATCATCTCTTTGTCTGACAGCTGATTCTGTAGCTCACCATGCTTTACCTCTTTCAGATCCTGTCCAGTTTTATTCTGATATACAGATGCTTTGACATATCTGCCCATCATCATGTAAAAAAGCCAACACAGTTCTTCATATAACACATGAACTAACGGAGCTTCTGTCTGGAACAATTCCAGAAATGAATGACACAGAGGCATCACTGACTGTAGGAAGTGAAGTTCAACTAAAGTTTGCTTATTTTGAAGTCTTGTACATGACCTTTTAAAGGCGGAACTGGTTGGAGCATTTTTTGGATCCTTGTTTGCAAGATCTGTAAAATATTTCTGGAGAGGCTCCCACTGTTCAATAAGCCTGTCTACTACAGGACCAAGTGTCAACCACCGAGAAGGAACATGTCTTAAGAAGGTATGGGTTTCCACTTCTTCTTCTAGCTGAATGAACTTGAAATCCTCTCTTCTGGCAGAAGATACAATGTATCTTGGAAAAAGAATGAATGTCCACAGATCATCCACTGGTGTACCATATGCCTCGAGCCTTACAGAAACTATTGTGAACAACATGAAGGTTACATGTTCCAATGTTTATCATTCCTGGATTTCCAGCACCTTTCAAAGACGTATTAACAGCTCTAAAAATGGTCTTATTTACATTTGGTCCATCACTGCTTAATGTAAGTATAGAGGATAGGTTAACCTTATCTTCCTCTAATTTGTCCACCATGGCAGCTGCAACCTTTGCACCTTCTGCATGTCCAAACATCAATGCTGTATAAAAACGTCTGACAACTTCATTCTGTTCTTCAGACCAGAAGCGGAAATGTAAATCCATTTGTTTTATCACCTGAGTTGTGGTGGTTTCATCATAGTGAAGAGTTACAGGGTTCTTACTTGAATTTACATCATAGATTAACTGTTTTTTGAAAATAGGGCCCTGTATTGAACATCAATGCACTTAATCTGCAGCATTTTAAAAAAACATAGGAATTTGGTAAAAAATATAGGAAATGGGGTTAAAATATAGGAAAAAAATAGGAAACCTGAAAAAATAGGAAAAAATAGGAAAAATAGGAACACTTGACAGCCTGCAACTGCCCTTCTTGAATCAGCGGAAGGGAGAGAATGACCGTAAAAAATATTTCATGATAAATCTCCACAAAAGAATGTTGCCGACCTCGGCGGGGGTTGAACCCGCAACCTCCTGGTCTCCAGTCGGATGGCGCATCCAACTGAGCCACCGAGGCCATAGAGTAGTAAAGATTAAGCCACCATAAAAGCTGATTTTTGTGGAATCATTTTTAAATAATGAATTTTGAAAAAATATGATCCTAATGAAAACTTTTCACAAAAAAAACCTCCTTCCTAAAAGGTTTCAGCCTCCTAATGCATTCCAGTAACATGGTAATCAGTTGAGAATTTCAGTAAATTTCAGTTTGCTTGAAAAGATTAGTTTGTATAGGTCCCACCTTAACACCCTGTATTAAAGGCCATCTGCTCAATGCATACTAAAGGTAAGCTATACAGGTTGTTTAAGATATTCTGTGTATACACATAATTTGCACAGAAAAATAAAATATAAATAATGATTTTATACCAACTACTTTTTGCTGGCCTCAGTGGTTCAGTTGGATGTAGGTCCCACTAGTGATCAGAAGGTTGTGCGTTTGACCCCCGCTGGATCGGCAACATTCTTTCATGGAGATTTGTTCATGAAATATTTTCTACAGTCATACTCTCCCATGCTCGACATGACCCAACTGAGTTCAGGCTGTAAAACCTCAACACAAACAAACAAAGTGCTTTTTTTTCTATTTTACTAAGCATGAACCTAGACCCGGTTTACTCACAAACAACATACTAAAACAAACATGCAAGATAAGTTTATGTAATGACACTCTAGGTAATACACTTCAATGAACCTATAGACATTGATGATCTGGGCCCAGTTGTTCAAAACTAATGATGTCATTAGTTAACGTATCATTAAAACTTTGATCATAAAATATGGCAAATATGCTAATATTTTTGCTGAAAAAATGTGAGTAGCTTTTGCATTTGCAAAAGCCACTCACATTTTTTTAGCAAAAATAACTGTGACTTAGATATTGTTCTTACTAGAACAGTTAACATTTTGACCACTAACGAGCTCATTAAGCTAACGATGCTTTGAACAACTGGGCCCTGATGTTTTACATCCTTTTCAACAGTTAAGTCATATAAGATGATGGAAGGGAGATAATGATAAGGCTCTGTGCAAAGAGCTTAATTCCAACCCTGGACCTTGTGATCTGAAGACTGGAGCACTTGGTCACCTGAGCCCAGTTGTTCAAAACTAACAATGTTGTTAGTTAACGTATCGTTAAAACTTTGACCATTTAATATGGCATATACGCTAATATTTTTGCTGAAAAAATGTGAGTAGCTTTTGCTACTCACATTTTTTCAGCAAAAATACCTGTGAATTAGATAATCTACTGTCTAGAACAGTTAACATTTTCAACACTAACATTTACATTTAAATGGTGTGACTGAAGGAAATGAACTTAATCTATGGTCAAAAAGTGTTGATTGGGATAATCTTAACAAAAATAACAGAAACAAAAATCCCGTTCTGTAAGGAAAGCTTCGCATCATTCTCCTGAACACCAAAAAATTTTCACAGGGGGACATATTCATTTCAAATCAAATAATTATCAAGACATGATGACAAATCAATTTTAAAAGAAAAACAAGAAATTGCCAATAAGCGCCCCCATCCCCACCCCTCCCCTTGACTTTATATTCAGACACCTAAACTCCTTACCATGACAAACAGTATACACCCTCACCTCACAAACACAGTTTGAGTTTATGGGGTAGGGGTATAAAAACTTGACTATATATTCAGACACCTAAACTCCTTACCATACTTGTCCTAAAATTTGAACAAGTACATTTCAGTACACATCAATTTGTCTAAAATTTGCTGGATGAATGATAAACAGTGTAGACTCAGATCAAATGCCGTGGCATCTGATCTGGGTCTACACTGCTGGCTCAGGCATGTCTGTCCAAAAAAAGTAGGGTAAATATGGTACCAGTTTCCCTGAAAACAAGGTCCGGTTTTCTAGCACATCAATTATGTTTCTGACTGAAGTACTTACAGAAGACAGGGGGTCGGTAATCTTTACAAGGCCTTGTCTCTAAAGTAGCATCTGTAATGACCCACATTTCAACATCCTGAAACAAACCAGAACTTGCTTGTTAGGAGTTTATTATTCTGACTATTATATGGTTAATGAATTAACATTTATAAATTTCCTATTATCTACCATCCTCAAAAGTAAACCAAGCATCTAGATGACATGGTAGATTGTGCACGCAATAGATTAAAGTCCATTGTATATCAATGCGATTTAAATTGTAAAGCAGAATTTTTTTTGTTCACCACAGCTGTAGAGCATGCAATTTATCTTGAAAACTATGGTATAAAGAATCAAGCAAAAATAAAAAAAAATAAAAAACTGCATTTACCAGAGCAAGAAGTTCTATCCCCTCTCCTCCCTATATCATTACTCAGGTACCCTGCTGACTTTGCCCAAATTCCCAGTATTACCGTATTTACCATACGTATTCGGACAGACAGGCCTGAGCAAACAGTATAGACCCAGATGAGACACCGCAGAACGCGGCGTCTCATCTGGGTCTACACTGTTTGCCACTCATCCAGCAATTTTTAGACACAACATCGGGTAGTGAATTGTACTGGTTCAAATTTTTTAACATATATGGTAAGGAGTTGAGGTGTCCGAATACTTAGGGTAAATACGGTAAGATATAATATACAATAGTAGTTGAACCTCAACAGCTCGAACACCAATGGCTCATTTACCATGGCTTATTTGAACTCATTTTTGAGTCCCTTCAAAATTCTTCCGATAGCTAAGAAAAAAAAAAATTTAAAGGAAATTTTCTTATTTAAATATGAAATTGTATGTTGTGTGTGTATTCATTAGATTCACCTCACTGAGGCAATTCTAATGAGTACACTCAACACACAATTATTGTGTAAGAGATTGAAAAGACTTCCCTAAATTATCACCATTTGCTTCCTGATCTGGCGCCATAATTAACCATCAGTGACTCGAACTACCCATATCTCGAACAAATTTCCTTGGTGAGCCATTGAAGTTCGACTGTATAATAATATAAAGGACTAGTGTACAGATAAAGTCATGCTTGACTTTCATACTCTTGGACAATTATGACAATTTTCAGACAGAAAGGGAACATCCATATTAAGTTTCAAGATAAAAATTCTGCAGAAGACAGTGTCACATCTGGCAGTGCCTGTCAGTATTATAAAAGACTTAAAATTTGTGTAAAGAATGACCATCATTAGGCTGTAATATAAAGTTATGGTCGCAAGATGATACCACAGTGTCTGAGTCCTTTTTAGGGAGAAAGTGTATGCCTGATTTGATGACTACATACTATGGTCATATGGCTAATCAGAAATGGAGCTAAATGCTAGTGTTAATACAAAAATGACTAGGTTAGTAGACTATCAAATATAGGTCAGGGTCATAAAATGATACCATAGTTGTTTGGGTCCCTGCTAGGGAGGCAGTCTATGCCAGGTTTGATGACTTTAGGTCATATGATTTATTAGAAATGGAGCTAATTGCTAGAGTTGACATAAACAATGATGTTCATTAGACCTTGAAATTTAAATCAGGGTAATAAAATGATATTGCAATGTTTGAGTCCTTCTTAGGGAGAAAGTGTATGCCAGGTTTGGTGATTGTACATCATAGTGTTGATCAGGGCCCAGTTGTTCAAAGCGTCGTTAGCTTAACGAGCTCGTTAAGGTCATTTCGTTAACTGTTTTAGCAGATTCAATATACAATATTCTGATATTTTTTGCTGAAAAAATGTGAGTAGCTTTTGCACTGCGAAAGCTACTCACATTTTTCAGCAAAAAATTTCAGCATATTTGCATATCACTCGATGTAAATTTTAACGAATCGTTAACTAACGACATTGTTAGCTTTGAACAACTGGGCCCAGAAATGGAGCTAATCACTAGGACTGTCACATACAAATGACAGTCATTTGACTGTGAAATATAGGTCAGGGTCATAAAATGACAGTGCAGTGTAAGAGAGAAAGCACGTGGCATGTTAGATGGTTCAAGGAGTTACAGTTAATCAGAAATGGAGCTTAACCCTATGGTTGATGTAAAATTGCAGAAGTTGTTAGAGCATAAAATGATGCTGCACTGTCGAGTCTTTGTTGGACAGAAAGTATATGCCAGGTAATATGATTATAGATTTAATAGTTATTCAGAAATTGACTTGAATGCTAGGTTGACCACAATTGTTGACAGATGGACAAATAGATGATCCTGAAACAAGATGCCAATATTGTACTACCAAAAAAAGCAAGTGTAACAAAAATCTGCCCAGTGGTCTCTCAGCGATATGAAATTTTTAAAGTAAAATTAATTTCAATTAAAGCATACTCACCTCAAGATATTATAAGCCTTATTTGAGCGGTTCACCGCGAGATCGGCCTTCAAAAGAAAGACAACTAGTAAAAAAAATTGTTTGAAACAGACTATAGCTCGTCCTAGTTGTCCCCCCCTACCAAGCGTCCTGTTGCTAGGTGACCAAGATCAGGTACCAGTCACACACTGGTTCCCTTCCGCCACGCCACCGTAAGCAACCAATTAGGATGCGCCAGGTATATTCCCGCCAATGCATGCGGAACGCATGCAGCTTGCCGAACGCATGCAGCCGTCCATTGTTACTATAAATATTAAACATAATATAGAAAACATCACTATCTTTAAGGGAGCAATAAAATTAATAGTGAAAGCGGGGTGGGAGGAGGGACATTTGATAATATCTTGAGGTGAGTATGCTTTAATTGAAATTAATTTTACTTTAAAAATTTCATTTCAATGTCAGCATACATCACCTCAAGATATTATAAGCCTGAATGTAAAGCATAGGCGGGAAGGTAATAATAATAAAAATAAACCTTTACTCACCCATGCTGGAATCCAGTGCAATTCAACAGTCCCCTGATATTTTGAAGTAATTTAGGGGAATACCATTATTGACGGTATGCTTGCGGGTCGAAATCCAAATACTGTTGATGAAGAAGAATAAGATCCGACCCTTTGAAGAGAAGTTTCACACCGAATTCAAGCAGGCATAAAAATACTGAGAAGAGACTTAAGTTACAGATCGATGACCGCCAGTAATAGACTGAGCTGTCACAAGAGGTCCCAAGGATGATGTATCCTGTCTAATTGGGGCCAAATCTTTGAGATAAAATGAGGCAAAAGTGCTACTGGTACGTCAATATGCATCTCATACAACATCATCAAGGGCAACCAAATTCCAATAAGCCCATGATGAAGATGAAAGCTTTAACTTCATGAGCGGAAATTTTCATGAATGACAGATCAGAAGAAGGCAAATCTGCATAAGCTAATTTTATAACATCGCAGATCCAGCGAGAAATAGTGGAAGGTGAAATATCTTTAGAACCCTTCAGAGGCAGAAAAAGTCTCTTCCTACCAAACCTCTTAGATTTAACTCTGGCCAAATAAGCTCGAACAGCTCTGACAGGACACAATAGTCTGTCATCAGTATCAGAACCACAAAACTGAGAAAGACCTGGAATAACAAAAGGTTCTGGAAATGAATCTGGAAGTTGGTTTTTAGCTAAAAACCCAGGTTGAGTGAGGAAGGTGATGGAATCCGAGTTACGTTCATAATGAAAACAACCCTCCTCAACCGAGAGAGCATGAAAACTCACTTCTTCTAGCAGCAGCAAAAGTGAGAAGAAAAACTGCTTTAAGCGTGATGTATTTGATGTCCGCTGTCTTCAGAGGTTCATATGGAGCTTTAATAATAAGAGGCCAAAGAACACAAGTCAAATTCCATTTGGGCGTAAGAGATCTGGAAACAGGTCTCCTCAAGGCAAATCCTTTAATAAGATCTGAAATGATTGGATCAGCTGTACAGTCTGCTGCTTTGGAAAATTTTAGCGTATTTGAAATGGCGGAACGGTAGCCCTTAACAGAAGCTACTGATAATTCAAGGGTGTCAAAAAGATAGCAGAAAAAATCTATCAATTTTGTTAAAGAGGGATTGATAGGATTAACTCCCCTTGCTGACACCAATCCTAGAATATCCTCCATCTTGCAGAATAGACCTTGAGTGTAGACTTCCTGCGGGACTGAGAAATGCATTGGGTAGGGAACTCAGAAATGTGTCTACCTCTGATTGACTCCTGATAACGTCCAGGCGTGAAGATGTAACATAGATGGATTGTGATGGAGAACTTCGCCGTGAAGTTGTGAAACCAGACCTCGATGAACATGAAGCTCCCTGGGAAAGTCTGTGATGAGACTCAGAATGACTGAAAACAAGCTCCTCTGGGGCCAAAGCGGGGCTATGAGAATGAGCTGAACGTTGCAATCCTTTATCTTGTTGAGAACTAGTGGAACAAGTTTGAATGGAGGAAATGCATATGCAAATAGGTTTTCCCCATCTAGGGACATAGCATCCACTGCACAGGCCCTGTGATCCGGTACTGGAGAAACAGGGGCAGACGATGGTTTAATCTGGTGGCAAAGAGATCCACTTGAGGAGTACCCCAAAGTTTGAAAATCTGTAAGCAATCCCCCGATCTAGAGACCATTCGGTAGGGAGAATTCGGTCTGGATGAGACAGACTGTCCGCTAACATTCAATTTTCCTGGAAATATCCAACTTGAATGTGAATACTGATGATGACACCAATAAAGGAGCTCCCATACTAGCGTGCACAGAGATGAAGAGTGGGCCCCCCTTGTTTCTTGAGGTAAGCCACTACTGACAAATTGTCTGACGCTACCATCACGCAAGAGTCGTAAATGTGATTCTGAAAACATTGGAGTGCTAGGAAAACTGCTCGTAACTCCAAATTGTTGATATGAAGATCTTGGGAAGCAGAGTCCCAAAGGTCTTGGACTTCGAGGCCTAGGGGTTCCAAATGAGCACCCCAGCCCGAGCGACTGGCGTCTGAGAACAGATGGAAATCTGGAGATGGAATAACTAGGGGAATCCCAGTCAAGTAAATGGTAGGATTCATCCACCATATTGAATGATGCACGACACGAATGGGACATTGGAATAGATAGATCCAGACCGTCGCGGTGAGGTTTCCGATTTGCCAGAAGATGGAACTGAAGAAGTCTCATATGAAGGCGACCTAAATGAACTAAATCTGCTGCTGCATTGAGTGATCCCAACATGGACAGAAATTCTCGGGCGGTAATGAAATGAACCTGTAGAACCCGGAAAAACATGTGAAGAATTTTGTTGACTCTCTTCTGGAACTCTGACAATGCCCAAATGAGTCGGAAACCTCATGCCTAAAAATTGAAGTCCTGAGAAGGAACTAGGCCCGATTTCAGAGGATTTGGTATTAGACCTAGGTTTGTAATGATTTCCCATGACAGTGACAGGTCGTACAGGAGAGACTCCCGGGATAGACGATGGATAAGCCAGTCGTCGAAGTGCTGGAGACTGTTGGGCCCCAGATATCAAATATGTCCTGCCACAATCTCCATCAGGTTTGTAAAAACAAAGGACGCTGTTGAAATTGCAAATGAAAGAGCCCGGAATTGGTAAACAGTTCCTTCTAGGGAAAGTCTCAGGAACTTGCGAGAAGCTGTATGGATGGGAATATGGAGGTATGCGTCCATAAGATCTATGGAAACAGCCCGTCCCTGGAGGAATGGCTCTCCGAATCGAGGCCATTGTTTCCATTTGAAAGTGCTCTATCCTCATCATATAATTAAACAAAATCGGCCGGTTTTCTTCTTGGCTAGGAAAATCCGGCTGCAGAAACCGGGGAAGGTAATACCTCCCACGATCTCCCAGCCCTCTTTTCCAGTAATATCTGCACCTCCTCCCTCAAATGACTTAGATGTTGTTGTGCTAATGGGAACAGAGTTGTGCTAATGGGAACAGAATTGAAGACGAAGACAAAGGAGGTTCCCTTACAAAGGGAATCCTGTAGCACTTCCCTAGAATAGAACGAGCCCAGGAATCCCGAGTTATTGCTGACCAAGCCTCCACAAAATTTGACAGGCGAGCGTCCACTGGAAGAGAAGGATGAGGTGCAGATGGAAGGGCCCTAATGATGTCATTTACCCTGCTTAGTATGGCCCCTCCTGAAAGAAGATGATGATCCACCATGGCCCCCTCTGGTGGATCGAAACCGGTTGAAAGAAACAGAAGACGAAGAAGAAGAAGTGGGAACCCTTCTGTCAGTTTTTGATTCCTCCTTTGACTTCTTCGCCGAAGAAGGTCTCCTTCTAGTATCCAAACCCGAGTAATTTCTTCTCAGGATGGAAGGTGGTCTATCGTCCAAATTCACTCTGAGAAGTGTCTAGAGCAGCATACGGCGTTGATGTAGTAGCATGGCTAAAATCGACAAACCTTAGGCCATGCTGTGCTTGGCAGAGTGGTTCACTGCTAATAATAAACTACACAGAACATCTGGGTCCACCTGATCTGCGCAGAGGGCCTGAAATGCAGCTGAGCCAAAAAAAGTCACAATATGAGCTAATGGCAACCGCTCTCCTAGCTAACCGCTCCAGGTACTCCAAAAGGGTAACTGGTATTGAGGCATATCTACCCACTGAGATGCCTAGCCTGCCAGCGTCAGCATCAAGGGTGGGTATATTACTCGGCCAAAATTCTGTGTGGCAAACGTATGAATGTGGCCGAGTGAGAGAGTCAATTATCTTTCTAGGAACATACCAATTGTGAGAATTTCGTGGCTCTGCGGTGTTGTCGAACAACTTCCCCATCAACTGATTAACAGTTGAAAATTGGGGAAGTGTCGACTTGGAGGAAGTTGGCTGATCTAGTATTGACTCAAGCAGAGATCAAACCTGTGTGCTGCCTTTAGTTGATCAGCCTGAGGCAAAAGGTCTCCCAAAAGGGAGTAAACTTCCTCCAATGTCTCATGGTAATTAATGGCAGGCTCATGAGACTGGCTCTCTTCAAGAGACGGGCTAAGTGACCTCTCAGAAAGAGCCTGGTCCGGGTCATACTCACTATTGTGAGATGTAGCCCGGGGGATTTGGCTAATGGCACGAACATGGCCGTGACCATTGAGGGTGGATCCAGACTGACCCGTAGATGAAGCTTGCCCCTCCCCTTCTTCAGCAACAGAAGGGAGATCCACTCTCGAAGCCAAGGATCCCAACCCTGCCAGAGTCCTCAATATTGGGGCAATGTCAGGGGTGCTACGGGAGGGACTGGTTACCCTCAAGGCCGTAGCAGTAAGACCTAGAGAACTACCCCTGCTCAAAGCAGAAGTACATACCGAAGGTCTATCTGTAGAAAAACTAGAATCTGTAGGAACATCGTTCGCTACAAATCCTAGTGGACCTACAGAAGAATAGTCAGCAACTGGAATTCTGCTGCTATTCTGCACATCACTATCCACATGCCCATAAGGGTCATCAATTCTTGAACTTACCCTGACGTCAGAAGGTAAAGCTGAGGATGTAGAGGTAGTACCCTCTACATTTGAGTTCCTGTAAGTTGTACTCCTACCGAACCCGGTAGATTCGGAAACAATCTGCTGTAGAATCTAAGAATGTACCTTTCTGAAAAATAATACTAGAACAAGTCGGAATGGCTGAAGTGGTACTAGAGAAACTTCAGCATTGCAACTACGAACTGATTTTGGATCGCTAAACGACCTCCATAGACGAGCCAGGAATGGCTTCATAACAGGTAACATTTGAAAAATGTTGTGATAATATCCATACCGGCTATAGCCATCCCAAGAACCCCAAGGATAAAAATATGACCAATACCGTATTAATCCGCCTATAAGACGGGGATTTTTCCCAAAAAAAGCCCCCAAAAATCCAGACCCGTCTTATAATCGAGGTCTTTGGCCATATCGGTATTTTCGGCAAAGTCCGGTGGTGCAACGTGGTCACGGAAAATGCCGATCTTCGAAACCGGTAGAAGGATATAATGTTTACCTTCGTCCCTTGATAGAAATAGCAGCAAGGTAATTTTTTAGGTGAAGTACCGAATTTTTCTGTGTATTACTCGCACCCGTGTATAACACGCACTGAATATTTGCTAAATAGTTTTGAAATAAAAAAAAGATGTTCCCATGTAAAACACAAAGAATTTATCCGTGCATTATTTACTAAGTTACCAGATACTAAGTGTGTCAAATTTCACTTGGGTTGAGTTGAAAATAATGAAAATGGCCGAATTCGGAAGGTTTAGAGTAGAAACAGGCCGAATTTACGATAATGCTAACTGAATTTTCATTGTGCAGCTCTGTTACCATGGGCCTCAGGCAACTTGATGTAGTGTAGGCAGTTCTTTGCTTCCCCACTGCAGACGCTATGACAATAAAAATGTAGTTATTTCTTTTGTGTTCTCATAATTAACACCTTCTTTGTGTCACTTTGTGTCACTTTCTTAACTGAGACGTGAAATTATCAACTCAGTGCCTCAGGGCAATGCAAACAACAACTAAAGTCGACTAGTTGTCATTCTGACTGCCAATTAACCAATTAAGTGCACAGATGTATGCTGGTAATTTTTTTGTTTTTTTTTTTCTTTTCTTTATCATAAACATTGTTTATTTCAAACAATTTTTTTGGTAAGTTGGAAGAAAAGTTAAAAAAAAAAAAAAAAAAGAAAAAAAAAAAAGATAAATATATGGTAAGAAAATAAAAGATAAAATGCAAATGACCGATCTACCTACCTCAAAAGCCCAGTTGGTTTTGTTTATTATCAATAATTTTAATAATTGCAAAAAATTAAATACTTTTTTATTTTTTCAATGTATGATCGTTTGTGCCAATATTTATGTTCTACCAAATTTATTTCCTATTTTGAACTACAATAAATCAGTTGTGCAGGCTGATTTATTCAAGTTACGGTGTGAGACTTGTCAAAGTCCGGTAATCAATACAGATTCATATGCATATGCCTGTTTGAGTAGTTTCCCTTTGAAGAGATCACATGATCAGCAAAATAAAAAAGCGTAAACAAAAAGAGCATGGACATGAAAAGGATATCAAATTACTGCAAATCAGATGGAGTTGCTTGTTTTGAGCCGACAGAACCATTGTATGGGCGAGATAGGTATAAAAAATCATGAATATCTCATAGCAATCATTCTATTTCGCATTTTTACCGGGCGATCGTGAATGTCATGAGTTTTCGCGACCGATTATCTTGGCGATTTCTGTCCCGATTTTGGTGTTCCTATAAATAATACACATCGGATTTTTGTAAACGTTTTCTGGGTAAATAAGGTGCGTGTTATACACAGTTAAATACGGTATGCATGCTTGTAAGTGGTGTTGGAAGTTTTTTTTAATTGTACTTTAGGATTTTCTGAGTGGCAGGGAATATCTCCGACAGGCGACTTTTTTTAACCCGTCTTATAATTAAGTAAAAGCAAAATCCTGCCTGGAAAGGGCCCAAAAACAGCCCCCGTCTTATAAACGAATCGTCTTATAGGCGGATTAATACGGTAAAAAGCACCCTGATCTGAGCTATCCTGCCACGAAGCCTGAAAGGAAGGCACAGATACATCACTAGGAAATCCAGCCGCCATATTGAATGCCGTCGAATTAACGCACCCATAAGGGGTACGGTAAACCGGCGGGCACCTAGGTTCGGAAATTTCGACGGAACAGGGGTTCACCGGCGCCCCCACCTCGCCTCCCATCTGGAAGCATCCCTGGGGGTGGGATGAGGTCCCCTAGTCAAGCTCACATTACATGGAACTGTAACGGCAACCCGGGGTCCTCTAAGTCTGAGAGGAGCAGGCTCAGTGTTCAATTGTTAAACATAATTCTCTTATCTAGTTGTTTGGTAGGTAAAGAACCCTGAACCTGCTCAAGATTAGCTGAAATATGAGATGGGAAGTGAGAAATCTCTTTCCAATTCTCCGACGCCCACTCGGCAGACCTAGAACATGAAGTTGACTAAACAACCACACCTAAAACGCAGAATATGGCTGTCTGCCGATGATTTTATCTGTTTGCAATTAATGCACAACATAATAATAACCACAACACCTAAAACGCAGAATATGGCTGTCTGCCGATGATTTTATCTGTTTGTAATTAATGCACAACATAATAATACCTAGGCGTTAAATCAGCGAAGAAAATAGAAATAAAATACAGACTTATCTGTAGATGAAAAAATACTTCTTTCCTGAAATCCAAAGAACGATCTACACAGAAGGTGTTAACCTCGCAAGCGACCGAAAAATAGTGATGTTTTCTACCTTATGTTTAATATTTATAGTAACAATGGATGGCTGCATGCGTTCGGCAAGCTGCATGCGTACCGCATGCATTGGCGGGAATATACCTGGCGCGTCCTGATTGGTTGCTTACTGTGGTGTGGCGGAAGGGAATCAGTGCATGACTGGTACCCGATCTTGGTCACCTAGCAACAGGACGCTTGGTAGGGGGGACAACTAGGCCGAGCTATAATCTGTTTCAAACAATTTTTTTCCCTAGTTGTCTTTCTTTTGAAGGTCGATCTCGCAGTGAACCGCTCAAATAAGGCTTATAATATCTTGAGGTGATGTATGCTGACACTGAAATATCTATGCAATGCAACATTTTGTTTGTTTGTGCTGAGGTTTTATGGCCCAAACAACCCAATGGGGTCATATAGAGTGTGGTCAGTTTACCTAGCCCTACAACACATTTACTGGGCAGGCTTAGTCCTCTAAGTGTTTAACCAGTACTATGCACATTCTTTCGCCAGAAACTGACAACTGTCCTTCTTGAATCAGCAGAAGGGCAAGAATGACCGTAGAAAATATTTCATGATCAATCTCCATGAAAGAATGTTTCCAATCTAGCAGGGGTCAAACCTGCAACCTCCAGGGTCCAGTTGTTCAAAATTAACGATGTCGTTAGTTAACTTACTAGAACAGTTAACAATTTGACCACTAACGAGCTCGTTAAGCTAAGGACGCTTTGAACAACTAGGCCCTGATCACCAGTGGGATGCACATCCAACTGAGCCACCAAGGCTGGCTTGCTATACAACATAACAACCACTGAATGTACCCAGACACAAAATATGTGATCCCAGGCCATACAGTTCATCAGACTTGCACTGGAGAAAGTTTATCTATGATGTAGGTCAGAGGACAACGTATAGATCACAGTGCCCAACTTATAGTATGCCATAAATTGTAATCACTAGCTGTACCAACATACAAGGGATGTTTAAAAAGAAATGCTCATTTTGACCTATAACGTTCAAAATATAAGTAATCATTAATTTTTCAAAGAAGTCCCTATGACCAGAAATGCATAATTTCAGTCGAATCAACTTCCTGAAAGCATCACAGTACACTGATTTAGGTATACTGGAAAGGTACTGGTATACGGCAGATCCAAAAGCCTGTCTGGACTGATATCTTCGTCCAACGAGGAAGGTTTTCCATTTTCGGAAAAAGGAAGAAGTCACATGGGGCAAGGTCTGGTGAATAAGGAGGGTGTGGAAAAACTGTTTTCTTTTTGCAAAAAAACTTGTAACAATTGCAGACGTATGGGCAAGGGCATTATCATATAGAAGTCAGACATGTTTGAAACCCGTTACAGCTGGGCGCCGTTTCTGATAGTATTTTTTCAATTTCTTCAATACTACATCTTTGTAATATTTTGCCCTTTTTTCCTGGCACCTGTTTGTTTGTTTGTGTTGAGGTTTTACGGCCCAGTCAACCCAATGGGGTCATGTCGAGCGCGGTCAGTTTACCTAACCACACGTTTACTGGGCAGGCTTAGTCCTCTACGTGGTTAACCAAAATTGTGCACATTCTTTCGCCAGAAACTGACAACTGCCCTTCTTGAATCAGCGGAAGGGAGAGAATGACCGTAGAAAATATTTCATGATCAGTCTCAACGAAAGAATGTTGCCGACCTCGGCGGGGGATGAACCCGCGACCTCCTGGTCACCAGTTGGACGGCGCATCCAACTGAGCCACCGAGGCCAGCTACTGGCACCTGTATTGCATTGCCTTCACCAGAGGAGAAGATTGTATACAAAATACCTTCTTTGCACTTAACATGCATTTATCAAATACTGGTCTTTTGCTGTTTTTGGTGGCCTATATTGTACTGCTAACCTTCTGAACAGGTTCAAAATAATGAACCCATGTTTTATTGCCAGTGACTACATTTGCAAATTTCTTTTCATCATATTTTGGAAATACTTTGAGCAATTGTTTGGCTACTTTAACTCCCTGCTTCTTTTGACTATCAGTCAACAAATGAGGCACCCAGTTGACAGAAATCTTTCTAACATTCAAGATATTCTTTAGAATGTAATGAACTCTTTATAGTAAGATGCTGACCATTCCCAGTGGGCACACAACATTAAAATGACGTCGTATCAATGTCGATGCGACGTGATCACGTCCCATCGACGTTGATGCAATGTCATTTTGATATTGTGTGCCTGCTGGGTTCGTGCTATATCACATACTGTATACTTAGCATCTCTTTCAACATTTTTTTTTACTCTTGGCACAATTTCGTCACAAGATGCAGACTTTGACCTTCCTGATTTGGGTGCATTTTCAATCGACTCTAACCCAGAATCAAATTTCTTTTTTCCATCTATGAACCATGTCATAAGACATTAGTAAATACGTAAACAATAGAAATTTCAGCAAATATTTGTTTCAAAGAACAACTTAGCTTAGAACATGCTTTTATATAGGCCCCTATCCCCTCCTTCTTGGCAATGGCAATACTTTTACCAACCATTTTTACAACAGTATTCAATGACTGTGTGTATTCAAATGGTAAATTATCTATCTTTCAATTAGATTTATGGGCACATGTACACATCATTGTGTAAGTATTGGATAGCACTATACAGGTATGTATTGATTTGTTTCAAGTTCTATGTGGATATCGAGCAAAGACACAATAAGCTATTATTTTGGAACACCCTTTGTCTATAGCTCCAGAAAAGGCTCTTTTTCCAAGCGAAAAGTACTGATATTTTCTTATTTCTCCATGAAAACATATGTTGTGGTACTCATTTGATGGGCCTCACCCAGGCACTTCTAATTAGTACTCAACATGTTTTTTCATGTTGTGGTACTCATTAGAAGCACTTCACTGAGGCACTTCTAAGGAGTACCCATAACATGTTTAAGAACAAGAAAAAGGAAATTTTTATAGTAAAACATATTTTAACAAGTAATACTGAACCTATAGATAATGTGCTATTCTATTCTGTATTCAAACCTTCCACAGAAAAATGGCAAGTCTCAAGAGTCTAAAATCCAGAAGGTCCCTTAGACATTTACTATTGTGATGTCACCTTTCCTGCTCTTTTGATCACGTGTTCAGTTTCTTTGTAGAATAAAGCAATATAACTGAGCCAAGCGGGGAGGAAGGAGGGAATTTCTTATCTATAGGTTAAGTATTATTTGTTAAAATGTGTTTTACTATAAAAACTTCATTTTATCTACATAATACATTAACCTATAGATAATGTGCTAGAATTAAAAGAATAGGAGGGAGGTGCTCCCCTAGTTCTAACACTATTATATATATTAGATTCCCTTAACTTATGGTTTAAGGAATCAGATACATTCTATAATATACACTAAGAATGATCTAGAGTAACATATAACATATCTCTAAGGTGTTAATAAAATCAATGAGAGTAAACATCTGATTGAATAAATTTATATGATTTGCTTATTGTCAGGTTTGACTTTGGTAGCTTTTCTTATTAATAGAAAAGGCTGTTTACCTCTTCGCATGAAGTTCGACAGCCTCATGTAAATTTGATACAGGATTTTGCCAGGCATAAATCTGAGAACATTTCTTAGCCATGGCAAAAGTTAATAGAAAGAAAGGCTGATTACATCACACAGTTTGACAGCCTCATAATTTTTAAACTCTTTAAAGGAAGGATCTTTATACTGTTCAATGCAATTTAAAGATCTAATTAACTCTGATACAACTGGATTAGAATAGATTGTATTACCAGATTTAAAATATTACACATCATGGCTCTATATTCCTTGATGATATTGATTTAGCATTATTTTCTCAGAAATCAAAGCTATAGCAAGAAATTCGACTATGACGGAAAGAGAAGTCCAGACCGAATTAACCTTCTTTCTATGACAGTAATTGGAGTATATGAACCGTTTTGTATCATAGACTTTCTGAGCAAATGTCTGATGGTACTGAGACAAATTTGCCATATTTGCAAAATTTGACTCCATTATTTGTTTGATAATTTCCCACATGAGACCAGATTTGGGAGGTTTTGTTATTGAAACTTTCCAACTGATAGCTGCTGAGTTTGGAAAGTATATACATCAAGTCGGAATTTATACTATTAGTTTTAATATCTCTGAGAACTAATGACTTTGAAGTTCAGAGAAGTAGTAATAACTATTCTACACCTATATTAGCTGATTTAGTGAGAATAGATGATATCATAATTTATAGTGTAAATGTATAAACTTACAGAATATTCCGGTTTATGGATAAATCATTTATCGTCAAAGCTCGATTATTCAAAACTGGATAGATAATAGAAATTTGTGATTGTATTGAATCAGAAACAAACTTATAGTATATTCCAGTTTATGGAACACACCATACGTGAAGAATACCTAAAACGAGAATAAAAATAATCAGTATGGTTATCCCATAATGAATAGAGATGACCACACAAAACTGTAATGGTCAGCATCAACAGTCACAAAAATGCATGACACTGGTGATGACGACTATAAAATCACAAGATCGAAAAATGAAAAATGGAAAGAAAACTTATCATCTGTGAAAGGAATGATAGAGGAACATAAGAATGCAGGAAATAAGAACTATTCCAGAGAAAAAGAAAAATAAATTGATTTTTTTCACCAGGGAAAAAAATCCTGTTTATTTCCTTTGTTCCATAGAAAAGAAACTGAACACATGAACAAAAGAGCAGGAAAGGTGACATCACACAGATACATGCCTAAGGAACCTTCTGGATTAAGATTCTTAAGATTAGCCATTTTTCTGTGGAAGGTTTGAATACAGAATAGAATAGCACATTATCTATAGGTTAATGTATTATGAAGTTAAAATGCCTAACAGCATTTTGGACAGGTTGTTTAAATAACAAAGATATTGAGAGTTGTCTCTCTTGCATGGGAAACACCTATTTGTCCTCCTCTACATCCCCACCAAATATGAAAGCAATCCACTGAGGAATAAAGGTATCATATAACTTTAAAAAAAAAAAAGGTAAACCAAAAGATTAACCTGTGTAGACGCCCGACGCCCGACCGGACATCGCTACTTTAAAGGACAGATTTTTTTTTTAAAAGGCATCCAAAAATATTATGTGCATACCCCATCTTATCTGCACATACCAATCTGATTTAATCGGCATATGCCATGCAAGAAATATGGTCATGACAAAAAATTGCAGACACACCAATAGACAGATTATCGAGTGATTACCGTATTTACCCTACGTATTTGGACACCTCAACTCCTTATCACACTAGTTCTAAAATTTGAACAAGTACAATTTACTACCCGATGTTGTGTCTAAAAACTGCTGGATGAGTGGCAAACAGTGTAGACCCTGATGAGATGCCACATTTTGCGGCATCTCATCTGGATCTACATTGTTCACTCAGGCCTTGTCTGTCTGAATACATAAGGTAAATACAGTACTGAAAGGCACCTACAAATGTGGGGCCTACTAAAAACCTATTTCTGGATAACCTGCTTATATGGAGCCATATATTCTGAATTTCCATTCAATCTGTAAAAGGTCAATAAAGGCC
Source organism: Anodontia alba (assembly GCA_964016985.1). Taxonomy (NCBI): domain Eukaryota; kingdom Metazoa; phylum Mollusca; class Bivalvia; order Lucinida; family Lucinidae; genus Anodontia; species Anodontia alba. The sequence continues at coordinate 63,040,517 of OZ024829.1, forward strand.
CTGGACAAACTGGTAGATCTGGGCCTTCACTGGATACCATGTAAGCTAAGGGCCCTCTCTTTAAAATCAAGTCACAGCTCCATATAAAGGGCTTCTTTCAGCCCAAAAAAGTATTGATATTTTTCTTATTTCTGCACTAAAACATATATTGTGGGTACTCATTAGAACCATCTTGACAAGGTGCTTCTAATGAGTACCCACAACATATGTTTTCATTGAGGCACTTCTAATGACTACCCACAACAAGTTATGGTACAGAAATATGAAAAATAGCTAGACACAACTCTCATTTACTGTCCTTTCAACATCACTTGTACAGACGTTTTTACTTAGAGTTTTATTCTAAACAAAAATATTTTGTTCTGATTGACCATATCTTATCAGATACCATTCTATGTTTTGTTCTCAAATATTTACCCTAAAATTAAATTTACGAACAAAAATTATTCTGACCTATGCAATTTCTATACAAAAGTGTTTTTTTTTTTTAATTTTTATCCAAGAAAATAGCCTTATCTTTGCTGATTTTTAACTATTAATGCTTAACAACAATAATATGAAAATTGCAGAAAATTTGAATAAACAGGACTTGTTGAAATTCTGCCTCCAATTTACCTATCCTACTGATTTCTGCATTATTTGCAGCCATTTCTATTATGGGAAACCTGAAAATATTCAAATTTTTAACAAGCCCTGTAGCTTGCCTGATATTGCACATTTTGTTTCTGGAAAATTCTAAGTCCATGACCTTGATTTTGACATGACCTGGGTGTGATAATGTTAGGAAATAATGAGGTTTTAAAAACTAATGAAAACTGTAACATTTGTGGATGCCACCGCTGCCACCACCAACGCTGCCGCCAACGCTGAGGGTAGTACAATAGCTCTCCATGAACGTTGTTCAGGTGAGCTAAAAAACAATGAATAGAATAAAAATTAAGTAGTAATGAGAATTGTCAATAAGCAGCGCTTATTCGATACCCACCGCATAAAGCATAAAACCTTTTTCTAACAAAATTTAAGTTTCAAAATGCCGGCATGACCTTGAAAATAAAGTCAAGGTCACCAAAATCTAATAAAAAAATCTAATCACTTCTTTGCCCCATTCTTATGATGTATCTGTGCTAGTTCGGTCTATTTCCAGCTATTGGTTAAAGAGATATTGTGCACACAAACTTTTTACTTCATTAACAAGGCTCCTTTTTGAGTATTTATAATGTAGTGTCCTTGAAAATAAGGTCAAGGCCACCAAATCTAATCACTTCTTTCCCCCATACTGATCATGTATCTGTGCTAGTTTGGTCAAATTCCATCCATTGGTTAAAGAGATAATGTGCACACAAACTTTTTTCTGCATTAACAAGGCTCACTTTTTTGAGTATTTATAGTGTAGTGACCTTGAAAATAAAGTCAAGGTCACCAAAATCTAATCACTTCTTTGCCCCATCCTTATGATGTATCTGTGCTAGTTCCGTCAAATTCCAGCCATTGGTTAAAGATATTGTGCACACAAACTTTTTACTTCATTAACAAGGCTCCTTTAGAATCCTTTTAGAGTATTTATAATGTAGTGGCTTTGAAAATAAGGTCAAGGTCACCAAAATCTAATCACTTCTTTCCCTTATACTGATGATGTATCTGTGCTAGTTTGGTCAAATTCCAGCCATTAGTTAAAGGGATAATGTGCACACAGACTTTTTACTGCATTAACAAGGCTCAATTTTTTGAGTATTTATAATGTAGTGACCTTGATAATAAGGTCAAGGTCACCAAAATCTAATTACTTCTTTGCCGCATCCTTATGATGTATCTGTGCTAGTTCGGTCAAATTCCAGCCATTGGTTAGAGATATTGTGCACACAAACTTTTAACTTCATTGACAAGGCTCCTTTAGGCTCCTTTTTGAGTATTTATAACGTAGTGGCCTTGAAAATATGGTAAAGGTCACCAAAATCTAATCACTTCTTTCCCCCATACTGATGATGTATCTGTGTTAGTTTGGTCAAATTCCACCCATTGGTTAAAGGGATAATGTGCACGCAAACTTTTTACTGCATTCACAAGGCTCACTTTTCTGAGTATTTATAATGTAGTGACCTTGGTAATAAGATCAGGGTCAAAAAAATCTAATCACTTCTTTGCCCTATCCTTATTATGTATTTGTGCTAGTTTGGTCAAATTCCAGCCATTGGTTAAAGAGATATTGTGCACACAAACTTTTTACTTCATTAATAAGGATCCTTTAGGCTCCTTTTTGAGTATTTATAATGTACTGACCTTGAAAATAAGGTCAAGGTCTCCAAAATCTAATCACTTCTTCCCCCATCCTGATGATGTATCTGTGCTAGTTTGGTCAAATTCCAGCCATTGGTTAAAGAGATAGTGTGCACACAAACTTTTTTCTGCCTTTTTTCTGCATTAAGAAAAAATTTTACAAAGGGCAATAACTCAAAGGGAATTGGCCCCTAGCCCTTACTTTCTCTTATGTAGGTACATCTTATTGATATCAATGTGTCTGCAGAAATTGATGAATATCCATCGCTGTATTTTCAAGATATTAGGAAAAAAACAGTGTCGCGGATGGACACACTGACGGACGCACAGACAGACACATAGACGGACAGATGGACAACATGAAAACAGTATACCCCCCACAAACAAAGTTTGTGGTGGGTATAATGACAAAACATTTTGCATTACTAATCAACAGATGCAATAGCTTTAAATAAGATGCTTCTTCCATCTCCACAGCATCAATATTTTCCTTATTTCTGCATGAAACATATGTTGAGGGTACTCATTAGAAGTACCTCAGTGAAGCACTTCTAATGAGTACCCACAACATATAATTTTTTGTACAAAAATAAGAATATTTATCTGGATATTCCTCTTATTTATAGCTATGTATGTACTTTTTTGTTTGTTTGTGTTGAGGTTTTACGGCCCAGTCAACCCCATGGGGTCATGTGGAGCATGGTCAGTGTACCTAATGACACTTTTACTGGGCAGGCTAAGTCCTCTAAGCGGTTAACCAGTATTGTGCACATTCCTTTGCTAGAAACTGACAACTGCCCTTCTTGAATTGGCGGAAGGGAGAGAATGACCGTGATCGTAGAAAACATTTCATAATCAAACTCCACGAAAGAATGTTGCCGACCGGGCAGAGGCTGAACCCGCAACCTCCTGATTACCAGTCGGACGCGCATCCAACTGAGCCACCGAGGCCTGCAAAAGTATTTTGTTATTACTCACCCTAAAAGCAAAAACTGAGTCTGCACCTTCTGGTCGTGAATACGAGTAGGACCAGGGAGCATAAAAGTCATCATCAGGGGGTGATTCTACAAAAACAAGAACATTTTTCCTATAACTACAAGACATAAAATGAAATAGGTAGTCAAAACATGCTTTTCTGTTTGTTTTTTAGCATAAAAACATGTTGTAAGCACTAGTTAGAACTATTTCACAAGAGACTTTTGAGTATCAAAGCCTCCAGTAGAACTGTGTGTCCAGTAATACCATGCCTCAAACAGAAAAACTTAAACTTCTTTACAAAGAAAATAATCATAATATTGTAATATTAAAATTGAGTTAAAACAAATCTCAGAGCAACTGTATCAATCTGTAGACAAGAGGCCCATGTGCCACAATGCTCACCTTAGTTAACTGCTGTAAGTTAATCAGGTCATTTACCCATCATTCCCTGTCAGCCTGTCAAGTTTCAAGGCAATGAGTTAAACAGTTATTGAGATTATCTTGCTTACAAGGTTAAAATGCTGAAATTTTCAAAGGGCCATGAAAAAAATTCAGATTTTTTTTCAGAAGTTAATTGGGTCATCTACTTATCCTATCCTTTAAAGTTTTTTTTTTCTATTTTCAGCTCTGGCAACCATTTTGTTCAGCAGAGCAGAACCATTTTAGCAATTTTGGTAAAGGGGCATAAGAGGAACATTGATGTGAAATTATTTTGAAATCTTGTCACTGGTCACAGAGATGTCATTTAAAGGTTTTTCTATTTTAAGATTTGGTGACTATTTTGTTCAGCAGAGCAGAACATTTTCGCAATTTTGGTAAAGAGGGATGAGGAACAGTTCTGTGAAATCATTTTGAAATCAGGCCACTGGCTAAGGAGGAGATTTCGTTTAAAGGTTGTTTTTTTTTCTATTTTTAGCTCTGGCGGCCATTTTGTTCAGCTGAGCAGAACTATTTTAGCAATTCTGGTAAAGGGCCATAAGAAGATCACGTGAAATTACTTTGAAATCAGGACATTGGCTGCGGAGGAGATGTCTTTTAAAGGTTTTTCTATTTTTAGCTCTGGCCACCATTTTGTTCAGCCAAAAAGAACCACTTTAGCAATTTTGGTAGAGGGCCACTGAAGGAACACTTCTGTGCAAATATTTTGAAATCAGGCCATTGGCCAAGGACGAGATGAAATTTGAAGATTTTCTATTTTTAGCTCTGGTGGCCATCTTGTTCAATGGAGTGGAACCATTGCAGCCATCTTGGATTTTTGCTCAACACAATTTAGCTCGTTTTGATCCAGAAGTCATCCTGTTGCTACAGAGCCAGTTTCCGCTCAAAGCGACCAAAGGTCTGTGAAGAGATGTCGAAAACTGATTTTCAAGATGGCTGCTGTGGTGGCCATCTTGGATTTTCTATCAGCTCATTTAGCTATTTTATGTCTATTAAGTGCCCTAATGCTCATTATTAAGTTTTAATTCAACAGGATTAGAGGATATGTCCAAAATATGAATTCTCAACATTTTTCCCATCTAAAGGTATAAGGCCCATACAAATGCATGGGGAAGCAAATTTGACCTTGCCGTTAAACATAGGACCATCATTTTAGCAATTTTGGTAGATCTCCTGTCCCCGATGATTTGTGCAAAGAGTAGGCCCCAGGGCTTATTTAGTTCTGGAGAAGAAGATTTTTAACGGTTTTTACCATAATTATATGGGCATGGCAGCCATCTTGGTCAATGGACCATGACCATTTTAGCACTCTTTCATTCCCCTGCCCCAAGGAGGCATGAAATTTGAGCAACATTGGCCCAGAGGCTTCAGAGGAGAAGTCATTTGAAATTATCAACATTTTTTTCCATACAAATATATGGGGCCCATACAAATTCATAGAGAAGAAAAATTGACCTCACCGTAAAAAGGTCAAACGTCAATGTATGACCATCATTTTAGCAACTTTGGTAGACCTCCCATCCCCGATGATATGTGCAAAAATTCAGCCCCAAGGCATCCTCTGTTCTGGAGAAGAAGATTTTTAAAGATTCTTACCATATATGGGCATGGTGGCCATCTTGGTCATTGGACCATGACCATTTTTAGCAATTTCATTCCCCTGCCCCAAGGAGGCTCTCCTTGAAACTTGAGCAATATTGGCCCAGAGGCTTCAGAGGAAGTTGATTGAAATTCTCAACATTTTTCCCATACAAATGTATGGTGCCGAAACAAATGCACAAGAAAGCAAACTTAACCTCGCTGTAAAAAGGTCAAATGTCAATGTACAACCAATATTTTAGCAACTTTGGTAGACCTCCCGTCCCTGATGATTTGTGCAAAGATTCAGCCCCAAGGCATCCTCAGTTCTGGAGAAGAAGATTTTTAAAGGTTTTTACAATATATGGGCATGATGGCCATCTTGGTCAATGGACCACAACCATTTTAGCAATCTTTGGTTCCCCCAATCTCAGGAGGATCCATATGAAATTTGAGCAAAACTGACTCAGTGGCTTCAGAGGAGAAGTTGTTTGAAAATATTAATGGATGGATACACAGACACACAGACGGACAGACGACAGACAAAAAGTGATCACTATGGTTCATCCTGAGCATAGGTCAGGTGAGTTAATAAATCAGCATGCATATTTTCTCTTGACCACAGAAATTATTTCATAATAAATCCTGATGAAAGTTATGTGCCAAGCTGGGATTCAAACTGGCCATCCCTGGATCTGAAGTCCGACACACTACCGACTGCGCTATGGTGTTTGCTCAGGCTTGTTGTCCTAATCCTTAGGGTAAATATGGATCTGTATATTTAGGGTAAATACAGTATAACACGGTCGAGTATAAAAGCCAAGTCCGATCCGATCCGCCGATCATTTTTCAGCCGATCATAAGATTTATTTTTCCCATTATTTCTTAAGTATGATTCAAATGTCTAGTATCCGAGTTTTATATGATCAGACATTGGTTAATTAACATTTCACAAAAGAAATTTATTTTGTCATAGGTTTTCTATTTGATTTTGAAATATTTTTCAGCCTTCTTGGGGTATAAAAGCCAAGCCTAATAAAATATACAAATTCTTAGTTTTCACAGTAGTGAAGCTAATATATATAGTGACCAACTCTGTTAAGAGAATTAATGATCACTAGAACATATCTGATTTCTTACATATGAAAATTATGTCATAGAAAAGCTTTTTATCCTTTCTCTCCCTCTCTTTGTTTTGCACATATTCAAAAAATAGATACTATGGTGAATGGCAAACGGACGAAAATATTTTAATAATTTGCTATCGTTACCCAAAAAAAGGGGGGAAGGAAAACGAAAAAGGGGAATAATAATACTAATGATAAATTAAATGTTCTTAAAACACATTCTTCCTCTGTCAGAAAAGTTTGCCCTTTCATCTCATTTTAGGACGTTGTTGTAAGGAGTGTCATTGTTTGCAGGTCTATTTATAGATGCATCTAATTTGGTAAACATATGGGAAAAACTGGATTTCACTGAAATATATGCATATATTGGATGAATCGTACAGCATATGAAGACAAATTTCAGCATTTCAAGTTAAGAGTGTCTTGAAAATGGACATAATCTAGACATAAATACAAGAAATGCTCTCTCGGCTAGTTTTCTTTTGAGCTTGGCTTTTATAACCCTGAAATGAGAAAAAATCATTGTCAATCAAAAATTGGAATAATGATTTCAACAATATCATTGCTGTACATTACAGTTATGTTATATGATCATATGAAACTGAGATACAAGATGTTTGAATCATAGCTTTGACATACTGACAAAAATAAAATTTATGATCAGCCGAAAAATGATCGGTGGATCGGATCGGACTTGGCTTTTATACCCGACCGTATAACACAGAGCTATGAATACTTACCAGGATCTGGAGGTGGTTTCTTGCTGTCACAATAATCACGATCTTCCTGCCAATAGCTCACCCAACTCCAAGGTCGTGCAACTCGTTGTACATTCTCAAAAACCTAGATTACATCAAAAAAAAAAAATAAATAAAAATAAAAAAATAAAAAATACCGTATTTGATCTAATTACTGCACAGTGCACTTACATTTTTCAAAATTACTGAACCAATTTTTAGTAAAATATCAACCTAATAAAGGAACTCTTTAAAGAAAGATCAGTAGAGGACTTCACATGAGAAGCATATTAAATGATGCTTTTGCAATATTATTTTTCTGATTTTCTTTATAAAAACATATGTTGTGGGTACTTGTTTGAATTGCCTCAACTTGTCAAGGCAATTCAAATAAATGAGTTCCCACAACATGTTTTTATAAAGAAGTAGATAAAAGTACAATTACTGTAATCTAAAGGCCACTTAATTGCTTTACTGTGCACTTACAGGAGCATGTGCCATAATTACGTCAAATACGGTAAATAAAAAAAAAAAAAATAATAATAAAAAAATCAATTTTAATTTCATCATTACAAATTGGTTAGAATGCAGTGTGAAAAATAATTTAATAGTTTAAAATACAGGTAATATTTCCTGAGAGTTGCAAATATGATAAAATAATCAAAGCAATAACACAAGTTTCTTTATAAGATTTGCAAAGCTAGAGGGAAATATTTTCCTGTATTTCAAACCCAAGGTGTATTAAACGATATGTTCCAGCTCATACAAATAATTTTCTTTCTTCAGATTCTGTTTAATGTGCTTTCAGACTTTTCAAATGATGCCAGTAAGTATTGCACTTTGACATCACCATCTTCACTGATCACATGGCATGACAATATTCTAAGGGACATATTTCTTAACTCTTGGAAAGCACTGACAGCATTGGTGGGTCCACTGTCTCTGAGTGCAGGATGAGAAAATGGTCCTGAATGAGGACTTAACCCTTAAAGCACCAAGAAAATCTGCATCTGTCGTCTGTTTATGTCGTCTGCTAAAAATTCTTGCAAACTTTCCAAACCTATTTTTGCATACAGGCAAACAGTGTGGACCCAGATCAGACTGCTCCTAAAGGAGCAGTCTGATCTGGGTCCACACTGTTTGCAGAAATGCATTTTAAAATCACAAGCAGAAGACAAAGCAGACAACAATTGTCGTGATTGGCACTTTAAGGGTTAAGACTTTCATTTAACTTCCTGTAATTTAAGCAAACTGTGCAGACCCTGATCACATTCTGTGCTGTCTGATCTGGGTCTGCACTGTTTGCCAATGTCCCAGCACTAAGCACAGTCCAAGGTTTACAGATAACCCTCTTTACACAGCACTCTGACGTCACAGCGACGAGAATAATGTGGCTATAAATAACAGTTACCTGAATTTCCTATAAACGATACAATTTTTTAGTAACTTTGGGCTGATTGACAAATAACTCCCCCCCCCCCCCCCCTCTCAAAAAAAGTTAGAAAAACACTCACTTTGAGAACAGAGTTCGGTTCAGAGACAACAGGTTGTGGGTTTCATATCCTGAACAATTGGATGGTCTGTCTAACGTGCAGTTTGATTTCATTGGTTAATGATAATCGTGTAGACAACAACCTTAAGGAAGTTTTGGTATATGTATACTTTGGATTGACAGTAAACAATTGATCCAAAAATATTTCCCCAAGGAATAAGAAGTTCTACTTCCCTTAAAAAACAACTAAAATAGCTACTGATATGTATTACAAGAAACTGCTACAAATTGGCCAAAATTCCCAACCACACAAAATTTTGGCATGGACAGATAACTCAAGATTCAAGTAGGCAAACACTGTCTTTCTTAGTTGCAGCACATTGTCTCATCAAGCTTAGTAAATGTGGGTAATTTCATGAAAATATTCCAGAATGTTAATGAGTAAAAGCCTGGACATGAGGTGTAATGGAACTACAGACAAACAGATGATGATTATTTGGTGTTTTAAGTACCTTTCAACATTATCTAAGTCATATCAAGACTATGGAAGGGTGATAATGAAAGGCTGTGCAATGAAGCGCTGAACAGTCAAGAGCTGAATTCCTCCTCCAGCTGGATTTGAGCCTAAGACTTCATGATCCAAAGTCGGAAGCCCTAACCATTTGGCCATCCGGGAGCTTCATGGAAGTCAAACAAACTAATGGACAGATGGAATCCTACTATTATCATTGTCCCCCACTTCACTAGGGGCAGCGGACAAATAATGAGTTACAATGCGAACCTACAGTGGTGTAGCCAGAATGGAATTATTTTATGCACACCCATGTAAAATTCAGAAAAATTCTTCCTGGTATCACTTCCAGGTTGTGGGCTACTATTAAAGGAAAGAATTTGCTCCCAGGGGAGCACAATATTTTTACAATAGGTGATCTCTCTTCACTGCATTTACTTTTCCATATTTACAAGCCAAATATGATGAAGATCTGGGCCCAGTTGTTCAAAGCATCGTTAGCTTAACAAGCTCGTTAGTGGTCAAAATGTTAACTGTTCTAGTAAGAATATCTAATTCACAGGTATTTTTGCTGAAAAAATGTGAGAAGCTTTTGCATTTTTTCAGCAAAAATAATAGCTTATATGCCATATTTAATGATCAAAGTTTTAACGATACGTTAACTAATGACATTGTTTGTTTTGAACAACTGGGCCCTGGTGTTTTATGTCCCTTTCAACATTATTTAAGTAATATAGAGACAATAGAAAGCTGATAAAGAAATCCTCTGTGTAATAAAGAACCGTACAGTCATAAGCTGACTTCGACCTCCAGAGGGACAAGAAAATATTATGCATAATGAGCACTATGGCAAAAGTTCAGTGCTGGTTACCTGTGCTGGTGTGAGCTGATTACTGCCTCCAAGAAGGTTGATACTCTTGTCTACCATCCCCACAAAACATGTGGACTCAGGGGCAGATTCTAGATGTAGGTTTATGTCTTCACCAGGCCTGACAGTAGTTGGTGTAAACTCCATCTTTACCTACAATATTTCAGCAAAATAGAAAAAAAAAAACATAAATATAATGTTTTTCTTTTTAATATATGCTTTTTTATGTATTTTTTATTTCATTAAATTAGTTTTTCTTTCAATTCTTTTCTTTAATTGTACACTGGAATTTCTTCAATTAATTATAAGATGGCTTCAGATATTAGATGATTTAAAGGTGGACCCTTAAAGTGTTGTATCCAAACAAAAATGAACAGATTATATAGAAAAATGACCATCTATGGTCAATTTTCTAAATAGTCAATACATTTTTGTTTGGTTGTATCCAAAACAAACTCTACAGATTATATAGAAAAATTACCATTTCTGGTCATTTTTCTATAGTAATTTTTCTGGTCATTTTTCTATATAATCAATACATTTTTGTTCAGATATACCACAGTTGTTTAGCTAACATGGTGTTTGCTTTGTAATAGTGTTATAAAGTGGTTGTGGCATACTATCTTTATCTTGATTGATCAGTGCCTAAGCAGTGACTGCTGTCATCAGATTGCAGTCTGATCTGCACATGCTTAAAGACCTCTTCTCATGGCACAACTTCTAGATGTAATAGTTATTCAACAAAATGCTAGAGTTGACGCAAATCTTGACAGAGGTATAGAACAAATGGACAAGTGGATGCTATATTGCTACTGCCTGCTAAAGCAGGTGTGACAAAAAAAAGCAACAATATAAAAAAATGATGTCCCCACCAAGCAAATATGATGACACTATTTGTTATTTGTTTGCTGACCTTGAAAATGAGTTGAAGGTCACCAAAATCTTATCAACTTGAGCTTGTCCCAAATGATGTATACCCGTAAGTTTGATGAAAATCCAACCCCTTCAATGGATATTTAATCTATACTATTTTTCCTGTGCTACCTTGAAAATGAGGTCAAGATCAACAAAATCTAATCAGATCCAAAACTTGTCTCAATGGTGTATCTCTGCAAGTTTGATTTAGATCCAAAACTTGTCTCAATGGTGTATCTCTGCAAGCTTGATGAAAATCTATCATATGGCTGAAGAGATATCATGGATATAACAAAAACTGTCACACTGATGTCAAAGCCAACATCACCTCTGGAGTGGGTGGGAGGGGTGGGGGAATAAATATTGAGAATATTACATTACCTGATTTTTGAAACAGCTTCGAATATCAAACTTTATGGAGGTGGCCACCACTTCAAAATCATCTCTAATGTAGTAGACTAGAATCTTAGCATTAGGAGCCATATCCTTGGTAACAGGCACCTCCATTGTGAAGTGGGTCAATAGCTTCTGTTCTTCACTCTCTGTTCAAGAAAAGTAAACTTTAGTAGAGAAATGAATAGCTCCAGATAACAACATAGGCTTTCATGGAGACATAAGAAAATAATTATATGGATACTCTTCTTATCTAGAGCAAGCAGATGGTTCTCTCTCTCTCTTTCTTTTGTTTGTGTTGAGGTTTTACGGCCCAGTCAACCCAATGGGGTCATGTCAAGCGCGGTCAGTTTACCTAACCACACGTTTACTGGGCAGGCTTAGTCCTCTAAGCGGTTAACCAGAATTGTGCACATTCTTTCGCCAGAAACTGACAACTGCCCTTCTTGAATCAGCGGAAGGGAGAGAATGACCGTAGAAAATATTTCATGATCAATCTCCACGAAAGAATGTTGTCGACCTCGGCGAGGGCTGAACCTGCGACCTCTTTGTCTCCAGTCAGACGGCGCATCCAAGTGAGCCACCGAGGCCTGCCTCTCTCTCTTTGTCTCTCTCTCTCTCTCTCTGTGTCTCTCTAAGCAGACCAGAATCTTAGCATTAGAAGCCATATCCTTAGTAACAGGGGCCTCCATTGTGAAGTGGGAGAGCAGCTTCTTTTCTTCAGTCTCTGTTCAAGGGAAAGTAAACTTTAGTAGAGGAATAAGGCATATTTTTTTCAGCTCAGAAGTATTGATATTTTTCTTATTTCTCCACAAAAACATATGTTGTGGGTATTCATTAGAGGTGCCTCAGCATATGTTTTTGTGGAGAAATAAGAAAATCATGGAGACACTTTTAATGAGTACCCATAATATATATTTTCCTGGAGAAAAATGAAAAATAATTATATGAATAATCTAGAGTTATTGGTGTGAGCAGATGGTACTTTAATCTTTTCAAATACTTTTTCCATCTGCTAATTACAGCTTTATGCTAAAGGTTAGACAAACATTTTATACTGATTCTACCTGTGTATTTTAAAAATATTTTGCCTCTGTTTGTCTAAAGTAAATTCACTGTTACCCATGTCGGCATGATTGAGTATGCCCTGTGGAAGATTCATTTCTACTTTTCAATGAGCTTTTGATGAAATTCAATATGATCTGACTAAATTTTGAAAAAGGTATTCAAGATATGGCATTCTACCTAATATGATACGATAAAATGTCATTCAACCACTTCTAATTATCAGCCAATCAGATTGCTTGATACAAATTCACATACTTAATGACAAACAGTGCAGATCCAGATCAGTTGGCTTCTTCAGAAGCAGGCTGATTTGGACCTACACTGTTTGCAAAGGCAGGGCATATCCAGGTCAGCAGGACCAGAGATAAACAGGAAATTTCATGAAAGCAAATTATCTTACGTCTGCGTTTCCTCTTTGCAGGTGTAGGAATATCGAATGGCACTTCTTCAACTATTACAGGAACGATTTCTTCCTCCTCTACCGGTACTAGTGGATGAGGTACTATAACAGAAAATAGGCCATGTCAAGGTAAAAAGTGCCTTTGTGCAGACTGATCTGGGTCTTCGCTGTCTGCCTAAGTTCAAAGTCATGTTTTCAGACGGAGTGGCCTAAATAATGTTTTGGTGATGTCAGATATCATACTTACCCTAAATATTTGGACACCTTACCTCTTTACCATACCTGTCCTAAAATTTGAACGTCCATTTTACTACCTGTCAATGTGTCTAAAATACTGCTGGATGAGGGGAAACCAGTGTAGACCCTTATCAGATGCTGCTGAATGCAGCATCTGATGAGGGTCTGCACTGTTTACTCAGGCCTGTCTGTCAAAACACTTAATAGTAAATAGAACGTGTTACCCTCCATCCTCAGTGTTTTGGTAATTTTGGCATATGGTGAAGCAAAATGATGCCAAACTCATCAATAGTGTTTCAGTCATCTTGGAAACATGGTAGAGTGCTAAGATATCAGTCTGTGCCATGAAACAATGGAAAATCCATAACTCCAGATAAGATTTTTTTTTTTTTTTTTTTTTTATTTTAAAATAAACATTGTAGATATGTTTGTTATTTCTCCATGAAAACAAATGTTGTGGGTACTCATTAGAAATATGATTTCATGGAGATATTAGAAAAATATTTTCCTGATAAGAAAAACAAGGAATTTCAATAAGCATGCTTATTAGTAGCCCCCTGCTCAGAAACCAAACATAACTGACGGACAAACAGACAATTATAAAATAGTGTCTCCCCCCACCCCCCATAAATACTGTTTGCAGGGGATATAATATTCAATTTCACAGCATAACAGAAAGCACTATTTTCAATGGAAAAGTATGCATGTTTTTTTTTCTTGTTTCTCCATGACAACATACATTGTGGGTACTCATTAGAAGCTTCTCAGAGAGATGCTTCTAATGTGTACCCACAAAATATGTTTTAATGAAGATATAGGAAAAATTATTGACTTGAGGTTGCTCTTATCTGGAATTAAAATCAATCCATTTTCTGCTATGTGGAGACAGCTCTGAGTCTTATACTTGGCACACAAGTTATAAGGTTTTTTTTTTTTGCTAGTTTGTTTCATGACCCATTCAACACTTTTAAAATCATTTTGAGCCAATAAGTTAACCTACTGACACTTTTCCTAGGCAGGCTTAGTCCTCTAAGTGGTTAACCAGTACTTTGCACATACACTTTAGCCAATAACTGATAACTGCCCTTCTTGAATCAGTGTAAGGAGAATGTCCACAGAAATTATTTCATGATCAATCTCCAAGAAAAATATGTGGCCAAACTGGGATTCCAACTTGCGATCCCTAGATCTGCGGTCAAACGGGCTACTGGCTATGCTACGGAGCCTGGCTTCAACCCTTTCATCCCTGAATTTCTGGAGTGGACTCTTCTATCTTTGAATTTGGATGTGTCCACTGATGCAAATTGGGGTTTCAGCATCAAAAACAGAATGGCAAACAGTGCAGATCCTGATGAGATGGCTTGTTACAAGCCATCTCATCAGGATCTACACTGTTTGCACAGGTATCTGTTTTGGTCTGTTCTTTACATACTGAAAAAAATAAGAACTTACCACATGATAATCTGTCATCTGCTGATGTACTATTAGCTGCACAGAGGTTACAATACGTCATTCCAGGAGCATCTTGATACTGTCCCAGGGGACAAGGTTCACACTCACCATGACTCCAGTGAAAGTACTGCCCAGCCAAACAATCTACAAAACACATATAACCAGGGCTGTGGAATTATCAAAGTTTAATACTTGTCCACCGACAAGTAAATTGTTAAATCCACTTGTCTAACCAAGATTTACTAGCCAGAAAACTACCAAGATTTACTAGCCAGAAAACTGACATTTTCTTATTTCTCAGTGAGGCGCTTCTAATGAGTACCCACAAGATGTTTTCTTTCAGAAATAAGAAAACTATATACCTCATATTCTGAATTCGCTTCTTAGTAAGAGCTTCAAGTCCTTGCCCTAGGACAAGTAAACTGAAATTTCTTACTTGTCCTCAGGGAAATAGGACAAGTTGGACAAGTCCGGCAAGGTATTTCCATAGCCCTGCATATAACTTCAGATAAGTTTATTTTTGCAACCAGAAAGAATCGATATTTTTCTAAATGGCCATTGGTCATAAAACACATAAACTGGATGGACAATCATGAAATGATCATAACTGCCAAATATGGTTTACATAACTTCATGTGTTATGCAGAAAATGTAATGTAACCATTTTCCCACTATAATTCTATGGGACTTTTTAGTTGTCATTGCAACCAAACAAAAGAGGCAGATCACCATAATTGTGGCTAGTTTTAAATCCCCTACCCAAGCGACATTCCTATTTAATTAGGGACAGATTGCTTCCGCAGCTTTGGAGGAATTGTTGTTTTAAGGTGTTAACACTGACAGACGGATGGATGATGGGCAAAAAGTGATCACTATAGCTCATCCAGAGCATAGCTCAGGTGAGCTAACAAAGGGGCAAAAGAGAAAGTAAACAAGAGGAAAAGTGATGATGATGATGATGATGATGACAATGATTTGGCTTTTTACATCCCTTTTAAAATTTTATCATCTCCCATAAAAAGGAAGAAAAGAAACAAAAGAGCAAGTAGATGTGAGGAAATAGTGGATGAGGGAAAAAAGTGAATGACAGTGCAGAAACAGAAACACAATACTAACATGTCCCCTTTCCCATCTCTCCTGCAAGTACAGCATGCCCTTACCACAACCTTACTACCCTGTTAATGAGCAGGGCCCAGTTGTTCAAAGCTAACAACATCGTTAGTGAACGATTTGTTAAAATTTACATCGAGTGATACGCAAATATGCTGAAATTTTTTTGCTGAAAAAATGTGAGTAGCTTTTGCATTGCAAAAGCTACTCACATTTTTTCAACAAAAAATACCAGAATATTGTATATTGAATCCGCTAAAAAGTTAACCAAATGACCCTTAACGAGCTTGTTTAGCTAACGCCGCTTTGAACAACTGGGCCCAGATTGTTCTGAGTCTGCATGTTTGCTCAGCATGCTCTGAAAATTTTTACGGTAAATGTGTCATTCCAAATAGGATTAGAAACAGTACAGATGTGAAAACCTAAACCACACTGATAAAAGGTTGTGTTCCGAGGTGTTAATGCTTAGCACTCTGGGTAAAGTTTTCAGCAGACCACATATTGAAATACTTTCTTATTTTTCCCAAACAGGTTTTGACATTTCGTGCAAACTGTCACCAATGGAGACTATTTGCATGAAATGCCAACTCCTGTTTTCTAGGAAAAATAAGAAAAATATCATCTATATTTGTCATCTGCTGTTTTTCACAGCAAACAGGTTTTGATATTTCATGCAAATTGTCTCCAAAGGACACAATATGCATGAAATATCAAATCCTGTTTTCTAGGAAAAAACGAAAATATCATCAATTTTTCCTCTACTGAATTAGCTCAGAGCAAAAAAACAATTTACCTTCTGGTAAATTTTTCCTGATCTTCTGAAGAATTTGGTCGGGGTCAATACTGAGTAGATCCAGATCAGCTACTGTACCATCAAACCTGTGTGTTTGTTGAACTGTGTGTATTACCCGATCTCCAGCCTTCACCTACAATTTACAATGTGAAATAAAAGAGGTCTGACCTCTGAACAGAATTCCACACACAGCTAAACCTGTGTTAAACAAGCACCTATAGGAAAAACAAAAAAGTGGTTAAGATGTGTGCTTGCTCAAAAAAGACATTTTATTTCCACTTACTTGCCTTTAAAGGGGTATGAGATTTTGGCCTTTTAATACAGGTGATTGCTTAATAGAGATGGCCTTCAAGACAAGTTTGACTGTAACATTTTTATGCTAAATAGTCAAACACTTTAACTCATTGAAGACTGGAGACCCCTAAACAGGTAATTGCTAACACTGCATACCCAGATCAGATGTCACAGAAGGTGGTGTCTGATCAAAGTCTCCACTATTTGCAAATAGTTCAACCATTTTTCTTTAGGAATATCTACATCATATAGCCTGACATACCTAAAATCAAAAATGGACTCTTCCAATATATAGTGTGGAAGAGTTTATTCAGTCTTTAATGGGTTAATTCCATTTCATACTTGTCCTAACAAGTCCATTTTTAACACCTGCTGATGTTTTTTTTTTTTTTTTCTAAAAACCACTGGATGAGTGGCAAACAGTATAAACCCTGATCAGATGCTGCATTCTGTCTGAATACTTAGAGTAGATACAGTAAAACACAGTTGCTTTTCCAGATATGTACTAGCATTTTTTTTTTTCATATTTATCCTAAAATCTGAACTACCGTATTTACCCTAAGTATCCGGACAGCCCAACTCCTTGTCATACTTGTTCTAGAATTTGAATAAGTACAATTTACTACTAGATGTTGTGTCTAAAAATTTCTGGACGAGTGGCAAACAGTGTAGACCCTAATGAGATGCCGCATTATGCGGCATCTCATTAGGGTATACACCATTAGCTCAGGACTGTCTGTCCGAATACATACAGTTAATATGGTATAGTCTAATAATATTCATTTCAGGTTCTTTTACAAAACATTTACATTCTCAATAACAAAGGTACCTATCACTTATAAACAAAAGAAAAAATATATATATTTTGACTGTACCTTTATTTTTTTTCAAATATTCCTGGCAAAAGTCAGAAAATTGCCAAAATATTTTTAAGTGGCATTTTAACATTGCAATCTATTTGGATGCCATTTTGTTTCTTTCAAATAACATCATGTAAGCCAAATGTGGATGAAGTTTTATGCGGACAATGATATTATTCAAGTACTTGGAAATTGCTGATTAGAATAACAACAAGGAAATACTGAATACAGAAAACAATTATTTTTTAACCCTTGTCCTGCTGGATATACCCTACCTTTGCAAACAATGTAGATCCAGATCAGTTGGCTTCTGAAGAAGCCAACTGATCTGGATCTGCACTGTTCGTCATAAAGTATTTGAATTTGTATGAACAACTAGGATAACATAATCTGATTGGCCGAAAATTAGAAGTGGGCGCGGCATCTTGACTGACTGTGTTGGGGTTTAACGACACGTCAACCCTTAAGGGTCATTTTGTGTCGTCTCCCAGAGAAAGGGAGAAAAGAGATAGAAGAGATAGTAGAAGAGATGAAAGAGAGGGACAGGGAAGAAAGCGGAACAGGAGTGAAAGTGAAGAAATAGAAGAAATAAAAACATTCCCCCTCTACCCTTACCTGTTACAAGGATAGCAGGCCTTGCCCAACTGTAAGCCAATATCAATTGGACGCCCCAGTGATGTAAGGTACACAACACCTTTGCACCACCCGACCACCCCTAGGCGCGGCATCTTAATTTATTTAGCATGACAAGGGTTAAAATGTAGATACAGCACCTAGGGTGTCAGTATAACACAGATGCTCCCACCCAGGGGCCATCCTCATCAGGAAACAAGCATTTTGAAAAAAATATTGAAAAAGGGCCATTATTTTAACTCCCATAATATTTGGTGGAATTTACCCTGAATCAAACTTTACATATATTTTATGATCATATACCCGTGTGTAAAATATGAATCCAATACTCTAATCTTTTCAAAAGATATCAAACGGAAACCATTTTTAGTAAATGTGGATGGAACGATGAAATTGAAAAAGGGCTATGACTCCTATATTAACTGGTGGATTTTACCTTACTTCGAACTTGATCTATATTATATGATTACGTACCTGTGTATAAAATATGAATCCAATACACTAATCTTTTCAAAAGACATTGAACGGAAACCATTTTTTGTACACTGAAACTGGTGGGGGCATTAAAACTGGAAACAGCAAAAAAATGGAGAAATAAAGGAACAAATAGCATAATGGAGAAATAAAGGAACAAACAAGCATAATGGAGAAATAAAGGAACAAATAAGCAAATAGTTTCGGTATACATGACACCACCCAATGTCCAAGTGTGTACCAAGTTTCAACTAGACTTCACAGTTACTCAGAAAAGTTTGACGAAATTCTTCATCTGAAGATCTGAAGTGGTTAGGGAATGATAGAAGTAAAGAAAGACAGAACTAGAGCTGGTGTTTGTAAAACACTATGCCCCCAACTGCCTGACTCTAGCACTGCTTAACTCCAACACTGCTTGCCCACGACGGTAACAAAAGTACAAATATACGAGATTTCAATGTTATTTTATTAAAAGGGAAATAACTCTAAAATGGGAGATAATTTGAATAGGAAAAAAATATGCGTCACCTACTTTTTCACGAGGAATCCATATATGAAATTTCAAACTAGCATGCACAGTTCAAAACCTGTGCTATGCATCAAAAAGTGTGCAATGTAAAAATGCCCAAAATGACAAAGGGCCATAACTCAAGAAGTACCTTTCAGAATTTATTCAAAAGTTAATCAGGTCATCTACTCATCGCTACCAATTTATTCCTTAAATTTCAAGGCTCTAGCTTCAATGTTTTTTTAGATATTTTGCTGACAAGACTTCATCCATATTTTTTCAAAGGCGGTAACTCAGGTAAGGGGCATAATCCTAATAAGAAAAAAAAAATATGTGTCAGCTACTTTTTCATGAGAAATCTAAATATGAAAGTTCAAAACCCTAGCATGCACAGTTCAAAACTTATATTATGCATCAAAAAGTGTGCAATGTAAAAATGACCAAAATGACAAGGGGCCATAACTCAAGAAGTACTTTTCAGAATTTATTCAAAAGTTAATCAGGTCACCTACTTATCACTACCAACCTGTTCCTCAAGTTTCAAGGCTCTAGCTTCAATAGTTTTTGAGATAGCTTGCTGAAAAGATTCCATCCATATTTTTTCAAAGGGCCATAACTCAGGAAAGGGGCATAATCCTGATCAGAAAAAAAAATACGTGTCAGCTATTTTTTCATGAGGAATCCATATATGAAATTTCAAAACCCTAGCATGCACAGTTCAAAACTTATGCTATGCATCAGAAAGTGTGCAAAGGGCCATAACTCATGAAGTAATTTTCATAATTTATTCAGATGTTTATCAGGTCATCTATTCATCAATACCAATCTATTCACCAGGTTTCAAGGCTCTAGCTTCAATAGCTTTTGAGATATTTTGCTGACAAGAATTCATCCATATTTGTTCAAAGGGCCATAACTCAGGAAAGGGGCAAAATCCTGATAAGAAAAAAAATACGTGTCAGCTATTTTTTCATGAGGAATCCATATATGAAATTTCAAAACCCTAGCATGCATGGTTCAGAAGTTATACTATGCATCAAAAGTGTAACTGACGGATGCACAGACGGACGGACTGATGGACGCATACACGCACAAAAATCTCAGAAGCAATATGCCCCTCCAACTTCTTCGAAGTTGGGGGCATAATAACAGACGGACAGATGAAAGGATGGTGCAAATCCAGTACAAATCCCCAACCCCCTTCCCCCAACACTATTTCAAAGCAGGGTATAATTATGACTCTGAATCAGACTATAGAGATTTTGTCCTTAGCAGGTCATTGTAGACCCCTACTATTTGGCTCTTTGATTTCAGACCACACCCAGGGCAAGCTACAGAAATAGACAAAAATCAGTACCAAGAGTTTACTTTACCATCCTTACCCCAGGAGTAGGGGACAATATTAGTGTGATGCTGAATGACTAGCAGACAAAGAAGGTTTTTTGAGTTGGAGATTAATTGCTTAGTCAACATGCTTGGGTGATTTGGTGCTTATCCTGAAAACCAATAAGCATTCCGTGATTTGACACGGTTGCCGTGTCGATTATAACAACAAAACAGCCAATAAGGCAAAGTATTCCAACTGCAAGGTGGTAAATCACGAGACTTATGACATCAACCTACAATTTGCGATCGTGGCCATTATGAATTTTGTGTCCACTTCAAATTTTATTTCTATCCATTCTCCGTCTACTTACAAGCTAGACATGATTCGTTTTGTGCATAAGGTACACTTTGATGTTGATTTTCAGATGACACATAGAGTTTACCCTATTTTCATGTTATAATCTGAAAAAAACTTCAACACAATAATGTGTTCGACAGCTTTGTAAATAATTTATTGTTTTTATTTTTATTTATTTATTTTTTTTTTTTTCATAATGTGCATAATGTGTAGACTCACAAAAAATACAAGATCAAAAAGAAACAAAGACAAAAACGCACAAACTTTAGGAAAAATCGTGAAGCAGTAAAACGGATTTCAGGTAAGCGAACAAGTATTGTCATTGTACCTTTCACCAGCATAAACTAGTTTTCGGTATTTGGTAAGCATGGCCCCCGCCAGTCATGGCCCGCAAAATAGATGGGCTGCCTAAAGCCTCCATGGCAGAGCTGCTAGTAACTAAGCAGGACCCGAATTCATGTAATCAGGTCGGGTAAAAAGTCTGACAAATTTGGAGGCAATGTCTCTAAACGACTGAAACATTGTTGACTTAGGATGTTATATTGCAATTCATGCAGTGGATTCAGAAGTCAAGCATGGTCTGAAATCAAATTCAGTTATCTGACTGCATTATTGTGAATCTGAACTGACAACACAGAATTGGTGGGTGACAAGGCCAAATAAAGAATATGTGTGTTTAGGGTACTTAAACATGTAATATTAGATCAATCATATATGCATTTCTCAGGACCTATGAGGATCCAGAATATGTGGTTAAAAGGGATTCAGACCTAAAATGCTTCAACAAGGCCCTGCATACTGATGCTCTGGTTGCCATTTGTCACTGCAAAGGGATTTGGGGACCCAACAGGCTGTTAGCTTGCGCATACCTAAACGATCATGTAAGATTGTTGAAATGCTACCATGTGAAATGCCTAATGCCTGCGTTATTTCTTCCACCTGAATTTGCCTATCAGAGTATACCAGATCCTGAACTTTCTTACACATTTCTTCGTCGGTGGCATCCAGTGGGCGTCCAGACTTGGCTTCATGTTCTAAAGACGTTCTACCGCGTTTGAATTCCCCTACCCAGAATTTAACCTGAGCATAAGATGGTGCAGAAGACCCATAAACATCGGCTAACTCTCCATGTATTCCCTTGCCTGTTTTACCTTTTAAATACAAGTACCAAATTACAGCACAGTACTCAACTTTAGATGAAAAGCATGCCTTTGCATCACTAGCTATGTTTGACATTCAATATCTTATTAAAGAATGACTCGATACGTGTGCAATTTTGTACCCATAAAACATATAGTGAAACAAAGCATGAAAATGTGACTGTCTCGGTCCATCGGAAATGGGATAGGCTGGTAATTTATTGACATGCCCTCATATTGGTTTAAAGACACATATTCTCTGCCTCTTGGCTGGGATGGTCCATCATGATTGCACCCAATATACAGCCCTGATAGTGGAGGCTCACATCAATCGCGGGTCTTATCTAAGTGATTATAAGAGGATTAACACTGTCTGAAGTCTGTTATTTGGGGCCAGAAAGGGGGAAAAATATAATAATCTAATAAAGTGTTCATTGTTTTACCTGAACTATATGAATATTTTGATTTAAATTGTAAATTTTATAAGAAATACCTAAATTCAATTATGCTTTTGGTTTGTTTGGGTTTTTTTATTTTTATGTATTTTTATTGAATTATAAAGTAAATAGACAAATTCTTATTTTTCTGAGTTGTCAAAAAAAAAAAAAAAAAAAAAAAAAAAAAAATTAAGAAGAAGAAGAAGAAGAAAAAGATGCAGATTTTTTTTTATCCATTTCTTTATTTAAAGAAGAAGAAGAAGAAGAAAAAGATGCAGATTTTTTTTTATCCATTTCTTTATTTACTTATATTTATGAATTAGGTATTTATGTATAAAATAAAACCTTTTGAGATTAATTTGAAGCTATATGTTTTGTTTTCTAAACCTATGTTCACCATTAATGATTGAACAATGAAGAAATGGCAGACATTGTTTTATTTACCCAATCTATTATCACAAGATTTAAATTAAGATAAAAATAATATGTACATGTCAGACATCTAATAAATTTTTGCACTTTTTTAGTGAAATTTCATGTTTCAAAACGGTTTTTAAAGTTCACTGGATAATTAAAGCAAGTTTATTCCTAAAAGTTCATGCACATTTATGATGGATTGTGTGTAAGAGTGGATTAAATGTTTAATTTCTGATTTAAAATAATAATAATAATAATAATAATAATAATATTAATAATAACAAGAGGGCCATGATGGCCCTGTAACGCTCACCTGAGCATCATAGCACTTTGAGAACCTGATCTAGAACTGATCAAGGCAAACATTCTGATCAAAATTCAAAATGATTATATTAACAAGTAAGACAATGTAGCATGTCTAATGGACTGTGAAAAAAAAGGTCAAGGTCAAATATGGATGACTGCACTCAAGAGGCCATGCTAAGATGTATGCATGCACTGGCTGTAGGAGCAATAGTTACTGAGAAACTGACCTAAACACAAACACTTCACAAGTACCAAATATCACTTTGTAGGACCAAACTACAAGTTTACTGAGAAACTGACCTAAACAGAAAAAACTTAAGAAAGTCACTGGATAGAAAAATATACATCACCTTGAAATCATCAAGACAAACATTTTGAGCAAGATTCATGATGATCACTTCAGAGCATCAACAAGGTTTTCCTTTGATTTGGTCAGGTGACCTAGTTTCTGATATCAAGTGACCCAGTTTTAAACTAGACCTAGAAATCATCGAGACGAACATTTTGAGCAATATTTATGATAATCATTTAAAAAATGTGACCTCTGGAGTGTTAACAGTTTTCTGCTGATCTGGCCTGGTGACCAAGTTTTTGACCCCATGTGACCCAGTTTTGAACTTAACCTAGAAATCATCAAGACAAACATTCTGAGCACGATTCATGATGATTGCTTCAAAAATGTGACCACTAGAGTGTTAACAGAATTTTCTGCTGATTTGCCTGGTGACCTAGTTTTTGACCCCATGTGACCCAGTTTTGAACTTGACCTAGAACTCATCAAGACAAACATTTTGAGCAAGATTCATGGTGATTGCTTCAAAAATGTGACCGCTAGAGTGTTAACTAGGTTTTCTGCTGATCTGGCCAGGTGATCTAGTTTTTGACCCCAAGTGACCCAGTTTCAAACTCGACCTAAAAATCATCAAGACAAACATTTTGACCAAGATTCATGATGACTGCTTGAAAAATGTGACCGCTACAGTGATAACAAGGTTTTCCGCTGATTTGGCCAGATGACCTAGTTTTTGACCCCAGGTGACCCAGTTTTGAACTTGACCTAGAAATCATCAAGACAAACATTTTGAGTAAGATTCATGATGATTACTTAAACAAGTCACCCAGAAGCTTCCTAGCAAGTTTGGAGTCAATTGGCCTTTCGGTTCAGGAGGAGAAGCGAAAAATAGATTTTCAAGATGGCTGCCATTGCGGCCATCTTGGACTTCCGATCGGCACAATTTTTGCTTTTTTTTGATCTACAAGTCACCCCAATGCTTCCTAGCAAGTTTGGAGTCAATTGACCTTTCAATTCAGGAGAAGAAGTGAAAAATAGATTTTCAAGATGGCGGCCATGGGGACCATCTTGGATTTCCGATCAGCACGATTTTAGCTCTTTTTGATCTACAAGTCACCCCCGATGCTTCCTAGCAAGTTTGGAGTCAATTGGCCTTTCGGTTCAGGAGAAGAAGCAAAAAATAAATTTTCAAGATGGCGGCCATGGGGGCCATCTTGGATTTCCGATCAGCACGATTTTAGCTATTTTTGATTTACAAGTCACCCTGATGCTTCCTACCAAGTAGAGTCAATTGGCCCAGGGGTGTAGGAGGAGTAGACTTTTAAAGCCCCACAACAAACAACGAACAGCAGACAACGGACATTGACTGACCACAATAGCTCACCATGAGCACTTTGTGCTCAGGTGAGCTAATAATTATAATAATAATAATAATAATAATAATGAATAAATAAATAGATAAATAAATAAAACAAAAAACGAAAAAAAAAAAAAAAAAAGCAATACATAACTAAGTGATTTTAAATAAACTAAGTTACGTTTATGAAACATTTTAATCTTCAAATTCTATACTTTATCAAAGTAGTTTCAAATGGATAAATGAATAAAAACTTTTTTTATATATATTGCTACTCAAAACTGATTTCCCCATGTGTGGCCCCTGCCTGTTTGAGAACCATAGATCACCACAGATGTATGATCTCTTATCTGCATATTTTACTAATTGGGTCATTAGGCTGTTATGCAATGGAATATGTGTCTTTAAGGGATATTTTATTGTATAATACATATTACATAACTATTACAATTATACAGAAAACAAGAATTCCGCGGAAGGCGTCATCGCACCTGCTGGCGCAAAAGTCACAGGAGCCACAATCAGAACGTGGTTATTAAATAAGTTTATTTCATTCTTAGCAGTGCTTACTTGGAAAACTGGGTTGAAAAAAATGTAGACAAAGTGCCTAGTGGGGCACATATATTCCAGGCCAGTCCCATTCCCTCTAATGGCTATATCTTCAGCACTGACTTTTCGTATCATACAGCCCAATGATAATGGAACGTTGACGTAAAATGTGTAAAAGTCACTGGAGCATGAAATATAGGTCAAGGTCACGGGTCAAGGTACCTGCTAATTCAGTACATCAAGGAGAAGCACAATGCAGGGTATGGTGGTTGTAGGCCTTATAGTTGAGGAGTTATCAAACATTAACGTAAAAAGTGTCAAATATAGGTCAAGGTCACTGGGTCAAGGTACCTGCCAAGCCAGTGCAATGAGGTGAAGCACTATGCAAGGTTTAGTGGTTGTAGGTCTTATATTTGAGGAGATACCGAACATCAACATAAAATGTGTCAGTCACTGGAGTGCACAATATAGGTCAAGGTCACCAGGTGCTATATAAGGTTTGGTGGTTGAAGGCCTTACAGTTGAGGACATATGGAAGGCTGACGTAAAAGGTGTAAAAGTTAATGGAGCGCGAAATATAGGTCAAGGTCACCCAGTGAAGGTACCTGCAGAATCCGTACATTGAGGAGAAGCACTATGCAAGGTTTGATGGTTGTAGGCCTTACAGTTGAGGAGATATTGAACGTTGACGTAAAATGTGTAAAAGGCACTGGAGCGCAAAATATAGGTCAAGGTCACCGGGTCAAGATACCTGCCGAGTCAGTACATCTAGGAGAAGCACTATGCAAGGTTTGGTGGCTAGAGGTCTTACACTTGAGGAGATCTGGAACATTGACGTAAATTATGTCAAAGTCACTGCAGCCAAAATATAGGTCAAGGTCACCAGGTCAAGGTATCTGCCAAGTCAGTACATTGAGAAGAAGCACTTTGCAAGGTTTGATGGTTGTAGGCCTTATAGTCGAGGAGATATCGAACGTCGACGCAAAATATATCAAAGTCACTGGAGCGCAAAATATAGGTCAAGGTCACCGGGTCAAGGTATATGCCAAGTCAGTACATCTAGGAGAAGCACTATGCAAGCTTTGGTAGTTGTACGCCTTATAGTTGAGAAGATCTGGAACGTCAACTTAAATTGTGTCAAAGTCAATGGAGCGCAAAATATAGGTCAAGGTCACTGGGTCAACATACCTGCCAAGTCAGGAGGTCAGGGAGATGTGTCATGCAAGGTATAATGGTTGTTGTAGAATTGTAGTTGATTAGAATACTAACTTCGACGTAAATGTCGAACTTCGACATAACAGAACTGTTAACAGACAGACAGACGGATGAACGGACAGACGAATGGAAAAGCGGGCACCTATGTCGCAAAGTCAGGAGGTCAGGGAGATGTTTCATAAAAGGTTTGATGGTTGTTTAGTTTTGTAGTTGATTAGAATACGAACTTTGACATAAATGTCGAACTTCGACATAACAGAACTGTTAACAGACGGACAGACGGACGGACGAACAGACAGACGAATGGAAAAGTGGGCACCTATGTCGCAAAGTCAGGAGGTCAGGGAGATGTTTCATGCAAGGTTTGATGGTTGTTTAGTCTTGTAGTTGATTAAAATACTAACTTTGACATAAATGTCGAACTTCGACATAAATGTTGACAGACGGACGGACGAATGGACAGACATACGGAAAAGCGGACGCCTATGTCGCAAAGTCAGGAGGTCAGGGAGATGTTTCATGCAAGGTTTGATGGTTGTTTAGTCTTGTAGTTGATTAGAATACTAACTTTGACATAAATGTCGAACGTCGACATAAATGTTGACAGACGGACGGACGGACGGATGGACTGACGGACGGACGGACGGACGGAAAATCGGACGCCTATATCGCACCCTGCTACAAGCAGGTGCGATAATAAAAGCACAACTAGAGCAAGTGCCCAGAGGGTCATGAATATCCCCAGCCGGTGCCGTATCTTAATTATAAAATATTTTTAAATCAGTGACAATGATATTGGGTATGATCAATGAACCATGAAATATAGGTCACTTACCCACATATAGCTTACAAGGTCAGTCTCTGAGTGACACTGATCTATCATCCCAAGTACAACTTTTCTGGAGTAAACTCATGTAGTCTTCAAGATATGAAGCAAATTGCTGGACCATAAAATATAGGTCACTGACCTACATATACTTGAGAGGTCAATCCGATGTGTTACATAGATCCATTATACCAACAACTATGATGTTAATCCATTAAATAATCTAGAAGATTTTTAAGCAAAATCAGTAGACCATGAAATATAGGTCATGCTGATTTATATTTACTTTGAGGTCAAAGGTTTGGTCACACTGTGTAAATATGACACTAAAGTATCAAATAGTGGAAGATATAAGACAAAAACTATGATATTCATACATCATGTTGTCTTCAGATGTAACATAAAATCACTGGACCATGAAATATAGGTCACAGTGACGTACATTTACTTTCAGATCAACTGTTGGATCATACTGATACATAATCCCAAATAATGATGTTCATACAAACAACATTCGATATAAGACCAAAATCACTGAACCATGAAGTATCGGTCAAGGTGACCTACATTTATTATGATGTAAATCATGGTGTCACACAGAACCAATATCCCAAGTATCACATTAATCCATGAAATAGTCTTCAAAACATAAGGCAAAATCCCTGGAACATGAAAATAAGGTGAAAATGACCTTAGACCTTTTAACGCTGAATGTTGATGTGATAAACATGTCTGATGCTTATCCTTCTTTATTCAGAAGTTGTTTGTATAAACAAACTGCAATATACTACTTTACTGAGGCGTTCTAGATTTTGACCTCTAGCCCCGCCCTCCGGCATGGCCCAGGGGTCCATAGATGTAGAATGGAAGAGAACCCTCCCAGGTACCCCAATACCAAATATGAATAGTGCCTGATAAGTGGCTGCAGAGATATACATAATCAAAAAACTTTGTAGTAAAACTTGGTTATAGCAGGTGTTAACAGATGGAATCATGAACGGACT
Organism: Anodontia alba; assembly: GCA_964016985.1. Classification (NCBI taxonomy): domain Eukaryota; kingdom Metazoa; phylum Mollusca; class Bivalvia; order Lucinida; family Lucinidae; genus Anodontia; species Anodontia alba. Next base: position 63,068,883 of record OZ024829.1, read on the forward strand.
GACTGATTGAAGGACAGACATACAAATGGATGGATGGATGGAACCAATGAAAACTATATACCTAATATATAATAATTATCAACAAATACTCTTCCTTAGCAAGTTCTTTGAAGAACTGCAGTTATTACTTACAATTCCATTGAAGACATAGGCTGTCTCTGGTACCGTGTTGTAGAAGACATCTAGGAACAGAGTGGAGTCACAGTCAACTTTATCATCAATATCTTTGATGTACACATAGCTGTTAGAAGCCGAGTACCACTGTGTCAAATATGAGTAACTTGTCGGTGCATAAGTTTTGAAGTACAACTCATCATCCGTATAACGCCAGTCATTACGATACACAACAGCTTCACTCTGCAATGTCAATAATTAAGCTCCCTAATATAATAAGAGCTGTTGCAGGACAGCACAGCTCACCTTCATCACACTTTGCCAAGAAACTAAAACAAAAATTCTGCTGGAGTCACACTTGCATTTAGCAGAGTCCAAAGTCATAGGAGTATAATGCATAGGGAAATAAGTAATATACTTCAAACTTTGGGTCATACTGACTCATAATCATAAAGTATGATGTTTCTACATGTAATACTCTTCAAGATATAAGGCAAAATCAATGGACCATGAAATATAGGTCACTGGGACCTACATTTAATACTGATGCATAATTCAAAAGTATGATGTTTATATGCCAAAAATTCTTCAAGATATATAATAAAATCACTGAACTGTGATATATAAGACATAAGGCAAAATCACTGAACTGTGAAATTTAGGTCACTGTGACCTATGTTTATTTTGAAGAACAGTATTTATACATGAAATATTTTTCAAGATATAAGGCAAATTATTGGATTGTAAAATATAGGTCACTACTACATACATTTATTTCAGGTTAATTTTGGGGTCATGCTGACTCCTAATCAGAAAGTATGGTGTTAAAGATGAAATACTCATCAAGATATAAGGCAAAATCACTGGACCATGAAATGTAGGTCAATGTCAAATATCAGGTCATACAGACTCATAATCCATTACTATGATGTTTATACATCAAACGCTCTTCAAGCTGTAAGGCAAAATTACTGGACTGTTTAAGACCTACTTTATTTTGAGGTCAAACTTCTGTCATACCAAGTAATTAGCAGAAAGTCTGTTGATGATACATAAAATACTCTTCAAAATATAAGCAAAATCACTGGACTGTGAAAACTTCTAGATATATGGCAAAACCACTTGACCATGAAAAATAGATCATGCTGACTTTCACTTATTGACCTGCAAGTCAATGTCACAAGGTTGGCTGATGTCTGACCAAATATATGTCTAATCGTTTTCATAATAGAAAAGTAGAAAAAAAAAACTCTTTTTACAGGTGTCCTCTGGATTTTGACCTCTAGCACCCCCACACCCCTGGGGGCAGAGACCCTGGGGTCTAATGTAATGGAATGAATTTTGTTTGTGTTTAGGTTTTACAGCCCAGTCAACCCAATGGGGTCATGTCAAGCGCGGTCAGTTTACCTAACCACAGGTTTACTGGGCAGGCTTAGTCCTCTAAGCGGTTAACCAGTATTGTGCACATTCTTTCGCCAGAAACTGACAACTGCCCTTCTTGAATCAGTAGAAGGGAGAGAATTGACTGTAGAAAATATTTCATGATCAATCTCCACGAAAGAATGTTGCCGACCTCGGCAGGGGTTGAACCCGTGACCTCCTGGTCTCCAGTCGGACGGCGCATCCAACTGAGCCACCGAGGCCCTAATGGAATGAAAGCCCACCTTATGGTACCTATGGTCCAAATAGGAATGCTTTTTGATAAGCAGTTGTCCAGATATGAACTTTTGAAAAACTTGAACATAAAACTTTAAATGTGATGGGAATGCGAATGCAAATGACCAGGTGACAATAGCTCTCCATATACTTTGTACAGGTGAGCTGAAAACAATGCTCTAGATACGACATTTTGATTTTTTCATTTGATTGGGAATTTTACGGCACAGTAAACGCTGTTAAAAACATGTCAAGATGATCACTTAACTTACACTTTTCCTGGGTGAGTGTGTCCTCAAAGCAGTTAACCAGTACTTTGTGTACATACTTTTTTCAGTATCTGACAGGCCAAGTGCTTAATTGTTTGTGTTGAGGTTTTACGGCCCAGTCAACCCAATTTGGTCATGTTGAGCGCGGTCAGTTTACCTAACCACACATTTACTGGGCAGGCATAGTCCTCTAAGCGCTTAACCAGTATTGTGCACATTCTTTCGCCTGAAACTGACAATTGCCCTTCTTGAATCAGCGGAAGGGAGAGAATGACCATAGAAAATATTTTTAGATCATTCTCTACAAAAGAATGTTGCCAACCTCGGCGGGGGTTGAACCCGCGACCTCCTCATCTCCAGTGGGATGGCGCATCCAACTGAGCCACCGAGGCCGGCTGCCAAGTGCTTAAGCCTCAGGTGCCTGGTCACTCTATAACTGATAACTAATACTAAGACTGGAGACTGGAACATCGGCTGTCCCACATCAGAAACCCTAACTCTGATTAAGGGAATAAATTTAGCTGCAAAGTCCTACAGCAAGCCCCCAACAACAACTTCCTTCACCAATCAGGTCAATTGGTTTGTCAGTTCCCGGGAAAGGGTCAGTTAAGATCCAGACAGTGGGTGTGGAAACGAGTGTATCAAGTCAATAATCAAGACTTTTCAACCTCTGCTCCCTGACTGGGAGCAGAGTTTCATTGTCTGCCTCTACAAGGGAAAGGGGGATGCATTGGAAAGGGGCAACTACCTCAGTCTCAAGCTGACAGAGCAGGTTATGAAAATCCTGGAGAGGATTGTGTACGGCCTTATCAGACAGTTGGTGTCAATCAATGATTCCCAGTTTGGCTTCGTCCCAGGCAGAGGCACTACAGATGCAATCTTTGTTGTCAGGCAGCTGCAAGAGAAGTATCTAGCTGCCAATAAGAGACTCTACATGGCTTTCATATACCTGGAGAAGGCGTTTGATCGAGTACCTCGGAAGGTCATCTGGTGGGTGCTGAGAAAACTTGGTGTGGAGGAGTGGATTGTGCGACTGGTGCAGGGGATGTGTGCAAATGCACGAAGCCATGTCCACGTTGGTGAGGGGTACAGAGAAGAGATTGAAGGTTGGTGTTCACCAAGGATCAGTACTCAGCCTACTGCTCTTCATCTTTGTGCTTGAAGCCTTATCACGAGAGTTCTGCTCTGAGGTCCCCTGGGAAGACCTCTACACTGATGACCTTGTTATCATCGCTGAATTGCTTGAGGAATGTGTCAGGAGGCTCTTGACATGGAAAGAAGCAATGGAGAAGAAAAGACTGAGAGTAAATGCAGGAAAGACAAAGATCATGATCTGCCGTATGGGACTGGACCTCCTGCAGAGTTCAGGTGAGTTTCTATGTGCTGTCTGTCGCACTGGAGTGGGCAGCAACAGCATCTTCTGCAATAGCTGCAAGCACTGGGTGCACAAGAAATGCAGTGGGCTCAAGCACTCGAAAAAAATCCCTGACTACAGATGTACACAGTGCCAAGAACTGCACACCCCTTGGATGGCAGACCACAGAAGGAAGTCCAGGTCAGACCTGACAAGCTTGAAGTGGTAGCTTATTTTTGCTACCTAGGAGACATGCTCTCAGCAGCAGCTGGCTGTGAACTTTCAACCACAATATGTGTGAAAACCGCCTGGAAGAAGTTCAAGGATCTACTACCAGTTCTCTCTTCACGCCAGCTCTCTTTCAAAACACATGGCCATGTGTATAACTCTTGTGTGCAGAGCGCAATGCTCCATGCCAGCGAGACTTGGCCATTGACAAAGCCAAACCTCAAGTGTCTGCAGCGAAATGACAGGGCAATGATCAGACAGATCTGCAATGTCAGACCACAAGACATTGCCACCAAGAGGCCTAATAAGCTACTTGTGCAGCTTGGCATTGAGGATCTGGACCTCATTCTGAAGAAGAGAAGACTCTAATGGTATGGACATGTGGAACACTCCAATGGTGCAGTCAAGACAGCCTTTGACATACAGGTTGATGGAAAGCATGGGCCTGGGAGGCCCAAGATGACATGGAAACAGCTGACAGAGAGGGATTGCAGAGAGTGGAAGCTCTCGGCCATCAACCCTCATGATAGACATACCTGGAGATCTGGTGTGAGATCTGCCATGTGTGCAGCAAGCCAGCTACCTGGAAGGGGGCCCACTGATGTGGATGTTGCCCCTGTACCTGCATGTTAATCAAAAATCTGATTATGATGATGATGAACAAACCGCAGCAGACAGAACTGCTGCAGACATTATCAAAGGAGAATTCGAAAGTAAATGTTTTGTATTGTTTCTCTAACATGTAACCCTGAATATCACATCTGAATTTCCATCAGAAGAGTGTTTATATGCTGTGGAAAATATCAAAGAAGAATTCGAAAGTAAACATTATACATAGTTTTTCCAACATTACCCTGAACATCCACTCATCATCGCATCTGAAATTCAGTCAGTGGAATGATTATATAATAAAACAGTTGTTGACAGTCATTGGACATGATGTGATGTTGACCAGAGAATACCAATATGCCTCGGTCAATATTGATATTTTCTGGTCGACATCACATCATGTCCATGACTCAATAGTCAATAATTGTATACGTATTGTCAAACACTTATCTAGGCTGCGAATCTTAGATAATAAAATGCCTGTTTTGAAGATACAAACAACAGAAAATGACACAAAATATTTATTTATATAATAAAAAGGTTGTTTGTGAATATTGCCCCGCGTTGGGATATCAAAGGATGTGAGCAAGTGCAATAATCATATCATTACGAAAACATGCCTATTCAGATATACTGAAAATTTTACTACCAAAAAGTGAAAATTTTCAGCTAAAAAAACCCTGATATGTTTCATACTTCTGCTCAAAACATAGATTGTGGGTAATCGTTAGAACCGCCTCATCGAGGCGGTTCTAACAAGTACCCACAATCTATGTTTTGAACAGAAATAAGAAAAATAATGCGTACCCCTGTAAACCCCAGTTTTACTATATAAAAGTGGGGTTTAAGGGGGTCAAAATTTTATAGGCATGCTTTCGTGATGAATATTGGAAAATACTTACTCTTATATTAAGATTCCCATTTTCTGGGCTTATGTCTGTTAAAACATAATGTACAACGCCATTTTCATCACTAGTGAAATTTTTCTTCCAGTCATACCTAGAGTTATAGTTTGTTGCAGATACAGATATATATTCACCCGGGGCTGGAGTCCCATCTGGATTGGTAACTATCACCTGAAAAAGTAAATAAACTACACAGGACTTTATAACACACTTCATTATAGCAGTGTTTCCGATGATCTGGGCCCAGTTGTTCAAAACTAACGACGTCGTTAGTTAACGATTCGTTAAAATTTACATCGAGTGATACGCAAATATGCTGAAATTTTTTGCTGAAAAAAATGTGAGTAGCTTTTGCAGTGCAAAAGCTACTCACATTTTTTCAGCAAAAAATATCAGAATATTGTGTATTGAATCTGCTAAAATAGTTAACGAAATGACCCTTAATGAGCTAGTTAAGCTAACGACGCTTTGAACAACTGGGCCCTGGTGCTTTACGCCTCTTTCAACATTATTTAAGTCCTATCAAGAAGACAAAGGGGTGATAATGAAAGACTCTCTGCAATGAAGCTGAACTCTGACTGACATGAAAAAAAGAGGACATAAAATTGTGTATGCCAAAAAAAAAAAATAAAAAGCAATGTATACATCATGTTGGAAAATGATCACAAAAATGTATGGTCAGTTTTCTATACAATCTATGCATTTTTTGTTTGGATTTTGTTTGTTTGTGTTGAGCTTTTAGGGCCCAGTCAACCCAATGGGGTCATGTCGAGCGTGGTCAGTTTATCTAACCACACCTGTGCTGGGCAGGCTTCGTCCTCTAAGTGGTTAACCAGTTTTGTGTACATTCTTTCGCCAGAAACTGACAACTGCCCTTCTTGAACCAGCGGATGGGAGAGAATGACCGTAGAAAATATTTCATGATTAATCTCCACAAAAGAATGTTGCCAACCTCGGCGGGGGTCAAACCCACAACCTCCTGATCACCAGTCGGACGCGCATCCAACTGAGCCAATGAGGCTGGCTTTTTTGTTTGGATACAGTATGGTATGGTTGATCAGCTAGCATGATTTTCAAAACAGTCTTTGTACGAGGGATGTTCGAAATGAATTGCTTATTGTCCTCTATGACACAGTTCAGCGGTGGAAAAAGAAATTTGAGTCTGGTGTAGAGTCCATCAAAAATGCACCGAAATCAGGTAGGCCAAAATCTGCATCTCGTAAAGATTGATTGTGTTGGGGTTTAACGACACGTCAACCCTTGTGGGTCATTTTGTGTCGTCTCCCAGAGAAAGGGAGAAAAGTGATAGAAGAGATAGTAGAAGAGATTAAAGAGAGGGACAGGGAAGAAAGGAACAGGAATGAAAGTGAAGAAACAGAAGAAATAAAAATATTCCCCATCTACCCTTACCTGCTACAAGGATAGCAGGCCTTGCCCAACTGTAAGCCAATATCAGTTGGACGCCCTGGTGACGTAAGATACACGACACCTTCGCACCACCCAACCACCCCAGCATCTCGTAAAGAAATCGTTTCCAAAATAAAGGAAATCATTGAAGGAGATGCCAGATTTACAGTTCGTGATATTGCACGAAAGGTAGGCATATCACTTTCAACGGTTCACCTTATTTTGAAGAAGCATTTGAAAGTCAGAAAGATTTCTGCTAGATGGGTGCCACATCTGTTGACTGACGAGCAAAAGAGGCAACGGGTTAAAGTGGCCAAAAAGCTGCTTCAAATGTTTCCAAAATATGACAAAAAGCAGTTTGCCAATGTCTTCACAGGTGATGAAACCTGGGTCCATTATTTTGAGCCCGTCAGAAAGGTTAGCAATAAGATCTGGGCCACTAAACACAGCAAAGGCCAAATAATTGCCAAACGTTCTTTGAGTACAAAGAAGGTTTTGTATGCAATCTTCTTCTCTGGTGAAGGAGTCGCAATAAAAGTGCCAGTGAAAAGGGCAAAAGCATCACCGGAAAGTACTACAAAGACATAGTACTGAAGAAACTGAAAAAGTATTATCAGAAACGACGCCCTGCCACTGGTTTTAAACATGTCCGTCTTCTACATGACAATGCCCCAGCTCATACCTCCACAATAGTTACGGCGTTTTTGAAGAAAGAAAAAGTAACTGTTTTGCCTCACCCCCCGTATTCCCCAGACCTTGCCCCATGTGATTTCTTTTTGTTTCCGAAATTGAAAGCATTCCTTGCTGGGCGGAAATACCAGTCCCAACAGGCACTTGGATCTGCCATTCATCAGTACCTTATTACTGTGCCCAAATCAGCGTACCCTGACGCCTTCAAGAAGTGGATACATCGGCTGAAACTTTGCATTTCTAGCCAGGGGGAGTACTTTGAGGGCATGAAATGAGTACTTTTGGGCTAACTTGAAATTTGAAGTCTCCAGATAGAAATAAGCAATTCATTTCGAACATCCCTCGTATGTAGGAAAGTAAACAGGAAATCAGAAAGTTGTTTCCTCTGAATAAAATGGCAGAAAAGCTAAAAGCGGTGTAAGCAGTCCTCTTAAGGTGACAACTGAAGGCCCTGAATCAACCTTACAGCTGCACCTGAGCTTTGTTTTCATGCGGACATAGCCAGTTTACTTACCCTTCCTCTAAAAGGCAGTCCTGGTTTGAAGTAGTTGTTAGAATCATCTTCCATTTTCAACTGTAGGGGATACTGTGACAAAGATGGACCCTCTGAATTTCCATGCAACTCTATGCCTAGTATTTGATAGAAAACAAAACACACAATAATACAATCCTACAGAACCATATTTACCCTAAGTATTCTGACAAAAAAGCCTGAGCAAACGGTGTAGACCCAGATTAGACATGGAAAAATGCTGCATCTTGTCTACACTGTTTGACACTCATCAAGAAATTATTGGACATATCAATAGGTACTATTGCATAAAAAGCAGTGTTGCACATTATTAACAGCCGTGCATTAACCGGCAAAAAGCCATGTATAAACAAAGCAATTCACACGCTGTTAATGCACAGCTACGCAACCTTCAATATGATCGTATCGGGGCCACAGATTTGCTGCCGTTATGAGATGTGTATTGCCCGGCCCTAGAACGAGCATAGTCAGTGGAAATTACGTTCGCGAGACATCGGTGAAAAGGCGAAACAAAATAGTGCAAGAAATAATGCAAAATGTAGCAAAAGTTTTCAGTTTTTATGCAATAATAGTGATCAAACATGTTTTTTTCAATGCATTAACATTCACCAGGTCCCTTGGGAGGTGTTGAATGTTAATGCATGAAAAACCATGTTTGATCCCTATAGTAAATGGACTGGTTCAAGTTTTAGGACAAGTACAGTAAGGAGTGAAGGTGTCCAAATACCGTAAAAATTCTAATCAATGTCCATGCTAAAATAAACAGCCACCCCCAATCTCAGCCTGAAAATTAGTAATGTTTTAACATTTTTCTTAGAAATACCAGCCTTTAATAAATGCCCACCAGTCAGTTTAGAAAAAAATATTGCTACTACCTCATGCAGTTTGTTTCCAAATCTGCTGTTTAATCAGGGAACAAACAAGTCCCTTTTTCTCTCTTAGTCCAAATAAATTATATAAACTGGGGATTTCTAGTACTATGATTTTCCTAGAGAGGTTAACATGTCTTTTGTAACACTAGTCTTTACTTAACACATCTTTTGTAATGCTAGTATGTACTTTCATTTCTGATACCTAAATATATTGGTCATCCAAAAGAAAACTTGAATATTTCGAAGTTTTTCCTACAGTTCCCAAACACTGTCACACCTCTAATTAACGCCCACCTGCTCTCTTTACAAAAGATAATGATTCTATAAACTTCCAGGTGATAATTAGAATTTTATGGTATTTATGGTAAATACAGTATTCCCAGCCCGATTACTGTAACATTCTTAACACTTTGCATGCTGGGTAAAAATTTCAGTCAACGACAGTTTGAAATATTTTTTCTGATTTTTCCCAGAAAAATGGAATTGACATTTCATGCAAATTGTCTCCTTAGTAGACAATTTGCATGAAATGTCAAATCCCATTTTCTAGGAAAAATAAGGAAAATAATCATCAACTTCTTGTCTGCTGAATCTGCCCCTAGCATGGTAAGTGTTAAAATAAACAGAGACACCCGACAGATTCGTAGAAGGAGTTGTAATTTAAAGCAAATTGTTGATGCTGCACGACGTATAAAGCACACTTACCATTCACAATACAGTAGCAGATTCAGGTGGGGTTAGGGGTGGTTCAATCAAACCCCCTTTCACTCAAAATTTCTTTTTCATGGGAAATTTGGGATAAATTTGGGATATTGTATTCACACCCCTTACTCTTTACCTTATACATGTACTTCTCATCAACAAGTCCATTTAACTACCTGTAAATAATTTTATGTGTAAAATTGCAGGATGAGTGGCAAACAGTGTAGATCCTGATCTGATCTGGGTCTACACTGTTTGCTCAAGCCTGTCTTTCCAAATACTTATGGTAAGTACGGTAATTTGATCAAATCGAACCCCTCAGAAATCATCCTGGATCCCCCCACCCCCACCCCTGCAATAGATCACCTTGAGCTCTATGTGCTCAGGTGAGTTAAAAAAATATCTACCCCATATCCTAGCTTATCAATACCTTTAGCTATGCTTGGCTCCTTGGCTAATCAAAGAAAGCTCAGAAAGACTGATCAGACCATAAGTATGTGCAAGGTGATCCAAGTCTTTCCTGGGTCCACGTCCTGAAGTAAATTTTATCACTTTGCAGCTCAAATCATACCTTTGGTTTGCTTGATTTGGAGTTTTATGGCCCAGTCAACACTGTTGAGGTCATGTCAAGCTAGTCATTTTACCTACTCACATTTTTTTAAGCAGTACATTGCCCATAGCACTAGTTAAGGCACTTTTTTCAATCCAAAAGTATTGATATTTTTCTTAACACAAAAACATATGTTGTGGGTACTCATTAGAAGCGCCTTGCCGAGGCACTTCTAATGAGTACCCACAACATATGTTTAATAAAAATATTTACCGGATACCCTCCCTTATCTAGACTTGAATCAGCAAAAGGGGGTGGGGATGACCATAAAAACTCTTTCATGATAAGTGGTCATGAAAGTTGTTTGGCCAAGCTGGGATTCAAACTTGTGACCTTGGATCTGCAGTCAGATGCACAACCGAATGTGCTATGGAGTCTGGCACAAATCCTACCTGTTGCTTCTTCTGTGACCGAAGCATTAATCAGTAAGTTGCCCCACATTGTGTGACCTCGGCGACCTAGTCTAATGTTGTCAGAATCAATGTAGAAATCAAAGCATCCGTCAATCTGAAAATGAACATACCATATTTACCCTAAGTATTTACGGTTGTTCCGGCAAAACATACAAGGGTAGTGGGGGTGGGGAAGGGGTTGGGGCAGAAGAGACTTTGAAATTTAAACAAACACCCAAATACAATTTTAGGGTCTCAGAGATCCACCCATAGAAATTCTTTCAACCTAACATTTTGCAAGCTGAGTAAAAATTTTAGCAGATGACATTTTGAAATATTTTTTCTGATTTTTCCTAGAAAATAGGACCTAACACTTCATGCAAATTGTCTCCTTAGGAGATAATTTGCAGGAAGTTTCAGATCCTTTTTCCTAGGAAAAATAAGAAAAATGAAGTTTTTTAAAAGTAAAACATATTTTAACGAGTAATACTTAACCTATAGATAATGTGCTATTCTATTCTGTTTTCACACCTTCCACAGAAAAAACGACCTTTCAGTCGTTAATTAAAGTCTTAAACCAGAAGGTCCCTTAAGCAGTTACCTGTGTGACGTAACTCTTCCCGCTCAATTGACCACGTGTCAGTTTCTTTTATGTGTAAAACAATAGACACAATTAGGAGAGATAAGCGAGGGTGGACGGAGGGAGATAATTGATTATCTATAGGTTAAGTATTACTCGTTAAAATATGTTTTACTTTTAAAAAACTTCATTTTAACTTCATAATACATTAACCTATAGATAATGTGCTAGAATTTGCAGAATAGGAGGGAGGTGCTCTCCTAATTCTAACACCAATAATATCTCACCACTTCTGGTTAAGACTCAGGAAACTGAAAGGAATCAGATACATTGTAATTCTATATTTAATAGAAAGAATGGTCTAGATTCACAAAATAGCTTTAAGGTGTTATGATCTAACAACCTTATATATATTAGTAGACTCTAGAGGAAGCCAGTTCTTAAGTCTCAGAGACCTAACATTGGCCCCCACCCCCCCCCCCCCCCCCCCCCCCCTCTTTTTTTCTTTTTGGGAAACAACAATTGGCTTCAAAAAGAAAAGGGAGTCATTGAGACATAACATAAATATTCCATCGCAAAGTAAGCTAGGAATATAGAAAATTTTGAAAACAAAATTTGTAAAACAAAAAGCCAAGACCATACACTGTAAGTAGTCTATGTAGGATCTTGAATAAATGAGAAAAAGTCTACTCAGTGGAGTTTCCTATAGATAACTGACATATGTAGATATTTTGGATAAAATTCTAGATATGTGAAGCTATGTAATTGTAATAGTCTAAGCTATTAGAATTATAAACTAATTAAATTCTGTTAATTGGAGCGACAGGACAGTTTCCGATGAACAGACACAAACTTAAAATTAACCATAATGTGTAATTATTTCCCTTGATCAAATTAAAGAAGGGGAGATAATAAAAGTAGATGGAGTTAACTTAACTATAACTAAGTTATCCATCAGAAGAAAAAAGGTATAGACAAACATAATGGTTAAAACTATTGCTAGACTAATTGTATAACGAATTTTTAGTCAAGCAATAAAATAATACAGAGTTTGCATATAACTGCTGGGAAGAAAAAACAACCTAAACCATTGATAATTAGTTTTGTCATAGACATATAAAAGCGTTTGATGTCCTGACAAAAAATAAAGAATAAACTGTCAACATCATAACTAAAGAGTTTGACAGAGAATAAGAGAGATAAGAATAAGGTTGATCGCAGCAAACTGTATGACGGTCATAGTTTGGCTAAATCTTACCATATTGATAAGATTAAACAATAATAAATAAGCTGGATAGAATCTTTCTATACCAGAAGATTGCCATGAAAAGTACTCCTGAGTAAATAATCATGGAAATCAAGAAATGTTAAAAATCCACTTGGATACGAATCAAAATGTTCAAAAAAAGAGAAGGACTCAGAGAAAAAGTAATAGTGTGATAATCTCTGAAGAAAGATTATACAATAATACTGATTATTAATCTCAAAAAACACTTAATTTAAAAGTTAAGAGATAGTATTACTATTCTATACGCATATTTAAGAATAGTAAGAAAAATATTAATACTAAATAAAAATTATACTACTGAACAAAATTCCCGCTATAAATCATAGGTTAAGCGTAACTATTATTTAAGCAAGGAATTATTAAACAAATAACTCTCTATAAAATTACTGCCCGGAAATTTTATAGATAAACATTCAATCAAAATTTTTTTTTAGAATTGAATATTAATAGAATAAAATCTATGTCTGCATAATTGGTAATTCCTGAAATATCAAATTACGTACTCGCAAATGAGTTCAGGAAGAAAATACATATATATACTCTCGAGATCTATGTGTAAACCATAGAGAGTAATAATATTATTACCGCGATCCCTGACGGAAGGGTAAAAACATGTATATGAAAGAGATAATAACTAATTTAACGTTATATAGGTTTAAGATAAAATTTGTTTAATCTTTAACCAATATGCAGCAACAGTGACTCGATATTCTGTATTCGTACGTAGAAAAGGAGTACTTAGTCATTAGAATTTTGAATGATTGAAATAGAGATAATGGGATCTAAAAGGATGTATCTCCATGAACTGAATCGAAGGATAATATCCATTCTAAAAAACTAGGGCTTGTTTTAGGCTTAGTTTAACAAGCGTAGAACTGAATTATTTTCAAGTATTCATGCAGTCGTTATGCTCTGAATACTGAGAAAAATGTTAAAATATTGTTTAGGAAATAAAAAAGTGACTGTTCCACAATGTTAGCTAGATTTAAACCTGGAAAGTAGCGAGAAGGTCAATCTAATTTAAAAGTAAGATGAGAAAGATAAATAATGAAGATAGATATATAAATATCGGAATAATATATTATCTCCAACAATTATCAAATAATCTGAATGTTTAAAGGCATAAATACTACTCGAAAGTTTATTTATCGAATGTATAATCGGAGAAAACTTTCAGTATGTTCAAAAACGTATCACAAAAATAAGATCTGACCAGGAACGTAGGTGCAGCACTTACTAAGTTGTGAAGTTAATATAAACATATTTTATATTATAAATTGAAGCAGTGCATTTCAAAATCATCGACATCTTGAAATGACTTATTGTGTGGAAAAATAAATAAATATCCAGTTTCGGAAAGATATTTATCTATATATATAGACCATTTTTGATGCGGACTGGAAATCAAGATATTAATCTTTGCATTCTTCGCAAACTGAACTTGAACTCTTAGCGAGAATTACTATGATCCCTTTAACGAATGTAAACATAAAGGAGGGGTAAAGAGAAAATTAAGAGTGTCTTAATTCTTTACCGGCTCGTATACTAATAATTAAGGATGTTTTCCCTTTTGTCTAAGCCTAGACTATAGATTGATTAATATAATTATAATAATATCTGCTATTATGAGGTAAACTCTCGTTAATTAACCTCTAAGCATATATCAAAAATATATATCAACATAATCTAGAGCTTCGGTAAGTTTAGAGGAAGGAAATGATTGACTTTGGCAGTTTCTGAATAGTTACAAAGTCAATAAAACAAAATATCAAAAGGAAAGTATTGTATATAAAATCTAATTTAGGCAATAATAATCTGTCACGTACTGAATAATTAATGCCTTTACTAAATATGTATCCATTGTCAATACCAAAGTGCAAGAAAATTTTGATTGACATGGACTCTAGTTATAAATAAAATATTAGAGGTATAGAGCTAGTCGAAGCAAAACTATTCCTCAATAAGATAAAGTAGACCTATAATATACAAGGATTAATTGGGTCTAGAATTATAATCATAATAAAATTATTATTCCAATATGAAGAATCTTCAGCGTAATAGATTCTTACTGAGGCAAAAATATCTGGTATATTGCTATCGTAGTCTTAAATGATCCAGAAAAAAAAAAAAATAAAACAGGCAAAGTAAAGAACGTTATCGAATTATATCGATGCCTAAATATAAGATTTTTTTCTTATTTATTATTTTATAGCAGAGTTTAAACAGAGCACGACTGACCTAGACTCTAATATAATCAATCAAAAGATAGTATAAAATAGAATAATAGCTTATCGGATCAACTATTTTCCATGTAGAAAAGGCAAAAGGAAAATATGTACCTCAACTAGAATTTTAAATCGTAGTAATCTAGAGAGGTAGCGAATAAATAAATAAACTGTTAATTTATTTATCTGGTTGGTGTAAATTTCCGATACCTTAAGAATGAAAAATTAATAGAAAGTAGAAAAGATCGATTGCTACTTTCTTGTCAATTTACTCCTTAGATTACATGCTGATTACATATCGGAGCATGTAGAAGAAAAACAGGGGAGGAAAGAAGAAAAATTTTTATATTTCGTGTATATTTTTCTTCTTATAAATAACGATAGTTTTATAGTTCACCTTTGCCCTAGAGCCGAATAAGGTGAATATGTAAGAAGTTAATCTCTTTGTAGCGAACAAACGAGATATAATTATAGCTGGAAGTATCTTCTACACTTAGTGAATGAATTGCGAATTTGATCGTAACCGATAATTCTTAATTCATTTTCAATAATAAATATATATATAGAATTTAAGTCAAGTTCAAAAGTAACTGGACAGAATTCAACAATATAAATGGCTACTAGGTATTAGAACCCATCGCTGTCATTCAATAACCTATAATCCAAGACTATACATGTCTATAGTGGTTATATATGAATATATGTTGAGCCTGGAACACACTAGTAATCCGACACAAAGTCTACAAAACTACTGCCCGGTGGAATTTCGTTAGAATGACCTGGCACTACTCTACGAAGTGCCTCCCGATGAAATTTTCGTTAGAGCCGGAATTTAAACGCTGTCTAGCGAATTAAAGAAATAAAACATCATTTGAATGACCTGGCACTAGTCTACGAACTGCTGCCCGGTAAGAATTTTGTTATAGTCGGAAGTTTAACTCTTTCTAGCGGATAAAAGAGATAAAACATAAGTTAATTTAAAATATTAATGGAATTACACACCTATAATAAGTCAATGGAATATTAAAAATTCTAGTCTGATTTGGGAAAGACTGTACAGAATTTTTTTGTATAAAAAGTTATTATGTATTTCACTTAATAACCTATATCCATTGACTTAAACGTGAATGGAGCTCTATGAACGATAATAGATTGTTCGGGAATTAGTAATCATTATTTTGACACTAGTTACCCGACACAATGACCGGACACTAATATTCGTAACTGTTGCCCGGTAAAGTTACAAGTAATTTGACAAATTGATCGGATAGTAGTATTCGTAACTCTAGTCCGATGAAAAAGGGAGATTATATATGAAAACTGAGCGGGCACAAGTATTCGAAACTTTTTCCCGAAGATAATTAATTATTAGGCAAAAATTGACCAGACACTTTCTGTAAAAGTTTGCCTGGTGAAAAATCAGAAATAATATAATAATATGACCGGGTATAAGTATCAGAAATATTACTGATACTTTGCCCAGTGAAAAAAATTTTTTTTTAATAATTAGACATAATGACCGGAAGTTAGTATACGTGACTATTTTGTCCGGTGAAATATGTCAGAAACTAAGTCTTTCCAGAAAATAATTAAATTATTGACTGGAGACTAGTTGACTGGTGACTGGTGACTGGGTGACTGGTGACTGGGTGACTGGTGACTGGTGACTGGGTGACTGGTGACTGGTGACTGGTGCCTGGTTGACTGGCACCTGGATGACTGGTGACTGGTGCCTGGTTGACTGGCACCTGATTGACTGGTGACTGGTGAAGCTGATTGACTGGAGCCTGGTTGACTGGTGACTGGTGACTGGTGACTGGATGACTGGTGACTGGTGACTGGTGGACTTAGACTTTATAGGATACTAAGTACCCAAAGATGCCACCTTGATGGGTCTTACCCCGGCAGTATAGCCATATGGGGTGGGGCTCCCATCAGTAAAGAATTGTCTTATAACCCATCAAGGGTTGACAAGTTCTTTACAATCAGCTTCTCCACCATGAGAATCTTTAGCCAACTGAAGATCTCTGCAAACAAAAGTCCAGGAAAAAAAACATATCGTAATTGCTGAATAACCTGGAACGAAAAGAACAAAAATATTCTGCATATATAAACACAACTATCGAACCGATCGCGCACGAGCGTTGTGCCGAAAAGCGAGAGTCGCCAAAACGCATGTGGAAAAAGACCAGTCAAAAATACATGAAATCGAAAATTGAAAATTTTAAATAATAACACAGAAAGTGAAAGGAGTGATAAATAAACAAAAGAAAACACAAGGATACATAAATTTATCCGTGAGGAAAGAAATAATCCAAATTTCTATCACAGGTAAATAATCCTTGTTGAATTTCTTTGTCCACAGAAAAGAAACTGACACGTGGTCAATTGAGCGGGAAGAGTTACGTCACACAGGTAACTGCCTAAGGGACCTTCTGGTTTAAGACTTTAATTAACGACTGAAAGGTCGTTTTTTCTGTGGAAGGTGTGAAAACAGAATAGAATAGCACATTATCTATAGGTTAATGTATTATGAAGTTAAAATATTATCAGTTTGTCATCTGCTGAATTTGCCCATAGCATGGCACGTGTTAATATTTTCTTTCTTTTTGTCTCTTTTTATTTTATTTTTTTTTTTATAATATTCTAATATTCCTAGGAAAAATAAGAAAAATATTATCAGTTTGTCATCTGCTGAATTTGCCCAAAGCATGGCAAGTGTTAATATTTTCTTTCTTTTTGTCTCTTTTTACAATTAGTTAGGGCAATTTGACTGGCCAAGAGCTATTTAAAAACAGAACTGATACTTTGATAAATCCATTGAGCAGGAATTCTCGAACTATTTTCCTTGCCCAAATTTCTAAAATGAGCTAATTTCTGACATAAATATGACCTAGATGGAATCATAAAAAACGAATTACACTTATTTTGATTTTTTTGTGGTGTAAATGCTGGGGACTTACAAACTGAACATTAAACCATTCTCGCTTTACTGAGTTTGTGAGTTAATCCACCAGCATTTAGACATCCATAAAATCCACAAAAATGATATTCATTCCTGTATTAAAGCAAAAAAAAAAAGTCTCACCTGTCACTGCAGAAAATCGAAAAATCCACTATTACTAAGAACAAAAGAACCTATTGTATTGCTGTCTTTTTACAGGGAGTTTAACATTTAACACTCTGGGTAAAAATTTCAGCAGATGTCATCTTGAAATATTTTTCTTATTTTTTTTCCAGAAAATAGGCTTTGATATTTCATGCAAATTGTCTCCATAGGTGACAATTTGCATGAAATGTCAAAGCCTTTTTCTCAGAAAAATACAAGAGATTGATTGAGTTTGGGTTTAATGACACGTCAACCCTTGTGGGTCATTTTGTGTCGTCTCCCAGAAAAAGGGTGAAAAGAGATAGATAGTAGAGGAGATGAAAGAGAGGGATAGAGAAGCAAGAGGAACAGGAATGAAAGTGAAGAAACAGAAGAAATTAAAACATTCCCCCTCTACCCTTACCTGCTACAAGGATAGCAGGCCTTGCCCAACTCTAAGCTAATCTCAGTTGGACGCCCCGCTGACGTAAGATACACGAAACCTTTGCCACAAAAAAAGAGAAATATCATCAATTTGTCATCTGCTGAATTAGCCCAGAGAATGGTAAAGGTTAACAGACATTTTGCAGATTATTTCTCAAGTACCTAGCAGACTAAATCTGCAGTCAAAAAAACAGACTAAAGATGCCACGTCAGGAATTGTACCTTTGGCGATGTGCACCAGCAAAGATTCTGATCAGCCAGCACATTCATGGAGTTTGATCAGAATCTTCACTGGACACATTTTGGATGGCCAAGGATGCAAAGTTTCTTCATGTGCACAACAAAGACTGATCAGACAGTGCCAATGTGCAGGATGATTTCAGTCATCGCTGGAAACTCATATCAGAAGGCATGTTTTCTCACACTGTTGCCCAGGAAGTGGGTGGAAAGAATAAGAGTGACTATATGTCAGGCATTCTGCATATGCTAGATGATGATGATGACGTGAAATGTTTGCAAGTTTACAGCCCTTTCAACTTTATTTCAGTCATATCAAGCCAAATTAACTGTCAGTGGAATGCAATATGCTGTTGAGAAGAATACATCCAGCAGACTTCAAATCAGAGAACAAAAGAGTAACTACCATTGTAGCCCTAATAGACAGGCCTGAGCAAACAGTGCAGTCCCAGATCAAGGCACAACAGAATGCTGCATCTGATCAGGATCTGATCAGGATCTATACTGCCACTCATCTGGCAATATTTAAAGGGGAATGCAACCTTAACAGGTATTGTGCTTTAAGGTAGAGTACTTTACAAACAATGAGTTTTGACACAAATTTGATCAAAATCGATGGAAAATTAAGTAAGTTATAGACAACTGAATATTTTAACATTGGTGCTTGGACCCAATATACACTGGACTAGTAACTACGGTACAGGTATTGTGTTTATTGGAAATATGTTGTCGTGGCTGAGTTTTCATAATTTTATACGATGAAGTTTAAATGCTCATATTTCAATTATTTCTCCAAATATCTGAGATTTGTTTTCAAAAAGCAATAGTTCAATATATTACCTATAAGATTGCAGCATTATATTCCAGGAAAATTAAACCATTTCTGTAAACATCCACAAGAAACCTAGGTACCCATTTTAGCTATCTTCGGCACTTTTAACAGAAAATCATCAGAAATTCACCAAAAATGATGATATAACTTCAATTTTATTAATTGTGACAACATTTTTCAATCAAACCTATTAAAAACAATTTATTACAACTTCAGTTATTATCCAAAATCATTTTTAATGACCATAGTTTTGTAAAATAGCACTAAAATTAAGCCACGACAACATATTTTGGCAGTTCTGTTAGTGACAAGTCCGGGTATTATTAGGTCCAAGATTGGCGGAATGAGCGCCGCCATTTTGAATATTTAATGAGGTTTCATAAAAATTAAAATTCATCTCTTAACGGTAGTTATTCTCATAAAGTTGATTTATTTTAGGGGAAATGACTGCTTGTCACTAGAATTAAAAGATTATAAAAAAAATTGTAGCAAAATTATTCTTTAAAACCCTTTATAATTGGTTTTGCATATTTAATTTGGGTTGTGTGACGTCACAAAGCCTACAATATGGCGGCATCCATGACAGCCATTTTAAATATATTCAAATCACTATAACTTCCTTATTTCTAGGCCAATTTTGAAAACTCTTGCATTAAAATAAATGGCTTGTTAAGCACTTTACTCCAAGATATACTTACAACTTATATTGCATTCCCCTTTAACGCGTAGTATCAACTTTAGAAGGTGTACAGTATGACCCCACTGGGGATCAAACCTACATCCTCTTAATTAGAAAGCAGACACCAAACAAGTGAGCCACTCTGATGGTCCCTTGAGGAAATGTCGATCATCAGCTGCTGAGATACTGATTTATTCCAATGTACAGTCAACTTCTTTAGACAGATAGACAGGCAGAGAGACAGGCAGACCAACGGGCATGCAGGCAAAAGACAGACAGGCAGTCAGACAGATACAGAGAGATATACAGGCAGACAGACAGACAGGCAGACAGACAGACTGGGAGACAGACAGACAGACAGTCAAATCATTACCTTTTCCAGTATATGATCACATGGTCTAGCTTCATAATAACTACTCTGCCATTTTGCTTTATAACAAATTTCCATCTTTAATGTTCCTTTCACTGCTTCCCCATAAGTATACCTGCAAAATAAGTCAATAAGTCTGATCTATAATGGGGCACTGCTTCCCAGAACATATCAGAACAAAAGCCCATGGGCCACAATTTGCTCACCTGAGTAAAACAGCCATTGCATATCTGCAGATGCCATGCTACATTCTTCATTTTGGGTCAGGTGAGCTAAAGGAAAGTAATCTATTTCTATTTCATTTATATTCTTACCTGATAGTAGCATCTCAAACACTGTATAGTACACTGCCACTGTGGACAATCAGTATGTAACTTTATTCTATTATACGTGGAATCGCAAAGGCACATTTCCGCATGGCTGTCCATATATCAATGACATCTCAGCCAGATATTGTAAATGGTTAAGGAACTATAAGCCAAAATCCCTTTTTAGATACATCAAGGGCAGATAACTAAAGAATTGGAACAGTCAGCGTCTAGAGTAGCAGTGTTTGGCCACAATACACATTAACCTCTTTATAACATACCGGTAGTTTGTTATAACACAGTTTTGGATATAACACGGTTCAAAGATGGATCCCAAAAATGTATAGATTATATAGAAAAATGACCATAAATGGTCATTTTTCTACATAATCTATACATTTTTGTTTTGGATATAACAAGGTTGTTTAACTAACACGGTTTATGTTTTGGCCTCAACAATAGTGTTATAAAGAGATTGTGGTGTATATAGCCCTAATTCATCTATACATCAATGATGTCCCAATCAACAGGCAATACATTGTTTTTGAAATCTATCAAAGACAGATAACTCAACATCTGGGAAAGCCAGAGTAACTGTCCTTCACCATAATATGTAGCCACAGCTCCAGACTCAGCATTTTTTCAATCCATTAACTACTGATATTTCTCTTATTTCTCCATAAAAACATATGTTGTGGGTACATGTTTGCATGTTCATATGTTCATATCCATATGTTTCCATGTTCAATCACCCATACTGCATGAAACTTGAACTATTTTCAAGGCATTTGTCAGTAAATTGTTTTTCACACAAAGAATAAATAAAAACAAGTGGCCCACGGGCCACGGCTCGCTCACCTGAGTGACATAGCCACTGCAGATATGCAGATGTTATGCAACATTTTTCCAGTCCTATCATCACAACTAATGAAAAGATCATCATTTGAGCAGTTCTTAGTTTTGAAGAATATTATTTGGGTCTGACAGTCAATGGAGCGTGATCATTTGAACAAACTATCAATCACATTTCAACAGTAGGATCAATGTCGAATTTGGTGGAAATTGGCTAAGTGGTTTCTGAAGAATCACGATTTTATACATGTAAACAGCACAGTTGCAGAGAAATATAATAAACATAAAAAAGAGGGCGGCCATCTTAGATTTCCAATCAGGACAATTTTAGCTACTGTTGATCTACAAGTCACCTCAATACTTCCAATATAAATGTATAGGGCCCATACAAATGCACTGGGAAGCAAATTTGACCTTGCCATAAAAAGGTCAAACGTCAACATAGGACCATCATTTTAGCAATTTTAGTAGATCTCCTGCCCCCCATAATTTGTGCAAAGATTAGGACCCAGGGCTTATTTGGTTCTGGAGAAGAAGATTTTAAAGGTTTTTACCATATATGGGCATGGCAGCCATTTTGATCAATGGACCATGCCCATTTTAGCAATCTTTCATCCTCCTGTCCCAAGGAGGCTACACATGAAATTTGAGCAACACTGGCCCAGAGGCTTCAGAGAAAAAGTCATTTGAAATTATCAACATTTTCTCCATACAAATGTATGGGGCCCATACAAATTCATACAGAAGCAAACTTGACCTCACCGTAAAAGGTCAAATGTCAATGTACGACCATCATTTTAGCAACTTTGGTACACCTCCCGTCCCTGATGATTTGTGCAAAGTCTCAGCTAAAAGGCATCCTCGGTTCTGGAGAAGTAGATTTTTAAAGGTTTTACCATATATGGGCATGGCGGCCATCTTGGTCAATGGACAGCAACTAGTTTAGCACTCTTTCATTCTCCTGCCCCAGGGAGGCTCTAAATAAAATTTGAGCAACACTGGCCCAGGGGCTCCAGAGAAGAAGTCATTTAAAATTCTCAACATTTTTTCCATAAACATGCATAGGGAAGCAAACTTGACCTCTACAAAAAAAGGTCAAATGTCAATGTATGACCATTATTTTAGCTATTTTGGTAGACCTCCAGTCTCTAATGATATATGCAAAGATTCAGCCATAAGGCATCCTCGGCTATGGAGAAGAAGATTTTTAAAGGTTTTAACCATATATGGGTTTGGCAGCCACCTTGGTCAATGGATGGCAACCATTTTAGCAATCTTTCATTTCCCTGCCCTAAGGAGGCTCCAAATGAAATTTGAGAAACATTGGCCCAGAGGCTCCAGAGAAGGAGTCGTTTGAAATTCTCAACATTTTTCCCATACAAATGCATAGGGAAGCAAACTTGACTTTGCCGTAAAAAGGTCAAATGTCAATGTACAATCTTTATTTTAGCAATTTTGGTAGACCTCCTGTCCCCAATGATTTATGCAAAGATTCAGTCCCAAGGCATCCTCGGTTCTGGAGAAGAAGATTTTTAAAGGTTTTTACCATATATAGGCATGGGGGCCATCTTGGTCAATGGACGGCGACCAGTTTAGCAATTTTTCGTTCCTCCAACCTAAGGAGGCTCCATATGAAATTTGAGCAAAATTGGCTCAGGGGCTTCAGAGGAGAAGTCGTTTGAAAATGTTAACGGACGGACACACAGACGCACGGACCGACGGACGACGGACGCAAAGTGATCACAATAGCTCATCCTGAGCATAGCTCAGGTGAGCTAAATATGAATAGCCTTGTTGGTAGAGTAGAGGAGTATCAAGATAAATATTTCCCCTCACTTCTCCATGGAAACATATGTTGTGGGAACTCATTAGAAGTGTCTCAGTGAGGCACTTCTAATGAGTACCCACAACATATGTTTTCATAATGAAATAAGAGAAATATTCATATGAATACCCTAACTTGTCTGGAGCTATGGCAGCATTAGGTCCTGTACATATCTGTGAAGTTTCATCCAAATAATCTGGAAAAGAACTAGAAGCCAAACTCCAAACACTGAAAAGGGCCAGAACTCTGACAAAAATTAACATATTTTGCTTATTAACAATCCCAAATTACTCATCTGTCCATGAAAACTACTCATCCATCCCTGATACTAGTATGTATGTATGCAAAAACTGAATCAAAAAGAAACTGCCCATGAGCAGTGCTTATCAGAATGTAAAGGATGGACAGACAATGTGAAAACAGTATACACCTGCCCCCCTACCCACCCACCCCCCACCCCCCACACAAACACACATACAAACACAGTTTGTGAGGGTTGCACTATGAATAAATATCCAGTAATTGATTGGAAACAAAGTATGGACATACATATGGACAGACACCAAAACGTAACATGATACACTCCTGCCACTATGATGTGGCCAGGTATAAAAAGCTCTTTCAGATCAGGGATTTTACAAGCTGAAGAGCAGGACACAAATCTGCACAATAATCAGAGAAGTTGTTAAAGAGAAGTATTTGGTGATAATCCTTGAATATTTTTTTCTCATTTTTCCATAAAGCATGTTGTGGGTACTCATCTCTGCGGCACTTCTAATGAGTACCCATAAATATGCTAGTTAAGCTTTCCTAACCCTTAAAACAAAATTGTAGCAGATGACACTGATTTCTTTTAAATATTTTTCTGAGAAAATAAGATGGCATTTCATGTGAAACATCTGCCTAGTAGACAATTCATATGAAATGTCAAGCCTTATTGTCTCTAAAAATATGAACTAGAGTGTTTTCAAGATTTTCCTTTGATTTGGCCCAGTGATCAACCTTTTTGACCCCAAGTGACCGAGTTTCAAATCTGACCTTGAAGTCATCAAAACAAACAGGTTGAGCAAAATTCATGATCATTACATCAAAAACTCTGACCACTAGAATGTTTATCAGGTTTTCCTTTGATTTGGCCTGGTGACTTAGTTTCTGGCCCCAAGTAATCCAGTTTAGAACTTGACTAAGAAATCATCAAGACAAACATTTCCAGCAAGATTCATGATGATTACTTCAAAAAAGGGACCTTTTCTTTGATTTGGCCTGGTAACCTATTTTTTTACCCCAAGTTACCCAGTTTTGAATTTGACCTAGAAATCATCAGGACAAACATTTTGAGCAAGATTTATGACAATTACTTAAAAAATGTGACCTGTAGTGTAAAGGTTTTCCTTTGATTTGGACTGGTGACCTAGTTTTGACCCAAAGAGATCCAGTTTCTAACTTGACCTTGAAATTATCAAGACAAACATTTTGAGCTAGATTCATGATGATTATTTAAATAAAGTCAAGGTCACCCAAATCTAATAAAACCAGTAATTGGTTAAAGAGATAGTGTGCACACAAACTTTTTAACTGCATTAAGAAGGCTCGCTTTTTTGAGTATTTATAGTATAGTGACCTTGAAAATAAGGTCAAGGTCCCCAAAATCTAATCACTTCTTTGCCCCATCCTTATGATGTATCTGTGCTAGTTCGGTCAAATTTCAGCCATTGGTTAAAGAGATAATGTGCACACAAACTTTTTAACTGTATTAAGAAGGCTCGCTTTTTTGGGTATTTATAGTATAGTGACCTTGAAAATAAGGTCAAGGTCACCAAAATCTAATCACTTCTTTGCCCCATCCTTATGATGTACATGTGCTAGTTAGGTCGAATTCCAGCCACTGGTTCAAGAGATATTGTGCACACAAACTTTTTACTTCATTAACAAGGCTCCTTTAGGCTCCTTTTGAGTATTTACAATGTAGTGACCTTGAAAATAAAATCAAGGTCACCCAAATCTAATCACTTCTTTCCCCCATACTGATCATGTATCTGTGCTAGTTTGGTCAAATTCCATCCATTGGTTAAAGAGATAATGTGAACACAAAATTTTTACTGCATAAACAAGCCTCACTTTTTTGAATAATTATAGTGTAGTGACCTTGAAAATAAGATCAAGGACCAAAATCTAATCACTTCTTTGACCCATCCTTATGATGTATCTGTGCTAGTTGGGTCAAATTCCAGCAACTGGTTAAAGAGATATTGTGCACACAAACTTTTTACTTCATTAACAAGGATCCTTTAGGCTCCTTTTTGAGTATTTATAATGTAGTGACCTTGAAAATAAGGTCAAGGTCACCAAAATCTAATCACTTCTTCCCCCCATCCTGATGATGTATCTGTGCTAGTTTGGTCAAATTCCAGCCATTGGTTAAAGAGATAGTGTGCACACAAACTTTTTTCTGCCTTTTTTCTGCATTAAGAAAAAAATTTACAAAGGGCAATAACTCCAAAAGAATTGACCTGTAGCCTTTACTTTCTCTTATGTAGGTACATCTTATTGATATCAGTGTGTCCACAGAAATTGATGAATATCCATCACTGCGTTTTCAAGATAATAGGAAAAAAACAGCGGCGCGGACGGACACACAGATGGACGGACAGACGGACGGACAATGTGAAAACGGTATACCCACACAAACAAAGTTTGCGGGGGTATAAAAATGTGACCTCTAGAGTGCTAACCAGGTTTTCCTTAGATCTGGCCTGGTAATCTAATTTTTGACCCAAGTGACCTACTTTCAAACTCGATCTAGATTTTATAGAGGCAAACATTCTGAGCATGCATTAAGATTGGGTCAAAACTGTGATCTCTAGTGTGTTAACAAACTAACCATTGTTAACAGATGACAACAGATGACAAACGACAGACAGAGGGTGATCACAATAGCTCACCCTGAGAATTTGCTCACGTGAGCTAAAATTAAGTGGCATCTGTTACAGCTGTGATTAGCGTTTTAAGAGTTAACCAAAAAATGTTTCTCGTATCTCCACAAAAATACACATTGTGGTTCCCACAACATTTGGTTTTTAAGATGAAATCAGAAAACTTATATACTTAGAGGTAAAAATAAGTATACAGCTGACTCATTTTTGTTTTGTCATCAACGAGCTTGTTAGTGGTCAAAATGTTAACTGTTCTAGTAAGTACAATATCTAATTCACAGGTATTTTTGCTGAAAAAATGTGAGTAGCTTTTGCACATTTTTTCAGCAAAAATATTAGCATATATGCCATATTTGATTAGCAAAGATTTAACGATATGTTAATAACGACATTGTTAGTTTTGAACAACTGGGCCCAGATTTTTACATATCCACATAAATCTTTTGTGTTGGGGTTAGGGAAAATCATTTACGCATACTACGTAACAATTCTCAGGAGATTCTATCAAATAGCAAGGAAATGGCAGAGATTGAAACAAATACTTGTGCATGAGTAGCTCCCCTTTTAACATGCATTTTGGACGATAGAGATTACATTTATGCATTTTTATGCATTCAATCGACAAAAAAAAAACAACAAAGCTGCAAGATCATGTTTCACTTTTAAATGTATCACCAAGTAAAGTGTCAAATTTCTATTCCATGAAAACTGATTTTTTTGACATTTATGTTCCTCTCCTCATAGAATGCACTGAGTTTCTATGGGATGCTTATTCACAATTTTCTTTTCAATAAACCATTTTAGGAAATTTTATCTGAATTAGGCATAAAGATGCCAAGCCTAGCAACAAGTTCCGAAAATTCCAAGTGAAAACTTCTAATATGGTATTATGTAGATATAGTGTATTTTAATTCCCTATATTTTCCATTCCAAGGGATATAATTTAAGATAGGCTTAAAAGAGGTTTGAAGCCTTTTGATGGGGATTTCCAATTAAATAATGATGTGGCTTTACTAACAGACATTTGTGCAAGACATTTGTGGAATGTGAAATGCCATTTATCTTATATGAAGCTAGTTATGACAGGAAATACTGTTTTAATTAAAGGCCCATAACTCCATAATTAATGACTGCAAAGAATTAGCTTTGAGTTTTGCAAAGCTAGACGCTTGACAAAAATGATCATGAAAACATTTCAACCAAACAATTACACATGAGAGGGTATTTAAAAATAAAAACTTATACTTTTAGTTGCCTTTGAGTATATGTCTGGACTATTTTCTCAGGCTGGACTGCAGTATCAATCTTTATTTTGGTGGAAAAATTGAGAAACATATCATTTGCAATTACTAATTTCAAGTAGAGAGTGATCAATGGATGACTTACTTTGCACAGACTGTGCCACTAATTTTTGGTGTGGTTGGTAGAAGATATGAAGGTGGTGTCACAGTCACTTCAAACTTTGGTAACACTGAAATAAATAATACATGATGATAAGATGATAGGAGAAGAAGAGAAAAATAGATTTTCAAGATGGCCACCATGGTGGCCATCTTGAATTTCTGATTGCAATGATTTTAGCTATTTTTTATCTAAAAGTCACCCCAGTGCTTCCTACCGAGTTTCGAGTCAATTGGTCCAGAGTTGTAGGAGGAGTAGGCTTTTAAAGCAAATTGTTGACACCGCACAATGGACGACGGACATTGACCAATCACAATAGCTCACCTTGAGCACTTCATGTTCAGGTGAGCTAATAATGTACCATTTTGCATGTCACTGCTTGCCATCTTCCAGTTGAATATAAAGGTGTGTTTGTGACCTCAGTGGATGAAATTATGTGTCCGAAAACTTGAGAATAAAAAAAAACAAAAAAAAAAACAGTTAGAATCTCCTGTCAAAAAGTTTTGAGTACATTTAATTGTTAAATTTAAGGTAAATTTAGGGTGTCTAAATACTACGGAAAATATGTCAATCCTGTGTCTGTCCTCCAGGTATTAACCATGCCTCAAACCCTAGGTCACCCATCCAACTTGTAACCAGACAAACTGTTGCTTCACCCATTTTAGTCTACAGCTCCCCAAAAGATTAAATGGCCAACAGTGAAGACCCACTTCAGATGCCACAGAATGCGGCATCTGATCAAGGGTCTCCACTGTTTGCAAATAGTTTTGCCATTTTCTCTAGGAAAATCTAGGTCTAAATCACATAGCCTGATACATCTAAAATTGAAATTTGACTCTTTCAGTATATTGTGTGGAGGAGTTTGTTTGGTCTAAAATGGGTTAAATTGGGATACATTCCAACTATGATAACGATTTGTCATAATGGCATACAGGTACTGCACTGAAGTATGTCGCTAAATAGTTTGCATGAAATGTCCAACTGTATTTTCTGTATGTTTCCAAGTGTCGACTGCTGAATATTTTATCCAGCAGGCTTAGCATTATTATGATGAGTTAGTGTTTCAACATTAGTTAACCCTTAAAGCGCCAGTCACAACTATTGTCGTCTGCTTTGTCTTCTGCTGGTTACTTTAAAAGTCATTTCTGCAAACAGTGTGGACCCAGATCAGACTGATCAGGGTCCACACTGTTTGCCTGTATGCAAAAATAGGTTTGAAAATTATGCAAGAATATTCAGCAGACGACATCAACAGACGACATTTTCAGATGCAGTTTTTCTTGGCGCTTTAAAGGTTAAGTCCTAACTGACAAAGAAAGGGTGATAATGAAAAGGCTCTTTGCAATGAAGTGCCATACAGTCATGAGCTGAATTCACCTCCAGTGGGATTCGAACCCGGGACCTTGTGATCCAAAGTCGGGGAGTGCTAACCACTGGACCACCCGCACACTTCAGGCTTAGCATTTTTTTTTTATGTAAAATATAGAATGCTGCAGTTGGTTTAACCAGTTGGGAGTAAAAGCCTAGTTTACCATATTTGTCAACTTTGAATGGTTCTGTGGTATCCTTGTGTCCATCATTGGCTGTGATCTTCCATTCTCCAAGAACAGGATCCGATGACAAGGGCATCTCTAAACTAACCAACCCTACAGAATCATAAAACAATATCATCTTAGACACTTAGGATACAACAAATACCGTATGCCACCTAATTACCGCACTGTGTACTTAAGTTTTTCAAAATTACTGGAAAAAATTTAGTAAAATATCTTCCTAAAAAGGCACACTTTATAGGAATATGAGCAGAGGACTTCCTGAGGGGCATATTTAATGATGCTTATGTGATATGTGTTCTGATTTTCTTTATAAAAGCATATATTGTGGGTACTCATTTGTATTACCCCGACAAGTTTATAAAAGCATATGTTGTGGGTACTCATTTGAATTGCCTCTACTTGTTGAGGCAAGCCAGATGAGGACCCACAACATTTTCAGACACAAGAAATTCCGCGAATGGCTATGTCATGACTGCTGGTGGTGTTCAAGAGACAGAGCTAAATGCACAGACTAAACATTGTTCAGCCAAGCTTGAAAAAGGGGTTAATGTCAAAAACAGCATTGAGCAGGGTGAATGATGGTAGATGTGTGTATGAAGTTTCATTACCCTCTAGGCCTGAGTGTTTACAAAACCAAACTAAATGCACAGACTGCTAATTGTTCAGCCGTGTGAAAAGTAGGTCAAGGTCTGTTACGGTCAATGGCAATGGGCAGGGTGTGTCATGGCGAATATTTATATGAAGTTACATTAGCACAGATGATGCAGTTCCAGAAACGGCGCTAAAGACACAGGGTGTGTTCAGGCAGATGTGTGTATGAAGTTTCATTAGCCTATAGGCCTCAGTGTTTGAGAACTGGAGTTAAATGCATAGACTAAACATTGTTCAGCCAAGCATGAAAAGTAGGTCCAGTTCCGTAATGGCTGCTGGCAGTGAGCAGCATGCATCATATCTGAGTGTAAGAAGTTTCATTAGTCTAGAAGCTCTGATGTTTGAGAAATGAAGCTAAATGCACAGATTTAAAACTGGTGCTAAAAAATGTTCAGCCAAGCATAAAAAGTAGGTTAAGGTCAGTCAAGGTGACTCAGATAGGTACTACATAAGCTTTTATAAAGAAAATCAGAAGAGAGCTAGATGATCCCTAAAGGGAATGAATGCCCCTGCTAGTGCCAGTTTGGCTTTTTATGGCAACATTCTAAGTAAGTCAATGGTATGTAACTCTAGCATTAAAAATTTGACCAGAATTCTGCAACCTTTATGCACAAACCCTGTTTAAATTCATACTTTGCTGCAAGTTTCAAATCATTATCTAGAAAACTATAGAAGTTGCGGAGACACGAACCCTACTATGCCATGTGCAACATTTCTAAGTAAATCTAGGGTATGTAACTCTAGCAATAAAAATTTGATCAGAGTTCTGTGATCTTTATAGTGCACATGCCCAGCCTACATTATCTTGAAAACTGTAGAAGAAAATGGGAAGACAGGAACCCTACTATGCCATATTTTTAAGTAATTGTTTATGTTGAGGTTTTACAGCCCAGTCAACCCATTAGGGTCATGTTGAGTGTGGTCAGTTTTACCAAACCATACATTTTCCTGGGCAGGCTTAGTGCTCTAATCAGTTAGCCAATACTTATGCTCATTCATTTTGCACATCACATTTGCCAGAAACTGACAGCTGACCTTCTTGAATCAGCAGAAGGGATATTTCTAAGTAAATCAAGGATATGTAGCTCTAGCAATTTTGTTTGTGTTGAGGTTTTACGGCCCTGTCAACCCAATGGGGTCATGTCGAGCGCGGTCAGTTTACCTAACCACACATTTACTGGGCAGGCTTAGTCCTCTTAGCGGTTTACCAGTATTGTGCACATTCTTTCGCCAGAAACTGACAACTGCCCTTCTTGAATCAGCGGAAGGGAGAGAATGACCGTAGAAAATATTTCATGATCAATCTCCACGAAAGAATGTTGCCGACCTCGGCGGGGGTCGAACCCGCGACCTCCTGGTCTCCAGTCGGACGCACATCCAACTGAGCCACCGAGGCCGGCAGCTCTAGCAATAAAATTTGATCAGAGCTCTGTGACCTTTATGCACAGGCCCAGCCTATATTGTTACATGTACTTTGCTCAAGTTTCAGATCATTATTTTGAACACTATAGGAGAAGTTGCAGAAACACAAACCCTACTATGCCATGTGTATAAGACAAATTTTCTAATAATCTGATCAGAGTTCTGTGACCTTTATGCATATGTTCAGTCTATATCCTTACTATGGTGCAAGTTTCAAACAATTCAATGTTGCCAGCATTAATTCAGAGATACAATAAAAATCACTTCATTTTTGATCGAGTTCAAAAACAAGAGACTAACTGAAATTTTACAGGTTGTCAGATGCCACATTTTATGACAATATTAATAATATATATCAATTTATTAAACCTCTCTTGGATAAAAAATGTCTATTTTTGAGGAATATGGAGCCTTTAACATTTTATTTTATCAGAGGACATAACTCTAGTCCGAGTCAACATGTAAATGCCACTTTAGAAGTGAAGCTATGTTTAGTTGGCATAAAGGTACTATATGTATCGTATTTGAATCAGATTAATAGAAGTTGTTATCACAGAGACACACATTTTTAATGTTTATCAGGGTCCATAATTTCTGTCGAATTTAATGCATATATGCCAATTTTGAACCAAGCCTGTAGGTATTTACATTCAAGTTGCTGCAAAAATTAAATTTGAGCTGGGTAAAAGAAATTCAAGTTACCAAAGGAAAACAATTTTACAACCTCTGCTTTTTCTCCGTACTCCTTTTAACACTGGTCCTGCACCCAGATATGCCCTGCCTTTGCAAACAGTGTAGATCCAGATCAGCTGGCTGAAGAAACCAAATTATATGGATCTTCATTGTTGTATGTGAATTTGTAACAACAACCCGGAACAAGTAACCTGATTGGCTGAAAATTAGAAGTGGGTGTGGCATGTTAATTTATTCAGCACAGTAAGGGTTAATTTTTCTCAAATTTCATGACATTCTGAGTTCTTGAGAGAATCAAAATCCTATCTTGTAAAGAGAAAATTCCCCAATACTTCCCATCATTGCAGCCGTGCCTAGTCTTATGGTTTTCAACTCCCAACTTACCATTAGGTGCAGGAACATCTGTCCACTCTGTCATCTTCATTCCATTTGGTGCCAAAATAGATATCTTGGGAAACTGAAAGACAAAACACAGTACTGGTACCTAGTTTCAAACTGAGTACCATACAGTATAATGCTTAGCATGCTGGGAAATATAGCAGATGACAGCAGGCAACATTTTGAAATCATTTTTTATTGTTCCCAAAAAAATAGAATTTGAAGTGTCAGATCCTATTTTATAGGAAAAATAAGAAAGGAAACACTATATGCCCCACTGCTGCTTCGACAGGCAAGAACAAAAATATCATCAGTTTGTCATCTGCTGATTATGCCTATAGCATGGTAAGTGCTAACTTGAATGGCTCAAGCATTTTTGGGGGCCATGGAAATTTGTTCTAAAAATGGGTAGTTAGAGCTCAAGCAACTTTGGGGCCATGGAAATTTGTTCTAAAAAAGGGAAGTTTGAGCTCCAGCATCTTTGGGGCCATGGAAATTTGTTCTAAAAATTGGAAGTTTGAGCTCAATCATCTTTGGGGCTGTGGAAATTTGTTCTAAAAATTGGAAGTTTGAGCTCAATCATCTTTGGAGCCATGGAAATTTGTTCTAAAAATGGGCAAGAGCTCAAGCATCTTTGGGGCCATGGAACTTTGTTCTAAAAATGGGTAGTTAGAGCTCAATCATCTTTGGGGCCATGGAAATTTGTTCTAAAAATAGGTAGTTAGAGCTCAAGCATCTTTGGGGCCATGGAAATTTGTTCTAAAAATGGGTAGTTTGAGCTCAAGCTTCTTTGGAGCCATGGAAATTTGTTCTAAAAATAGGTAGTTAAAGCCACTGAGGGTTAATCATAGTGCCAGGTCAGGAGGCAAATGGAAATAATTTAGGGACATTTTTTCGCTCTTCTATGATAATGGTATGTTGTGTACTCATTAGAATCACCTCAATGAAAAGAATAGGTCTAGATAAGAGTGGGTATCAGGTGAATAGTTTTCTTATTTCTCAACACACTTCTAATGAGTACCCACAACATATGTTTCGTCAAGAAATAAGAATAATATAGATGCTTTTGGTTGAAAAAAGTGCCTTATCAGGAGCTATGGGAAATTCTAATGTATACACACAACATAGATTTTCATGACAAAATAAGAAAAACCATATGTTTTCTTGAGTTACTGGAATAATTTCCTTGGTACTCAAAAATGATCTCAAATCAGCCATGGTAATCAAGCCATCAGTGTTCAAATTGAAGTTTTACTATATTTGCCCTTTTAGACAGACAAGCCTCGGTAAACAGTGTAGCCCTGGATCAAATGCTGAAGAATGCTAAATGAGTAGCAAACAGTGTAGATCCTGATACATGTATGTGGGGTATTCTGATAAATATAATTGTTTTCTTATGTTTCCACAAACATGTATGTTGTGGGTGTTCATTAGTGAGGCATTTCTAATAAGTATCCACAGCATGATTTCATGCAGAAAAAAATCAGGGCCCAGTTGTTCAAAGCATCGTTAGCTTAACGAGCTCGTTAAAGGTCATTTCGTTAACTGTTTTAGCGGATTCAATATACAATATTCTGATATTTTTTGCTGAAAAAATGTGAGTAGCTTTTGCACTGCAAAAGCTACTCACATTTTTTCAGCAAAAAATTTCAGCATCTTTGCGTATCACTCGATATAAATTTTAACGAATCGTTAACTAACGACATCGTTAGCTTTGAACAACTGGGCCCAGAAATATATCAATACCTTATCCCTGAAAAAATCTTACCTAGAACTAGTATATCAAAGTGTTTGCTGAGGCATGTCTGTTTGAATACTAAGGGTACCGTATTTACCCTACTGTCCTTTCGACATCACTTGGAAAGACATTTTTTGCTTGGCATTTGATTTTGAATGAAAACGTTTTGTTCTGATTAACCATATCTTATCAGAAACCATTTGTCTTTTCTGTTTCTGTGTTTTGTTCTCAAATATTTGCCCTAAAATTAATATACGGCCAAAAATTGGTGTGACCTATGCAATTTCTATTGTAAACTGATTTTTTGGAAGTTTTGTCTAAAAATATTTTTTACTTTTCTTTCCTGAATTTGAATTACTGATGTTTCACAACTAAATTATAAAAAAAAAATCCGAAAAATTGAACAAGCTGAACTTGTTGAAAATCTGCCCCCAAGTTACCTACCCTACAGATTTCTGCATACCTTGCATTCATTTTTACTATGGGAAAAAGTGAAAATATTTGATTTTTTAAAAACCAATGACTAGAATAAAACTTTTTGAGCATAAGTAGTTACGACAAATGGTTTTGCATTAAATCATGACAAAAGTTTGCAAATTTACTTTTTCTGTGTAAAATGCCAAGCAAAAAAAGGACATTCTGAAAGATGTCGAAAGCAAAGTAAGTACACCTTAACTCCTTTCCATACTTGTCCTAAAATTCAGAAAAGTCTATTTGACTATCTGTTAATGTCTAAAATACTACTAGATGAGTGGCAAAGAGTGCAGACCATGATCAGTTTGATCACGTCTGTCTGTCCTAATATTTATGGCTATTACATTAAATATGTTAGCGGTTTATTTACCTAAATTATATACTTGAATCTTATTTAAACTGTTTCACTAATATATTTCAGAGGACTTGTTAAAAAGAAGTATTTGATGATAATTCTGGAATATATTTTTTTTTCAATTTCTCTATAAATACCAGTCAAGGCACTTCTAATGGGTACCCCAACATATGTTTGTGTACAGAAATAAGAAAAAATGTATATAATTTTTGTTGAAAAAAGCACCTTATCTGGTACTGTGAAACAATATGGTAATTCTCATAAGTGCACAATATTTTTACACATAAATTTTTGCAGTTTATTTCATAATCAAATCAATGTTTTGGCTAATTAAAGCTTTTTTCAAGAGAGTTAAGTTCTTTCAATGCTACACCATCTTCTAATCAATACTGTCAACCATTTTGAATACAGATGTTATGCCCAAC
This sequence comes from Anodontia alba, assembly GCA_964016985.1. Taxonomy (NCBI): domain Eukaryota; kingdom Metazoa; phylum Mollusca; class Bivalvia; order Lucinida; family Lucinidae; genus Anodontia; species Anodontia alba. The sequence continues at coordinate 63,103,977 of OZ024829.1, forward strand.
ATTGTCACAACATCACAACATCCGATTACCAGTGCCAAGATGTCGTTCTACTATTTGGCACCAAAACTGGAGTAACAGTGTTACATGTATTTAGACTTTGTCAACAATCATACCACCTAATGTGATGCAGTTCACAATGAAATAAGAGTCCTTAGTAAATAGAAAATAATAATAATAATAATAAATATATATATATATATATATTATTAATAAATAAATAAAACAAAAAAATATCATTAATAAATAAATAAATGAAATAAAACAAAATGAAATAAAAAATATAGAACCATAGTTGTGAAATTCAAACAATAAAAGCTGCCTGCACATCACCTTAAAATTCAGTGTAGTAATACACTAATACACAATCTCCGCCTTAAAACAGCCTGTTATAACACGATTATAACACGATTCAGAGATTACCCTCCCCACCCCCCCCCCCCACTTTTTTTTTTCACTTCCCTGCCCCACCTCCCAAAGGAGGTGGGATTGAGGGGGGAGGGGAGGGGGTGGATGCAGGTTATACTGAAAAATGACCGAATGACCGGAAATGGATATCTTTCCAAACACATCATCCATTTTCTATTTAAATGTAACACAGTTTACTAACTAATACAGTTTTTTCTTTGGACCCTAGCCACTCTGTTATAAAGAAGCTGCGGTTTAATAAAATAACATCACAATGATATTGAGATCCAAACAAAAACTAAGAACAGAATTTAAAAAAAATGATAAATAAACTAAACTAAACTAAACCAAATAAATAAATAATTAAATAATGATAATAATTAAAGAAATAATAAATTGATATATTATCTACCCCCTATATATTTGCAGAAACATAGCTCATTGATAACACCAAAAAACAACAAAACAAAAAAATAAATAAATAATTAAATAAATAAAAATAAACAAATAAATAAATAAATAAATAAATAAATAAATAAATAAATAAATAATAATGACAATAATTAAAGAAGAATAAACTGATATGTTATCTACCCCTGTATATTTGCAGAAATATAGCTCATTGATAACACTAACATTAATAATAATAACAATAATAATAAAACAACAACAAAAAACATAATAATAATATTAATGATAATAACTCATACATTTAAATCTCCTTACTATACTGTATGTTTATAACATAGCTTTGGATGTAACTTTATTATTATTTTTTTCTATTTACTAAGGACTATTTTATTTCATTGTGAACTGCATCACATTCGGTGGTATGATTGTTGAAAAAGTCTAAATAACACTATTACTCCAGTTTTGGTGCCAAATGGTAGTAAGACATCTTGGCACTGGTAATCGGATGTTGTGACATCGTGACAACCTTGGGCATAACATCTGTATTCAAAATGGCTGACAGTACTGATAACATTGAAAGAACTGAATTCTCTTGAAAAAGGCTTTAATTAGCCGAAACATTGCGATTTGATTGTGAAATAAACTGTGCAAAAAAATATGGTAATTCTCTTTAAAAATACACAAAACTTTCTAACAAAATTGTTTTTCTTATTTTTTCCAGAAAATAATACGTTTGATATTTCATGCAAATTGTCTCCAAGGGATTTTCCCTGAAACTAAGCTTTGATATTTCATGCAAATTGTTTCCAGAGGTGACAATCTGCAATGTCAAAGCCTATTTGATTATTTTTTCCGTAAAAAAATGCTTTGGCATTTCATGCAAGTTGTCTCCCCAGGAATGTCAAAGCTTATTTTCGGCAAAAAAAAAAAAAAAAAAAAAAAAAAAAAATATATCAAAATGTTGTCTGCTGAATTTTTTTACCCAGCATGCTAAATGTTAATATACTGGACTAAAGGGCAACAAAATTCTACCTATACCGTAATACACTCTTTTTTTTTTTTTTTTATTCAGAGAAATAAGATGAACTCACCCCTGATGTTTTTGCATTGAGCTGGTAATCCATAGTCATAGCCCGGAACTTCACTGAAGTAAGAAAATAATCAAAGCACTAACAGCACTGGTGGGTAGATTGTCTCTGAGTGTAGGCTGAGAAAATGGTCCTGAACGGGGACTTAAAACTGTTTTATTTTACCCTTACGTTTGTGTTATTTAAGCAAACAGTGAAGATTGATCAGATGCATTCTGCTGACTGATCTGGTTCTGCACTGTTTGCCAATGTCCAAGTCCAGGTTTTACAGATAACTCCCTTTACAGGGCACTCTGCCATCACAGTGACTAGAATAGCATGGCTATAAATAACCCTTACCTGGATTTCATACAACTGATTGTTCTGGGGTTTAATGACACATGTGGATCACTTTGTGCTGTCTCCCGGAGAAAGGGAGAAGAGATAGTAGAGGAGATGAGAGAGGGACAGGGAAGAAAGAGGAACAAGAATGAAAGTGAAAATAAAACAGAAGAAATAAAAACATTCCCCTCTATCCTTACCTGCTACAAGGATAGCAGGCCTTGCCCAACTGTAAGCCAATATCAGTTGGATGCCCCGGTGACATAAGATACACGATACCTTCGCACCACCCGACCACCACACCTCCCCACCCACCCCCCACCCCCTGGATTTCATACAAACACACAGTTTGATTTATTGGTCAATGATAATCACATAGACAACAATGTTAAGAAGAAAATTTTGGTCTATGTATACTTAGGCTCAATTGTAAACAATCCACTGAAAAAAAATATAAACATCACCAACTGAAAATGAAATTCATGGCAAATTGTAGACCCTAACATACATACTTTAGGTCAGAATTTATCAAGAAACTCCAGCATTACAAGAATAAACGCATTGCAGACACTGCATAATATCACATCACTACAGGCAACAAGTATGTAACTTTAAGCAAAATCACAATTCTGACATCAAAGTTGAAAAGTAATGATATGAAAAAAATTTATAACAAACTGTGTCTCTTTTATTTTCAATTCAATCAAGAAATTTCATAAAAGCTTAATAAAAGCATACATTGAAGAATCACAGTTTTTCTTTTTTACCTGTTACATTGAAAATTTATTAAACTTTAGTATATCCTTGTCCCATATGTCTAAGTAATTATGAACAAACTTTGCACCGGTACTTGGACATTTACGTCCAAATATTTTGTCTTGTTAGCTTTACAAACTCATTAACTGTTGTAGCTAAGGTATTTTCAAATACATTGATATGTTGCTGCAAAAAATGAAATGTATTTGCCATATTTCAAGATAGAAATTTTAATGTCATGTTAGCTAGCAACGTCATTAAGTTTTGAACAACTGGGTCCTGATATTCAAGAGCCATAAGTTTATTGAAAACTAACATAATTAGCACATTTTTTAAATCCCAAAGTAGATCTTGTCAATGTGTATATAAAATTTTGAAAAATCCATTCATCTGTTTTCAAGATATTGAAAAGACACCAAATTCCCATTACGAAAACATGCCTGTTCAAATATATTGAAAATTTCACCACCAAAAACTAAATGTTTTCAGATAAAAATTCTGATATTTTTCATATTTCTGCTCAAAAACATAGATTGTTGGTACTCCTTAGAACCGCCTTGGTGAGGCAGTTCTAACGAGTACCCACAATCTATGTTTTTGAGTAAAAATAAGAAAAATAATGTATACCCCTGTAAACCCCAGTTTTACTATGTAAAAGTGGGGTTTAAGGGGGTCAAAATTATATAGGTATGTTTTCGTGATGCTGATGTCAACCAAGGGCTTTTACTGTTGGGAGTAAATTAATTCAACATTTTACAATCCCAAACCATTCTTCCCTAACATCAATGCCTATCTTAAGTTTAAAGAAAATTCATAAAAAACTACTGAAGTGACGGAGTGGAAACAAAGTGCTGAGGATGTATGGTCAAACACTCACAAAACATATTACCTCGCCATTATTGTGTGGTGGGGTATAAAACAAGAGGACCATGATGGTTCTATATGAAAATGGGGTCAAGGTCACCAAAATCTAATCAGTTCTTTTCCATGTCACAACAATACATATGTACAAGTTAGGTCAAAATCAATCCATTCCTTTAGGAGATAGGGTGCAGACAAGCCATTTACCAACAATCTAAGCCCTAGTCTGACCTTGAAAATGGGGTGAAGGTCACCAAAATATAATCAGTTCCGATGCATGTCTCAAAAATATAGCTGTGCAAGTCTGGTCGAAATCTACTCATTCCTTCAGGAGACAAGGTGCAGACAAGCCATTTTCCACAAATCTAAGCCTTAGTGTGACCTTGAAAATGGGGTCAAGGTCATCAAAATCTAATCAGTTCTTTTCCATGTCTCAACAATTAAGATGTAGAAGTTTGGTCAAATTCCATTCATTCATTTAGGAGATAGGGTGCAGACAAGCAATTTTCCAACAATTTAAGCCTTACTGTGACCTTGAAAATGGGTCAAGGTCACCAAAATCTAATCAGTTCTTTTCCATGTCTCAACAATATAGCTGTACAAGTTTGATCAAAATCTGTTTATTCATTCAGGAGATAGGGTGCATACAAACCATTTTCCAACATATCTAAGCCCTCCCATGACCTTGAAAATGGGGTCATGGTCACCAAAATCTAATCAGTACTTTTACATATCCCAGCATTGTAGATGTGCAAGTTTGGTTAAAATCTATTCATTCCTAAAAGAGATAAAGTGCGGTCAAGCTATTTTCCAACAATCTAAGCCCTCCTGTGACCTTGAAAATGGGTCAAGGCCACCAAAATCTAATCAGTTCTTTCACATGTCCCTGCAATATAGGTGTGCAAGTTTGGTTAAAATCTATTCATTCCTTCAAGAGATAGGATGCAGAAAAGCCATTTTCCAACATCTAAGCCCTCCTGTGACCTTGAAAATGGAGTCAAGGTCACCAAAATCTAATCAGCAGTTTTCCCCCTCAAAATGATATATTTGTGTAAGTTTGGCTAAAATCTGTCCATTAAATAAGGAGATAGAGTGCAGACAAGAGGCTACGCCCCATTTTCCAACAATCTAAGCACTCCTGTCACCTTGAAAATGGGGTCAAGGTCACCAAAATCTAATCACTTCTTTCACATGTCCCAGCAATATAGATGTGCAAGTTTGGTTAAAATCTATTCATTCCTTCAAGAGATAGGATGTAGAAAAGCCATTTTCCAACAATCTAAGCCCTCCTGTGACCTTGAAAATGGGGTCTAGGTCACCAAAATCTAATCAGTATTTTTCCCCCTCCCAATGATATATTTATATAAGTTTGGCTGAAATCTGTCCATTCAATAAGGAGATAGTGCAGACAAGAGGCTACGCCACATTTTCCAACAATCTAAGCCCTCCTGTGACCTTGAATATGGGGTCAAGGTCACCAAAATCTAACCAGCATTTTTCCCCCTCCCAATGATATATTTGTATAAGTTTGGCTAAAATCTGTCCATTAAATAAGGAGATAGAGTGCGGACAAGAGGCAACGCCCAATTTTCCAACAATCTGAGCACTTCTGTGACCTTGAAAATGGGGTCAAGGTCACCAAAATCTAATCAGCATTTTTCCCCTTCCCAATGATATATTTGTGTAAGTTTGGCCAAAATCTGTCCATTCAATAAGGAGATTACGCCGACGCCGACAGGATCCACACTAAAAACAGTATGTCCCCCTCCATGGTGTGGGGACATAAATATCAAATGAAGGCCTTCAGAAATATAATTTAAAGCAAAAGAACCTAATGCAGTCCTTCTTCTCCTAAGCATTCTTGTAAAACTTCCTTCCTAATTCTTGTAAAATTTCAATAAATCTGCTTCAAATCCTTACATTGCATGATTTTTTTAAAGAACATGTATAGGACATCTAATCTTGAGGGCAACTTTGAGGTCAGTTGTGCCCAAACAGGGAAGACCTGAAAATGTGAACAGATGATGTATGGACAGACAATTAATGGACCAAGCAATGGACAGATCAATAAGTCAGAGGACTTGTTAAGGAGGAGTATTTAGTGATAATTCTCGGATATTTTTCTCACTTTCTCCATAAAAACATACATTCTGGTACTCATTAGAAGTGCCTTGGTGAAATGCTTCTAATGAGTACTCATATATGCATGTATTTTCATAGAGAAATCAGAAAACAGTACCCCAGAAACATCACCAAATACTCCTTCTTAACAAGTCATCCGCTCAGTGCTCATTCTGAATCGTAGCTCAGGAGAGCTAAAAAGTATCTCCTGGAGTTGAGGGAGGAGTACCTGTTTGTCCTGGTTTATAGATAGGCTTGTCTGTCTGTATGAGGGTAATCAGGTCTGGTTTCTTTATCCTGACGTCAGTAGTTTCCTCTATTATATCATCATCATCAACTGAAACACGAGCCTTCACTCGGAATGTACCCGTTTCATCAGGCACTGTTAACTCATCACATTTGCTCCAATCTGAAATTATAATAATCATTTTTCTTTAACCCTTAAAGCACTAAGAAAATTTGTAGCAGACAACATTCTAAAAATTGATTTTGTTATTTGTCAGAAAAAATAAGATGGCATTTCATGTGAATCAAAGGCAGATGGTTCAAATGAAATGAGAAATCTTAATTTCTCTGAAAAATAACAAAATCAATTTTAAAAACAACAAAAAATGTCATCTGCTACAATTTTGCTTAACACTTAGTTAAATATAAATCCAAATCTCCAAGTCATTTTCCACAAAACAATAAAAAAAGCAACAGAAAGTCAAAATTTCACCAAGTAAACCAGCTCTAGACTTTCTTCGTAGCATGGTGTGATGTATTGTGATGATGTCTTGTGGGAATCTCAATACAGAAGTTAATGATCAGACTATTGTATAAATTCTGTAATTGGCCTATAAAGGAACTTTTATATATTTGAGGATCCAATATTTTGGGTATATACTGTCACTCCCCTGGACCATGTCCCAATAGTATGGGTAAATGCTGTAACTCACCTGGACTATGTCGCAATATTTTGGGTAAATGCTGTAACTCACCTGGACTATGTTGCAATATTTTGGGTAAATGCTGTAACTCACCTGGACTATGTCCCAATATTTTGGGTAAATTCTGTCACTCAGCTGGACTGTCCCAATATTTTGGGTAAATACAGTAACTCACTTGGACTATGTCAATATATTTTGGGTAAATGCTGTTACTCACCTGGACTGTCCCAATATTTTGGGTAATGCTGTCACTCACCTGGACTATGTCCCAATATTTTGGGTAAATGCTGTAACTCACCTGGACTATGTCCCAATATTTTGGGTAAATGCTGTAACTCAACTGAACTATGTCCCAATATTTTGGGTAAATACTTCAATTCAACTGGACTATGTCCCAATATTTTGGGTAAATTAACTCTCCTGGACTATGTTCTAATATTTTGGGTTAATACCGTAACTCACCTGAATCGTCTCCTCGTTTGCCTGATGCCAATCCCTGCTGCCCAGCTGTTAAGTTGGTTTCTGGGTTTATGATCGTGATAGTTCTCATGATAAACTGGACATCCTCAGATGATGTGAAACCTTTCAGAGTTATACAGTACTGGGTCTTTGTTCCTGCTTCCATACTACGAGGCATGGTGAATAGATACTCCCTGAAAAGGTCATTTTCCAGTAACATCCAGCATAGCCATAGCTCTAGTTTACATATTAACATATTTACCCTAAGTATTGGAACACCTTAACTTTTACCATACTTGTCCTTACATTTGAAAATTTACTAGCTATTGATGTGTCTGAAATATTGCTGGATGAGTGGCAAACAGTGCAGACCCTGATCAGATGCTGCATTTTGTGTTGTCTGATCTGGATCTACACTGTTTGCTTAGGCCTGTCTGTCCCAATACTCAGGGCTTTTATGGTGCTTTTTTTGTTCACCAAAAACTCGAAAAAAAAAGTATCTATATTTTCTTATTTCTCCACCAAAACATGTGTTGTTGATACTCATCAGAAGTGTCTATATTGTTTGTAGTCATTAAAAGTGCCTATGTTGTGGTTATACATTAGATGCACCTCCTTTCTGTTGACTTTACTACTGGTCATGCAATGTTCCAAAAATTAGTACACAATAATTATACCCAGTTGCATTTGACAATTTCTTTTGTTAGGTCTTGTTAATAATGTATATTACATGCATAACCAAGAAATACCATGATTTCTACCAGACATAAAACTGGTATTTTCCTTGTTTTCTAAGAGGAAATATTTCCTCTTTGCCGGGAAAATAAATCTCTTTAACCGGAACTACTTTTTTTATGTAACATATGAACAGCCTAGATTTTGACCCTGCTGTCAATATCATTTAGGATAAAAACAAAAGCTATCCTAAATATATTATTCATTACTACGCCGACCCAAAATAGAAATGACTCCGTAAACAAACTGGCAGACTAGACTTGCCACAAAAGCCTCTTAAATGGTGTACTCTACTGCGGTGAAATGCATGTAATATACAGTTTATTTATTTCTCCTATTTTAAATATGGGATTTATAAACCAAGGGAGGTAAAAAAAAATCCAATAAAGAAACGAGTGCGAAGAGCATGAGTTTCTTTATCGGAATTTTTTTTACTTCCCTCGGTTTATAAATCCCATATTTAAAATAGGAGAATTAATAAACTCTATATCTGCATGCCAAAAATTATCAAAATATTCCAAGCAGTTTAAAAGTTATAGCAATCTTTCACAAACTGATTTCAGACGGACTGACATGCCTTGACAAGGCTATATATTTATAAAGAAATCTGGTGTTTCAGTAGGTGTCTTTCTTTGGTATTCTTATATTTTCATGGGTATTTCGGTGGTATTCTGATATTTTGGTAAGTCGTGTGACTGGATATATGGTATTAATACAGTCATAAAGAATGGCACCTGACAACCTGTAAAATTTCAGTAAGTCTCTTGTTCTTGAAATGAAATGATTTTTTATTGTATCTCTGAATTACTGTTGCCAACATTAATTCAGAGATACAATAAAAAATCATTTCATTTTTGATCCAGTTCAAAAACGAGATGAAATTTTATAGGCTATCAGATGCTACATTTTATGATCGTATTAATACTATATATCAATTCATTAAACCATTCTTGGATAAAAATGTCCATTTTTTGAGGAATATGGAGCCTTTAAATTGCCATGCTGTATATATTAAAATGCCAAGCCCATTTCTAATTTTCAGCCAATCAGATTATTTGATCCTGGTTGTTGATACAAATTCACATACTCACTGGCAAACAGTGCAGATTCAGATCAGTTGGAGCAGCCAACTGATCTGGAGCTACACTGTTTGCAAACGCAGGACATGTCCTGGCTTAGCAGGACAAGGGTTAAGGCTGTATGATGTAAAAAATCTGTATCAAATATTCCAAATGAAATCTTCAAATCATGACTTTCTTACTTTTGAAATTCATCTGATTATGAACAATTTTACATTAAAATGCATGGTTTGCCAAGCTTGCTCTGATAAGATACTGCTTTGCCAATATTTCTCTTCCCTTTAGATAATTTTTTTTTTGTTTTAAATTTTAATTTAAAAATACATGTAGTTTGACAATTATCTCTATAAAATTAATTAGAATAAGTGTTCTGATACTCAGAGTTTTTGGTGAAAATAATTTATTCTCTCAGTGAGGGACTTAAGTATCTGCATACTCTTTGTGAAAGAAATATACAAGCTTATTAAAAAATAAAACACAAATATACAACAAAACACTCAATGCCTTCAGCTTATAATCACTATTTAATTGAAAGCATAATTGCTTCCTTTGAGATCTAAATTGGCTTTGTTAGTTTGCTGCCTAGGTAGGAATAACTACTATTTTCTTCCATAAATCTGTATTATCACAGTAGCATTTTATATCAAACAAGGGGCAGTTGAATTTCATTTGGGATAACATAAATTAAGGTTGTATCAAAAGTAGCTCAGATACCAACCTTAAACCTTCGCTCTGCTAAATAATTAAGATACCACGCCCACTTCTAATTTTCAGCCAATCAGATTATTTGATCCAGGTTGTTGATACAAATTCACTCACTTAATGACAAAAAGTGCAGATCCAGAAGAAGCCAACTGATCTGGATCTACACTGTTTGTAAAGGCAGGACTAGGATTAAATACCGAAACTATAATTTCTAACTGGATTAATATTTTTTGATGCAGATTTGTAGGCTTTGTTTTGTGATGGCAGCTCTTCCTCTACATCATCTTTACTATTTTTCAGTGTTTTATTCAACAAATTTTCTCATTCATGACCATTCATTTGTCAGTCCTCTTGCTCTTTTGTCAAATTCAGATTGCTTTTGTATAAATGTACATGCACTCCATATTTTCTCTACTGTATGGAGTTACGTCCCAAAGATGGCAGTTGCCTCATGTTTTTGGTATAAAATCATCCTAGCAGGTACTATTTATGTTGTTAGTGCACTTTATAGTCAGAACTGTGTCTGTGGTTGGGCTCATCGTGGTCGTGTCTGTGGTTTTCTTGTGTTCTGGCTTCAGATCGCCATCAAGTCCTTTGCCCTGTATCATCACAGAGTTTTTGGTTATATGTGTTTCACTGTGATATTTCACACATGGAGGGCCCCTATATGGACCAAACATATATTTGTAATCTGGAGCTCCATCAGAATGAAGGATGAGGCTTCATGTGAATATGTAAATAATTTTTACAGTCATCTCCCATTTGGGGGTGGTTAGGTTGGGCAAAGGTGTCGTGTATCTTGCATCACCGGGGCGTCCAGCTGATATTGGCTTACAGCTGGGCAAGGCCTGCTGTCCTTGCAGCAGGTATGAGGGGCTAATGTTTTCTGTTTCTTCACTTTCATTCATTTTCCTCTTTCTCCCCTGACCCTCTCTTTCATCTCCTCTACTACCTGTTCTCTCTTTCTGTGGGAGATGACACAAAATGACCCACAAGGGTTGATGTGTTGTTAAACCCCAACACAATTAATGAATCAAGAAGGGCAGTTGTCAGTTACTGGCAAAAGTTACATGCACAAAGTACTCGTTAACCAGTTAGAGGGCTAAGCCTACCCAAGAAAAGTGTGAGTAGGTTAAATGCATGACCAGCTCAACATGTCCTCAACAGTGTTGACTGGGCTGTAAAGCTTCAAATCAAACAAAATACACAAAATAGTAGACTACTGTTACTGTCCTAAAATTGCATACATCAAACTTTCTGACATGACAAAATGACATACAGTCATTGCAGACCTAGATCAGACTGCTTCTGAAGGAGGACATTTGCCATATAATACACATGTATTAGTTTTCATAATGGTACACGCCTGCAAATAAATGCTGTGAATTAACCCTTATCCTGCTGTTCAGGACAACCCCTACTTTTGCAAACAGTGTAGATCCAGATCAGATGGCTTCTGAAGAAGCAATTGATCAGGATCTACACGGTTTGTCATTCAGTTTGTGAATTTGAACGATAACATTATGATGCAAACTGATTGGCTAATAGTCAGAAATGGGTGTGGCTAATAAATTATTCAGCAGGATAAGGGTTAATGTTATAGTACCAGTATGTAGCTAGAGATTATTTATACAGAAAAACTTGGTCAGGATAACTACTTTCATCTGTAGTGTTGAGAAAAAATGCTTCTAAACAATGTGAAATTCTTAACTATTGAAAAAGATCAGATACCATAAGTAAGTTGGGAAACAGTATGAAGTATGTTGTTTGAGAAAAGATGCCTGAAGAGTTTTGATGTAGAGATGTCAAGAGTGACAATTACATTACAGTCTAATATGACCTGGTTTGTAAGTATTTCAGGGTCACTACTTATGTATGTAATGATGACGAGTTCTGAAATTCTGGTACATGTACACTACACCCTCTTTATAATACGGTTTTGGATATAACATGGTGCAATAATGGATCCTAAAAATGTATTGATTATATTGAAAAATGACCATAAATGGTCATTTTTCAATATAATCTACCGGTATACATTTTTGTTTGGATACATCACAGTTCTTTAACTAACACAGTTTTTGCTATGGACCCCAACAAAAGTGTTATAAAGAGGTTGTGGTGTAGTTGTTAAATACTCTACCAATAAGAAGACTGTTCACCACAATCCATATGATATATGGTTTCTCAAAAGGCTTAAGGGTAATTGCATGTCATCTGCCCTAAAATCACACTGTCTGTCCATCCGTAATCAGTTTGTGAAAATTGCTATAACTTTTAAACCACTTAGAATATTTTGTTCATTTTTTTTTTTTTTTTTTTTTTTTTTTGCATACAGTCATCTGAAAGGAGGACGGACTTACGAAGAGTGCCCTTAGTCTCACTGTCCATCTGTAATCCATGTGTGAAAATCTCTATAACTTTTGAACTGCTTAGATTATTTTGTTCATTTTATGCATGCAGATACATATTGACAAGACCTAACCAATGAAATTGTCAAATGCCAGATTTCTCTACAGGTCACCAAACTCTAATCAATTCTTTATGTCCCAACCATATATTCACAATAATTTGGTAAAAATCCATCACTTTGGAGAGTGGGTGGGTGGGTCGGGGTGGGGGAAGAGACATTATTACATAATTACTTGAAAAGTCTTTCTGCATTATATTTTTTGTATATTTGTATTTTTATGTATTTTTAGGATAAGCATATATATTTCTTTCACAATGAGTGTGCAGATGAGAACATAAATTATTTTCGTGAACTGTTGAGTATCATAACACTAATTCTAATTAATTTTAGGGACACTATAATTATCAATACAACAGTCTGGGAAAACAGTTTGATACAAAGGTGAAGCTCCTGTGATTCCCGCCATGTATAAAGTAGCTCTGGTATCAGCCTTTAATAAATATACCATACACAAAACTGAATTCAAATCACTTCAAGTGGATATGGAGAAAAGGCCAAGTCTATGAGAGCTTTCCCTTTCTGTGACAACCAAACAAAAAGGCAGGTTAGCACATTATGTTCATGATAAACTTCTCCTATCCAGGTAAATTTTCTATCTAAGCATCAAATGGCCTCAGTGGTTTTGGAGTTGTCATTTGAAAACTTTCCTTTCTTCTAAATTACTGTTACGTGGGCAACCAAACAATATCTATGATAAACATATTAACACTTAGTCGAAAATTTCCAATTTATCATTACTGCCAGGTCACTTCACTGGTTACCAAGAAAATGCCATACCCATTACATATCTTTGTGATCTTTCTGTTTCTAAATTACACCTGTGGACACAAAACTGTGCAAACTCTGATGAAGTAACTTTCAATGAATCTGTTGCTTCATGTTTGTTTGAGAGTCAAATGTCATTCATGGATAATTCTAACAATTTACATTGATTGATGGTATTCATTCTATTTTAGGTCTGATGTATGTTCTTGGCAGTTGAGATGTACTTTAACTGGGTGATGCAGGGCAGGCTCTGCCGTGCAATGGACAACTTATGTTTTGCATTTATACCTGGCTAACATTTGACTGACAGGATGTTAAGATATGTGTCATATCAAAATGAAATGAAGCCCATCAAAGTTTGTACAGTTTTGTGTCCACAGGTGTAAAAGACAAAGTGGCAAAGGTTCTGACTTGATCCTACCCAAGTAATAATTCTCTTTCAAATAAGGGTCTTACTGTTTATGATGCTTTGGAGTAGTTGTTATTTAAAATTTCCTATTCAAAAATTTACTGTTGCCAAATAAACTAAACAAAATAGCCAGTAGCAAAAATAAACATACATGTACACTTGGCAGAGAATGATTTAGTCATTAGACTCATTACTGCCAAGTTTGGTTCAAATCACTCCACTGGTCATGCTGGTTATGGAGATCACATTTAACCATTTTCAAATTCTATGTCCCTACAAATTTTCTGTTGCCAAGGCAGCCAAACAAAAAGACAGTCTGGTAAAATGTTACCTATTCTGAATTGCCCTTACCCAAGTAACAATTCTACCTCAGACAAATTTTTTGTTTATAAAAAAAGTATGTATAGATCAGAGGTCAAAATACTGGTTGCAGTAAACTTCTTTCTGTATTTAACAAACCAGCTTTAACTAGAAAAGGTTTTTTTAGAAAAAAGAAATGTCCCCCCCCTCCACCCCCGCTCCCCCCCAATCCTGCCAGAGTTGTCATTATTGTATGCAAAACGTCATCACTTCCTGTTCAACTTTTATACCAAGCAACATCAAAATATTCCGTAGGGTATTCGTGTTACAGGGCAGAGACAAGAAATCAAATTCAAACACAAGAAGGGGAGGAAAAAAAAGCCGAAGTTGTCTTGTATGTGACATGTCATCTGGTCCTGTTCTTCAGTACTACCAAGTATCATCAAAATATTCCAAAGAGTGTTCGACTTACATAGCGGACACTAAATCAATGCATAATCAGTGTCAAAAATAACAAAGGGAGATAACAGCAAAAGTAAGGAAGGCAGAGTTGTCATTCTTGTAAGGAACCATCATCTTGTTCTATTCTACAGTTATACAAGGTACCATCAAAATATTCTAACGGGTATTCCAGTTAGAGAGCAGACTAAAAATCTATTTAAAACAAGACAACTCCAAAAGTAAGAAAGGCAGAGTTGTCATTCTTGTACGCGACACATTGTCTGGTCCTGTTCTACATTTCTTCCAAGTATCATAAAAATATTCCAAAGGGTCTTTGACTTACAGTTACAGAGCAGACACAAAATCAATGGATAATCACTGTCAAATATAACAAAGGTAGATAACGCCAAAAGTAAGAAAGGTAGAGTTGTCATCCTTGTACCCGACATGTCGTCTGGTCCTGTTCTACATTCCTACCAAATATCATAAAAATATTCTAAAGGGTCTTTGACTTACATGTACAGAGGGGACACGAAATCAATGGATAATCACTGTCAGACATAACAAAAGGAGACAACGCCAAAAGTAAGAAAGGCAGAGTTGTCATTCTTGTTAGCAACACGTCGTCTGGTCCTGTACTACATTTCTACCAAACATCATAAAAATATTCCAAAGGGTCTTTGACTTACAGAGCGGACACGAAATAATGGATTATCACTCTCAAATATAACAAAGGGAGATAATGCCAAAAGTAAGAAAGACAGAGTTGTCATTCTTGTATGCAACACGTTGTCTAGTCCTGTTCTACATTTTTGCCAAGTACCATGGAAATAATCCAAAGGGTATTCGAGTTACAGAGCTCGACAGGAAATCTTTTTCAAATAAAACAAAGGGTGGTAACTCCAAAATACCATCAAAATATTCTAACGTTATTCCAGTTAGAGAGCATTCTAAAAATCTATTTCAAACAAGACAACTCTAAAAGTAAGAAAGACAGAGTTGTCATTATTGTACGCGACACATCGTCTGGTCCTGTTCTACATTTCTACCAAGTATCATCAAATTATTCCAAAGGGTATTCAAGTTACAGAGTGGACAAGAAGTTTTACGCCAACGCCGACGCCAATGGGATCCGTCCTAAAAACTATATGTCCCCCCCTCTCCCCCCCACCCCTGCATTTGGTAGAGGTTGGGGGGTGGGGGGGGTCGGGGGACATAATTAATGCACCCAAATACCAAACTGAGTTTAAATTGCTTCATATGACCATTTAACCATTTTCCCATTTTTAAGTTAAGACTCTGTTGCCATGACAACCAAATAAAAAGCAGACTGGCATAATTTTAGCTATTGTGAATGCCCCATCAAGATGACAGTTCTACCAAAGTGTCAAATGGCCTCAGTGGTTATATAGCTGTCCTTATTTATGCCGGGCTGGAGCCCGGTGTATCTATTTCAGGTGTGTATGCATTTGGAGAACATCGGTTTTCTTCCAGTTTTATGGGGTTCTTAGTGGGGTTATATATAACTATTCACCCCCCACTTTATTATTATTATTATTATTATTATTATTCAGTCACACTTTTGCGGCAGAGAACTGTGCTATTGGTAACATAGTGAAATAAAAAAATGGGAAGTACTGCGTAGAATGAATGTAGCAATTTGGGTTTTGCTCATTTAAAAGAGAAATGAGCGGCTTTCCCGTAGGAGCCCCAATTTGACTATTCGACCTGAAATGAGCTTGTTGCTGTCAATATTCGTACATGTTTGAATTTTTTCATTTTGTTTTTTTCGTCATACTACGAAGAAGAAACAAAAGATATTTTTCTTTGTTTACAATTGGACATATGCATTCTCAAATCGAACGGATTATAAGCTGGTTTAATAATACAGTTTAATTTGATATTCAAGCATGGAAAGATTTGGGCCGAAAGAAAATGTTATGAGCGGAGAAAGGAACGAAACACTGCTACATAGATGATTTCGGATATAGTATGTTCGGCCTAGGCTATGGATGGCGACATATAATTATGTATGCGGGCTAGAAAACAGACGATCATAGTTGATTTTTTTTACATAGCTCTGGTAACGTCTATAATGTTTTTTTTATCGTTGAGTATTGCGATAATTTATATAATTACAACTTTTCATAAATTATAACATTTTTTCACTATACTACGATCTATAGAGAGCTAATTAATGCATGACAGACTAGTTTCTCGGTGTATTGATGCTTTGTATCAATGTTTTCTTGTTTACTGTTGCCATGACAACCCAAATAAATGACTGATTACCACAATAAACATTGACAATATTACATCACCTATTACTGCTGATTTGGTTCAAACCAGTAATGTTTATGAAAACAAGAATTCCGCGGAAGGCGTCATCGCACCTGCTGGCGCAAAAGTCACAGGAGCCTCAATCAGAATGTGGTTATTAAATAAGTTTATTTCATTCTTAGCAGTGCTTACTTGGAAAACTGGGTTGAAAAAAATGTAGACAAAGTGCCTAGTGGGGCACATATATTCCAGGCCAGTCCCATTCCCTCTAATGGTTATATCTTCAGCACTGACTTTTCGTATCATACAGCCCAATGATAATGGAACGTTGACGTAAAATGTGTAAAAGTCACTTGAGCATGAAATATAGGTCAAGGTCACGGGTCAAGGTACCTGCTAATTCAGTACATCAAGGAGAAGCACAATGCAAGGTATGGTGGTTGTAGGCCTTATAGTTGAGGAGTTATCAAACATCAACATAAAATGTGTCAAATATAGGTCAAGGTCATTGGATCAAGGTACCTGCCAAGCCAGGGCAATGAGGTGAAGCACTATGCAAGGTTTAGTGGTTGTAGGTCTTATATTTGAGGAGATACCGAACATCAATATAAAATGTGTCAAAGTCACTGGAGTGCACAATATAGGTCAAGGTCACCAGGTCAAGGTACCTGTCGAGTCAGTACATCGAGAAGAAGTGCTATATAAGGTTTGGTGGTTGAAGGCTTTAACAGTTGAGGACATATGGAAGGGTGACCTAAAAGGTGTAAAAGTCAATGGAGCGTGAAATATAGGTCAAGGTCACCCAGTCAAGGTACCTGCAGAGTCCGTACATTGAGGAGAAGCACTATGCAAGGTTTGATGGTTGTAGGCCTTATAGTTGAGGAGATATCGAACGTCGACGAAAAATATGTCAAAGTCACTGGAGCGCAAAATATTGGTCAAGGTCACCGGGTCAAGGTACCTGCCAAGTCTGTACATCTAGAAGAAGCACTATGCAAGCTTTGGTAGTTGTATGCCTTATAGTTGAGAAGATCTGGAATGTCAACGTAAATTGTGTCAAAGTCAATGGAGCGCAAAATATAGGTCAAGGTCACTGGGTCAACATATCTGCCAAGTCAGGAAGTCAGGGAGATGTGTCATGCAAGGAATGATGGTTGTTGTAGAATTGTAGTTGATTAGAATACTAACTTTGACGTAAATGCCGAACTTCGACTAACAGAACTGTTAAGAGACAGACGGACGGATGAACGGACAGACGAATGGAAAAGCGGGCACCTATGTCGCAAAGTCTGGAGGTCAGGGAGATATTTCCTACACGGTTTGATGGTTGTTTAGTCTTGTAGTTGATTAGAATACTAACTTTGACATAAATGTCGAACTTCGACATAACAGAACTGTTAAGAGACGGACAGACGAACAGACAGACGAATGGAAAAGTGGGCACCTGTGTCGCAAAATCGGGAGGTTAGGGAGTTGTTTCATGCAAAGTTTGATGGTTGTTTAGTCTTGTAGTTGATTAAAATACTAACTTTGACATAAATGTCGAACTTCGACATAAATGTTGACAGACAGACGGACGAATGGACAGACATACGGAAAAGCGGACGCCTATGTTGCAAAGTCAGGAGGTCAGGGAGATGTTTCATGCAAGGTTTGATGGTTGTTTAGTCTTGTAGTTGATTAGAATACTAACTTTGACATAAATGTCGAACGTCGACATAAATGTTGACAGACGGACGGACGGACAGAAAATCGGACGCCTATATCGCACCCTGCTACAAGCAGGTGCGATAAATTGGCATTAAATCTTTTTCTCATTATAAAATCTCTGTCTTTGGGACATTTCTGTTGCTGTGCTATCCAAACAAAATGGTAGTTACAAAAATTTAGCTACCCTGAATTATGCCTACACAGGTAACGTTTCTAACAAATAAATCCTATTTTACTATGATGTTTTGGAGGGGTTGCCATTTAAAAAAGCTCTTATTTTGAAATTTACTGCTGCCTTGGCAACCAAACAAAATGGTTAATGACACAGACAGTGATCAATATATGATCTTGAGAATGGCTTAGGTAAGCTAAAAATGAAGCAAACACTGCCTCCTTGTTTTAAACACAAAATTCTGTCCAAAAAAATTAAGCTTGATCACACAGGAATTTTATCTTGACTACCCTGGTATACAATAATTGCATTAGAATTTTATGAGTGGCAAAGCTACAGACAAGACTCTCTAATTTGTCACTGAAACACTTGAAGCTCTTCAGCTGAAGGAGAGGTTCAAGTGGAGTCAGGCTAAATGAGCTGTACCAAAGGATGAAATGGACATTATATAGTATATAGCTTTGGATAAGGCACTTTTTCTACCAAATATATTGGTTTTTTGCTCATTTTGTGGAGACTCATAGCTCCAGATACGATAAGTTTTTTTCAACAAAAAAGTATGAATAGTTTTCTTATTTGTCTGTGAAAATATATGTTGTGATACTCATTAGAAGTGCCTCGCAGGCGAGGCACTTCTAATGAGTATCACAACATGTTTTCATGGAGAAAGAAGAAAATGTCTAACCAGATAACCCCAGTTATCTAGCGCTATGTATAATGGCTGCTCATCAGAAAAGTCTAGCTGAGGTGTTTCTCACATTTAACTTAACCAAAATCATGGATACTTTCTTATTTCTTCAACAAAAAATATTGTAGTTTCTTATTCTCCACTAAAACATTTATTGAAATAATCATTGGAATTGCCTCAAACGCATACCCACACTTTTTTGTGGAGAAATAAGAAAAAAAAATTCTAGATACATGTACATGCACATGTACCCTTCTTACTTAGAGCTATGGCTTCTAATGAGAACTCACAAATGCTTTCATGAAGGAATGATACAAATATACATCTGGATATGTAAAGGATCTACAGCAGCTGATTTTGAACATTTTTCCCCTTATTTCTTCAAAACAACAAACCCAGCTAGCATTCTACTTAAATCTATATTAGATTGTTATTGGCCTGACAGGAATCCTATCAGAGCGATAATGGTCCAATATGAATTAAAAGCAAAATGCTTGCTGGGTATATTGTCTGTTGGTACTCATTACATTTGCAACCTGAAAATATGTGGTGTAGCGTGAAACCGGGTCCTCTACGAAGTCAAGCACCGCGGTAACCCATCCAGGTACTAACCGCGATCTCCGTTGCTTAACTTCGTAAAAAAGCCAATCACTCTACCAGTGTCGCCATAAAAGCCGGCTTCCACAGCGAGGCTGTAGAAGTGATATATATACTATTCCGTTACATTTCTCCCCCTCTTCTCTTGACTTCGTCCCGAAGTCACACACGCCTCACAAGGCAAATCCGAGGGCGGAGCCTATGCAACACACTAAGGACACTGTCTTCCATCCCACCGCTGCCACCAATGTAGCGTGAAACCGGGTCCTCTACGAAGTCAAGCACCGCGGTAACCCATCCAGGTACTAACCGCGATCTCCGTTGCTTAACTTCGTAAAAAAGCCAATCACTCTACCAGTGTCGCCATAAAAGCCGGCTTCCACAGCGAGGCTGTAGAAGTGATATATATACTATTCCGTTACAGTGGTAAAGGTTCCAAAAATGTCAATAAGCAGTGCTTATCAGATCCCGCTCCCCACCACCCCCCTCCCCCACACACGCTCAGAGTAACTAATTCTAATAAAAACTTAAATCGATAATACCCAGCCATTTTCATGTTGTAGGCAGATAACTCTGTCAAAAATTGACCATATTTGCCCTTTACCAATCCCAAACCAGATCTCCACAATATCAATGACACGTCAAGTTTGGTGAAAATCCATTGATATTTACTCACGCTATTGCCCCGAAATGAAAATATGGATGTGTTGCAGGCAGGTAACTGTCAAAAATTGACGAAATTTGCCTATTAGCAATCCCAAAGCAGATCTCCACAATATCAATGCTCATAGCACGTTTTTTGAAAATCTATTGATATTTACTCCAGTCATCGTCTGGAAATGAAAATACAGACATGTTGCAGGCAGATAACTCTGTCAAAAGTTGACGAAATTTGTCCATTAGCAATCCTAAACCAGATACAATGTAATCATAAAATTAATGCACATAACAAGTTTCATGAAAACCAATTGACAGTAACTAAAGTTGTTGTCAGGAAATGAAATTACAGATGCGTTGCAGGAAGATAACTGTCAAAGAATGACAAAATTTGCCTAATAGCAATCCCAAACCAGATCTTCACAATCAGGGGTCATCCTAGAGGGTGATTTGGGAGAAAAAGTCTCCCTAAGCTGGCTGACTTCTCCCTATCTTGAGCTGAGGGAGAAGCAAAAATGTATAGAATGTATAGAGAAATCCAAAATTTGGACCAAAACTTCTCCTTGAAATCCTGAAATTGTCACAAAACTTCTCCCTCTCTGAAAGCTCTAGGATGACCACTGACAATATCAATGCACATACCAAGTTTAGTTAAAATCCATTTATATTTACTCAAGTTATTGGGAAATGAAAATACGGATGGATGAACTGACCTATGTACAACAGACCGATGGATGGACAGACACATGGCCAATGTCAAACCATAATACCCTGCCACTATTGTGAGGTGAGGCATAAAAAGGGAGACAATTTGCAAAATTGGTTATTTCTCATTGCTTCAGGGGTGAGGTGAGATCATGAACTCTGTTTTTTTGGAGTCTGAGATTCGTGCCTTTCTTATCAATTGCCAATAGATTAAAAAAATGTCATCTGCTAAAAACTTTAATCAGAGTGCTAATGCTTAGTGAGCAATTTTATCAAACAGACTGGTACTACTTTCTGGAGACAGACATCTCAAGTTTATAGATCAGACTGGCTTGGGTCAGAGAAAATTTGCTACTTTTCAAAATAACTCTTTGAATGCTGGGTAATTTTGCATGCTTTTTTTGTCTTCTGTGGGTTTTCTTTTTAAAATTCTTTTTAGTTCAATTTATTAAAACTTTTTTTGGATATGAAATGGCTGTTTTTGAGGAATATGGAGCCTTTAAGTACATTTACCAAAAGGTAAAAACTGGTAAATTGGTTGTTGGGCAATTCATACTAAACATTAGATTAGTCCTAAGCAAATATATTGTAAATTTTACTAAAAACACATCTTTTCAAATATATTGAAAAGTTTACCACCAAAATATGAAAATTTTCAGCTAAAAATTCTGATATTCTTTGTATTTCTGCTCGAAACATAGATTGTGGATACTCGCGGGTTTTTGGTTGGGATTTCAAAATTCTGTAACAGAAAAGGTGTAATTTGATCAGGGCTTTCTTCGTAGCGGGAAGGTGTAGGGAGTCATTCTTTCTTTCTTCTGTTACTGTGTTTGGTCAATTCTGACCAGGATAACAGGTTTGGATTGTGGCACATAAGTTTCAACAAAAAAGAAAAAAAAAAGTGTTTTATGACACAGCCACCAGCTGATTAAAAACTATTTACAAGAAGTCACCAGGGGAAGGAATCCATACCTATCCCATGCCCAACCCTATGATATTATATTTTGGCCTTAAACCCATCAACTGTCTCAGCAGAGACAGCTTCGGTTGTAAGGCCATTCCAAGTCCTGGGGAAAAAAGAGCTCTTCAGACCATCCGTGTATGCATTAGGGCAGTGATACTGAAAGGGGTGGGATCTAGTTCTCCTGCTCCCCCCACCGGCTACAGACAGGTACCTACTCTTATCGAGTCCAAGTGGTATGGACGGTAACACTAACATTTTTCTGCTAGAGTGAAAAAACAAAAAAAAAAAAAAAAAAGCAGCAAAATACTGCCCCCCCCCCCCCCCCCCCCCCCCACCACACACACACACACACACACATCACAAATAAATACCAAGTAAAATTATGACTCCCTGAATAATACCACTTTTCTTAAGCAAGTAAACGTTTTTAATAAAATTATCAGAGCAAACAGCGGTGACCCAGTAAAGATGTAGCAGTCTGAACAGGGTCTGCGCGCATGATAAGAAAAACAAGATTCCACTTTCTTGGCCAGTAAAAAGACTGTCAGTAAAGTGGCAAAGCGGCCAATAAAAGTATTCAAGAAATAAATCAATTAAGTAAATACATACGCTTTTGCTGTGACTGTCCATAGTAAAATTACCACCAAAATTGGTGGAAGCCGGTCCATCTTTTCTCTTGTCAGATCCAACACGCCTCCTTTTCTGAGATGTCAGCTGATATGTGCCTGTGTTTATATACACATTGAAAAGTAGTTCTGGTTCCCGCGTAGATTTCGAAACACATGAAATAGTTCCTGATATAGGAACTAATTTTGTCAATCTCTGTACTTAGTAGTATGCTAACTATATATTATTGTCATTATAAGTGGTATACTTTAACTTAATGTTTGTTTACAAAAAAAAAAAAAAAAAAAAAAATGTTTGCCACTTACTATCAAAATAAACTTGTCACATAATACGTAATGATATACAGATGCTGATGCTGCTAATTGGTTTCTGAGATATTTGATTGGTTGTTAGAAATGAGGACTATTCAACAAAATCTTTGTCTTTTCACTAGAAATTCCCCGCAAGTCGTGTTTCGTCTTGTCTCATGGTCCTTTCTAGCTCACTTTAATGGTCACATTTTTATTTGTTTCTTTGAGAACGTACACTTCTGATGAAAAAAAAAAAAAAAAAAAAAAAAAGGAATATTCCAGGGTCCGACAAAATTATACATGGTTTCAGGGAGTTTTATATCTCTCGGACCCACCAGTATTGATGGGTCCGAGTATATATATATATATGTGTGTGTGTGTGTGTGTGTGTGCGTGTGTGTGTGTGTCCAAAACAGCGGTGATTGTTTTGATTAAACAACAAAACACCTACGCGCGCCCGATTAAGGGTCGTTTTAAAATCTTCCTACTTTCTAGGCTTATTCAGTAGACGACAAACTGATGATGCTTTCCTTAATTTCACCGGAAAAACAGGATCTGACAATTCATGCAATCTGCTGAAAATTTTATCCATCATGCTAAGCGTAGAAGAAACTTTGGCAGGCTCGACAGAACGCTCAGCGAAAACTGACAAGTCTGCGCAGATTCGAAGGTTGGTCGGAGTTTTCACTGGAAATACTGACTTTTCATAAGGTACAGTCAGGTACTAAATTAGAATTCATAAAAGTGAAAACCCCCTTGACTTCTATGCAGTTAACTCAGTGATATTGCTTCTGTTAAAACTGGTGTTATGAATGTTGCAATGAACGCAAAGGCTATGTTCTATGACTGACATCTTGTGACTATTAAGATTCTGAAGTATAAAGTTATTTACTATTAAGTTTTGATCGTTTCTCATTTTTTTGTTTTCTATGAAACTGTCTGAACGCAAACGTCAGAAAACGCACCTTTGGACATATGGGCCCAACGAAAACTCGAATCAGCCTGTGTATTCGCGCAGTCTGACCAGAGTCTTTATTGTCCGTATAAAAAGAACTTTGCATGTCTACCCAAAAAATGTGCCAAGTGAAGATTCTGATGAGACTGCGCGAATGCGACTAATGCACAGAATAGTATAAGGGCTGGTTCACTGGCAAACAAACGGGCGCCATCTTGGATGACCTAATTACTATTTTAAGTAACAGGTGGTCATTTTGGATGCTATTTTAGTAACTCATTTGCATATAAGAAATGAATCTGATGCGCGGAGGCCATATCGGAACAAACGTGCGCGGCGACCATCTTGTACACAGCGTCATAAGATAAATACTTGACAAATAATCGGAAAATAAAGAAAAAAATCATCTAAGTTTAATTTTGCAATTTTATTATTTTCGCTGAAATCAGTCGTATTTTTTAAATCCTAATTAAACTGTTATAAATGACAGCGCCTTCAGACAGCCCTATTTAAAGATGCATTAAAATGTTATTAAAGTCCAATAAGAATATCTAATGTTAGCCCCCAATCTCAAACATAGTGACCATACTATGTGTCCAGTGGACACTGATACCCCCGCTTTCCTAAGTTTGTTAGTGAGTATAAGCTAAATGTGTATTTTTAACAAAATACATCTTAACCTTAACGCCAACAACAAAATATCATAAATATCATAAATCAAAACATTTTGGATATATGTGAGGTACATTCAACACTCTTCAAGTTGTTTAAACTAAGTCAAGACCCATAACTCTTTTGTTACGGGTAAACAAAACCTCAGTAGCAGAGGTTCAAATCCTGTGAGGTTTCATGCTTCTAGCTTAAATACTTTAGAGCAGGTAAGACACAATGTGCACCGCTACTCTTACTACATTTATCTATAAAACCCTAGGCCCAACACTCTGCACTTACTGGGTGCTGGTGCAAATAAAACGCCAGGTGTACAACTGAACATGTTTAATATTCCTGTAAAGCTATATGACTACAGCTCAAACACTTCAGGAGATGTGCACGACACAACAAAACTTAGCACTACACGCGCGCAAACACGCACACATACGCGCGCGTTACCCAACTTTCTTTTAACTGACGATATCTCTTTTAATTCTGGACTGATTTTCAACGTCTTAGTATCCATCAGCATGTACTCTTCGAGAGCATCGGACCGTGGCCAAAATCACTCAGGCGTAACATCCCTCCTAACTCCTTTAGTTCTAGACCAATGTGGATTTGGTACCATTGGAAAGGTCTGGAAGCATGTAGAGATACAAGACCATCGCCGCCACCGCCACCGCCACCGCCACCGCCACTGCCACCACCACCACCGCCACCAAGATTGTAAGAATAAGTGTTTGTAAGAATGCATGATCTTTTTAAGCGGTTGAAATTGAATCAGTGTCCCGTGTGCCAATTGCCATTCTCCAGACGCGACGTCATGCTCAGACATCAGCGAAATATCCACACCCATCACGACAATGACGATGTATCGCAGACGAATGAGTGTGGGAAGTCTCAATGTGTCTTGTTTTCATGTCCGTGTATATTTCGCTGATGTCTGAGCATGTCGTGGATGTAGAATCTGGTAGGTTTTTCCAATTTTGTGTGCCAGTCACAGTATTGCCGAAAGAGATTACGTTTACATGTACCTAGGCATATTTAAGATTCTTCAGCGAATCAGTGGTGCGGGGGTGGGGCTACGTGGAGGTATAGTTATTTCAGACTGAATGTAACATTTTGCAGTCACAAAATGGTTGGTTGCTCATTATAATTGCACCTGTTTTAATTTCTCGAAAAAGCAAAGATATCATATGAAATGAAGACATTAGTACCTATAGCTGAGGTTCTTATCTACCAAAAGATAAAACCACGCCTCTTTATAACATGAAGTCATGTTATAGTTTTTCTTGTTATCGTTGAGTATTGCGATAATTTATATAATTACAACCTTTCATAAATTATACCATTTTTTCACTATACTACGATCTATAGGGAGCTTAGTAATGCATGACAGATTAGTTTCCTGGCGTATTGATGCTTTGCATCAATGTTTTCTTGTAACTATTTTATGCAGTCCGCCCAAATTTTTCCCCGTCACGTTACATTGGGATTAGAGAAGACTTAGCCAGACGAATTTCAACGTATATGTACTAAACGCAATATTTGTTGAACAACCCACAGCGGGGGAGGAAGGTGATTAAGCGAGCTATCCGTAAATAAGCGGTTCTTTGTGTACCTGTTAATGCCAAGATGTAAACAATTTGGAAATTTGTTTTTCCACCAATCGTCTTATCGTTAATCGCTGGGGAAATCCTGGTGTTGTTATTACCGTGGTGTTATAACTGGGAAAACAAATACCGAAACCTAATCTTTGATAAGTATGGCTGAAATGCATTAAGTTTACTCTATAAACACATCAGAGAGAGAGAGAGAGAGAGAGAGAGAGAGAGAGAGAGAGAGAGAGAAAAATGTTGATGGTTGGTTCCTGGAGTTATGCGCAACTGAAAACACGCACAACTGCATCGTCATACCCGGGTAGAAAGTAAAAGAGGATCTTGATATCCGTTGTCCGATATCATTGCGATATTTTCTCCAAGCCTAAATCTTAATTAGGTCCATCGGAATAGGACATTTGGTATTCCGGGCTAGAATTGCGAAAAGGGGACCTACAACAACAACAACAATAATAATAATAATAATAGGCTAAAAAGAACAATAAAATAACAAAATATAATAATAATAAAAAAATGGTTGTAGTGATGTAAGGAGTGTGAGGGGCGCGCGGGAGGGGTGAGGGCAATACGATTTTATAAAATCTCTGGCACACGGAAGATTGGGTCTCACTGTGCGCTTTCCAAGGTCTATGATATGGCAAGACGATTTGGCCCGGTTTTCATCTTGATTCATGATCTGTTAATATATTTGATTTGTGATCCGATTAAGATACTGCTTTGACTGTGTAGATACAGTTCTTATCGAATTTTCAAAGACGGGTTACCTGAACTGCTACACTGGTTTCAGTCTCCAGTGAATAAATATTTATTTTTTTTTATGATCCTGTTTGATACGTCCACTAAAATAAAATCAATATAATAGCTGAATGAAGCTGGTCACTAGACTGATTTGTACCAGAAGAGAAATTAGAAAAGAAAAAAAAATTTAGTTGATTCTATAGATACAATTAATGCGTTTTATGCCTAGATACACTACAACCAAAGGCGAAAAGCGAATGCCTTGATCAGTCTGCGCGAATCTTGCTATACTTTAACAGTACCACTCTCTGGGCAAGGTGGTCAAAGAATACCGTAACCATTTTGCACAAAAATGATCCATGGTTGAAGGGGAATTGATACACATTCATGGAAGACAACTCTGTAGTTTTACCTCCCTTCTGAAAAGACGTTTACTCTAAAAGGAAACAATTTGATGAGAGCATTTTTTTATAGGATAGACTCCTTTTCAGCAAGGGGTTGGTGTGCAGGAAAGCAAGCAGGAAGTCACAAAAATCAGCTCCCTTGCAAAAAAAAAAAACAAAACAAAAAAAACAAAAAAACAAACGCAAACTCCATTGTGTATCCAGTCTTCGGGGTTTGGGGTGGGGGTGGCTGGGGAGGTTAAAAAGGGTGGTAACCTCCTATATATGACATAGTACAGATGTGCGTGCCGAATGGCCCCTTTTTCAGCGCTGCTAGGTATATGATTAGCCGACTGACCCGATTTTTCTTGATTGGTAAATGAAAGGCCCCACTTTACAAAGAATAGACTCGTCCAAGTGATAAGGATAGATGAGTCCGCTAGGAATAACTGGGTTAGACAGCTAAATTAGTGTAGATGCGTGCCAATGTACAACCAAGCAAACAATATATATGGGCCCCATATGATTCAATATGGGTATCCCATATGGGGCCAATATAGGTTTTGCAACCGGGATACCTCTGGGACCCATATGGGCAGCATATGGGCCCTATATTGGTCAACCCCATTCATCTTCCGGAAAAAAAAAACTTTCACACTTTTTTTTACACAAATGATTATGTCCCCAGCCCCAGCCCATTTGATGGACTGGTAAGGTCCCAACTGAAAGACCTCCATGTGCAAGTTATTGCACATGCGTACAATCAAGATGCCTTAAAGATATAGGCGTGTTTTACTATGATAAATGGAAATGGTAGCTTCATGCGTATTTATACATACCTCTCAATTTAAAAGTAATAGAGGCATACGAGTTAAAATAAAAGCATGACCATGAATCGACGTCCATGTCGGGAAAATAGTTAAGATAAATTAATACATGATTTCATTTTGTAATGAGAACACTGTTCTTTTTACTTTAATTTTAGCATTATTATTTGCATTTATGTCAGGAAATTTACTATTTTTTTGATACTATGCTTAAATAGGTGGTACAGTTGTTCCCCTTAATACCCATGTTGAACCCATATGGATCCCATATAGAGGGGGTGGACAGGGGAGTAGGCATTCCCCACTTCCCTCCCCCCTTACCCCCACTTCCCTCCCCCAATCAAACTATTCCCTCCCCTAATTTAGAATTTTTAATATCCCAACGCTATAATTAAATTCAAACATGACTCTGCAATATACATTCATGCAGAATTTGACCCCAAAATATACCCCTACTTTTTGCCCCCAAATCGGTATTTCCTTAGCATTCGCACCCCCTTTACAGAACAGCTAAAGATTTGCACACTCCATTTCAAAAGTATGCGTAAGGGCCTGCATATATATATACAGGTATCACAAGGTGGTGGACCTTGATCCAATCCTATAAACTGGTCAAGAAAAAAAATGTGGTGGGCCTAGGTCCGGGCCTAAACGGATCCACATTGGCAAAAAAAACAAAACAAAACAAAAAAAAAAAAAAAAAAAAAAAAAAAAAACAATAACAAAAAACAGTCGTATTAATTACTGAAATCAAAAATCAAGAATACCATGTAAATCTGCATCTTCTTTTAATATTTTTGATAAGCATGGTCCCACATTTGGGGTGAGGGGTCAATGAGAACAATCATCTTTTTTTTTTTGTGGTTTTCTCAAAAAAAAAAACCGAGAGTTAAATGTCGAACGTGTGTGGTGGTTGACAAAACACGGACAACTTACGGACACGGACTCGTGGACTTACGGACCTATTGACAATACACGGACTGCATAACAAAATACGGACCAATTATTCACGGATCTCTTGACAAACCACGGACCTACAATTTACGGACCTGACAAAGCACGGAGCTATTATTCACGGACTTGACAAAGCACGGAACGTTATTCAAAAAATACGGACGCCATTTATGATATATGGAAAAAAAATAGGAGTAATATCAAAATCGGAATAACGTGACGTTACAATGTCACAGACACCTACATGTACGTTGAAGTAATCCAATGGTACAGATTTTTGATACCCATCCTAATGATGTAGGTCTGCACTGGATTTGTTTCTCGAAATTTGACTGTGACGATGGTGATGTTTACTTGTATGATAGTGCAGGCGGTACTTACATTTCAAGTGCCGCTGAAATGGCAATTGCAAACACGATGTTTAGCCCTGTCAAAAATCTTTGTTAGACACTTTAAATGCTCTGTATAAACGAATACAAATAACTGTGGTTTTACACCATTGCAAATATGGTCAGCATCCTCAATGGAATTGATCCTAGTGGCATAACATATACTGTCTGTAGAATGAGAGATCATCTTATCAAAGGAGAATCAAAACATAACACAGTTTTCCCACACAGAAAATAATCAGTTGTGCTTCATTATTACTGTATAGGCTTTATCTGTGATTTGGTTATTGCCCGTAATCATTAATGGATGAGTTAGAAGAACTCCAAACGGACCGAGCAGATATATATTTTTACATTTTTACCACTATCGAAGTTGAGAGCGAGGGTTGGGATCCCGTAAAACTAGTTTAAGCTCCCACCACCCAACACACACACACACACACACACACACACACACACACACGCGCGCCTCCCGAGTAATTCATTACTGACCGTTCCGAGGTGGTAATTTCATTGTGGTACTTTTTGTTCAATGTTATGTAGTGTTTCACTTTTTAATGTTATTTTGTAGTTTTCAATTAACTGACCATGTTGTTGCTGCTACGGGCCATTTCCGGACCAATTTACGGACCATAACTGGCCATTCACGGACCAAGGACTTTTCACAGACGATCTGATTGCTATAACGGACCGATGTACGATGCACCAATTACGAACTAATTACGGACTGTTCATGCATGGACCACCGACTACTCACGGACCAATTAGCGGTTAAGTTTACTATATTTTGCAATTAATACAGACTATTCACGGACCACGGACACGGAATTTTTATTGGCCCTAAGTCCGTGAGTGGTCCTTGTTTTGTCATCAGGCAACATGTGATTGATTTGATTGTTGGGGTTTAACGGCACGTCAACCCTTGTGGGTCATTTTGTGTCGTCTCCCAAAGAAAGGGAGAAGAGAGATGGGAGATAGTAGAGGAGATGAAAGAGAGGGACAGTGGAGAAAGGAAAATAAATGAAATTGAAGAAACAGAAGAAATAAAAACATTCACCCTCCACCGTTACCTGCTGCAAGGACAGCAGGCCTTGCCCAACTGTAAGAAAATATCAGTTACACGATACCTTTGCCTCACCCAACCACCCCACCGTGTTTGGAACACCTATCAGAAAATTCATGTTGGATCTTGAAGTGTTTTTTGTTGTTTTTTAACAGCGTAAACGTCCTTATCCAACAATAAGAAATAAAATGATTTTCTACGGCAGACGGATAATTATTTCTTAAAATGTGGATTGCCACCGACAAACTTTCGGAATCAAAGGGAAGTAATCAATTAGAGATAAAAGGAAATCGGACGTAAACGAATTCAATGTGAACCACGGTTGGCGGAACACTCCTCGTCGGTGAAGTGAAATCAACGTCGGATTCATTGTAAATATACCTGAATTTGCTTCAATACGTCTATTATATACTTCTGATACCCAGTTATTGCATTGAAGTACATAAAAATAGAGTAAAATCGATAAAATACAACAAATTTTGGTATAACCCCTGCCCTATAATTTCCCTACCCCCGCCCCTCTTCCCCCATCCCCTTTACCCCCATCCCCGCCCCTTACCCCCGTCCCCCTTATCCCCATCCCCCCTGTCCACCCTCTCCATATAGTAATGGGAGATCAACGCTGGAACCATAGAAGTCCAATATCTGTATCATATGGGAGTCATTTGGGCCTCAATTATGTACCCCCCGTCCCCCACTCCCCTTATCCCCGTCCCCCCTGTCCACCCTCTCCATATAGTAATGGGAGATCAACGCTGGAACCATAGAGGTCCAATATCTGTATCATATGGGAGTCATTTGGGCCTCAATTATGTACCTTGAAATTGTTACTTTTCCAGGACTATTTCAATTTTATCTCAGAGTTCCACAGAATTTATTTTTTATAGTTATCGAATTTTACCAATATGGGACCTATATGGGTCTTATATGGGCAAAAAAGCCTATATGGGGCCCATGTAGGACCCAAATGGGATAAAAATACCCAGATTTTGCCCATATGGGTCCCATATATACGTGTTTGCTAGGAAGCTGATAGATAAATGGCATTTAGTTTGTGAAATACAATTGTATTTTTTTATTTGTAAAACTTTGCACACAGCGAAGAGTAGATTATATATGAATGGGTATATAAAAAAAAAAAAACATAAATAAAATAAAAAACAAAGGGCAGTATATATGAATAGGTCAACATTTCAGACGATCAAGTATATAAATGGGTCAGTTTTTTTCAAAGGCCAGGTATATGATTGGGATAGGTTTTGAAATATTGGCTCGCACACCCGTACCACAATAACCTCCCAAGGTACCCCCAACCCCACGAGATCCAGTCATCTTGAATGCATTGCAAAATAAGAAAAGGCAGGACACGGGGTATACCTATTCATATATTTGTTTGCAAAAAAGGCATCCTATTCATATACTACTATGAAGATTTCTTGACTATTCATATATTTCCTGTTATTTTACTTTAGGTCTCGCTTTAGACTCCTGTGTGTGTGTGTGTTTGTGTGTGTGTGTTAAGTGATTTTTGTTGCTAGATGAAAAAAACAGATAAGGGGGCTATTTACATACAGAGCTGGGAGAAAATAGACCTAATCATATACAAAGAGCATGAAAACATTATCTACTGATATATTTATAAGATAAAAAATGGCTATTCCAGCGGCATGTCAGTACCATACCTATTAATGGAACAGCTCTACCCCCAGCCACCCCCCCACCCCACGTGAGGCAGGATCCCATGTGTCACTTGTGTTGCCCGATGTACTGTCTCATATAAAGCATCCTGTAGGCTTAATCCTCATGTGAAATTAGCTCCGTGATTTTTTTTTTCTTATTTTTCAAAGAAAATAAGACAACATTTCATTCCAGTTGACTCCTTCAGAGCGGAGACAATTGAAATGTCTTATTTTCCGTGGAAACAAGAAATATTTTTAAATGCTGTCTGCTTTTATCTATGATTAGCAATTTAAAGTTTCATTTTCTGTCCCCAATCCTCGATCTGACCCCCCACTACCCCCCAACCTTTTTTTGGGTCGATTGTTTACAATCGAGCCAAAGTATACATGCACCAAAATTTCCTTGGTCTTTGTACACATGATTATTATTGACCAATGAAATCGAACAAAATCCAGGTAACGGCTATTTATAGCCACACTAGTCTTGTCGATGTGACATACAAATGCCGTGTAAAGAGGGTTATCTGTAAAACCTGGACTGGGGCATAAGAAACCAGTGCAGACCCAGATCAGATGCCGCAGATCAGGGTCTGCACTATCTGCTTAAATTATGGGAGGTTAAGGGTTAAATGAAACTGTCTTAAGTCCCAGTTAAGAATTGACCCACCCATGCTGTTGTTATTGTT
Source organism: Anodontia alba (assembly GCA_964016985.1). Taxonomy (NCBI): domain Eukaryota; kingdom Metazoa; phylum Mollusca; class Bivalvia; order Lucinida; family Lucinidae; genus Anodontia; species Anodontia alba. The sequence continues at coordinate 63,136,869 of OZ024829.1, forward strand.
GCATGGATTTTTAACGCTACCGGGCACCCACGGCACACAGTGGCAGCGGCGATTGTCATGTCCATGTATTTGTACAGCCTTGCTTTCATGGATCACCCATGCACACTTGGTGCCGCTGTCTGTCACCGTGCCGCCTTGTCCACTTTATACGCAACCCAAGGCACATCGAGTATGAGCTAGACGTACTAATGGTCTGAAAATTGCCTCGACAGGATTCGAACCCATCATATCCCGCTTGAAAGTCGAGTGCACTAACCACTAGGCCACCCAGCCCACACACCAGTGCTGCCAGTGCTTTGATGCTATATAAAGACATTAAATGAATAAATGAATGTCTTATGGCTGTGTTTAAAACCTCCGAAATAGTTTAAGTAACAGTTTTTGCAATTGTTTTTATTTATTTTAGGCTCCACATTCCTCAAAAATAGACATTTTATTATCCAAGAAAGGTTTAATAAATTGATATATGGTATTAAAACAACCATAAAATGCTACACCTGACAGCCTGTAAAATTTCATTTAGTCTCTCATTCTTGAAATGAAATGATTTTTGTCATACCTCTGAATTAATGTTGCCAACATTAATTCAGAGATATGATAAAAAATCATTTCATTTCAGATCCAAACAAAAACGAGAGGCTAACCAAAATTTTACAGGCTGTCAGGTGCCACATTTTATGATCGTATAAAATACTATATATTAATTTATTAAACTTTCTTGGATAATTTTTTTTTTTTTTTTTTTTTTTGAGGAATATGGAAAAGGGACAGAGCCTATACATTGCACAAACACATTAGAGGAGGTGGAGGACAGAGACCGTGGGAAAGTTCACATGATAAAATGCGAACAGCAACGATCTTGACCACTTCTGCATCAATGCAGTTTGCTCAGTGCTTCTTCGTGAATATGTTCTACAGTATCAAATGATTCAATCTGCGGACAACGATTTCCTAAATCAGCATACGCATCTAGTTTAAACATATTTTATTTGTATAAATAGAGACACAATACATGTCAACATGAATATATTTCAAATGGGATTCAGAAAAAAGTCAAGGACTTGTCTCATTGCGAAAACACGCCTATTCAAATATACTGGAAATTTCACCTTAAAAAAACTGAAAATTTTCAGATACTAAAATCAGATATTTTTCATATTTCTGCTCAAAACATAGATTGTAGCGGTTCTAATGAGTATCCACAATCTATGTTTCTAAGCAGAAATAAAAAAAAATAATGACTGTATACCTCCGTAAACCCCAGTTTTACTATATAAAAGATGGGTTTAAGGGGATCAAAACTATATAGGCATGTTTTCCTGTTATCTGATGCACTTCGATACACGCAGCAGGTTCCAACAATTCTGTATAGGGGACAGTAAATCTGTGGTGGATCCAGGATTCTTTAACAGGGGGTTCAAAATTTCAGAGGGGGTTCGATTTGATCAAGCTACCATACTTACCCAAAGTGTAAGCAAACAGTGTAGACCCAGATCAGATGCCACAGAGCCTACACTACGGTTTGCCACTCATATAGCAATTGTAGACATATTCACAGGTAGTAACATCCAGGAGTAACATGGGCTTATGAATTTTATTAGAAGTACAAGGTAAAGGTAAAGAGTTAGGTGTGCGAATATAATTTCCTATGAAAATGAAATGAGTCAGCACAAAGGAAAATGAAACGTTGGTATGATGAAAATGCAAAAGAAAGAAAATTCATCTCTGGAGACAGGGTACTTGCTCTTTTGCCTATTCCTGGCAAACCATTGCAAGCCAGATATTACGGCCCTTACACTGTAGATAAAAAGATTAGTGATGTAAATTACATTGTTAACACTCCTGGGAGATGCAAACAAAAACAGTTATGTCATATTAACATGCTTAAACAATACATAGCTATGGATAGCTCTTCTGTTTTACCAGTAAGTGTTGTTAGTCCAGTCCCTCGGAAACAAACTGAAATGAACTCTGAAGATATGAACTTGATCAAATCTGATCCTGCTTCATCAGTCAGACATTATAACTATCACTTGCACAATTAAATGTAATAATAAACAAGAGGGCCAAGATGGCCCTGTATCGCTCACCTGATTATCAGATAAGTTCCGAAGCAATTGGCCTTTCGATTCAAGAGAAGAAGTTCAATATAGATTTTCAAGATGGCGGCCAGCTTGGATTTCAATCAGAATGATTTTAGCTACTACTGATCTACAAGGCACCTCAATACTTCCAGTGAAGTTTCGAGTCAGTTGGCCTTATGGTTCAGGATAAAAAAAGTTCAGATTTTCAATATGGCTGCTAGGGCGACCATCATGGATTACGGATCAGAATGATTTTAGCTACAAGTTACCCTGATACTTCCTATTAAAGCTTGAGTCATTTGGCCTTTCTGTTCTGAAGAAGTTCAAAATAGATTTTCAAGATGGCGGCCATATTGGATTTCTGATCAGAACAAATTTAGCTATTTTTGATCTACAAGTCACCCAGATACTTCTTACCAAGTTTCGAGTCAGCTGGCTTTCGGTTCAGGAGATGAAGAGCAAAACAGATTTCCAAGATAGCAGATATGGCGGCCATCATGGATTTCTGATCAGAACAATTTTAGCTATTTTTTATCTACATGTCACTCTGATGCTTCCTACCAAGTTTTGAGTCAATTGGCCTTTCGGTTCAGGAGAAGAAAAGAAAAACAGATTTTCAAGATGGCAGCTGTGGTGGCCATCTTGGATTTCCGATCAGAACAAATTTAGCTAATTTTAATCTACTAGTCAGCTCAATGCTTGCTATCAAGTTTCAAGATGATTGTCTTTTGGTTCAGGACAAGAAGGGAAAAATAGATTTTCAAGAGCGGCCATGGCGGCTGTCTTGGATTTTGGATCAGAATGATTTTAGCTATTGTTGATCTACAAGTCACCCTGACCTTACCTACCAAGTTTCAAGTCAGTTGGCCTTTCTGTTCAGGAAAAGAAGTAAAAAATAGATTTTCAAGATAGCAGCCATGGCGGCCATCTTGAATTTCCGATCCGAACAATTTTAGCTATTTTAAATCTACAAGTCACCCCTATGCTTCCTACCAAATTTCAAGTCAGTTGGCCTTTTGTTTCAGGAGAAGCGAAAAATAGATTTTCAAGATGGTCACCATGGCAGCCATCTTGGATTTCCAATCAAAATGATTTTAGCTATTTTTGATCTACAAGTCATCCCGATGCTTCCTACCAAGTTTCGAGTCAATTGGCCTTTTGGTTCAGGAATCGAAGAAGCAAAAAATACATGTTCAAGATGGCCACCACGGTGGCCATCTTGGACTTCCAATCAGAACAATTTTACCTATTTTTGATCTATAAGTCACCTGGATGTTTCCTACCAAGTTTAAAGTCAACTGGCCCAGGGGTGTCGGAGGAGTAGGCTTTTAAAGCAATTGTTAACATCGATCGCACGATGAACTACAAACACACGATGAACGACGCACGACGGACATTGACTGATCACAACAGCTCACCTTGAGCACTTCTTGCTCAGGAGAGCTAACAAGAGGGCCAAGATGGCCCTGTATCGCTCACCTGATTACCAGTTTGAGTCAATTGGCCTTTCAGTTCAAGAGAAGAAGTTCAATATAGATTTTCAAGATGGTGGCCAACTTGGACTTCCAATCAGAACGATTTTAACTTTTTTGATCTTCCGGTCACCACAATGCTTCCTACCAGTTTCAAGTCAATTGGCCTTTTGGTTCAGGAGAATGAGTGAAAAAAAGATTTTCAAGATGGCCGCCGTCTTGGATTTCCGATTGGAACAATTTTAACTATTTTGATCTACCAGTCACCCCGATGCTTCCTACCCAGTTTCGAGTCAACTGGCTTTTTGGTTCAGGGAAGGAAGTGAAAAATAGATTTTCAAGATGGCTGCAATGGTGGCCATCTTGGATTTCTGACTGGAAAGATTTTAGCAATTTTTGATCTACAAGTCACCTCGATGCTTCCTACCAAGTTTCAAGTCAATTGGCCTTTTGATTCAGGAGAAGAAGCGAAAAATAGATTTTCAAGATGGCCACCATGTTGGCCATCTTGTATTTCTGATCAGAACTATTTTAGCTATTTTTGATCTACAAGTCACCCAGATGCTTCCTACTAAGTTTCAAGTCAATTGGCCTTTCAGTTTAGGAGAAGATAAAAATAGATTTTCAAAATGGCCGCCATGGCGGCCATCTTGGATTTCTGATCAGAAGGATTTTAACTATTTTTGATCTAGAAGTCACCCCGATGATTCCTAACAAGTTTCAAATCAATTGGCCTTTCGTTTCAGGAGAAGAAGCGAAAAATAAATTTCCAAGATGGCTGCCATGGCGCCAATCTTTGATTTCCGATTGGAACAATTTTTTATCTACCAGTCACCCCGATGCTTCCTACCAGTTTCTAGTCAATTGGCCTTTTGGTTCAGGAGAAGTGAAAAATAGATTTTCAAGGTGGTGGCCATGGCGGCCATCTTGGATTTCCGATCAGAACAATTTTAGCTATTTTTGATCTACAAGTCACCCTGATGCTTCCTACTAAGTTTCGAGTCAATTAGCGCAGGGGTGTAGGAGGAGCAGGCTTTTAAAGCAATTGTTGAAGCCGCATGCCGCACGACGGACATTGACTCACCACAATAGCTCACTTTGTGCTCAGGTGAGCTAAAAAGAAGGACTGAAAGAAAGAACAGCAAGAAAGTTCAAGTGCCTAATTGTTGTATGTTCATCATACAAGAAAGCATGGGATTAGCTCAATCAGACAGGTTTTAATCAATTTCATCTATCCCTTTACTCGTCACCACTCTCCTTACACACTGCCTGTCAATAAAATGCCTAGTTTCTGTGCAATGGCAAAAGAATGCGATACATTTTCTTTTGAACTACACAGTAACATTTTAAACCTTCACTGAAACGGTGATGTATCTAACCAGAAATTTGTAATCTCTCCAAGAACTGGAGTTTTACATGCCTGTCTGTCACCAAAACGGCAAAATCTGACCAAAATTGCATCGAGAGGAAAATGATTTTTGTTCCGTATTCACTTAAAGGACTACAATTCTGGTCTGATTATATGGTAGACTAAATAAGAGGTTGAATTTCATCGCCCAATTTGGATAACGGGGATCATACCAAAATGTCAGCCTTATTTCAACTGACACCCACCTTCAAGCGCTACCAAAACTGACTCTCCGCAACCACCTCAGGAAGATCTCCTTACGATTTTCTTTCACAACACGGAGTTGCGTGTGTGGAGATAAGCAGCCATGTTTTAAGAGGACTTGGAAGCAGTTCAAGTTTCCTGGTTAAATAAAAGATGTTAACGGGAGCTCTTGGAATGGTTATTTATTGAAGCGCTGAAAAAAAAAAAAGAAAAAAAAAAAAAGCAAAAAAAAGCAGGATATATCTACAGCTTGTTGTCAATTTGGCCAATACAGAGAAACCAGAAATGACATGATCAGTATGGGCTGAGTCATATTGGCTGAGCTCCACGTATATTGGCCGAATTTCTCTATATTGGCCGAGTTTATGATTGCTAGAAAGTGACATTAGATTTAGGGAAGTTAATTAATAAGATTGTCATTATTCAAGACATGTCCCAGGTCTGCTGTATTGGCCGACAGTCTTTGGTCTCGGGCCAATACAGCAGCCATCAAACCTGTAACTGGGCCAATACGAAATTCCTTGATTAAAATTATTATAATAATGATGTAATGTTGGATGTTTGTGATAATTCTATTTTCTTTCTGCGTATGTAAGTTTTGTTTTGTGTAGCATTTCAAACCGACGAACGAAATTGCAGTTTTAAGGAATATATAAATGCCTTTTTATGTATGAAACAAAACCAAGGCATTCAGCAGGTATGGAAGATATATAACAGCATTAAAGATCATTTCATGTAGATTTTTACGTTCTGATATGTTTCAATGTATTCATATTGATTGCATTTTCTTACAGCCTAAATAAAATACTGGGACTCAGAAACAAACCAAATTGTTATCAATGCAACTGATGCATTGTATCCGGACGACAGAATGCCAATAACGAAAGTTGATTTACTGTTTAGAAAAATTCGAAACCCTCATGGCTGAATGAAATATGTAAACTTGGAGCATTTTCGGGGCTGGTATAAAACGTAGCTATTTACGCAACTATTATAGATTTATAGGGTAAACGCAGCCACTGTACAGGTAATAGGCAATGCAGCCAACATATACTGTAGGTAAAGTGTGAAAAGGTGTTAATACTGACCTATTGTATAATGAAAAGTAAGCGTGAACTATAAGAAGTTATTTGTTCTAATTGGTTTGGATATTTGTTCTTTATTAACCTTTACCACTCTCTGGGCTAATTCAGCAGACAAGAAATTGGTGATATTTTTATTTTTCCTATAAAACAGGATTTGACATTTCCTGCAAATTGTCTCCTATCAAATCCCATTTTCTTGAAAAAAAAAAAAAAATTCAATATGTCACCTGCTGAAAATTTTACCCAGAGTGCTAAGCATTAATTGAGGGTGAAAGTAAAAATAAATGCGATGTTCCTATTTCATATTTATTGTCATGTTTTCTATTATGGAATGCGTCTTTCATATCTGTAGAACAAGTTTGATATTGTTCTTACCTTAATAACCTAAATATTGGGACAAACAGGCCTGAGCAAACAGTGTTGACCCAGATCAGATGCAGCAAAATGCTGCATCTGATCAGGGTCTACACTGTTTCCCACTCGTCCAGCAATATTCTAAACACATCAACAGATAGTGGAACAGACTTTTACAAATTATAGGACAAAGGTGGTAAGGACCTGTGTCCAAATATTTAGGGTAAATATGGTATTTCAGCCCAACATATATTGTGAGTGCTCGTTAGATTTGCCTGAATGAGACAGTTCTAACAAGTAACCACAATCTATGGTTTTGAGCAAAATTAAGAATAATATATGTAGTGGGGTTTACAAGGGTATTCAATGCATGGATTTGTTAATGTGATGAATGACTTTGAGCACATACTATTCTAGCAACAAACTAAATATAAAAGAAAACAATAAGCATTAGCAGCAAACAATATAATCACATAACTTAATTTGTTTTAAACATATTTTTTTTGACGGTAATAGCTTGTCATTACTAGCAAACTGAATGGCCACAATTTCTGGCATTAGGCAGGCCTTCCCGGTAAGAACGGGGTTGAAGCGGTGCCCATTAGAGAATCACATTATCAAGTTTAATGAATATCCTTGCAAATCCCTCTTTATATAAACTAGAAAAGTGTCCATGGGACATGGATGGCTCTGCCTGGTGCCCTTTGTATCGTACAATGCTTAAATTATAGGCCAAGTGGAGTTAATTAAAAAATCGAATTAGCCAGAGTTGTCTTCCTTGGTTGCAACACATTGCCGCGATATGATTTAGCCATCTGTGAAGTTTCATGAATATAGTCCATAAGGTTTAGAAGTTATGAGCTGGACACTACATGGATTTTAGGCAAGGGGAGTTAATTAAAAAAAAAAAGAATTAGCCATAGTTGTCTTCTTTGTTCATGACACATCGTCTCGATATGATTTACACCTGTGGACACAAATCCGTTCAAACTGTCACATAGAGCGCTTCGTCGTAAAGCGAATCATCGATCAATATAAAAATAGGATGTTCATTCATTGTAGGCGTGGTTTGTATCGGAAGGCGTGGCTTTCACATGACATCTACCTGTCATGCCTCAGTCAATATTGGCGGGGTATCAAACGAGCCGCAATGCTAACAAATAGATATGGGCGCTCTTTTCAGTGGGGGAAATCATAGTCGAAAGACTTCAAAAATATTTTGGATGAACTGACAGACTGTTATGGTGGCAATGAGGATACAATGTTCATTAAATACGGGGCCTTCAGTAAAACGGCTGAAAAATTCAAAGTAAGTGTGAACACGGTTTCGAACATATGGAAGGAACATTGTTGAGGGATCTCCACACAGTCTGCCGGCGGCCATCGAGGCAGTTCCAAGAAATTTCATTAATGTAAAACTGACGAACTTTTTCCCTATAGTTCACTTGTATTTGAAACATGATCGATAAAAAGTATTCCCCGTTGTAATCAACACTGATGACAATTGTGTCCCGCTTCACACAGGTAAAATATGGCTCCGCCCTCTATGAAGCTGGCTAATCAGAGCAAAGTGTATACGAGCATGTCAATTGTTTTTGACAATTGAGAAAATTGTAAACAATGTCAACCAAGTTTGAACGGATTAGTGTCCACGGGTGTAGCTATCTGTGACGTTTCATGAATATATTCCATACGGTTTAGGAGTTATGAGCTGGACACGAAGAAAGCAGTTCACTACATGGATTTTAGGCAAGGGGAGTTAATTAAAAAACCGAATTAGCCATCTTCCTTGTTCGTGACACATTGTCTTGATACGATTTAACCAGCTGTGAAGTTTCATGAATATATTCCATATGGTTTAGGAATTATGAGCCGGACACAAATTTTCAGCTTTACACTACATGGATTTTAGGCAAGGGGGATAATTTCAAAACCAAAGTAGCCAAAGTTGTCTTCATTGTTTGCGACACATCATCTCGATATGATTAAGCCATCTGTGAAGTGCCATGAATATATTCCATATGGTTTAGGAGTTATGACACAATTTTTTAGCATGCACAGATGGACGGACATGGGTAAAGAGATATAAAAAACAGATTACTATACAAATTACTATATAGCGGGTCACGCATAAATATATGCTCATTCCTAGATTTATGTATATATTTGAAATTTGAAGAATGGCAAAGAATAGCAAATGCATATCATCAGAGGAATGCAACCGTGAAAGTAGCATATATTTAAATTACTCCGAGCTTTGAAAACAAAAAAAAAAAAAACAACAACAAAAAAACAAGACACGAACAAATATGATAAATAAAAAAGGTAAATAAATAAACATAATACAATTATTATTGTAACTGTTCATGACAACCATCTACTGAAATGGATAGGCATAACTTGAACACTGACCAGACAGATCCTTTCTCTGTAATAAAGACACAGGCATTGAAAATAATTGTAACATTTTAAATTGCATTTTGAGTTATCTGGTCTGTATAGAAATAAAGTGAAAGCAGCAAGTAGTTCATTTTTTACAAAGTTGGCTATACGCAAACATAAATAGAAAGATTGGAGAACTAAATATCTATTAGTTTAAAAAACAGTAAAAATACACATACGTGTCCTAGTTTCAATTTTTCATTTTATATTTGAAAAATATTTCAAAATGTTGACTGCTGAAATTTTTACTGAGAACGCTAAGCATTAAGGGGTTTTTACTATGTATTGGCATGATGGCTCGTGTGAACATTTGGACAAACTCTCATTTTCATTCTGACAGAAGGCTTTATATGAATTGAGATGATAACTGGCCCAGTAGTTTCAAAGAAGTTGTTTAAACATCACAAATATTTTGATTGTGACCAAAAGCATTTACTACTCTGATCATATATTGAAAGTTAGTTTAAATACATTTTGAAGTGGTTTTGCTTGTGGTCAAACCCATGCCATGCAAGCTCTTTCAACATTTTCCACATACATGTACAAATATATGGGGAAGCAAATTTTGCCTTGCCTAAAAAACGTCAAAGGTTAATCTAGATTCACCATCTATATTAATTCTATATATCAAAACTCAGCCTCATAGCTTTCTAGGTTATGGAGAAGATAAGTTTTAACCTTTACCACTCTCTGGGCATATTCAACAAATTGATATTTTTCTTATTTTCCCCAGAAAATAGGCTCTGACATTTTCCACATACATGTACAAATATATGGGGAAGCAAATTTTGCCTTGCCTAAAAAACGTCAAAGGTTAATCTAGATTCACCATCTATATTAATTCTATATATCAAAACTCAGCCTCATAGCTTTCTAGGTTATGGAGAAGATAAGTTTTAACCTTTACCACTCTCTGGGCATATTCAACAAATTGATATTTTTCTTATTTTCCCCAGAAAATAGGCTCTGACATTTCACACAAATTATCTACACAGGAGACAATTTGCATGAAATGTCAAAGCCTATTTTCTGGAAAAAATATTTCAAAATGTTGCCTGCTGAATGTTTTTACCCAGAATGCTAAGGGTTAAGTAAGAATTAAGTGTTTTTTTTTACCATATATGGGCATGGTGACCATCTTGGTAGATGGACCATGACCATTTGTGTAAGCAGCTAGTGTAAACTAACTGAACTTACTGTAAAACTGTTGAAATACTGACTGGATAACTCCAACTTCCAAAATGGCAAAATCTGCCAAGCACAAATCTTTTTATTAATGTCTTCAGCAAATATTAACACTTTGCATGCTTAGTGAAAATTTCAGCAGACAACATTTTGAAATTCCTATTTTCTAGGAAAAATAAGAAATATCAACATTTTGTAGTCTGCTGAATTTGCCCAATCAGCCCATAACATGATAAGCATTAATGTTCAAACTTAATACCAAGTCCCATCTCCCATTATTCAATCAAGACACAAAAAGACAAAATGTTGTATTAATACAGGCAAAGAAAACATCAGTAAGAAACAATTAACCCGAGGTATTCGGACTGACAGGGATTAGCAAATGGTGTAGCCCTGATAAGATGCCATAGAATGTAGTATCTGATCTGGGTCAACACTGTTTGCCACTCATCCAGCAGTTTTTAGACACATCAACAAGCAGTAAAATAGACTACTTAAAATGTCAGGACAAGTATGATAAGGAGTTGAAGTGTCCAAATATGGTAAATGTTCTAAAATTTCGAACACTTTATTCCATACCTTTTTGGCCTAAATTTTGCTTTTGATGCAGTTTTCTTAAAATACACAGTGGAATGGCAAACAGTGTAGACCCTGATCAGGAGCAGTCTGATCAAGGTCTGCACTATTTGCTTGTGCCATTTTTCCAGGACAAACTGATGATATTGTTCTTATTTTGACTAAAAAATAAGATCTGACATTTCATGCAAATTGTCTCCAAAGGAGACAATTTGTATGAAATGTCAAATCCTATTTTCTAGCAAAAATAAGAAAAAAAAATTTCAAAATGTCGTCTACTGAAATTTTTACCCAGCATGCAGTTCATGGGTAAATGCTGCATAGAATATATCTGTGACATGAGAAAACCTGTCTTTGAAACCAAGTCTGTATATGCCTAGGAGATGGCCTTTTGCACTGCATAACCCAGATGAGCAGAAATGCTATCCACAGCAACTTGCAGTGCTGTGTGGTCTGATCTGAGCTTTTACTCTACAATACATTCAACTGCCATCTGCCAACTTAGGTTTGTTAACATAAGCAAAGATTTTTTGCCAAATAAACAGTAACAAATATAGTGTGTACTTCGATTCATAGTGTCTAAACCTTACAACAGAAAACAAGATAAGATTTGTCACATTTTCTATTACAAGTGTCACATTCTTCTATAGAGAGTACCTCCCTACAAGAGCCACTCTAAGGAACAAACAAAACTAGCTGTCATAGGGGGATGGCCATTGGTGAGCGGTTAAATACAGTAAAATACCGCTATTACCCACCTTTGGGACTATCTAAAAGTGGTCTTATCAGTGGGATGGTGCTAATATTGAATATAGAATACAGTAAAGGTCCTAAATTTCGAACAAATTTTAGGCCAAACTTTTGTGGTTATGCAGTTGTTTCTTAGAATACTTAGTGGAATGGCAAACAATGTAGACCCTGATCAGACTGCTCCTGAAGGAGCAGTCTGATCTGGGTCTACACTGTTTGCATATGCCATTTTATCAGAAACCTTGGAAAACATATGGGACTGAATAAAGCTGGTCTTAATAGTGGAGTGGTTGTAATTTCGAGTAGTCGTAATAGCCGAATTTTACTGTATATAGTAAAACTTCACCTTGGCATACCAGAAAAGTAGCTGTCATAGGGAGGTGACTGATGTAGGCAGGTGACTGCTAGTAGATGTTCCAATGTAAAATCTATGACACATTTACACAACTTTCTTGGTCCAATGAACTTTACCACACAAGCAAACTTTCTTGGTCCAATGAACTTTACCCAACACACTATCATCTCTTTATAAGACGGTTCACTATAAGACGGTTTTGGATATAAGATGGCTTAAAGGTGGACCACAAAAGTGTTGTAGCCAAACAAAGATGATTGGATTATATCGAAAAATGACCATTTATGGTCATTATACCCCGCCACATAATAGTGGCGGGGTATTATGGTTTCACGTTGGTTGTCCCTGTGTCCGTCCGTCTGTCCGTCCATCGTCCGTCTGTTTTTTGTTTCAGGATGATAACTTGAGTAAACATCAATGGATTTTCACCAAACTTGGTATGTGCATTGATATTGTGGAGATCTGGTAATGGGCAAATTTCGTCAAATTTTTACGGAGTTGTCTGCCCGAGACACGCCCATATTTTCGTTTCCGGACGATAACTTGAGTAAATAACGAGATTTTAACCAAACTTGCTATATGCATTGACATAAAGGAGATCTGGTTTGGGATTGCTAATGGGCAAATTTCGTCAAATTTTTACCGAGTTATCTGCCCGAGACACGCCCATATTTTCGTTTCTGGATGATAACGAGTAAATAACAAGGGATTTTAACCAAACTTGCTATATATATTGACATTAAGGAGATCTGGTATGGAATTGCTAATGGGCAAATTTCGTCAAATTTTTACCAAGTTTTCTGCCCAAGACACACCCATATTTTCGTTTCCAGACGATAACTTGAGTAAATAACAAGGGATTTTAACCAAACTTGCTGTATGCATTGACCTTAAGGAGATCTGTTTTGGAATTGCTTATGGGCAAATTTCATCAAATTTTTACGGAGTTATCTGCTCGAGACACACCCATATTTTCATTTCCGGATGAAACTATAGTAAATAACAAGGCCTTTTAACCAAACTTGCTATATGTATTGATATTATCAAGATCTGGCTTAGGATTGTTATCTGTCCATTGATATTATCAAGATTTGGTTTAGGATTGTTATCTGTCCCTCCGTCATTTTCTTTCCAGACATTTTCGCAACGATAACGTTAATACATAAAGAAATAATTGCTATGGCGGGGTACTTTGCTTGCGGTGCTTTTATTTTTTCTGTATAATCTATACATTTTGTTTGTATACAACATGGTTTGTTTAGCTAACACAGTTTTTAGGTTGAATCCCAGCAATAGTGTTATAAAGAGGTTGTGGTGTACAATATGGCATATAAAAATGTGGCCAAGGTTTTCAGAAATTTTACATGGGCACAGTTTCTACCAACAAACATACTCTAGCAAAGAAACTTTGCCCCTTGAAACAAGGCCTTAAAAGCAACAAAATTTGAAATCTGTCATTTGCCCTTGAACATAGGGCTTGTGAATCAAATGACATTACTAAAACATGCCTATATAGCTGACCCCCTTAAACCCCACTTTTATATAGTAAAACTGGGGTTTACAGTGGTATACATTATTTTTCTTATTCTGCTCAAAAACATAGATTGTGGGTACTCATTAGAACTGCCTCGCTGAGGCTGTTCTAATGAGTACCCACAATCTATGTTTTGAGCAGAAATATGAAAAATATCAGAATGTTTATCTGAAAATTTTCATTTTTTGGTGGTAAAATTTTCAGTATATTTGAATAGGTGTGGTTTCATAATGAATCTCAAGCCCACTGTTCAGGAGATGAGAAACAAAATGTAACTTGTTCATTTTTGCCTGTACCAGTATAAAGGTTAGCAAAGTGTATATGTTCAAAGTGTTATAACAAAGAAACTCAAAAGGAATGGATACACTTTCAAGGGATGTAACTCTTCAAATTCTTTTTGCCTCCCTTCTGAAAAAGACCCTTTTTCAGAAAGGCTTGGTGTGCAGAAAAGGAATTTACAGAAGTTATCATCCTTGTAAAAATGGTGGAAAAATCTTCCAAGTGTATCCAGTCTCTTAAATGCCCTACAACAGGCATGTTCTAGAATATGAAATACATACATGAAATCAGTATTAACCCTTAAAGCGCCAAGAAAACCTGCATCTGAAAATATCGTCTGTTTATGTCATCTGCTGAATATTCTTGCAGACTTTTCAAACCTATTTTTGCATACAGGCAAACAGTGTGGACCATGATCAGACTGCTCCTAAAGGAGCAGTCTGATCTGGGTCCACACTGTTTGCAAAAATAACTTTTAAAATCACAAGCAGATGACAAAGCAGACAACAATTGTTGTGATTGGCAGCTTAAGGGTTAACTTTTCATTCTTGAAACCATATTAACCCTAACTATTTAAACAAACAGGCCCAAACAAACCATGCTGACCCAGCTCAGACAACACAGAATGCAGCATCTGATCAGGCTCTACACTGTTTGGTATGCATATAGGTGTTTTTTAGACACAGCAACATAAAGGTGGTAAAATGAACTTTTACAAAGTTGTTTTTATTAAATCTACCAAAAATACCACTGCCTACTAGCAACTTTCCGAAACAAAAATACAACTTTGTAGTTTGTGTATTTCGGTACAATATGAGTAAAATTATGAACAAAAATGAGAGATAAGGTATATAATAAAACATCATTACTGTAGTAACTTGATCTGGTGTACTGTATCACGTCTCATGGATGAGCTGATATCATCGGATCACACTGGACCCTTCACGTCTCATGTGATCAGATGATATCAGCTCATCCACTCGACATGATACTGTTCGCCAGATCAAGTTACTAAAGTAATAATATGTATAAGGTGTCCTAATATTTAGGATAAGTATGGCATTTAAATATAATACTGAAAGATTGATTAAAAAAATCACCAGCAGAATGGTAACTATGGAGATACAGATATCAAAGATGGTTGGTCAGGATCTTCCTTATCTGTATCAAAATAGTTCACAAGGGTTTATATTCTGGTTAACCTTTGACCTTTACCACTCTCCAGGCTAATTCAGCAGATGACTGATTGATGATATTTTTCTGATTTGTCCCCAAAAAAGGCTTTTTTTAACAGCATGCTATGTGAAAAATTCAGCACACAACAAACTGATATTTTTTTTGTTTTCCTCAGAAAATAGGCTTTGACAGTTCATGCAAATTGTCTCCTACAGAGGCAATTTGCATGAAATGTCAAAGCCTATTTTCTGGGAAAATAAGAAAAATATTTCAAAATGTCATCTGCTGAAATTTCTACTCAGCATGCAAAGTGCTCACATGCCAATGAAAATTGTAGCAGACAGCATTATATATATAACATATATATATATATATATATATATATATATATATATATATATATATATTTTTTTTTTTTTTCGGTATAAAATAAGGCTTGAAATTTCATTATAGATAGATGCAGATACAGATACAGAATATTCATTTAGAGTCGTATGTACATTAACATGGCAACATAAGCCCTGTAAGGCTTTTACTACAACAAACAAAGGTAAATCAACAAGGAATCACAAGCATAACAAAAGAAAAACATCACAGACAGAGGTTAAATATAACAATCTATGCATACATTCAAACTTTAGGTACACAATACATGCATGCCAGCACCCCACCCCCCTTCCCCTTCTACACTGCACTTTCTATGAACATTTAAAGAAAATAGCAGTGTACTGCAATCCTTTCTATGAATGTTTTTCCCCCATTTCTATGAAAGTTTTTATCCCCAAAGAATTGAAGTGTACTGCAATCCTTTCTATGATTTTTTTTTTAAATTGCAGTGTTTTGCAATCCTTTTTATGAATGTTTTCCCTGAAGAATTGCAGTGTACTGCAACCTTTTCTGTATTTTTTTTCTAGTGTACTGCAATGTAATTTTTTTCTAGTGTACTGCAAAGTATTTTTTTTCTAGTGTACTGCAAAGTAAATTAGTGAACTCAGGAATTGATACAATTAGATCTACATCCTTCCTATGAACTTTTTCCCCAAAGAATTGCAGCATACTACAATCCATTCTATGAATGTTTTTCCCCAAAGAATTGCAGCATACTACAATCCATTCTATGAATGTTTTTTCCCAAAGAATTGCAGCATACTACAATCCATTCTATGAATGTTTTTCCCCAAAGAATTGCAGCATACTACATCCATTCTATGAATGTTTTTCCCCAAAGACTTGCAGCATACTGCAATCCATCCTATGAATGTTTTTTACCAAAGAATTGCAGCATACTACAATCCATTCTATGACTGTTTTTCCCCAAAGAATTGCAGCATACTACAATCCATTCTATGAATGTTTTTCTCCAAAGAATTGCAGCATACTACAGCATACTACAATCCATTCTATGAATGTTTTTCCCCCAAAGACTTGCAGCATACTACAATCCATTCTATGAATGTTTTTTCCCAAAGAATTTCAGCATACTACAATCCATTCTATGAATATTTTTCCCTTAAGAATTGCATGATACTACAATCCATTCTATGAATGTTTTTTACCAAAGAATTGCAGCATACTACAATCCATTCTATGAATGTTTTTACCAAAGAATTGCAGTGTACTGCAATCCTGTCTATAAAAGTTTTTCCCCAAAGAATTGCAGTGTACTGCTATCCTTTCTATAAATGCTTTTCCCCCAAAGAATTGCAGTGTACTGCAATCCTTCTTATGAGCTTCTTTTCCCCCCAAAGAATTGCAGTGTACTGCAATCCTTTCTATCAACTTTTCCCCAAAGAATTGTAGTGTACTGCAATCCTTTCTAGGAATGTTTTTCCCAAAGAATTGCAGTGTACTACAATCCTTTCTATGAATGGACAATTATAGTCTAGCTTTATACATGTTCTTGATTCTTTGAAAAAGAATTACAGCACATTAAAGTTATGTCTATAATTAGACTGTTTATATGTACAATATATACATCAACTAATTCTAAATTAACATCACATTGTCTGTATTTTACACCTTTTCTTCTTTGGGCAGTAACAACAAGCCCTGAAAAAAAGAAATAGAATTAGCATTAGTAAATCATGTTTCAGATAAATTCCTACTGAACAACAATAAATTCTAAAAGAACTGACCCTTGAGGGTTATGAACACACTCATAAAACTGCAAACAGTTGATGTGTTGACTTTTCTAGGACAGACTAGCTAGTTTTGTCCTGTTAGGTCTCATCAGTGACCATCATATAAATGTATAACAAGCCATATTTGTGGATGTTGGCAATGTTACCAAACCCTTTCTGGTTTAAAATTTTTATCATTTGGCCTACATAGCACCAGATAACCGGGGCGGAAAGGGGT
Organism: Anodontia alba; assembly: GCA_964016985.1. Classification (NCBI taxonomy): domain Eukaryota; kingdom Metazoa; phylum Mollusca; class Bivalvia; order Lucinida; family Lucinidae; genus Anodontia; species Anodontia alba. The sequence goes on from OZ024829.1 coordinate 63,154,131, forward strand.
GAGGATCAGGTTTATATTTTATATTTTGTTGGTACTCGTTAGAAGCACCTTGGCAAGGTGGTTGAAGAATAAAGTGCCTTATCTGGAGCTACATCTTGCTCATTAGTGTCTCATAACAAAGAAGACATCAAAACACAAATATTATGTATAGATTTATCTTCTCTCAATATTTTCTCAAAAAGCCTAAAATTTTTACTATTTCTTTCTCTAAAAAATTGTGACTACATCACTATCATCCCATAGTTACAAAATTATTTTAGGGCATTTATCCTTTGACATATCAGGAAAGTCTGAATTTTCAGTTTTTGTATTTCAGTCATAAGGTGATAACATGATTAACTTTTACTACTCTCTAGGCTAATTCAGCAGACAACAAACTGATTATATTTTATCTTATTTTTCCAAGAAAACAGGATTTAACATTTCATGTAATTATCTCCATTGAGACCATTTGAATGAAATGTCAAATCCTGTTTTCTGGGAAAAATAAGAAAAATATTTCAATATGTTATGTCATCTGCTAAAATTTTTACCCAGCATCCTGGGCATTAAAAATGTAAAATATTCTCACCAGGCTGGTTGGTGTCCCATGATATAGGGAACTATCTCATGATCTGAAAATGAAAAAAAATTACTGAAATGCCAGATTACACACTATAGGACACTGCACTGAGAGAGAAAAGAAAACTATTGTTTTCAAAGAAAAGACTACACTAAAGTGCAGTAAAATGTAACAAATATGTAACTTTTACCAAAACTTAAACATGAACTTTTTCTAGTCCATGACCTTGACTTCAAGGTCACTCATGTGGGACGGGATGGTACAACATAAAAATTCGGACCAGCATCTAACATCAGGACAAGTATGATCTACTTACATCTAGAGGTTCAGGAGATATAGCCTTTCAAAACTTTAACCAAAATCTTTAACCAAAAACTGATGGCAATGTTAACACAGTGCTGACTGCTATAGCTAGCTCTACCTGTACTTTCATACAGGGGAGCTAAAAAAGTAGAAGAGGAGTAGGTGCTCTTGAAACAGGAAAGTAGGATATACAAATACATTTCTGGCAAAAAGTAGAAAATTTTGCCAGCAATTTTCACACATTTCAATGTGTTACAACTGTTTAAAATTGTCTCATCATGAAATAAATCCATGACATGAGAGTCTGTGCTTTTTAATTTGTGATGTTCAAAAGTTCTGAAACTAATGAACATGTAATGACTAATAAATTAGGCCTGAAGTCTGACAGCTGACTAGGTCCCCAGACACTGTAAAGAAAATCATGCAATCTCAGCTTTATCTGTTAATTTAAGATGTAAGCCCAAAAAAGTAGTAGTAAGAGATTTTCTGTAAAAAAAAAAAAAAAAAAAAAAGTCAGAAGACCTAAAAAATAGGAAAGAAAGATGGAAAAAGTAAGATTACTCGAAACTTTGCCAGTATTTATCCCTTTCAAAAAATGGGGGCTAGTGTAAAAGGAAAGAAACTCTTTCCTTTAACACCACACCCCAGTATTAGAAAGTGCATATTTCCATGTCAGAGTAATTTCTCTTAAACTTTACCACTCAGCAGACAACAAATCAATGATATTTATTTTATTTTTCTCAGAAAATAGGATTTGAAATACCACATAAATTGTCTCCTTAGGAGACAATCTGAATGAAATTTCAAAGCCTATTTTCAGGGAAAAATAAGAAAAAAAATATTTGAGAAGTTTTTACCCAGCATGCAGAGCTTTAAAGGAATATCTATTCCCATTCATGCATTTCTCCTACAGCAGGCTAAAAATTAATCAAAGTCACTTTAGAGAGAGTGTACATTTAAAAAAAAACAATATAAATGTCTTACCTTGATGACACACCTCCATACAAGATCTACATATCCCTGAAAATATCAAATTGAACATGAGATAAATTTACCAACATCTCTAGGTAAGGTTTTACTAAATGTACTAGCAAATGGCCTGTTCACAAACATTACATAATTTATACATCACTTGTAATCATGCTTTAAAAGTAGAACAGAAATGTATTCTTATTAAGACGTATTGAACCTGACCAAACTGTACCGAGGTGCAGATTAGTTTTGAGTTGTTTCCATATGACACAGATTTATCCAAAAAGTACTGACATTTTTCTTATTTCTCCATAGAAACATATCCTGGGTACTCAGCTGAGGCATTTCTAATAAATACCCACACTAGACAAAGTGACCAGTGGGTACCCCTGGGAGGTACCAAAACCATCAACAGTCCTTGATAATACAACTTGTTGAAAATGTGACACAGATGTCCAAAAGTTTGACTGGAGATAAAGAAAAATGGACAAAAAAATGGAAGAATAAAAAGGAGCAGAAAAATCCAGAAGAATATTTGACAGAAAAAAAAAGTTTACAGAGAGACCACACATACTAGGAAAGACGAAAACTACACACCCCTTTGCATATGTATGCTGGGGTATAAACAGTTGAGCAAGTCCATTTGAAAATTGTGCTGTGGTTTAATGACATGTCAACCCTTGTGGGTCATTTTGTGTGGTATCTCAGGGAAATGGAGATAAAGGATAGATGAGACAGTACAGAAGAGGAAAGACAGGTAGAGTAGCATTAGGAATAGAAAATGACAGTGGAGCAACAGAAGAAATAGAATGTACTCCTCTTCCCCAAAATGCTGCAAGGCCATTTGACCACTTGATGAGGTGTCACTGTTTGCACAAGTCATTCTGTTTGAATGTTTAGGCAAAGTAGTTAAAACTTACATTTGAATCCACAATCTTGACAGGAGAAATAGTCCACCTTCTGACCTTCATCTTTCTTGAAAACATCAACAAAACATTTCTTTGGTAAATCACTCTCTAATTTCAAAGATCCATTAACAACAATCTGGCTTCCTGGTTTCTGAAAAAAATGACAATGTCAACTTTAAATATTTAAAGTACATGTATCAATCATACATGCATGCAGTTTATACACTTACTGGTGTCAAGTTGAAATAATGAAATACAGTTGACTCTTGTTATCTCAAACACTGATAAATCAAACTACTGTTAAAGTCAAACTAAATAAAAGGCAATACTGGCTTAGTTTGAGAGTATGTTCCTAATATTTCAACTTCTTTTTTTTATCTTTACTGTTATATCAAACCAAAAATTCTTCTTATTGGAAAGTACCATATCCACTCTAAACGTAATGAGTGTTTGCCAGCCATCCAGCTTTTTTTTTTCAACATGAAATCAGGAAGAGAAATGGAATTATTCAAGTTTAAGAATAAGTATCAAAACCTGATAAATCAATATTTCATCTACTTGCCCAGGTAATCACATATCCTCACAAATGCTTTCAAATATTTTTTTTTCTCCATTATAGAAATGAATTTCATTTTGGTGGCTTTTATTGATGTGTAAACACCAGTACACACTTACGAACTGAATAAAGCCTTAAGGGTTTTATGTTTAATTTGTGGGTGATTCGCCGGTGTTTATACATCTATAATAACTGTAAAAATAAAATTCATTTCTTATAATTCTGATTCCGTCATGTTTACATTGAAAGCAGCTGTTAAATAGCTTATTTTAGAAAATTACACTAAGAAAATAGTTTCTAGATCCTTGTTCGGTGGATTTATCAAAATAAAGCAGTTTTAAATTTGCTCTTATCCCATTACTGGAGTTGTTGGAAATATATATTCTATATACATTTCTTGACAAGCAAAAAAAAAAAATAAAAATTTGATATGTCCAGCTCAGTTTGTACCTTGTCTTGGGCAGCTGGACAATGGATCTGTCTGGCTCTGATGATGGTAAATAGATAGTTGTGGTTTGGTCTGGCATTGGTTACTCAAGCACCAGTTGGTCTACTCAACCTGAACTTGAGAACTTGATTGGTCCTAATTAACCTCCACAGTGATCAATAAAATAATATAGAGTTGACTTTCATTCTCTCAAATACTGATAACTCAAACTACTGCTTAAGGACAGGAAATATACATTTTTTTTTTAATTTCTTATCCTTTCACATTAATTTGTCTTTGTATGTTAACAGTATGTAGATGATAATTTTTATGTTAAAACAAGAGTTGTCTGAAGACAACGCAGCTCGCCGGAAAGGGCTGATTGGACAAGAAAACAATCTTTAAATATTAAAGATTAAATGACAGAGTATGATCTGACTTTGATGTCGGAAGAATGTCAAACTGAGGGATGGGGTATATGCCATTGAAACATCTTCCCTTAGGCTGGTGTGGATGAAACATGAAAGCTATATCTTACATACTTCAGCAGCTATGTACACTTTTCAAAACTTAAACACAGGTATAAATGACAAAGTATGACCTGATCTTGACCTAGGCAGAAGGTCAAAGTGAGGAAGGGGTGTAGGCCAAACATTAAAGCAGCATCTTGAATACTTTAGCAGTTATGAACACTTTTCAAAACTAAACACAAAACTCAAACATGGGTTTAAATGACAACGTATAACCTGACCTTGACCTTGGCAGAAGGTCAAACTAAGGAAAGGTCTGCGCTATTGAAAGGTCTTACCCTAATGTTGGAGTGGGCCAAATATTAACGTTGTATCTTGAATACTTCAGCAGTTACAAACACTTTTCAAAACTTAAATGCAGAACTCAAACATGGGTTCAAATGACAAAGTATGACCTGACCTTGACCTAGGCAGAAGGTCAAACTGAGAAAGAGGTGTGTGCTATTGAAAGGTCTAACCCTAAGGCTGGTGTGGGCCAAATATTAGAGCTCTATCTTGAATACTTCAGCAGTTATGTACACTTTTCAAAACTTAAACGCAAAACTTAAACATGGGTGTAAAAGACAAAGTAAGAACCGACCTTGACCTACATAAAGAGTCTATTTTGGGGATGGGGATGTATGCTATTGAAATGTCTTACCCTAAAGTAGGTGTAGGCCAAATATGAAAGCAGTATCTTAAACAGTTAAAAAACTATTGCACACATTTGAAAACTTAAGCATTGTGCTAACGCGGACGCGGACGGCAACACCTGGGTGATAACATAAGCTCTCCAGGGACATAGTCCCGGCGAGCTAATAATAGATGGCATTTCAGAATATTTCTTTTGATTCATCTCAAGAAACTACAACATATTTTATTTGAAACCTACTAGAGCCCTATTTTTTTAGGAAAGAAACATCATCTGCTAAAGTCAACTAGAAACAGAGCTCCAGATAAGAGGGCACATTCATTAATATTTTTTATTTCTATACAGAAACATACATTTTGGGTACTCATTTGAAGTGCCTCTGAGGCACTTCTAAAGAGTACCCACAACATTTGTTTTCATGGAGTAATAAGACAACTATCAGTACTTTTCATCTGAAAAAAAGTTCCTTATCTGGAGCTAAGTAGAGAGTATAAAATTCATCAGCTAAAAGGTTAACACTTATATTTCTATGGGCAAATTCAGCTGATGTCAAATTGATGAGATTTTTCTTATTTTTTGCAGTCACAGAAAATAGGATTCAACATTTCATGCTAGACAATGTTCATTAGGAGACAATTTGCATGAAATGTCAATTCATATTTTCTGGAAAAAAAAAATAGAAAAATATTTCAAAATGTTGTCTGCTGAAGTTTTACCCAGCATGCTAAGTGTTCAATAATTCAAACAATTACCATGCCATATTGTAGACCGAGTCTACATCCTTCCAGCAACATCTGTACATCTGTATTTGAACCTCCTGAGATCATAATATCAGCCATTATCTGGTTCATCTCACAGGGACTGCACTTGGAAAATGGCCTGAATAAAAATGTATTTGTAAATAAAATACATATCAAGCAAAATGTTTTTAAGCATAAATGGACCAGGCGAAGCAAAAAGGCATCATTGAACATGCACAAAATGCACAGATTCAGATTCATCCTGCACACGTCCAAAGTCTCATCGGGGCAACTGCTCTCCATTGTTACATTCTATAGTATCCAATGATTCTGTTAGCAGACAGTGAAGGCCCTGATCAGAATGCGCAGATACCGTCTGCATATGCCCGGGACACATTTTTGCTTGGCATGGCCGAAATTGTGCTGTTATAAAAGTTTCTGGTCATTCGGAATTCTTGGGCTTATTGATTATGTGTGAAAACAGAATTCCACACAAAGCTGCTTAGAGGAATGTTGCATTTTTCATTATTCCTCGGGAACAGACTCAATTAAACCAAGTCTACTATTTTCTGACTTTAATTTGTTCTGTATTTCCAAAGGATCCTTACCTCAGGATGTTTTTAACCCTTTAGGAACTGGATATACTTAGGCAAAAAAAATAATCTCTAGTTTCTGATTAACCCACCTACCCTAATTTTTTGGGGCCTACTCAAACTTCTTTTTTGGCCTTCTGGAATTTTTAGGTCTATCTTAAGGCTATTTTTAAAAGTTTTTATACATTTTCTATACAAAAAAAGTTAAGAAAAATAATTGCCTACCTACTAACACAAAAATGTTTGGAGATGTAATCTGAAACAAAACATTTTTTTTCTTTGGCCTTAGTTATTTTTTAGCCATTTCTTGCAAAGGATACAACTTTTGTGACTTTCTGTTTGCTTTCCAGCACACTAAGCCCCATCTGAAAAGGAGTCCTCTAAAAGGAAAGAATTTGCTCCTTTTACTTTAAAAGCAAAGAACTTCCTTTTAGAGGAGGTGTCCTTTTCAGGAGGCAGTTGGCAGCAAATTCTTTCCTTTTAGAGTAGACCCATTTTTAGAAAGACGGCAGCAAAACAATTTTAACCCTTGTCCTGCTGAATCCGGATATACACTGCCTGTGCAAACAGTGTAGATCCAGATCAGTTGGCTTCTGAAGAAGCCAACTGATCTGGATCTGCACTGTTTGCCATTAAGTATGTGAATTTATAGCAACAATCTGGATCTAGTAATCTGATTGGCTGAAAATTAGAAGTGGGCATGGCATCTTAATTTATTCAGCAGGACAAGGTTAAAAGATTTACCTTCCCTGAATGTGTATCATTTTCCCTTAACCCATTGAAGACTAGAGACCCCTAAACGGGTAACTGGCAAATAGTGCAGACCCAGATCAGACGCCACAGAGAGCGGCATCTGATTAGGGTTTCCACTGTTTGCAAATAGTTCAACCATTTTTCTTTAGGAATATCTACATCATATAACCTAATATACCTAAAATCGAAAATAGACTCTTCCAATATATAGTCTGGGAGAGTTTATTCTGTCTTAAATGGGTTAAAGCATCAGTCGTAACAGCAGCAGATGACATTTGAGTTTGTTTTATTTTTCTAAGAAAATAAGGACTGACAGTTCATGTTAATCACCCTTGACAGTTAGGCAGAAAATTCACTTGAAATGTCAAGCATGTTTTCTTTGAAAAAAACAGAACAAAATCAAAATGTTGTCTGCTACATTTTTGTGTGGTACTTTGATGATTCATACATATGCAAACAGCAGAGGTCATGGTATGCCTGTGCATTCTCACAGTCTGATCAGAGCATTTCCTTTTGCTAGTAGTTTTTAAGCCTTCTAAACCATTCAGCTTCTATTCATATTGTGCACTGTAGGATTAATCATTAGATGATAATTTACTGAGATTTTTAATATATATCAACCCCATCCCCTCCTCAGCTTCCTGTTATGACACATAAATTTCAATGCATTTTTTCCTATGTAGGGTACCTTTTCACTTACAAAAGGCCATTTTTGCTTTACCCTATGTATCATGCAATTTTAATTTCCAACAGGCAGGACACTACTAAATAAAAACGGTTTATCCATGCACTATACGTGTAAGATACACACGTGGCTACCTGGATGTATATAAATATTGCACTGCAAATGATTCTGATAAGGGCAAACTAACAGGACATAGGTGTGTCAGAAGACCGCAGTCCTTGGAGGAATCATTTTGTTGAGTGATATTTTATATTATCGTAATTGTCATCAATTTGTAGGTTTTCTGTGCAAGGTCTGAAAGGCCAGAAATGTGTGAGTCTGAATTAAAACCTACAGACTGTTGATTGCTGCGTCTGTATAGTGGACGCAGGGTGATCCAGTTCTACATTTTTTTACATAGGATTTTCATGTATACTAGACCGGCTGCGCTAAATTTTTCAGTCTAATGGGAGTTTTCCTAGTTTGCCTGCATAAGGTGGATAGGAAGGATGCCGAGCAGACTGCAGTATGTTCAGTGATCAGGGTCTCTTTCTAGCAAGCGCAAATTCGGTCTGGTAGGTATCTCCAGTTTGCATGAAAGGAATGGCTATGAAAGACCCTGTTTGTTATCGGCAGACATTCGGAATGTCATGGTCCTAAACTATTTGATAAGGGTAGGTAGGATTGACTATTTGAATGTCATGACCCTGTGAGTTAGCCATTGATGTTGGAATGTCATGACCCTGGTGTTGTAAGAGGAAATGTCCTGATCACAGGTAGGGTGGCTGAAATGTCTTGGCCCGGGTTGCTATCTGTGTAAATTTCAAATGTCATGGCCCTGTTGTTAAAGTTTACTATTATTTTATAAGGGCATTGAAACTTTGTTAATTTGTTTAAAATATGCAGTTTGTGTATGACGTGGACAAGAGATGCTGTTGATAGCTGACGGAAGGTAGCTGTCGACCATGCCGACGTCAACAATAGGACATAGGTTGCGGACAAATCACATCGATGCCGGTGATAGACTAATCATGACATCGCAGATTCAACCACGCCAATGATGTCGCACAATCCAGTGACGTAGGTTGTCATTCTAAATTGTATAGAATCATAACAGTAAACTTCATCATATAATGGTTTAATCCTGTGAAGTTATGTTTTGTTTTCTTTCTACGTTTTAGCCCTTCAGTAAAATGTTGTCGCCTCCAATACAGAAGATAGTATCAGACATCTCAGCATGCTACAAGATATCATAAAGCCACAGGTGAAGACCCAGTGAATCTTTACGCGAAGTTCATTATATATACGATGATGAAATCATAAATCGCGTAATATATTAAGCTAGAGCTACGCTCATCAAACAAATTCAAATAATAAACAAATTTAAAGAAGATACAGAATGAAAGATACAGGTGGTGAAGTGTCTAAACACAAACTAAAGAAATATAAACCAGGGCCCAGTTGTTCAAAGCGTCATTAGCTTAACAAGCTCATTAAGGGTCATTTCGTTAACTGTTTTAGCGGATTCAATATACAATATTCTGATAATTTTTTCAGCAAAAAATTTCAGCATATTTGCATATCACTCAATGTAAATTTTAACGAATCGTTAACTAACACCATCATTAGTTTTGAACAACTGGGCCCAGGGTATACACAAAATTAGTTACATTAACTAAATAAGACATAGTGAGTCAATGTCTTAGGATACTGTAACCAGCATTCTCTTCGCATTGGCCCAGTGTTCATCACACTTGGTTGGAGCTGTACTGGAGATTAAATATTTTGATTAACCAACCCAGGTTAATCAAGTTATAAACCAGTACAGTTGCCAGCCATGTTATGTCCAACTGTAGCCAAACCAAAGAGTCTAGCTTTTGTGATTGTTCACACATTGTTATGTAGATTTGTAAGTGTAATTGTATGTTGTATATATTTATGTAAACAAAAATAGATGTAAAATCTAACATTGTTAGAGTTTCTGTGTAGTGGTACAGTTAGGCAAACCCAACCCGAAGCATAGTCAAACAGGAAGTCACCCTCGGTGTGTCTTGACCACCCTTGTGCCTAACACTTCCCCCCACCCCCTCCCCCCCCTCCGCATAACTTCCCCCAACAGACAAAAGACCTGACATTTTTTCCAAAGTGTTTTCTTGAACAAATGTAATTCCTTTTTTTTTCAGTTTCTTTTTTTCCTTTTCTTCCAGAGAGAGCAAATTCTTTTCTTGAAAAAAGTATCACCCATTTTTGGTAGGTTTAAAATTCTTAGGAGGCAAATTCCTGTCTGAAAAAGTTAAACACTATACAAGCAAATATAAATAAAAAAACAATTATTTTTTAAATTGTAGATACATGTACTAGTTTGTGTAAATAACCGTATTCGACCAAATTACCACACATACCCTTGTAAGAGCACAGTCAAGCAATTTCGTAGGCTTCAGATTGCAGTCCGTGTAATAGTATCTACTTCTTTCTAATAGCATATGTTGTGGGTACTCATCTGAATTGCCTGGACAAGTTGGGGCAATTCAAATGAGTACCCACAACACATGCTTTTATAAATTTGTTGAGGTAATTCAAATGAGTACTCACAATACAGTATATGCTTTTATAAAGAAAATCAGAACACATATCACATAAGCATAATTTAATACACCCCAATTTAATACACCCCTCAGGAAGTCTTCTGCTCATATTCCTTTAAAGTGTGCTGTTACTAGGAAGATATTTTTTTCCAGTAATTTTGAAAAACTTACATGCACAGTGTAGTAATTAGGGTGAATATGGTATGTCTGAATCAGACTATAGTTTCAAAGCTCCAAATAAGGTACTTTTGCAACCAAAATGTATTGTTAGTTTTCTATTTATTTGACTCTGATATAGAATTGTCATTGCTTAATATAGAGTATAAGTGTGATATGAAAACTGACGCATTTTAACACCATATTATGGGAATATTCAGCAGACGACAAACTGATGATATTTTTCTTACTTTTCCTAGATAATAGGATCTGACACTTCATGCAAATTGTCTCTTGAGACAATTTGCATGAAATGTCAAATCCTATTTTCTAGGGAAAATAAGAAATACACATGTATTTCAAAATGTTGTCTGCTGAAATTTTTACCCAGCATGCAAAGTGTTAATAATCTCTATGTTCTGTATGATCTTGCAAGATAAGATGGGTATTCAGATAAATATTTGTTTTCTTATTTCTCCACAAAAAACACAGGCTGTAGGTACTCATTAGAAACACATTGACAAGGTGTTTTTAACAAGTACTTTTGTATGTGTTGAAGTTTGACGGCACAGTCAACCCATCTGGGTCATGTCGAACATGGTCAGTTTTACCTAACCACACTATTTCCTGGGTAGGCTTAGTCCCCTAAACCGTTACCCAGTACTTGTGCACATTCTTTCGCCAGAAACTGACAACTGCCCTTCTTGAATCAGTGGAAGGGAGAGGATGATTGTAATAAATAATGGAGAGAATGACCCTAATAAATACTTCATAATCAATCTCCACGAAAGAATGTTGGCAGACCCGGCGGGGATCAAACGCGTGACCTCCCAATCTCCAGTCAGATGCACAGATTCTTATTTTTTTTTTTTAAATAGACCTTGCCATTCTATGCAAACTGCCTGCTTTGTCTCCTTTGGAGACAATTTGCCCCAGTCTATTTTCTGGGGGAAATAAGAATAAGAAAATTATTTCAAATTGGCATCTGCTGGAATTTTTACCCAGCATGCAAAGCATTAAATATTTTGAGAGAGATAAGAAAAATATCAACACTTTTTAGTAGCAAAATAGCAGCTTATCAAGCACCATGTATGTAGATCAGTGTTACCCGAACAGGAAGAATCTAACGTCATCACCCCACTCCTGTACTGGGTTGTTTTTCTTCATCATCCTTGATTCCACCAGATCTCTCACTTCTTTTATACTGAGAAAATAATAATAATAAAAAAAAAATGTTAATAGGCTATGTCAAGTGAAAATTATCCATTAAATTAATCCTAAAAGCACAAAGCAAATTTGTAACTGACAACATTCTAAAATAGAGTTTATATTTCAGAGAAAATAAAACTAGACATTTCTTGTGACTCGACAGCTAAGCAGATGATTCGCATAAAATTCAAGTCTTATGTTCTCTGGAAAAAAAAAAAAATCACAACAAAATTCAAAGTGTCATCCGCTGCAGTTGTCATTGGTGTTTAAGCGTTAACAAGTCTATCATGCAGAGGCATTGTTGAGGAGTATTTGGTGATAATTCTGGGATATTTTTTTATTTCTCCATAAAATATATGTTGTGGGTATTCATTAGAAGTGCCTGAGGTATTTCTAATGAGTACCCACAACATATGTTTTTATGTAAAACTGGAGAAAATTATCTAATAATTATCACCAAATACTCCTACTTAACAATTCTTCTGGTCTATCTTATGTATACCCCTCTGTTCTGCCATCATATATTATGAAAACAGAGAGATACGTAGGGGTCTTTAATATTAGGAGAGTTTCATAATTTTGCAGGTTTTAAACCAACTTTTCAATGTTTGTTACTTCTAATAACCTTTTTTTACTGAAAAAAAATTCTGCCTTAAATCTTAATCCTTGTCCTGCTGAACCCTGATATACCCTGCCTTTGGAAACAGTATAGATCCAGATCAGTTGGCTTCTGAAGAAGCCAACTGATCTGGATCTGCACTGTTTTCTATTCTGTATGTGAATTTCTATCAACAATCTGGATCAAGGAATCTGATTGGCTGACAATTAGAAGTGGGAGTGGCATCTTAATTTATTCAGATGACAAGGGTTAAAGTGATTAATAACCTAAAGCATCCTCATTTCCCATATTATATGGTGAAAAGAAATTTCATGGCTTACGTAGCTCTAGATGAGAAAGTTATCAAACTAAATACTGTTTTCAATGGCTGCATATGCAAAATACATTACATTAACTTTTTTACTTTCTCTGTCAGCATATGCAACACATTATATTTCTTTTTTACCATTTTCCTTGGCTTACTGTGAACAGAGAAGACTGCCATATATCATTAACCCATTTTAGATAGACTATAATATTGGAAGTGTCCAATGTCAATTTTAATTATGTCAGGCTATGTGATTTAGATATTCCTAAAGAATATGGCTAAACTATTTGCAAACTGTTGAGACCCTGATCAGATGCTGCGTTCTGCTGCACCTGATCTGGATCTGCACTTTTTGCCAATTACCCTTTTAAGGGTCTCCAGACTAAAATGGGTTAATGGAGCCTATGTATAAAGTACCTTGTTTTGTTTGTTGTTGCTAAGCTAGATACTTTAGAAACAAATTCATATAACACCAAACTTTATATGCAACATAAGAAAAGAGTCTATACTGTATTAACCCTTAATATTTGGACAGACACACTTGAACAAACAATGTAGACCCAGATCAGATGCCACAGAATGTGGCATCTGATCAGAGTCTACACTGTTTGCCACTCACTCAGCTATTTTTAGACACAACAGGTAGAAGTGAAATGGAAATTCAAACTTTTGGATGCAAAGGAGTGAAGATGTCCTTATACTTAGGGTAAAGCCACCGATTAGCATCTGCACAGTCTGATCAAGGCTTTCTCTGTATGTCAATAAATTCTATTGATTCTTTAGATAGAGAAGACCATGGTCAAACTGCAAACAAGTCCATGCCTGATCTGGGCCTTCATTAGCTGAATATGACGATGAAAATGATCTGGTGTTTTACGTCTCTTTCAACAATATTTAACCCTTAAACTGCCAATCACAACAATTGTGGTCTGTTTTGTCATCTGCTTGTGATTTTAAAAGTCATTTATGCAAACAGTGTGGACCCAGATCAGACTGCTCCTCTAGGAGCAGTCTGATCAGGGTCCACACTGTTTGCCTGTATGCAAAAATAGGTTTGAAAAGTTTGCAAGAATATTCAGCAGACGACATAAACAGACGTCATTTTCAGATGCAGGTTTTCTTGGAATTTTAAGGGTTAAGTTATATCAAGATGATGATGGAGTTATAATGACAGGCTATGTGCAATGAAGCACAATAAAACTAAACTCTGCCTCTAGTGGGGTTCAAAACTCGGACCTTGTGGTCTAAAGTCGGGAGTCCTAATCATTCAGCCACCTGGACAATTCTAGTTGCTTAGCATATGCGAACAGCAAAGGGTCAGGTGACCACTCAGCCATTCACCCTGACAATTCTAGCCATTATGAGCAATGCAGCATAAGGGCCCTTTTCGTGCACTGCTTTTCAATTGAGCCAAATCGCGAGAAAATGACTCTTTTGACTTTCTATCAGATCAATCATTCAGTACGCATGCCCTACCCCTTAGAAGGCCAAATGTCTAGTTCATTGGCTGAAGTTTTCCCTTAGCCTACTGCTTATGTGAGCAAACAGAATACGTTCAGGCAAGACTGCGTGTACTGCTTATGTGAGCAAACAGTATACGTTCAGGCAAGACTGCGTGTACTGCTTATGTGAACAAACAGAATAGGTTCAGGCAAGACTGCGTGTACTGCTTATGTGAGCAAATAGAATAGGTTCAGGCAAGACTGCGTGTACTGCTTATGTGAGCAAACAGAATAGGTTCAGGCAAGACTGCGTGTACTGCTTATGTGAGCAAACAGAACAGGTTCAGGCAAGACAGCGTGTACTGCTTATGTGAGCAAACAGAATAGGTTAAGGCAAGACTGCGTGTACTGCTTATGTGAGCAAACAGAATAGGTTCAGGCAAGACTGCGTGTACTGCTTATGTGAGCAAACAGAAAAGGTTCAGGCAAGACTGCATGGATGAGATCCGCGCAGTCTTGCCTGAACCTTTGCTGTTTGCATATGCTATAATGGCTTTTTTTCCATGATGAGGCTCAATTATAATATACTATATACATTACCAGTCTGTGGGTTTGAAGGTCACATCTGCCAACATAATATTTTTGCTAGCTAAATAGACAGAACACTTCACTGGTAAAACATCTAATTCTGGAATGTGGCTTGTCAAATATCTGCAAATACAGTTTACTAAGAATAACCCAGTGTTTCCATCAGAAATGAAAAAAGGACATGGTAATTCTTTTCAATAAGAAATTCGCAACTGCTAAAGAAATAGATTAAATGCACAGACTAAACATTGTTCACACATGTATGAAAAGTAGGTCAAGGTCTGTAGTGGTTGATGGCAGTGGACAGGGTACATCATGGCAGATGTGTGTACAAAGTTTCATTTGTCCAGAGGCCTTGGTGTTTCATTAGCCTAGAAGCCTTGGTGCTTGAGAAACAGAGGTAAACGTGCAGACTTAACATTGCTTACCGCGACAATGACAACACCAATGCCAGCGATGACGCCAGAAAAAAATTGCTGTGGCTCCTGTATGCTAAAGCAGTTGCGACAACAAGACCTGTCGCCAGACAGGATAGCTCGCCTGATATTGCACATTTTGTTTCTGGAAAATTCTAAGTCCGTGACCTTGATTTTGACATGACCTGGGTGTGTGTGTGTGTATGCGTGTGAGGGGGGGAGGGGGGGGGGGGAAGCAGTATCTGTCTTTATACCAAATAGGAACTAAATCCATCATGCAGCTTAGAAGTAATGAGATCCTAAAAAAACTTTGGCATAAAATTTTTACATCAAAATTCTGAGTCTGTGACCTTGACCTTGACATGACCTGGGGTGGTGGGGATTGGTACTGTGTAAAAATTTGGACCAATATGTATCATCATACAAAAGATGAATCAAATCTGTGATAAGGTTAGGATTTAATGAAGTCTTAAAAACTTTAACGAAAACTTTAACATTTAAATTCTAAGTCTGTGACCTCGACCTCAAAGTCATGGTCATGAGTGCTGATGGTGCTGATGAAAACTTTTGACCAGTATCTATCATGATACCAAACAGGAACTAAATCCATCATTTAGTTTAGTAGTAATGAGATCCTAAAAACTTTGACGTAAAATTTTAACATGAAAACTCTAAGTCTGTGACCTTGACCTAAGTTGGTGGGGATGGTACTGCGCAAAATTTTGGACTACTATGTATCATAATACCAAAGATGAATCAAATCGGTGATGAGGTCTTAAAAACTTAAACGAAAACTTTAACATTTAAATTCTAAGTCTGTGACCTTGACCTTGACATGACCTAGAGTGATGGGTATGGTAGTGCACAAAATTTTGGACCAATATGTATCATCATACCAAAGATGAATCAAATCGGTGATAAGGTTAGGAAATAATGAGGTCTTAAAAACTTTAACGAAAACTTTAACATTTAAATTCTAAGTCTGTGACCTCGACCTCAAGGTCACGGTCATGAGTGCTGATGGTGCTGATAAAAACTGTTGACCAGTGTCTATCATAATACCAAATAGGAACAAAATCCATCACTTAGTGTAGAAGTAATGAGATCCTAAAAACTTAGACATAAAATTTTAACATAAAAATTCTAAGTCTGTGACCTTGACCTTGACATGACCTAGAGTGGTGGGGATGGTACTGCGCAAAATTTTGGACCAATATGTATCATCATACCAAAGATGAATCAAATCGGTGATAAGGTTAGGAAATAATGAGGTCTTAAAAACTTTAACGAAAACTTTAACATTTGTGGACGCCAACGCCAACACCAACGCCAACACCAACGCTGGGGGGTAGTACAATAGCTCTTCCTGAACGTTGTTCAGGCGAGCTAAAAAGGACACTCTAGCACATACTATCACTCTAAAAGGGCTTGTACATGTATACAGGAAATGAGAAAGTCTTTTTCATGAAATTTGTGAAGTATTAATTTCATATTATTCATGTTTTATCAATAAACAGGTAAATTTACTACTCTTTGGACTAATTCAGGAGACAACAAATTTGATATTTTTCTTATTTTCCCCAGAAAAACAGGTTTTGACATTTCATGCAAATTGTCTCAAAATATGAAGAGCTTTGTTGGTACATAGCTCCAGATAAGAGGGGTATCCAGAAAAATATTTTTCCTCACTTCTCCATGAAAACATATGTTGTGGGTACTCATTAGAAGTCACTTCTAATGAGTACCCACAACATATGTTTTCATGGAGAGATAAGAAAAATATCAGTACTTTTTCAGTGAAAAACAAAATATCCTATATGGAGCTGTGTTTATAACTTACTTGTCATAGGCATCTGCAATCATTTTTGCACAGGAGTCAAGTTCATTCTGAAGGTCATCTTTTCTCCGAGATAATGTACCTTCCAGGTCCTGGGTTTGCTGGAACAATTCTGTAAGATGGAAGACCACTGTAATTTTTGGTTGTTGATTTTTTTTTTTTCTTTTTGTTTTGTTCTGTATACATGTAACTGTACCACAAATATTCTGACACCTTAGCTCCTTAAACAACAGCTCCCAATAAGAGGAATAAGATTTTATTTTTCTTATTTCTTCATGGAAACATGCTGTTAGAAGCCCTTAAGGAATTTGTTAAGGCCTTGAGGTTATAAAACTTTTTTCATGCTCAACTCAGGTGAGCATGAAATTTGTTTTGTTTATAAATCTTAAAATACTGACAAAATTTTGAAACTTCTTTCATGCTCAACTCAGCTGAGCTTGTGAGCATGAAAAAAGTTTTAAATTTTTGGTATTTTTATTTTTTTGACCAAGTGAAATTTCATGCTCAGATGAGTTGAGCATGAAAAAAGTTTTATAACCTCGGGGCCAGAACATGAAATCAAGTGAACTCTTCTGGTGCTGCCAGATGTTTTCCATATTTACTCAAGTATTCAGACAGACAGGCCAAGATCAACAGTGTAGACCCAAATCAGTATCTGATCAGACTCTACACTGCTTCCCACCCTTCCAGCAGTTTTTACACACATCAATAGAAGTAAAATGGAACTGTTCAAATTTAAAGGCATCAGTATAGGGATCACCCATGGTTTTTCATGCATTAACATTTGCCGGGTCCCGAGGACGCTGTTTGAACGTGGGACAGCTAGGCCGAGTGTTCAAATATCTTCCGAGGGACCCGGCAAATGTTATTGCAATGAAGTAACCATGTTGTTCTTGCATAACTTAAGATTCCAACGGCAAATTGTGACGAAGGTGCCCCAAAGCTACATATAAACTCCATATAAACTCTTCAAATGCGACAGCAAACCAATATGGCGGCTAGTTCACAATATTGTTTGCAATGATGCTAGTTGCGCAATGACCCTCTGACATTATCATAAAATTCTAAAATGCTACGTTCAGGGTGATAATGTTACGTCGCTCAACGTAACGTAAACAAAGCAAGGCCTACCTTGTGATATCAAAAGTTCAAAATCCATGTTCAAACAGCACATGAATTTCATGATTTGAACATGGGTTTTGTTCTTTCAGCACTGCTTCTGGTCCATTCAAGAATAGCTTCAAACAGCTATTTTCATAGAATTTTATGCAAGAACAAAGATTCAAATCAGCTTGCACATCCAGAGTCTTTGTTGTCTGCAGAAGAAACTTTGCATCCTTGGCTATCCAGTCCAGTGAAGATTCTGATGAGACTGTGTGCAGGGTGCACATGTTTGTAATACATCTGATGGAGCAGTTCATATATAGACTCAGAACATTAGATAAAAAGGGTATTTAGAGAAATAGTTTTCTCACTTTGCCATGAAAAATGTTTTGCAGGACTCATCTGAAGCACCTCAGCTTCTAATGAGTAATCACAACAAACTGCTATGTTTCACTGGAGAAATAAGTTGTTGTTTTTTTTATACTTTTTGGTTGAAAGGCATCTTATCAAAAGCTATTAGCCTATGAGCAGTTTTGACAGATGGGCAGACTGGTCTGGGCTTTGTTATTTGCTTATGAAATTTTTAGGTTTTTCAATTTATAGACGATTTTTAGTTGTTTTTTTTTTCTGTGTCATAAAAGTTTCACCTTAAAAGAAGCTCAGGTATCAACCTTTAACCCATTTTAGTCTGAAAAATTCCTAACAGGGTAATTGGCAAACAGAGCAGACCCAGATCAGACACAGCATCTATCAGGATTTACAGTTTGCATTAAATACAGGAATTTCTCGTGAAATGCAGTAATAATACCAAGAGGGCCATGATGGCCCTGTAACGCTCACCTGAGTATCATAGCATTTAGAGAACCTGACCTAGAACTGATCAAGGCAAACATTCTGACCAAAATTTATAATGATTATATCAACAAGTAAGACAATGTAGCATGTCTAATGGACTGTGAAATAGAGGTCAAGGTCAAATATAAATTACTGCACTCAAGAGGCCATGCTAAGATGTATGCATGTGCTAAGAATCACTGGCTGTAGGAACAATAGTTACTGAGAAACAGACCTAAACTAAACACAAACACTTCACAAGTGCCAAATATCACTCTGTAGGACCAATAGTTACTGAGAAACTGACCTAAATGGAAAAACTTAAGAAAGTAACTGGACCATGAAATATACTTCATAAGTGACACAGTTCCAAACTTCACCTAGAAATCATCAAGACAAACAGTTTGAGCAAGATTCATGATGACCACTTCAAAAATGTGACCTCTAGAGTGTCAACAAGGTTTTCCTTTGATTTGGCTGGGTGACCTAGTTTCTGATTCCAAGTGACCCAGTTTTGAATTAGACCTAGAAATCATCAAGATGAACATTTTGAGCAATATTCATGATGATTATTTAAAAAATGTGACCTCTGGAGTGTTAACAAGGTTTTCCTTTGATTTGGTCTGATGACCTAGTTTTTGACCCCAAGTGACCCAGTTTCTAACTTAACCTAGAAATCATCAAGACAGTTTGAGCAAGATTAATGATGATTGCTTCAAAAATGTGACCTCTAGAGCATTAACAAGGTCTTCCTTTGATTTGGCTGGGTGACCTAGTTTTTGACCCCAAGTGTCCCAGTTTCAAATTTGACCTAAAAATCATCAAGACAAACATTTTGAGCAAGATTCATTATGATTGCTTCAGAAATGTGACCACTAAAGGGTTAACAAGGTCTTCCTTTGATTTAGCCCGGTGACCTAATTTTTGACCCCAAGTGACCCAGTTTAAAACTTGACCTAGAAATTATCAAGACAAACATTTTGAGCAAGAGTCATGATGATTGATTAAAACATGTGACCTTTAGAGTGTTAACAAGGTCTTCATTTGATTTGGCACGGTGACCTAGTTTTTGACCCCAAGTGACCCAATTTCAAACCTGACCTAGAAATCATCAGGACAAACATTTTGAACAAGATTCATGATGATTGCTTCAAAAATGTGACCGCTAGAGTGTTAACAATGTTTTCCTTTGATTTGGCCTGGTGACTTAGTTTTTGACCCCAAGTAGCCCAGTTTCAAACTAGACCTAGAAATCATCAAGAAAAACATTTTGAGCAATAGTCATGATGATTATTCAAAAGATGTGACCTCTGAAGTGTTAACAAGGTTTTCCTTTGATATGACCTGGTGACCTAGTTTTTGATCCCAAGTGACCCAGTTTCAAACTTGACCTAGAAATCATCAAGGCAATCATTTTGTCCAAGATTTATAATGAGTGCTTCAAAAATGTGACCTCCAGAATGTTAAAAATGTAAGTAAGTAAGAAAAGACTTTATTTAAAAAGGGTTACAGCATTTAGCAAAATACATAAAAGTGCATATATGTAATAGCTCATCTTCCATGAGGCCCTCTATAAATGTATATATATTTGTACATTAAATAAACATGGTTATATACAGGTAGTATAAAGATTACAAGTAGTACTAACTAATCAATTTTACAAAGTACATATATATAAAATGAATAACTACAAGTAAAGGACTAAGGACTTTTCTCTTACCTTTTTTGAATACCGCTGGGACCCTAAGTTTTTATGACAGGAGCAAACAGTGCAGACAGTCAGACTACTATTGTTGCAATCTGATCAGGTCTTCACTATTTAATTGTCTAATGGTCCAGGAGCATCTTTCAAAATCCATTAGTTTTATGGTAGTTCACACAATTTAAGGTGTACAAATTCCTAGGATCCTCACGGTAGTTACTGAATTCTGAATGTTTGAGATATTAATGGGAAAAACATAAGAATATTATGCATTTCAGTATAAAACAATTATTAAGCAGACATCTTACCGAAACGAAAGCAAGAGATCTTTGTATACTGAATAATTTGGAAACTGCACCAGAAACTCTGGGACATTTTATATTAGCTCCAGTCCACCACAAATATATGTATAACTACAGCAAAGTTGAAAACTTGTGTCAAAAATTTTTTTCTCAAGAGAGTAATTAGCATATCTTGTTACAGTATTTTCATATATATACACATATAACAAAATTTTGAAAGGTAACAGCGGTCTTCCTTTGATTTGGCTCGGTGTAAGTTTTTGACCCCAAGTGTCCCAATTTCAAATTTGACCTAGAAATCATCAAGTCAAACACTGTGAGCAAGATTCATGATGATTGCTTCAAAAACTGTGACTACTAGCGGGTTAACAAGGTTTTCTGTTGATTTAGCTTGGTGACCTAGTTTTTGACCCCAAGTGACCCAGTTTTGACCTTGACCTAGTAATCAAGGTTAACAAGGTTTTCCTTTGACTTAGTTTTTGACCCCAAGTGACCCAGTTTTGAACTTGACCTTGAACTTGAAATCTTCAAGACGAACATTTTGAACAATATTCAAGATGATTACTTAAAAAATGTTACCTCTGGAGTGTTAACAAGGTTTTCCTTTGATTTGGCCTGGTGAATTAGTTTTTGAACCCAAGTGACCCAGTTTTGAAATTGACCTAGAAATCATCAAGATAAACATTTTGAGCAAGATTCATGATGATTGCTTGAAAAATGTGATCTAGTTTTTTAACCCAAGTGACCCTGTTTCCAACTTGACCTATATTTCATAAGGGCAAACATTCTGAGCAAGTTTCATCAAGATTGGGTAAAAACTGTGACCTCTAGAGTGTTAACAAACTAATTGTTGACGACGGACGACTGATGACAAACAACTGACGACGGACGATAGACAGAGGGTGATCACAACAGCTCACCCTGAGCTTTGCTCAGGTAAGCTAAAAACTAACCAGACACCCTGATATTGGAAATGGATCAGTCCAAAGAGTTGTGGTAGAAGAGTCCACTTGATGTAAATGGGTTAATCTAAAATTGCTTGGCTTTCTATACCTTCTTGAGAAAGTCCGTGAGTATGTAACTCTGCTATTGCATTCTCTGTTGTTGATTCTAGTGCTTTCAAGTTCTGGTGGTATGACCGTTTCATGGACTGAAAAATAAATTTTACTTATGAACACCTAGACTTCAGATAATCATTCAATGTTGGCTCCATAAACAGAAAGTACATGGTTCGTAGCTTAACCCATTTTAGTCTCTAGGAATATCTAAATGACATAGCCGGACATACCTAAAATTGAAATTGGACTCTTCCAAAATAGAATGGGGGATTTAGATATTCCTGAAGAAACATGGCTTAACTATTTGCAAACAGTGGAGACCCTGATCAGAAGCCACAGAATACGGCATCTGATCTGGCTCTCCACTGTTTGCCAATTACCCTTTTGGGGATATTCAGACTAAATTGGATTAAGTATAATTGAAACACTACCAAGGAGGCAATTATATCAGGGCCCAGTTGATCAAAACTAACGATGTCGTTAGTTAACGTATCGTTAAAACTTTGATCATATAATATGGCATATATGCTAATATTTTTGCTGAAAAAATGTGAGTAGCTTTTGCATTTGCAAAAGCTATTCATATTTTTTTCAGCAAAAATACCTGTGAATTAGATTTTGTACTCACTAGAACAGTTAACATTTTGACCACTAACGAGCTCATTAAGCTAACTACGCTTTGAACAACTGGGCCCAGTTGTTTATCTCCCTTCTGAAAAGATATTGACTTCTCTTGGAAGCAAACTCTTTCTTTTCAGAGTAGAGGGATTTGGTGTGCAGGTTAGCAAACAGGAAGTCACAAAATTTGTCTCCCTTGTAAAGAAAAATCAGAAAATGTACACAGTGTATCTAGTCCCCTTACAGCATTTCACTTGGAAAAAATAAACCAGGGCCCATTTGTTAAAAAATAACGATGTCGTTAATTAACATATCGTTAAAACTTTGATCATTAAATATGGCATTTAAGCTAATATTTTTGCGAAAAAAATGTGAGTAGCTTTTGCATTTACAAAAGTTACTCACATTTTTTCAGCAAAAATACCTGTGAATTAGATATTCTACTTACTAGAACAGTTAACATTTTGACCACTAACGATCTCGTTAAGCTAACGATGCTTGAACAACTGGATCCAGAGTGTCAAGATGTCCAATAATCCAACGGGAAAAAATATGAAATATACAACAAATGTTTTGGAACAAATACTTATACAAATACTTATTACTCTATTTTATCAGCATAGTGGCTCAATTCGTTGATGGGAGGGCAATGGTTTGATCCCCGGCCATGTCATACGAAAGATCTAAAAATGGTACTAGTTACTCTTTCGCTCGTCTCAGCATTAAGAAAGTAGCGGTAGGAATTAGAACTGGTCAGCCCGGTGTCAGTATAATGTGGCTGGGTGGAATATTATATTGTGTGTCTGCAGTGTGATATTTTAGTAAGGAAGCACTCTAAAAGTGAGCATGGAGCTCCCTACCACATCTAGACATGCGATATGTCTGAAAGACTGTTGAAAGTGACATAAAACCGAGTAAAACAAACACATTCTTTGTTGAATCATTTTAATTTTTCTTTCAATCCTTTTAACCACTGATCTGGTCTAGATACCAATCTATTGCTGAAGCACTTCTAAAGAGCACTCACAACATACATTTTTATGGAGAACTGTAGAAAACAAGAAATTTAATGGATATACAGATGGACGAACGTGAAAACGATATGCACTCCCACAAATACAGTTTAGAAGGTTGGTGGGGGTGGGGGCGGGGGCGGGGGGAGGGTATAATCATCTGAAACTATAGGGTGTTTGCAGTCAGGCTGAAACATTTGTGCAAACTGATGTGTAACAATCCAAACTTAAGATCAATGCATAAAATTTGATCAAATTCCATCAATTCATTCACAAGATTTTGATCGGAAACAAAAATCTGACAATAACCAAGGCCAAAACTCTGTTGTAAATTTGTAAAAATTGATGTGCAACAAACAATTCCAACATAGATCTAGTCAACATCAATGGATATGCAAAACTTGTTCCCAAGATATTTAGTGGAAATGAAAGGGCCAAAACTGTATTGTAAATTTGCAAAAGTTGACCTGTAACAACAGCAACCTAGATCTGGTTATGGTCAATGCGTATGCAAAATTTGATCAAATTACATCAATTCGTTCATAAGATATTGATCAGAAATGAAATTTTGACAATAACCAATGGCTATAACCATGTTGTAAATTGGCAAAAATTGACACATAACTATCCCAACGTACATCTGATCAACATCAATGCATATGCAAAATTTGGTCTAATTCCATCAGTTTGTTTTCCAGATATTGAGTAGACATGCAGTTGGAATGACAGAATCATGGAATGACGAAATTGGGAATCACAAGGTGAAAGCAGCATTCTCCCCTACTCCACCTACCCATACTACGTATGTAGTATCATCCCAGAATTATCATCCCAGAATTATCATCCAATACTTGTACACCTCCTTAACCCTTAAAGCGCCAATCACAAAAATTGTCGTCTGCTCTGTCTTCTGCTTGTGATTTTAAAAGTCATTTCTGCAAACAGTGTGGACCCAGATCAGACTGCTCCTTTAGGAGCAGTCTGATCTGGGTCCACACTGTTTGCCGGTATGCAAAAAATAGGTTTGAAAAGTCTGCAAGAATATTCAGCAGACGACATAAACAGATGACATTTTCAGATGCAGTTTTTCTTGGCGCTTTAAGGGTTAACAAGTCTTCTAATACTGATATATAACTACATATATTTACCTGGAAAAACTTCTCATGAGCTGCTAAGCCTTGTTTTAAATGTTCTGTAATAAATAACTATGCATTAGTTTGAACAACACATAATCCATTTAATAAGAATCACAAGATCTGTTTCATAACATATGTTTGAAAAAAAAAACACACACACACACACACAAAAAAACTATAATAGTAGAAAAAATTATGTTCTTGTAAAACTATTTTTCTTATCTCTCAAAAAAACAAACAAACAAAACAAAAATACACACACACGCATTAAAGGAAAAACAAAAAAAAAAAAAATCAAAAAAAAAAAATCATACATTGTGACACTTCTTATGTGTGCACACAACATATGTTTTCTGCATGAAACTTTGGATACTCTTCTTAACTAGATCTATAAAATGACAAAGAAAAGGTATTTACAGACATAACAGACCTGACCAGCAATGTTCTAGACCAATCTGCATATCCTCACTATCTGTTTATTGTTTGCTAATACAATCTCGACACTTTTTAGAGTGAATATGGTGGACATATTGCATGGATGAACTAACCTGCAGCTTTGCTTTATTTTCTATCTCTTACCTCTTAAAACTTTTCACCCCTGAGTTTCTGACCAGGACTAATCTGTCTTTGAATTAGGATGAGTCAATTATCTCATAAAGGGATGTTAGACAATACTCAAAAACAAAATGGCAAACAGTGTAATGACAAAATAAAAGGCAAACAGGGTAGATCCAGATGAGATGGCTCTTTAAAATGCATCTCATCTGGTTCAACATTGTTTGTAACACCCTTTTTTCCATTCCGTAGACTTGAAAGGGTTATGGTTCTTTTTCTTGACCCTGGCCTAATTATGCTAGCCCTTCAAGTGCCAATCACAACTGCTGCCAACACCTTTTTGAAATATTTATTTTATTTTTTAGAGAAAGGCTTGGTGCAGCACAGCAAATGATTCATATAAAATATCAAGCCTCATTTTTTCTGAAAAATAATAAAATTAAATAAGACTGTCTGTTGCAGTTGTGCTCAGCACTTTTAGGGGTATCTAACTTACTTTTCAGCACAAGTTCCACAGGTGTAAAACTGTCTTCACTTTTCTCACTACTGTCTGCAGCTGAAACAAAAAAAAAAAACAAAACAAAAAAAAAAACAAGACCTCACCATTAATTGTTAGGACATTTATAAAATAAGCAGACAATTTTTTTTTCATTTTTTGTTACTTTCAAAGAAAATGGGTTTTGACATTTTATATGTATCATTGTCACCATAAGAAATAATTAACATGTAATTTAAAACAATGTTTTCATAGAAAACTAATGAATGTATTTAAAATTTTAGTCTACAAATATTTAAGTTTAGTACTTGAATGTTAAATATGTTCTTTGATAACTCTGTTACAGGGTAAGAACATTTTATAATATTTGCACCTGTAATTTTAACCCTTGTCTTGCTGAATAAATTAAGATGCCATGCCCACTTCTAATTTTTAGCCAATCAGATTACTTAATCAAGAATGTTGCTATAAATTCACATACTTAATGGCAAACAGTGCAGATCCAGATCAGTTGGCTTCTTCAGAAGCCAACTGATCTGGATCTACACTGTTTGCAAATGCAGGGTATATCCGGGTTCAGCAGGACAAGGGTTAATGTGGAAGTTATCTTATTGATTAAATCAAGTTGTTTCATTACATATGTACTTATTAAAACTGCTTCAAGGGGGTAACTCTACAGAAAACCACAGTGAGACAATTCTAAAGTGTACAAAGTATTTTATTTGTGCAGAAATAATAAAAAATATCATATTTTTACTTATTTAATATTTTATCAAAAACAAAAGTCAGACCAGGTCCTGATATTAATTTACAGTTTATGAAATCTATTTTTGACTTCTTGACTCAAAAAGAATCATCAAGAAACTTAATCCATTTAGATGGGATCCTTTAAAAGGGTAACTGGCAAACTGTTAAGACCCAGATTAGATGCCACAGAATGATCAGGGTTTACACTGGTTGCACTAAATACAGGAATTTCTATAAAACATAGTAATAATAAAAACTAACCAGAACCCCCCTATTGGAAATAGACTGGTCCAAAGTGTTGAGAGAGAAGAGTCCACTTGACGTAAATGGGCAAAAGTAGAAATGGGTGCACATAAAGATTTTGCCACTATTTTTTAACAGGAGACAACCATTGCAGACAAGGCCCGGTTGTTCAAAGCTTCATTAGCTTAACAAGCTCGTTAGTGGTCAAAATATTAACTGTTCTTGTAAGTGGAATATCTAATTCACAGTTATTTTCCATATTTAATGATCAAAGTTTTAACGATAAGTTAACTAACAACATCGTTAGTTTTGAATAACTGGGCCCAGGACTTTAGTTCCATAGAGACTGCATTCTTTAAAAAATATGGGGGCTACTCTTAAATGAAAGAATTTGTTCCCAGATAGGATGCATTTTTTTCCTTTGAAGGTAGTCCCCACTGAGAAGGGAGGCAAATATTTTCTTATCAGAGTTATTTGTCTTGAAGGTGCTTCCATTCCCCTTAAAGATGTATTCTGAATTTCTATTCTCTCTATATTACTGAAGAACTTTTCTTCATCCTATGTTACTTGAGAACTTCTATTCTGAAATTGCATTTTGAAATTCAGGAAAAGAATTATTCGAAGTAAAAATAATAAAACGACAACAAAAAACTTTTTTTTACTTACAAACTTATACCCGCTTCCTCTGATAACAAAATACAAACCTGAATTAATGAGTGCTTCAAAATATTTTGTCTCAGCTTTGCCTTTTTCTGTCTCTATAGTTGCTGAAATAAACAATAGCACCATAAATATGCCAAAAATTCAAACCATGAGCTATTCGTTACTGTATTTATCCTATTGGGACAGAAAGGCCTGGACAGACCCAGATCAGACACTGCAGAATGCAGTGTCTGATCAGGGTCTACACTGTTTGCCACTCATCCAGCAGTTGCAATACATCAACAGGTAGTAAAATAGACTTGTTCAAATTTTAGGACAGGTATGGTAAGGGGTTAAGGTGTCCCAATAATTATGGTAAACACGGTATTTATCTAATCATTATGGATGCAGTTTCCTAGGACTAATACATGCCTCCTGCTTTATCAGCCCAAAACATCTTTTCAGATTTCAGGGCCTGACAAATCCATTGCCCAGCTGCCCGGGACAAGACCAAATTTTGGCTGGGCAAGTTATTTTTTATTTCACTTGCCCAGAAAAATGTATAGAATATATAGGGAATATTGTAATTCCGATCCATTTTCAAGATGCTGTGGAATGCCGGGCAAGTGGCTGAAACTTGGATTTGTCAGGCCCTGGATTTCATGATTAAAGTTTAGCATGCTGGGTAAAAACTTCAGCAGACAGTTTGAAATATTTTTTCTTATTTTTCCCAGAAAACAGACTTTGACATTTAATACAAATTGTCTGCTTTGTACTAGGAGACAATTTTTGTGAAATGTTAAAGCCTATTTCCAGTAAAAATAAGAAAAATATCAATTTGCTGTCTGCTGAATTTGCCCATAGCATGCTACGTGCTGACGACAAAATCAGATGACAAAAATTAATAGTGATCTTTTTTATTTTTCCCAGAAAGTAGGGTTAGACCTTTCATGCAAATTTTCATCAATTTGAAACCAGACAATTCACATTAAAAGCCAAGCCTTATTTTCTTGGATTTTTAAAGAATTTTTTCTGCTACAATTTTGGTGTATTCAGCCTTACAGCATTCTTCTCAACTTCAGCAAAACCATGAGTTCTCAACAAAGCTTTCAGACTGGTGGTCTGATGGGATCATTCACTCTAATTTTGTTACAGGACATTTATGACACAGATCTATCCAAGAAAATCTGCTTGGCAAACAATTCACATGAATTTTATTGGATTTTTTACAGTGAATTGCATCTGCTACAACTTTGAATGGTTTTAAATCATGCTTCTTATCTAAAACCATGTGTTCTACTCACCCAAACAGCTGTCAGATTGGTGGCCTTTGATGAGATCACTCAATGTGACTGGTCGGTTACTGCATGGACATTTATGGCACAGATTTATCCAGGAAAATCCACTTGACAGACAATTCACGCAAAATATCAGGCCTTATTTTCTTGGATTTCTATTAAAAATTTATCTGCTAGAATTTTGATTGTCACTTTAAAGGTCTAAGCACTCTTCTTAACTAAAACAATGTGTGTACTGTTCTACTCACCCACAAGGCTGTCAAACTGGTGGTCTTTGATGAGATCATTCAATGTGACTGGTTTGTTGCAGCAGGGACATTTATGACGCAGATTTATCCATTCAGAAATACATTTCTCACAAAACCTATGACCACATGATGTTAGGGTTGATGAATTCAGTTCACACATACATATTGAGCACTGGATGAAATCAGAAAGGCAGGACACCTGAAATAACCACATTAGCTCTAAATAAGATGCTTTTTCTACAAAGAAACCTGAGGACCAATGGTCCTGTAGCTCACCTGAGACTAGTTGTTCTGTCTAAGTTTACCGTTACAATTTTAAAGACTGCAACATATGGGTATGGTAGCCAGCACAGTTCACAAGAAGTCGCTCAAAGAAGTGAGGGACAACAGACGACGGACAACAGACAACGGAGAACGATAGACTACAACCGACAACAGACAACCTAACTTTACTATAAGCTCCCCAGGAGCCTCCGGCTCAAGAGTGCTAAAAACATCTAATTAAAAACGAGCAAAAAAATATGGAGACACGACTTTCCTTATATAAAGTCTATAGAAATGCTCAAGGACAACTAATTCCACAATGCAAAATCCGATCTGGCTGAATTTCAAACTTGTCTGAATTCTTTTGCCTGTCCTTGTTCCCTGCAAGTTTGAAAAAGATCCAGTCAAAAATGACCAAAAAAGCCAGAGACACTATATTCTTTGACGCTCAAGGACACGTAACTCTGTTATGGTAAGTCCAATCTGACAGATATTTGAACTCATCCTAGACTTCTTGCCTGTCATTGTTTCCTGCAAGTATGAAAAATATCCGGTGAAAAATGACCAAAAAAATGTGGAGACACGATTTTCCCCATACAAAATCTATAGGAATGCTCAAGGGCAACTAACTCCTGCATGGAAAATCGGATCTGGCTGAATTTTGAACTTGTCCAAGTTCTTGTGCCTGTCCTCATTCCCTGCAAGTCTGTAAAAGATCCAGTCAAAAATGACAAGTAATTCTGTTATGGTAAGTCCAATCTGACAGATATTTGAACTCATCCTAGACTTCTTGCCTGTCATTGTTTCCTGCAAGTTTGAAAAACATTGGGTTAAAAATGAGCAAAATAATGTGGAGACACGATTTTCCCCATACAAAGTCTATGGGAACACTCAAGGGCAACTAACTCTGAATCTGGCTGAATTTTGAACTTGTCTGAGTTCTTGTGCCTGTTCTCGTTCCCTGCAAGTCTGAAAAAGATCCGAACAAAAATGGCAGAGAAAACCTGGAGACACCATTTTTCCCATTATAAGCCAATGGGAGCTATTGGTTGCCATGGTAACCACAGTTTTGGCCAGACATGCCATAAAACCTGAGGCAGCCTTTCCCCCTGCCCAATGATGCTACACATGAAATTTGATCAAGATTGGCCAAGTAGCTTTAGAGATATACCGGTTTGAAAATGTTGACGACGACGATGGACGACGGATCTTAGGCTATACTATAAGCTCACCTTTGAGCCTTCGGAAGGCTCAGGTGAGGTAACAAAGCAAAAACAAAACAAAGAAACAAAAAACAAAAATAGTATACCTCCACATAAGGCACTTTTTTTTTACCACAAACTATTGATATTTTTTCTTATTTCTACACAAAATCATATATTGAGAATATTCATTAAAAGTGCCTTGAGGCACTTCTAATGAGTATTACAATGTGTCTTGAGGCACTGCTAATGAGTATTACAACATGTTTTTGTGGAGAAATAAAAAAATTATCTATCTGATACCCAATCTTGTCTAGAGCCATGAACAATTATTAGTAATTCTCTTTAGATATTTCTCTATGAACACATACTGGGTATGATCTCGGACTCATTAGAAGGTCTCAGTGAGATGCTTGAAACGAGTACCTATTACAACATATTTTTTTTTTTTTGCAAAATTACCATATTTGACCTAATTACCGCACATACCCATCTAAGTGCACAGTCAAGCAATTTCATAGTTTTCAGATTACAACCTGTGTACTTTTATCTATACTTCTTTATTATAAAAGCACATGTTGTTGATACTCATTTGAATTGCCTCCCACATATGCATTTGTAAAGAAAATCAGAAAAAAAAAATCACTTAAGCATAATCAAATACCCCCCTCATGAAATTCTTTATTGATCTTATTTTAAAGTGTGCCCTTAATTGCCTATTAGGTGGATATTTTACTATAAATGTTTCCAGTAAATTCAGTAAGCACACAGGTAATTAGGTTGAATATGGTAAATAATTTTCTGCGGCTACCACTCTTATCTAGAGTTATGTTTTATTTTGTCTGTCCAATACTTGTGAACTTCAGCAGGTGATTGTACATCATAGGTCTAGGTAAGAATGGGTATCAGGCAAATAGTTTTCTTATTTCTCGATGAAAACATATGTTGTGGGTACTCATTAGAAGCGTCTCAGCAAGGCATTTCTAATGAGTACCCACAACATATGTTTTCGTCAAGTAATAAGAAAAATATAGATACATTTTGGTTGAAAAAAGCGCTTTATCAAGAGCTATGGTACATGTATGGAACATGATGTCCCATAATAATAATTTTCATAATACAGTATTTACCCTTAGTATGGGACACCATAACTACTTACCAAACTTGCCCTAAAATTTGGAAGTACCCATTCTACTACCTTTTGATGAGTCTAAAATATTGCTGTATATATGGCAAACAATGTAGACCCTGATCAGATGCCACATTCTGCGGTGTCTGATCTGGGTCTACATTGTTTGCAAAGGTCTATATGTCCCAATACTTAGAGTAATTACAGTAATCTTCAGTGTTTGTATGAAAAGTCCTGTGCAGACATAGCAGACCCAAATTACTGTATGGCAAGTAATCATCTGTGACCCATCTTGCAGCCCTCCACTGAACTTTCTTGATTTTCTCTTTGTTTCCTTTTGGCTCCAGACTGAAGAAGCATACTCATGTCCTACCAGAGAATTGTATGCTAGAGTTTTTATTTCTTTATTTTATTTTATTTTATTTTTTGCCTTAATGTTTCTTTTTACAAAGCCTAGGGTTCTATTTACAGAAGCTGAACTTTTGCTTGTGTGCGAGTTTCAGCTTACGTCAGTGCTTATGTTTACTTCTAGGTGACCCAGTATTTGGCAAGCATCCAGAAACCACAGGAGTTCCGAAGGGTTCAGAACCTTCAGTCCTTCACATGGAACAAATCTGGCTGTATTGCTAATGTTGGCAGGTGATATTGAAATGAACCCAGGCCCCAGGTTTCAGTGTAGACTTTGCAAAAAGTACTGTAAAACATCAGATAAGGTGGTGGAGTGTGAAGACTGCAAGAAAAGTTTTCATGCAACAAGTTCAGAACTTGGCAATGATGCGTTTAAAAAAAATTGAATCGGGAAATGATACTTGGTATTGCACAGACTGCAAAGCGGGCTGCGGACTGTGCAGCCCCACAGTCTTAAATGGTCATAAGGCAGTGCAATGTGACTCATGTGAAATGTGGATACATAATGAATGTTCATACATTTCACTCTGTGAAATGAAACTTTGGAAAATACACCTGGATATACCCCAAAATGTGAAGTGCTCAACTTCTCTGGTTCTTATTTTGATACTCAGTGCAACTTTGAACAGTCAAACGGGTTTGATCCCTTGGTGAAAGACATGAATAAAGCATTTTCTGCACCTGGCATTAACCAATCAACTTCTCTTAAAGGACTGAAATTTGTAAGCTTAAATATTAATGGCATAAGAGGTAAAAAGCTGGAACTGTTGGCTTTTCTTGATTATCATAAGCCTGACATTGTAGCTATTCAGGAGACAAAAATTGACAGCTCAATTTCAACTTCAGAATTGTTCCCTGATTCCTGTCCATACAATGCATGACAGGAACCTTCATGTTCAGGGTGTGATGCTCCTCATTCTCCAGGAAATTCCCCATATGCCATTGACAGAACTGGAAAACTACTTAAAATCAGTACGGGCTAAGGTCTTTGCGAACAAAACTTCTCATTACACAGCAAGTTGGTATTGAGAACCCAGTGGCTCATGGGAAGACTTTCAAACACTTTCAAAATCAGTTTGAGCACATTGAGTCTCAACGTAAGAAATTTCCTTCGGTCCAGATACTAGGTGACTTTTTAACTTTAGAGACATTGTTTGGCCAGACCGACTTAACAAAAATGGGACCATGCTAAGTCAGTCAGAGGGTCAAGTACTTGTGGACATTCTGAACTATCATGGATTAGAATAGCTGGTGAATTTTCCAACTCGGAAAGAGAATACACTAGATCTGATTTTAACTTTGTTACCTGGGCAGTTTCAAGAGGTACACTCTCCTGATAAACTGAGTGACATTGTTGCAGGAACTTTAAAGGTCTTTATTCCGCCAAGAAAGAAACCACGGCATAAGGTTTATTTGTATCAGAAGGGTGACTTTGACTCTATGAGATGAGATTCTTCAAACCTTGCAAAGGATAAATATTTCAATGGTAATTCTAGTTTTCGTTCTGTTCAGGAAAATTTCCATTTGATAACTTCCTTCATAGAGGAGGCTGTAACTAAATATATTCCCTCTAAGACAAGTCGACTAGTAGCTTCCGTCCCTTGGATTACATCTGAGATTAGAAGGAAGATTCAAAAAAGGAATAAAACTCATGCAAAGGCAAAAAAGACTGGCAGTAGTAAACTCAGATCTAAGTTTCAGAAACTGACAGCAAATCAAAGCTGATGTCAAGAAACAGCATGATTTGTATGTTAACAAATTGGTTGGTGACATGAAGGTTAACCCCAAAGACTTCTATCGGTATACCAACAGTCAGAGGAAAGACAATTAGGGTATCCCTCCTCTCGAAAGGAGAAATGGCAATGGTTTGGCCGAGTCTGAAACTAAGCAGGCTGAGGAGTTCAATGGTCAGTTTACAGATGTATTCTCCAAAACTTCGGAAAGTGAGGTCCCTCTACTTGAGAATGCGCAACACTCACATTTCAAATGAAGGTGTTATAAAAATGATGAAAGGCTTGAATCCCTCAAAGGCTTTGGGACCTGATGAACTTCATCCTAGTCCTTAAAGAACTTGCGGTAGAACTTGGTCCTGTATTTGCTCATTTGTTCCAACAATCTCTTGATAATGGTGAAATTCCCAAGGAATGGTCTTTGGCTAACATCCATACTTTAAGAAGGGCGACAGAGCTTTCCCATGTAACTATCGTCCAGTGTCCTTCACATGTGTTCCTTGCAAGATGCTTGAACATATAGTAGGTACAAATATTATGGCTCATCTTGATGAAAACAAGCTTCTATCAGGCATGCAACATGCTTTCAGGAAGAACCGTAGCTGTGAAACTCAGTTGATCACAGTAATAAATAATTGGGCTAAAATTTTGTTTGCAGGAGGTCAAGTAGATACATTCATAGTGAACTTTGAGGAGACCTTTGACACTCCTCCTCATGAACTTCTGAAATGCAAACTCCATGGACATGGCTTGTGGAATAACTTTAGTATGGAGTGATTCATTTCTGTGCAATAGGCAACAAAGGGTTGTAAATCGCAATGGGCACCTGTTTTGTCTGGTGTGCCGCAGGGCAATGTTCTCGGTCCACTGTTGTTTTCCTTGTATATAAATGGCCTCATGTTTGGAATAGAATCTGAGATTAGTCTGTTCACTGATGACTGTGTCTGCTATCACCAAATTGATAGCATTGTAGATACATCAAAACTCCAAAAGGATATTGATCAACTAGGCAAATGGCCAAGGGGTATGATATTTCAGCCCGTGAAATGTAACATTATGCAGCTTACTAGGAAGCGGATCAAAAAGATCAATGCAGTTTACTCCTTAGAAGGAAAAGTCCTCAAAAATGTGGATAATATTAAATACCTTGATGTGACAATTTCTATGTGAAATGGAATACTCACGTAAACAATGTTTGCACAAAAGCAAACAGAAATCTTGGTTTCTTAAGATGTAACCTATCATCATGCCCCCAAGATGTTAAGGAAATGATATACAAGGGGGTGGTGCAACCAATCCTGGAGTATGCTAGCCCTCTTTGGGACCCACATGGAATAGTAGTCCACGAATAATAAGAAAAGGTTCAGAATCATGCAGCTGGGTTTGTGACTGGAAACTACAACTTTGAAACTGGAAGTATGACTAGCATTCTTGAACAGTTAGGATTGGAGTCACTTCACAAGAGACACAAAGGTAATAAACTCATATTGCTATTCAAAGATCTGAAAGGTAGTGCTAGTATACCTTGTGATGACCTTCAATCCCTAAATAGGTGCAGTAGGAATCAGCATCCAATGGCATTTCAAGTGCCATATGTTAGAAATGACATTTACAAGTACAGTCTCTTCCAAGACACCATTAGGGATTGGAATGCACTCCCTGCATCTATAATATCCTCTGCTGAAAGTTCTGAGGACCACTGTCACTAGATTCTCATCACTTGTGAGATCTAGAGACTAGTCTTCACATACATTGGCCCTGGTGAATGAATGTCTATTTATGTGTCACCAGTAAAATATTCTGATTCTGGTTCCAAGGTACTTGGTGGAATCCACAGACTGAATTTCCTGACCATGCATAAATTATTTTGACTTAATGGGCCTTAACCCTTGTCCTGCTGAATAAATTAAGATGTCACACCCACTTCTAATTTTCAGCCAATCAGATTACTTGATCCAAGTTGTTCATACAAATTCAAATTCTTAATGACAAACATTGCAGATTCAGATCAGTTGGCTTCTGAAGATCTACACTGTTTGCAAAGGCAGGGTATATCCGGGTTCAGCAGGACAAGGGTTCATGGGCCTTCTTGACCTGGAGGCATGGAGTATCTCGTATTTACCCCAGGGGTTTAACTCCATGTCCCAGGTTCGTTCCCAACATTGCAACTTGTCTAGGTCTGACTGGAGTATGCCACTATCTTTTGAGCTAAATACAATCAAACAAACAGTAGTATCATCTGCGAAAAGCCAAAATCGAGACTGGAAATTGTCAGGAAGGTCATTTATCTACAAAAGGAAGAGGGTGTTCCGTCACGGTCCAAGCTGGCCCAGAAATTTAGGGAGAAGTGACTTCTCCCATCTGGGAAAATAGTGAGGTTTGCTGAGTCTAGGGACAAATGGTTTCGGACACAGGACAGACAACAGAAGCATGGCTATACTATTAGCTCATATGAGCCTTTGGCTGATTTGTTTTTCCTCTACTTCAATATTTGACCACACAATAACAAAACAAAAATAAACAACCCCCCTGCCCCCACAAAAAAAAAAAAAAAAAAAAAAAAAAATGCAGCAAGACATCTTTCAAATTTTTGTAAAGCTTTAATACCTTTTATACTTATTTTATTTTTCTACTTCAAGGGAGGCAACTCAGAAGTGTATTTAAAAAAAAAATCCAAAAACAATTACATTTTTAAGTTTTAGTATTAGTCAAGCTTCTTAATTCTATATCATTTAATAAACTTATTTATATAGATTTAATAATGGCAACAATCAAATAAAAAAAGAAAAAAAAAAAAAATAGTAAGAAATGCCCATTAATGTTTTACTTTTATAAAGCTCTACCAGATGAGCCGAACTATGTGTAGTAATTTGCCATACTGTGAACTGAGCAAATAAGAAGAATAAAAGAATTTTTTTAAGATTTAAAGAAAAATAATACTTCACATATAAACTCTGTCTCATCTCTGTTTTGTGCAATGGATCGTATGCTGTGCTGAGCCGAGGGTCAGAGACCCTTCAGTGGTGAAGGGCTTTCAAGGATGTAGCTGTCCAGTTTTATAATTTTATCTTGGCGGTGTATATAGCTTTTTTTAGTAGTGTTTTGCTCTTTGAGAATTTTGGGGTGGACTTCCGTTTTCTGCGTAGGGGATGTTGTGTCACATGGAAATGGAGATGAGTCAGCGTTTTAGGATACTGGGTAAAATCGAGAATAATGTAAAGACCCGAACCATAAGGTACTGTTAAGTAATAGAGAGAGACCACCAAAGCGGTTGAGAAAAACAAGGACACATGAAAACGGTTAACATTAATATATATTATGTTCGTTGACAATGAAACTAAACTGCATTTATATGATACTTCCTTTCAGTCATGGTAATCAAGATAGAATATGGATTTAATAAGAACATTGTTTTTAAGATTACCATGCCCTTAAGGTTAAGAACTATTATAACACATATTGTAATGATTGATGTTTTTTTTTTTTTGTTTTCTTTTTTCTTTTTTTTTTCCCTTCATCTTTAGTCCATAGCAACATATAGGGTGAGTATTTCTGGTTGTTAAGTAAATCATTATATATGTATAATCACCAATGCGTTGTAAATGTATTTGTCTGATTTTGAAAATAAAATTAAAAAAAAAAATAGTAATAAATAACTTGCCCATATTTTTTATTTATTTACAAAAAATATACCTATTATAAAATAATGTTTGCACACTATTTACGCCTTCCTACATGAATTTAAAGGCATGTGTTTCCTTGAAAAATGTTTGTCTAACGAACTGACCACTACAGAGTCGTCAAATAAACGGTCAACTGATATGTCAGAGGACTCAATTATTGATTAATTATCGGATTAACTTTATAGGTGTCCTATCGAAACACTTTACCAATATGCTTTTTTGCGACAGAAGTAGGTGATATGACATGTTGATTTTTTACTAGACAGCAGTTAATCTCTCAAAGGCTAGTCTGACAGGTAAATCGTTCCGGCTGGTAGAAATGGTCAGTTGGAGAAAAATACCACAGAAAAACTTTCCCGCTAACAGATTTTGCATCCTGATCAGGAGATCATACAGTCGGGGGAATATAACAAAATCGTGATATCACGTATGATTCACCAGAATTCCATGCTTTTTGCAACCAAATATGTTGGCATATTCAGAACGTCAACTCGAACATATTACACACATAATCAACTCCTCAAAGTTTACACTTTCTAAATTGGGATATACAATTGATAGCAGATGATATCCTAATCTTGTGTTGCTTACCTGTTGAAAATTGGTTTTCACTGGATTCGTAATGGTGATAGGCTGAGCATAGGGATGTGGCATGAGTCAGTGATTGACAAACGAATGCCATTTCACATCATTGTGTCATGAGACAGTTATTCATGCTGGGATTAATAGATGTTACTGATGCTCAATCAACTGTTTATTATGTCACTACCCAGCAGCGAAACGATCAGTTGAAATGATTGAATGAATAAAGACAAAAAAGTATCCGCAACTGCTCCACCCACCCATACACAAAGATTATAGGAACATCAGCACCTAGCTGTTTGTCGCTTTACCGTTACTATTCACCTGGAAGACACTGGCAGAAAATTACTGGGCAAATTTTTTTTTCGCTTTTCCAGCTCAGTGAAGGGAGCTCCCATAGAACGACTTCTATCTAGCTCAGTGAAGGGAGCTCCCATAGATCAACTTCTATCTATCTGTCTTTCCATACTGCAGCACCCCCTCGCGAGGATTATGTGCAGGATTCTTCGTCCGTCACCCTGTAATTTATTTCCTGCCAGTACAAACACCTAGGATATATACCCCAAAGTAGTGAAATGGGTCCCCAAATAAATTTGCCCATTTGACGAAGTCGACGAAGGTAGTAATATTATTTCTAACCCCAAAGGTGACTGAAGCCTCATAAACAGTTAAATTTTGAATTTAGAGGAAGAAAGTACGAGATTAAAAGTTTAAGAAGAACAATCTAATCAAATAAAAATATAAACTATATCCTCTTACAGGGACAAAAAGTGGCAAATCATCATCCATCGTTTTTTCTGTCTGAAAGCTCGTTTTTCTGTCTGAAAGCAGCTGTGTTGTCTGTTTATTTTATCTTTTTTTTTTTTTTTTTTTTTCTTGTAATTTCTAAAAATAGCA